>CM040120.1:225813559-226413559 GCA_022559845.1 Amorphophallus konjac
CCCCACCCTCAATAGACCTTCCCATTCCCTTGAGAAAGGAGACCACAACCATCCAAATGGGAGTAGATACCATTCCGGAACCCATCCTCATCCTTGAGGAAACCTAAGTTCATACCTATGGTGAGGAAGAATCACAAATGTCCCCTCCACATAGCTTGGACCCCCAAGAGCCACAAGCCTTCACAAATAGCACCGTAATCATAGATGGGCCCCTAGCTAGATGGCTAAAGGAGAGACCAATTCACCCCATCATGTCCTATGTTTACCCACCCATGAAGCAAAACTTTCCCATTGCACCCTTCCACTCCTATCACACCACAATCCAATCCTACTATGAGGTAGAATGTTGGGATGATCTCCTCCAAGGTCTAGAGTGGCAATTAGACTTGACTTCTTTGTTGACCCTAGGGGCGGACCGACCCAAGAGCCTTGACCTCATCCATCCATGCATTGGGTCTATCACCTCGATTTGCACTATTGGTTGCTACACTAGTGACCTCCTTTTCATTCTCCCCATAGTGGAAGAGCCCATCCCGGTCCACTCCCCTACCATTGTGATTCCTAGAACCTTTACCAACCAACCCACCCCATACACCGGCCCAACCATTTCATTAGAGGAAGGCGACTCCCCACCATATGAGGACCTTGAGGACATGGAGTACCCCTATCTAGGTGACCTTTACCATGATCCCTTTGACCCTTTCCTATGGGAGCCTAGATCTCTATGTAACCCACTCACCTTATTCACCACCCACCTTACCCTATCCTTACCGCCCATATTAACCCAAACCCCTCCCTTCCTAGAATCGGGTTACACCAAGGGAGCATTGACCTTAGGCAACATAAACCTTGGGATTGAAGAATTGTCCCACCCCATGATGCCTCCCTTCTTAGATCCCTTTGATCCATACGAGTGGAAGCTCAAGGGCCACCCCACACCCATGCACATGGAAGTCATCTCTAGGATAGGAGTGCATGAGTCTTGGCACAACACACCACTTGGCATGATTAGAAAGTCGGGTCCATTCATTCACAACACCCACATGTCAAGTAGGAAGCATGAGTGGTCCCTATTTGGGTGTAACGGTCCTCCCCAATTCACCATTGGTCTTATGAATGCTAGGAGCATACATGGATGTCCGGGTCCCCCGACATTCATCATATCCATGCATAAAAGGTTCATCTATGGATGTCTCGGGCCCCCTAAGTCTATCACAGTCCTCATGGCATCAAAGCATGATCGAACTACATTTGGCTGCCCCGGACCACCTTTACATACCATACATTGTCCACTCCCACCGCATCATAAAGCATGGCATATGCATCCAAGCAAATATCAAGTAGCAAGCGGTGAGATTCACAATAAGCAAGCAAAAACTCGTGAGCGCCACTTGAAACTCCAAGTTGGTAACTTGACGATGATGATTTTGGAGTGGCTCTACCCTGGGGTCACCTCCAAATTGAGGGCACGAGGACTTGGACCTTGCCAAGTTCCGAGTGGCTTTGGCAACCCGGCTTATGGGTTGAACTTTCAAAAGGGTTGTTGGGATTCTCCCCATCTCTCATGTGGCGGATCCAGCACCCTCTAGGGGCACCGTGGTGGATCCTAGTGAGTGCCTTGAGCTTACACATATCCTTGCGAGAGACACCTTCGGAGTGCCACCACAAATTAGCCCGAGAGCCCGACGTGAGCATACGGCAGCAATACTAGGCAAGCAAGACATCATAGCCAGCATGAGGGTATGACCGAGCCACTATGTCGAGCTGAAGCGCCGTTCCCCGACTATGGTCACGGGTTGAGTATGGAGATCGTGGATCGCCCAGAGCCGCAGTTTGGTGTGCTACTTCTCCCGTGGACCCATACTCGACAGGGTCGAGTTTTCCCCACCCCGGGGGAATGATGGGGACATCCCTTGCCCCTCCACATTTTCTGAAGCTCGGATTGATCATCGGTGTACGCCATTATATTCCTCATGTGTTAGTGAGTCAAGTCATGTAATTTCCTTATTTTTATTTGAGTCTTAATCATGTAATTTTCCCTTTATTTGAGTCATGTACCTAGGTTAGAAAGTCATTTTCCTAAGTCGTGTGTCATTATGTTGGTTCATTAGGCTATTGGGCCCAAATAGTGGGCTAGGCCCAAGGGCGCCCCTCCCTTGGAGTATTTGGTCATTATGTCAGTTGTCAGGGTCAGTATGGTCATGTGAAATGTCTTGTGCCTATAAATAGGCCACCCCACTCCTCATATGTAAGAACTAATGCATGAATATTGAATTCCAGAAAAACTCCAAATCCCTCTAGCTTCCTCTCTCAATATCTCTCTCTCTCTCTTTATCCCTCTCTCTCTCTAAGGGGTCCCCCCCTCTCTCTCTCTCTCCCTCCACCCCAATTTTCAAAATTTTCTCTCTCCTCCCCATTCACCCCTCATTAAGACCTCTCCCCTTCCCCATACACTCATTTAACTCCCCCCCCAACCCAAGGTGGCATCCTCCAATCCACACCCCACCTCCCAACCCCCAACTACCCAACACCACTTCCTAAGCACCCCTTCCTCTCCCCAAGGTTGAAGGGGCTCTTCCCTAAGCCCAAACTCGAATTTCCCTCCCCTTGGGCTGTGCCCTTTCATCTCCTCCCACCCCCAAGCTCCCAAATTCGCCCCCCACCTCCCCCTTGGTCAAACCAAGTTCACCCTTGCTCTCCCCTTGCTCTCCCCTTGCACATCTCCTCATTCTATCTCTGTTTCAGGCAGCAGAGTTGCAGCAACTTGCAGAGGCAGCCACGCCCGTCCCTCACAGATTCAGGTGACAAGGCCTACATTTCTGGAATCGCCTGCGAGTTAGCTTTCCAACAAAGGTGGTCTCGCCAGCTTCCGAGGTCGGAGCTGTCCGTAGGAGCCGATCTCCCTCGACTGCGCAGAAGACCCCAGGCAGAGAGCCAGAGCGAGAGTGGAAGCTCGGCCACGGCGAACCTTTTGGGATTCAGAACAAGTGTTCTTCAGAAAAATTCTTCCCTCTCAAGTCCTCTTTCATCCTCAAGAAGCAGAGCTGCATTTGGACATCGGCATCTCAAGTTACAAATTTTCTACTCCAAGTGTGTCAGGTTAGTTTACAGGAGCCAGAACCGACACCCCTCTACTCATCTGATCGTCCCAGTCTTCTCCGACATCTTCCGACCTCGCCGTCAGTGCCGACAGAAAGAAGACTCGACCACGGTTCCAACGGTTTAGGTCTCGCCTCAATCAGAGCTTGGTAGTGATCGTGGTACCCTCTGCAACCAGCCACATTATTCTGCACCAGATAGAGGAAGAACCAATCAGTCCGGTTCCAGACTCTGCCCCGGCCAGCAACTACTGTACCAGGCTCAGAAAAAATTCAGAGATCATCCTTGGTCCGTTAGCAAGCTTTTGGCGCAAGTCTCATCAGGTTCTGAGCTCGGTGGAATTTTTGGCAGCATCAACATCGACCCCCTGTCCAGAAATACAGAAGAAAGGCAGAACCGGCGGAGCTCGGAAAGTCGGTCCTCTTTGCATAATTCCCCACCCCGCTTGGCCGGCTGAAGGCCCCTCCCTGCGTGGAGGTAGTTTTGGCTGTAATTCACTTAATCCCCACCACAAGATCCCCCCCTTGCATGGGGTGTAGTTCATGTCATTATTAAGTCGCAGGTTTGAAGCTTCAATCGACGCGGCGTGCGGGTGCATACCCTCGCCTCCCCGCTCGCCCCCGTCTCCGGCCGGAGTCAGCGTCTTCACGCCGGCTAGGTGAGCTCCTTAACATCCCTCATTGCTGTAATGGACTTGCTTAGCTTAGTATTGCTTTAGTTACTCCGTCGGCGGAATGAGAGTGTCCGATTTAAATTGCCACCAAATTGAGTGACCACCGCGGGCGAGTTGTGAGAGCATCCACTTAACCCACACCCTTGGTGTGTTGGCCGCCCATGATTTGAGCATCCTAGGCCCATTTGGGATTCTTCCAAAGCTAGCCAACCATTGGAGCCTAAAGGTCCCGCCTCGGACCCTCTCCAACATCGCCTAGTCGCCATCGGGTACTAGTGTGCGCCATACGGGTGAGCTCGCTAGTGCGAGTCCGCTGCTCAAACTTGAATGCTTGCAAATAGGTCTAAGGTTAGTTTTACATCAGGTAGGGTGATGGTTCCTCACTTCCTCCTCTCCGTTTCCCCTGCCCTTGCACATCGTTTGGTGCGGAAACGGCCGAGTTTGGGCTTGTTTAGCCTAAACCGTGATTTTTGGGTTTTGTAGGGTTCGCCGGAGAACGGCAACCATTTGTAGCTCGGTTAGTGTTGAACTGACCGTTGGGATGTCTGGTTCCATTCTTGCTAGTTTTGTGTTGATCGGTGGTCATTCGAGGCCGGTAGGAGCCCGTGAACCTCGTTGACTCTTTTAGGGTCGATTTGTTGAAATCGCCCCGATCTAGCATTTTAACCCGTGCATGTGGGCTTTTTAGCCTCCTTATGTGGTTTTTAGTCGTTGAGGGTTGTTTCCCCTGCGCTTCGGCGTGAATGGGGCGTGGAAGGGGCCGATTTGGCCAACCCTCTATTTTCCCGCCGTGACTGGTGTGGCGGTCGTTCCAGGGACCGTCACAGTCCCTGATGGCCCCACGACAGACCGTCACAGCATCTGGGCGATTTTTAGTTCTTGGTGGTTTTGAGGGTGTGATGGCCCAGGAGTGGCGTGTCACAGCCCTCTGACGCGTCCCGTGAGACGCGTTACGCCTATCTTGTCGTTTAGTGCTTTGGTTAAGTCGGTTCCCCTGCCGCGCCTGCCCCTGTGCGTCAGGTGGGTGTAACGCGCCTGGTGTAGGCCGTTACGTTCTATTTGACTTTGGGTTTGACCGTTGAGTCGGTTTGTGTAACGGTGGTGTCCCCGTGCGTCACAGCGTCGTAACGCGCCTGCCCCAGGCCGTTACATGCTGTTCTGGCTGAGTGGGTGTTGTGTCATTGGTTCTAACGGCCCTGCCCTTGTGCGTTAGGTGTTTGTAACACGTCCAAGATGGACCGTTACATGCCTGTTGGCCAGTTGTTTTCAGACTTGAGCCTGTTGGCCCTGACGCGTCTGTCTTGGAGCGTTAGGTCGGTGTAACGCCCTTGGTCTCGTGCGTTTCGTGGTTCGAGTGCTGTTTTGGCTTGAGGTCTATTGGCCCTGACGCGCCTGTGTTGCTGCGTTAGGCCGGTGTAACGCGCTTGGTCTCATGCGTTACGTGCCTTGAGTTTCGTTGTGTGTTTGAGGTTTGTTGGCCCTGAAGGCCCGGGTTGGGCGCGTCAGAGCTATGTAACGCACCTGGTGTAGGCCGTTACGTGCCTTGTGCATTTTTAAGGTTGGTTAGGGCGGTGTGTGTGACGGCTCCCCTTGTGACCGTCACGTGTCGGTGGCGCGTCTGCGTTAGACCGTCACGGTTGGAGTGTAACGGCCTGAGCTAGACCGTCACGTTCGTATAACGGTCTAGGGGTGGTGCGTTACAATCCTTCTGCCCCGATTGCCATCGTTTTGGTTTCTGCTTATCTTGGCTTGTCCTTGTGGTCTGCCCGCTGTCCCGTGGATGTCTCTTGACGTCCTATGAGGGCTAAGACTACGTTGTAAGGTAGCCAGGAGTCTTCTTGCTTGTGGTAGGATTCTCTATCCTACTCTTGTGTGTGTCTTTGGTCGGGTTCCGGTCAACCCGGGGTGACCCAGCGGTTGACGGGCGACCTTGTATGTGGGTGTCTTGGTGGTTTCGTCCAGTCCGAGACGCTGGCTCTGGATGCCTCGAGGTGTTGTTACCTCGGTCCGTGTGTCCAGGCATGTCTGAGGGTCTTCGGTGTTCCCTCAGGTCTCCGTGAGTTGTTTTCCATGGAGTATCGTTTCGCGTCTCTTAGGATTAGACCGATTGACGGCTTCTTCCGCTGTCTGTGACGATCTTGCCTTTGAGTCGCTCGACTTAGGATCGTTACGTGGTTGGTCTAGTTGCCTAGTCCTGAGTCTGTTGGCAGTGGTTGTACTGCCAGTGGTGCTTTGTAGTACGTGTGACAGGGCTTCCTTAGACTGTCTGTACTTTAGCACTTGTGCTTTGGAGTCTGTGTCTTGTGAGCCTCCACTGGTCGTAGCCCTGAGGCCTTGAGTTGCCGACCCACCTTAGGAGGGTGGAGGGGTGTTCCCAGTTTCACGGTTTGTAAGCTAGTTCCGTGGGCCCCGCCTAACCGTAGCGTCCTACGGGGGGGAATACTTGCTAGAGGCCTGGCTTAGGCAGGAGTCAGTGTGTGCACATGTGGTCAGGGGCTGAGGACACTCATCGATGGGCGTGACCCTGACTAGTCACTCGCAGTGTGGTTCTACGGTTCCTTGTGTCCGTAGGTGCCGTTCTTCCTTGGGACTTCGTTATTCCTTGGATCCCGTTCTTGTGTGTCTAGTCTCCACCGTGCTCCACACGGTCGGGCAGACGAGACACTTGTGGCACAGAGTAAGACGTCGGTGGACGCATCTGGCTGTCCTTCTAGTGGGAGGGTGTTCCTATCACTTGACCGGTGACTCTCGCGTTTCTCGGAGTTGGCATTCTCCTTCCCGCATTGGCTAGTCTTGGCCTTGTCCAAGATTCGTTTCCCTGGCTGTGTCTGTTCGTTCTTGGCTGTGTCTAAGATGGGCCCGGGGTTACGTGCACGATGTTCCGGTCGTGTAGGCTGTTGCGTCTGTTTCGGGTTGTTCTTGCAGGTCTTTGTCTTAGACCTGGTGTTGGGTCGTTGCCCTTCTGTTGCTGCTTGGAGTAGTCTGGGGTGTCGAGGTTAGTTCGGCCGCCACTTGTCTGGCGCGGGTTCTTCTCCTTTCTTACTTGTTCCCTACTCCTACTTCCCGTCTGTTTACTACTGCTTGTAGCGTAGTTTTACAGCTTTGTAGTGTAGTTCCCGCTTTACTACACCTGCTATTTTTGTTGTTGTTGTTCCGTGTTACTGCGTGTTTTTCAGTGGGGATCCGCGTGACGCCAACTGAGCCAGTGACACATGGCTCACCCCTGCTTTTCAGGTGGGGTGGCGTTGTTTGTCTGCTTCCGCGTGGTTCCTGGTGTGCGTGCTCGTTGCGTGCCTTTGCTGCCAGCTGGTACCTGCGTCGGGCTTCCCCCGACCTTTTGGTACGTCTTTCCTTTATGTCGACTGTACTGTGCTAGGCTTGTTATCTTTAGCTTTGGACTGACTCTGGGATATAATTGATATTTTGAAATTGTTAATTAAAAAGTAATTTTATTTCTGCTACTTTAGCAAACCCATCTAATGAAATTTAATTGCTTCTGTTATATCTCAGTGGCTTCAATGTACTCTACACGTGCCCTTATCCCTTCGGAGCTTTCCCGCTCTTGGGAGGCCTCGCGGGTTCCATGCAGGATCACGTGTATCCGGTAGTCCTACCGGGTATGCCGGGTATCCAGAATCCGGGTCGCTACACTTTGGGCCCTCTTTCTCCCATTCTCTGGGATTCTTCTCCAAGCTTGCATTTTGCCATTCTTCATTTCTCTCCCAATCAGGGCCTCCGCCCTTTATCATGTTGTTTCGGGACTTTAGTCCCCCATAATCCTCTCTGATTTTAGTTTCTTCTGTAATCCTTCATGTTTTTAGGGTTTCATGCCCTAGCGAGGGAGTTCATGTAGAAACCCAATACTTTAAAATGAGAAATAAATTTTTTCAAATAAATTATATAATTAAAATTTTTATGAAATGATTAAATTACATTTTTCTAAACTAGATTAGTGAAGATTAGTGAATTTACTTGAAATTACTTGAAGTAGATTGAAATTAAATACTTTAACCCTTAGATAAATCATTGCAAGCCCAATAAAAGTTCATATGATGGATTAGGATTACAATTGGCCCATTGGATAATCCATAATGGGCTGAATCAATGGATTAAAGGATTTATTAAAGGATATTAAATCTTAAATTCGTAACACATGTTAAATGCCTTTTGAAAAGGATTATAATAATCGAATTTCTAGAAGATTGACTCCAAAATCGACCCTTACCTAATAGCCCACCTTGGACCAGCCATTTTTACATTAGTTTCACACCAAATGGAGGCTAGATTAAGAGGAGAAGTTGGAATTTTCTCCTAATTCAGAGTTAGAAAGTTTGGCATTGTTAGGCAAGGAATCTTGACAAATTTGGCCAAGTTTTGGCTATAAATAGAACCCTATTCGACCCTCAAATCATCCCTGGAGACCAAGGCTATGCTGCTGCGGTGATTGAAGGAGATTTGAAGGAGGATTTGGGAGAAATCAAAGGGGTTCCATATTATTTGGGTATTTTTCTTACCTCTCATTAGATCTGCCAAAAGGTAGGTATCTCTCAGGCTAAATCTCAATTAAAGTATGCTATCTTGTTTGTTTTTCAGTGCTCTTTCTATTGATACCCGTTTCCCTAAATTTCGTTAAGAAATGAGCAAGTTATGGTCATTTTATTGGAGGGATATTCCCGTTTTTTCGTCAGAACCAGAACGTGCTATACCTCATGTGGTGACCCGGATTCCGGATACCCGGTGCACCCGGTATAAATACCGAATACACGTGATACCACATGGGACCCGCGAGGCCTCCCAAGCACGGGAAAGCGCCGAAGGGAAAAAGGAGTGTGTGGAATACATTGAAGCCAGCAGATATAACAGTAAGCAATTAAATTTCATTAGATTGGATTGCTAAAGTAGCAGGAATAAAATTACCTTTTCATTAATAATTCAAATTTTACAATTATACACCAGAGTCTAGTCCAAAGGAAAAACAACAAGTCTAACACAGTACAGTATGACAGAAAGAAACGTACACTGAAGTCGAGGGAAACCTGACGTAGGTACAGCTGGCAGCTACAGCGAACGCGCTCCACCAGGAACAGCAGAGGCAAGCGGCGAAACCCACCTGAAAAGTAGGGGTGAGTCTCTAAACAGAAACTCAGTAGGGGTCACGCAGATCCCCACTGGAAAAACGCACAGTGCAACGGAAGCAACTACGGAAACAGCAAGTGCAGCAAAGCAGGAAAAGCTACACTACAAAGCTGTAAACAGAGCAGGGACAGCAGGAGTAGGGAACAGGCTAAGAGCAAGGGGAGCTCAACAACAAAGAAGAGCGAGGCCGTAAAACACGGAACAACGGCCACCGATGAGAACTCGACACCCTAAGCTACTCCAAACGGCAACAGACGGTCAACCCCAAACTCACACAGTAGGGTAACCCAGTCCATCGGCCAAAACAAAGGCGAAGGCGGACGCCGACGCCGAAAGTGCAAACAAAACACGACATGAAACGTCGTGCACATAGCCCCACGCGTGACAAGAACGTCATGCAAACAACATAACACTGACCTCGAGTACAGCCACAAGCGGGCAACTCGAAAAGGTCACAGCGCGCAAGAAAACGCCGAGAGTCACCGCACCAAGTGACAGGAGCGCCCTCCTCCCAGAAGAACAGCCAGATGCGTCCACTGACGACTTATACTGCGCCACAAGTGTCATGTCACTCAAGGACAAGACACACTAAGAACCAGGTCCAAGGAACAACAGTTCCAAGGAAACAAGGTACCACAACACGAAACTACAGCACCAACTGCGAGTGACTAGTCAGGGCCACGCCCGTCGGCGCAAGTCCCCAGTCCCTGACCAAGTGTGCACACACCGACCTCTACCTAGGTCAGGCCTCTAGCTAGTATTCCCCTCGGTAGGATGCTACCGTTGGCCGGGGCCCACGGAACTAGCTTAAGAACCGTACGTACCCAACGCCACAGGAAAACCCCTCCACCACTCCCGGTGGGTCGGTAAAAGCCTAGGGCTACAAGCAGTGGAGGCTCACAAGGCACAGACTCCGAAACACAGGTGCTAAAGCACAGACAGTCTAAGAAAAGCCCTGTCTCGTGCACCACAAGGCATCAAGGCAGCTAGACAACCGCCAACAGACCCAAGATCAGGTAACTAGACCTACAACGCAACGATCCTTGAGTCAGACGACTCAACGGCAAGATCGTCACAAACAGCGGAACAAGCCGCCAATCGGTCTAATCCTAAGCCAGAGAAACCACGCTCCGCAGAAAATAACACACGGAGACCTGAGGGAACACCAAAAACCCTCAGACACAACTGGACACACCAACCGAGGTAAAGCGACACCTCGAGGCATCCAGAACCAGTGTCTCGGACTGGACAGAACCGCCAAGACACCCACACACAAGGTCACCTGTCAACCACTGGGTCACACTGGGTTGACCTGAACCCAACACAATGCTTGAACAGTAGGAAAGAGAGTCCTACCTCAAGCAAGAAGACTCCTGGCCACCTCACAACGTAGTCTTAGCCCTCATAGGACGTCGGAAGACATCCACGGAACAACGGGCAGACCACAAGGCCAAGCCAAGACAAGCAGAAACTGAAGCACGGAAATCGAAGCACAGGGCAAGTAACGCACCACCCCTAGACCACTACAAGCATATGACGGTCTAGACATGGGCCGTTACACCCAAACGACGGACAGACGACAGGCCGTCGCACACACACCACCCTAACCACTCTAAAACACAAACATACGAATCAAGGCCAAGTAACGCACAAGGCCAAGCGCGTTACAAGCAAGCAACGCGGCGGGGGAAACGCGCCAGAACCAAACGACGCACAGGGGCAGGCGCGTTGCTCACAACGGCACAGCCACCCTCAACCCAGCACAAAACAACAAATAACGAAAGGGGCAAGCGCGTTATACAACAACGACGCACAGAGGCACGACCATTACACCATCGAACAGCACAACACCCACAACCCTCAGCCAAACAGCATGTAACGGTCCAAGAAGGATGCGTTATACACAAACGACGCATGGGGACAAGCGCGTTACAACCAACGGCACAGCCACGCACAGTAGACCAAAACAGAATGCAACGGCCAGGGGCAGGCGCGTTACACTCAAAATAATGGATGGGAACCCATCCGTCGGGGGAACCGCCTCAACGGTCAAACGTCGGTCAAACGGATAATAACGGACAAGGCAGGGCGCGTTACTTCCATCTAACGCGCTGGGTCAAGCGCGTTAGACCAACCGACTCAACCCCAAAACAAGGCAACAACAAGCGAAGTAACGCGTAGACCTAGGCGCGTTACAGAGAAGCGACGCGCCACCCTAGGGCCGTCACTCACCCAAAAACCAGAAACTCAAAAACCTCAGACGAAGTAGCGGTCAGTCGTAGGGCCGTTATATGCAAGTGACGGCCACTGGAATGACCGTTACATCGGTCATGGCGTGAAAATAGAGGAACGGCCAAACGGGCCAGTTCCACGCCCCATTCACGCCGAAACGCGGGGGGAACAAACCTAAATGCCAAATAACAACATCAGGGGACTAAAAATCCCACATGCAAGCTCACAAACTCAAGATCCAGGCGATTTCATCAAATCCACCCAAAGTGGGTCACCGAGGTTCCCGGGCTTCTACCGGCCTCGAATGAACACCAAACGACATGAAATCAACGTGGATGGGATCCTGACATCCCAGCGGTCAGTTAGAAACTAACTACGCCGCAAACGGTCGCCGTTTACCGGCCGACCCTAAAAACCACGAAAATCACGGTTTAGGCAAACCAAGCCCAAACTCGACCGTTTCCTAGCCGAACGTCGTGCAATGGCAGGGAAAACGGAGAGGATGAAGTAAGGATCAGTCACCCTACCTCCACCGAAGAAACCGAGCCCCGAAAGGACTAAACCACGCCGAAAACCACTCACGAACCGATTTCACCGGCTTTGAATCCCCCGTTCGGGATCGCGCCAGAATCGATCCGATCCTCGCCCCATCGCGCACCCAGCCAGCTCCATCACGTCCCCAACACACGCCCCTAGGCACCCCATCTGCAGCCGGAGCCGAGGAGGCGAAACGAGAGAGAACGGAAGAGAGAGAGATGGCGACGGCGGCGAATGAGAAGGAGGAGAGAGGAAAAGAAAAGAAATAGAAAAGAAATTAGGAAATTTTCCTAATTTCCTAAAATTCCAAAAATGCGTCGAAAATGCACAAATTCAGAAAAGTTCGCAAAAATAGCCAAAACGACCGGCTCGAAGAGTACATCGTTGCTGTAGCATCCACGAGTTCGAGAATTGACAAACAAACTCACCGTAGGGTTCCGTAACTAGTACGTGAGAAAAACCCACACGGCTCGTCAAACTCACTCGGAAGCTACAAAAGCGAACCAAACTCAACGAAACCAATCCGAAACAGATCCGAAAGATCCATCAGAGATCCAACAAGACCTGCAAAAGATCCATCAAGATCCAGGGCATTACATCCTCCCCTCCTTTAAGAAATTTTGCCCTCGAAATTAAAGACTAGCAAAGGAGAAGCAAGGGAAGAACAACCCCACAACACAATCACAGAAACGACACAAATCTCGAGAAACACAGCTCAGAGGAACACCGTCAGACCACAATTACAGGTACACACTCAGCTTCCAAGACAGCAAGTCCACAACACGAGCATGACACCAAAGTGAACACATCTGACACCTCCGAAGCAAGGGCAACGTCGCTTACGTCTCACCAGAAATGAGACACGACTGCCACAACAACCGATAACCAACACCGAGAAACCAACAACAACACGGCAAGCAGCAGCTTACAGCAGGAGACACAGTCCTCATAGCTGACAGCTCGCAACATCATCGGCTCCAGTGCCAAAGGCAACAGAGAACACCTAGCACACAGGACGCCAACGACAAAAACACCACTGGACCACAAACACAAACAAGTTAGTCCTCACTCAGATATTACATCTGATCGAGTTGCAAGCAAACTCCAGGGAAGAAGAGTACAGCAAGCTAACCGACATGGCTTGGTCCACACAGAGACACAAAATCATAAAGAAACAGCGCCAAAACAACAACGGCAGCACCTGCAGGATTCCGGTTCTGTTCTAAACATAGAACCAAGGAACACAACTGCAAGCAGGGTCACATCAAGGCACAAGAACAGCTGAACACACGACCACAAAGACATGTCACGTATCAGACTGCTCACCAAGAGAAGACCCACAACAACGAGAAACGACAACAATCTCAGGGAACGTAACTCAAGGACTACGAACACGCCTTGAGAGCACAACACCCAAGAAAAGACATGCAGAGTAAAGGGTACTCAATCAGCAAGGAACGCCGACAAATTCCCCAACACTCGCACATGCCAATGCCAACACCAGAAAACCACAAACAAAGGCACGACAACAACCAGTGTCGAGGCACAAAAAGCCAAGACGAAGACACATCGAGAAGGAACAAAAACCTCTCGACCTGTGGGTAGCCAACCCACACACTTCCACTGCGCTCTCAACAACGCACACAGGCAACAAAACAACATCGGTAATCGCATTTCAGCACATACCAGGCACCATCGCAATCAACAAAGATCGCAATTAACACGCCACGAGCATCGATCTCGCGAACAACCGATCACAAGGAGCCTAAGTGCAACAAAGAAAGAGCACCAGCTTCAGCGCAGAGCAACGAAAGATGCTAATCTCAGCTGACCTTCATGTCCTGGAACGACAAATGAGCCTTCACAACACATCGGCCGTCAGACACAGCACGACAAATACGGTACACGACAGCTCTTAACACCATCATGGAGTCCAAAGCCAAGCAACCGTATAGCAGAGAGCAGATCAGGCTCAAAACAAAGCTGTCCACACTTAAGCAGACACAGGACAAAGGCACCACCAAGACAGCAATTCCAAGGCTCACCTCGAAAAAGCTTCATGAAGAAGAACGAGAAGCAACAAGCTCAACAACATAAGCTCACCAGGAAAGGAAGATCCTAGCTCGCCTGAGCAACTTCTCAATCGAGGCAACACGGCAATCGAGACAACCGAAACAACAATGCATCAGGAGCTGAACAGACTTAAGCTGGGACAACCAAAGCAACGTAAGAACGTGCATGGCCATCACACCAATGCTAAAAGTCACAAGCCACCTGAGCAAAACACAGAAACAGCTCGAACAATGCACTGTAGGTTCATGCCAACCGACAAACACCGCCAAGTGCAACACGATCGAGACCAACATTAAAACCGAAACGAAGCACCTCGTCACACCCAGACGAGAGCAAAACCATCTCGTATAGTGCCAACAAAGCACGCACAAGACCACACATGGAAAACACTGCGATAAACCATCGCAACACCTACGCCAGCAAGAGACTGTACTGGACCTCAAGGACTCTGGTAACTGTATATCTGGATTTCCATGTATTTCACACAACAATGATCTGATAGCTCAGAAAAGAACTCCGAACATCCCAGAACACTGCTCTGATACCAGCTGTGGCGACCCGGATTCCGGATACCCGGTGCACCCGGTATAAATACCGAATACACGTGATAGCACATGGGACCCGCGAGGCCTCCCAAGCACGGGAAAGCGCCGAAGGGAAAAAGGAGTGTGTGGAATACATTGAAGCCAGCAGATATAACAATAAGCAATTAAATTTCATTAGATTGGATTGCTAAAGTAGCAGAAATAAAATTACCTTTTCACTAATAATTCAAATTTTACAATTATACACCAGAGTCTAGTCCAAAGGAAAAACAACAAGTCTAACACAGTACAGTATGACAGAAAGAAACGTACACTGAAGTCGGGGGAAACCCGACGCAGGTACAGCTGGCAGCTACAGCGAACGCGCTCCACCAGGAACAGCAGAGGCAAGCGGCGAAACCCACCTGAAAAGCAGGGGTGAGTCTCTAAACAGAAACTCAGTAGGGGTCACACAGATCCCCACTGGAAAAATGCACAGTGCAACGGAAGCAACTACGGAAACAGCAAGTGCAGCAAAGTAGGAAAAGCTACACTACAAAGCTGTAAACAGAGCAGGGACAGCAGGAGTAGGGAACAGGCTAAGAGCAAGGGGAGCTCAACAACAAAGAAGAGCGAGGCCGTAAAACACGGAACAACGGCCACCGAGGAGAACTCGGCACCCTAAGCTACTCCAAACGGCAACAGACGGTCAACCCCAAACTCACACAATAGGGTAACCCAGTCCATCGGCCAAAACAAAGGCGAAGGCGGACGCCGACGTCGAAAGCGCAAACAAAACACGACATGAAACGTCGTGCACACAGCCCCACGCGTGACAAGAACGTCATGCAAACGACAGAACACTGACCTCGAGTACAGCCACAAGCGGGCAACCCGAAAAGGTCACAGCGCGCAAGAAAACGCCGAGAGTCACCGCACCAAGTGACAGGAGCGCCCTCCTCCCAGAATAACAGCCAGATGCGTCCACTGACGACTTATACTGCGCCACAAGTGTCATGTCACTCAAGGACAAGACACATCAAGAACCAGGTCCAAGGAACAACAGTTCCAAGGAAACAAGGTACCACAGCACGAAACTACAGCACCAACTGCGAGTGACTAGTCAGGGCCACGCCCGTCGGCGCAAGTCCCCAGTCCCTGACCACGTGTGCACACATCGACCTCTACCTAGGTCAGGCCTCTAGCTAGTATTCCCCTCGGTAGGACGCTACCGTTGGCCGGGGCCCACAGAACTAGCTTAAGAACCGTACGTACCAAACGCCACAGGAAAACCCCTCCACCACTCCCGGTGGGTCGGCAAAAGCCTAGGGCTACAACCAGTGGAGGCTCACAAGGCACATACTCCAAAACACAGGTGCTAAAGCACAGATAGTCTAAAAAAAGCCCTGTCTCGTGCACCACAAGGCACCAAGGCAGCTAGACAACCACCAACAGACTCAGGATCAGGCAACTAGACCTACAACGCAACGATCCTTGAGTCAGACGACTCAACGGCAAGATTGTCACAAACAGCGGAACAAGCCGCCAATCGGTCTAATCCTAAGCCAGAGAAACCACGCTCCGCAGAAAACAACACACGGACACCTGAGGGAACACCAAAAACTCTCAGACACAACTGGACACACCAACCGAGGTAAAGCGACACCTCGAGGCATCCAGAACCAGTGTCTCGGACTGGACAGAACCGCCAAGACACCCACACACAAGGTCACCTGTCAACCACTGGGTCACACCGGGTTGACCTGAACCCAACACAATGCTTGAACAGTAGGAAAGAGAGTCCTACCTCAAGCAAGAAGACTCCTGGCCACCTCACAATGTAGTCTTAGCCCTCATAGGACGTCGGAAGACATCCACGGAACAACGGGCAGACCACAAGGCCAAGCCAAGACAAGCAGAAACCGAAGCACAGAAATCGAAGCACAGGGCAAGTAACGCACCACCCCTAGACCGCTACAAGCATATGACGGTCTAGACCTGGGCCGTTACACCCAAATGACGGACAGACGACAGGCCGTCGCACACACACCACCCTAACCACTCTAAAACACAAACATACGAATCAAGGTCAAGTAACGCACAAGGCCAAGCGCGTTACAAGCAAGCAACGCGGCAGGGGAAACACGCCAGAACCAAACGACGCACAGGGGCAGGCGCGTTACTCACAACGGCACAGCCACCCTCAACCCAGCACAAAAAAACAAATAACGGAAAGCGGCAAGCGCGTTATACAACAACGACGCACAGAGGCACGGCCGTTACACCATCGAACAGCACAACACCCACAACCCTAAGCCAAACAGCATGTAACGGTCCAAGAAGGACGCGTTACACACAAACGACGCATGGGGACAGGCGCGTTACAACCAACGGCACAGCCACGCACAGTCGACCAAAACAGAATGCAACGGCCAGGGGCAGGCGCGTTACACTCAAAATAACGGATGGGAACCCATCCGTCGGGGGAACCGCCTCAACGGTCAAACGTTGGTCAAACGGACAATAACGGCCAAGGCAGGGCGCGTTACTTCCATCTAACGCGCTGGGGCAAGCGCGTTAGACCAACCGACTCAACCCCAAAACAAGGCAACACCAAGCGAAGTAACACGCAGACCTAGGCACGTTACAGGGAAGCGACGCGCCACCCTAGGGCCGTCACTCACCCAAAAACCAGATAGCTCAAAAACCTTAGACGAAGCAACGGTCAGTCGTAGGGCCGTTATATGCAAGTGACGGCCACTGGAATGACCTTTACATCTGTCACGGCGGGAAAACAGAGGAACGGCCAAACCGGCCCGTTCCACGCCCCATTCACGCCGAAACGCAGGGGGAACAAACCTAAACGCCAAATAACAACATCAGGGGACTAAAAATCCCACATACAAGCTCACAAACTCAAGATCCGGGCGATTTCATCAAATCCACCCAAAGTGGGTCACCGAGGTTCCCGGGCTTCTACCGGCCTCGAATGAATACCAAACGACACGAAATCAACGTGGATGGGATCCTGACATCCCAGCGGTCAGTTAGAAACTAACTACGTCGCAAACGGTCGCCGTTTACCGGCCGACCCTAAAAACCACGAAAATCACGGTTTAGGCAAACCAAGCCCAAACTCGACCGTTTCCTAGTCGAACGTCGTGCAATGACAGGGAAAACGGAGAGGACGAAGTAAGGATCAGTCACCCTACCTCCACCGAAGAAACCGAGCTTCGAAAGGACTAAACCACGCCGAAAACCACTCACGAACGGATTTCACCGGCTTTGAATCCCCCGTTCGGGATCGCGCCAGAATCGATCCGATCCTCGCCCCATCGCGCACCCAGCCAGCTCCATCACGTCCCCAACACACGCCCCTAGGCACCCCGTCTGTAGCCGGAGCCGAGGAGGCGAAACGAGAGAGAACGGAAGAGAGAGAGATGGCGACGGTGGCGAATGAGAAGGAGGAGAGAGGTAAAGAAAAGAAATTAGGAAATTTTCCTAATTTCCGAAAATTCTGAAAATGCGCCGAAAATGCATAAATTCATAAAAATACGTAAAAATAGCCGAAACGACCGGCTCGAAGAGTACATCGTCGCTGTAGCATCCACGAGTTCGAGAATTGACAAACAAACTCACCGTAGGGTTCCGTAACTAGTACGTGAGAAAAACCCACACGGCTCGTCAAACTCACTCGGAAGCTACAAAAGCGAACCAAAACTCAACGAAACCAATCCGAAACAGATCCGAAAGATCCATCAGAGATCCAACAAGACCTGCAAAAGATCCATCAAGATCCAGGGCATTACACCTCAGGAGCGCGTTCTGAACGCGCTAGCCCGACATAGCGCGTTCATACAGAGTATTTTCCCGCCCTCAGGGGGGTCAAAAACATAATTTCAAAAAATATATATATATTTACCTGAACGCGCTACCATAGGATAGCGCTAGCATAAGCTAACGCGTTCATAAAATACATAATTTCAAAATATATATATATACTTTCCAGAACGCGCTACCCGATGGTAGCACGATCTTCAATATCGCGCTAGCATAAGCTAGCGCGTTCATAAAATTTTTACTCGGAATACCGGGGGTCAAAATTAATATTTTGAAAATATATATCTATAGCTATAGCGCCAACCTCACCTCGGCTCGGCTCGGCACAAACAAACAAATAAATAAATATATTACTAGTTCTGTACTAAATCCACACACAACTCGAGCCCACATCCTATGTCCCTTGGGTCCTGACCCAAGGGTGAGCTCTCCAACATACAAAGCCATGGAAGTTTTTCTAACTTCCAATATGGGACTAAACTTTGGCCACCATACAATGGGATTATAGTACTTGGAATCCACCTTAATTGTAAAGCATTAGCATGTTAAAATTACTTTCAGCATCTTAAATATTAAATTCATCATGTTAAATTAATTTTTACAGAATAAAAGTATTTTTAGTGTGTTAAATACTATTTACAACATGATAAGTCTATATTACTAGAAAATTTAGGTATAAAACTCATTTGAAGCATGTAAAAGTATGCTTATAAGTAAATTGATGTTTCAAAAATTATTATCAGCATGATAACATTTATTTCTGTCATATCATCTGAAATTGAGTTATGAAAATTACTTTTAGCATGATTAAACCTATTTTCTTATCGAATAAGTAGGAAATTAATGCATGAAAAATATTTACAGCATATTAAAAATATTGTCAGCATGCTGAAATTATTTCCAACATGTTAGAATTATTTTTAGCTTGTTAGGACTATTTTTCAGCATATTAAAGTTATTAAAAACTATTTTTCAGCATGTAAAAATCTATTTTATCATGTTATTAGTAAAATAATGTATAAAAATTAGTTTCAACATGTAAAAACATATTTCAAGTATGATAAATTTACCTCCTGCATATTGAGATAGGAAATTATTTTTCAGCATGATAAGTTTATTTAAAACTATTTGTTTCATATTTTCCTATCAAGAAATTTGTAACTAAATGTATAAAAATTATTTTCAGCATGATAAAAATTACTTTCAGTAAGATAAAATTATTTACAGTATGTCAGGATTATCTTAGCATGTTAGAATTAATTTCAGCATGCTAAAGCTTTTTAAAAACTATGTTCAACATGATAAACCTATTTTCTCAACAAATAATTAGCAAATAAATGTAGAAAAATTATTTTTCAGCATGAAAAATTTATTTTGTTATCAGGAAATTTAGAAAAACAGCATGGTAAACTTATGTTTATCACCTCATCAGTAAATTAGTGTACGAGGATTATTTAGCATGTTAAGTATTCATATTAATATGTTAAATAAAGATTTTCAGCATGATAAAAAGTTAATTCCAGCATGAAAAGTCTACCTTATCATCTTAGCAGTAAAGTGACACATGAAGATTATTTCCAGCAAGTAAAACTTATTTTTAGTACATAAGCTCTATTTTCTTATCAAATAACTAGTACATTGATGAATAAATAGTAAATACCAAAAATCAGGATTTTAAAATTTAGAAATTATACTTCCTACCTAAAACACTTAATTATGAAAAATACACATCAGATTAGACTATGAAATTTAAAATAATTCTATTTACTTGACTTCCTTCCTAGTTTACTGTCATCCTTGAATTCTACGACTTAATGTCGTAAAACATGATGCCTAAAATGAGTTTTCCACTCTCCTTTGTAATTATCGCAATTTTTACTAGATATGTACTTGTTTACAAATGAGCTTGTTCTTGAAATTCTTTGGCCATATTGTGGAATTATATAGAAAAATATCAGGGGCTATGGGTCCCAATGAAATGACATTTAAATGCTAGTGTATAAAGGGGTTCTGATCTGATCTCATGGGCGAGACAAAATCCAAATATAAATCAGTATTATAATGATCAGGTGCTGGCATTCACCAATACATGGTCTATTACAGTTAGGGGCAATCATACTGTCGTGTGAACCCCTAAGTGTGTAGCCAAATAGTGATATTCCATGAGGGGCTGTCATATCGTCGTGATCTCCCCTTAGTGCTTTGGCCAATCCTACTGAGTGTTGGTAGAAGTGATTGCTCTACTTCTATATTGTTATTACTTAAAGGTTCATCATAAATATCCTTGTAGAAGTGATTGTTCTACTTCTATACTGTTTAAAGTTCAAGTGATTGCTCTACTTCGATATTACTTAAAAGTTCATCATGAAAGTTCTTGAATTGTCTTAATGATAGTACCCATCATCTCATCATGAAAGTTCTTGATATATTTCTAGAAATAACCATCGTCTTGTCTACTATCATGATCTTGAAATTATCTTGTTATCTTGAAATTACTTGGAAATTCCTTATACAAAAATTCCTACTTGAAATTCATGATCAACTACTTCCTGACACAAATTGTTTAAATTGTTAAATACTTAAAGATTACCTGGCTTTAGAGATATAAAATCATACTGAGCTTTTTACTCACCCTATGTTTTGGTTAATTGATGCAGGAAGGAAAAATGAACAATGGAATAGACAAGAGTGAAAGAGCGATTTACCTAGGTTTATGTAGATCAATAGTTACTCTAACAAGAATTATGAAATTTGGAAGATTGTATCATGCCTTTATGGCTTATAAATTAGTGATGTAAACCTTTATTTTGATGGAATAAAATTATCAATTTTGTAGCGACCCGGATTCCGGATACCCGGCATACCCGGTAGGACTACCGGATACACGTGATACCGCATGGAACCCGCGAGGCCTCCCAAGAGCGGGAAAGCTCCGAAGGGATAAGGGCACGTGTAGAGTACATTGAAGCCACAGAGATATAACAGAAGCAATTAAATTTCATTAGATGGGTTTGCTAAAGTAGCAGAAATAAAATTACTTTTTAATTAATAGTTTCAAAATATCAATTATATCCCAGAGTCAGTCCAAAGCTAAAGACAACAAGCCTAGCACAGTACAGTCGACAGAAAGGAAAGACGTACCAAAAGGTCGGGGGAAGCCCGACGCAGGTACCAGCTGGCGGCAACGGCACGCAACGAGCACGCACTCCAAGAATCACGCGAAAGCAGAACGAAAGACGTCACCCCACCTGAAAAGCAGGGGTGAGCCACGTGTCACTGGCTCAGTAGGGGTCACGCGGATCCCCACTGAAAAACACGCAGTAGCACGGAACAACAACAACAAAAACAACAGGAACTACACTACAAAGCTGTAAAACTACGCTACAAGCAGTAGTAAACAGACGGGAAGTAGGAGTAGGGAACAAGTAAGAAAGGGGAAGAACCCGCGCCAGACAAGCGGCGGCCGACGTAACCTCGGCACCCCAAACTACTCCAAGCAGCAACAGAAGGGCGACTCTGATTTAACAAAGTCAGAAGTTACCGATCTGCCGACCCAACACCAGGTCTAAGACAAAGACCTGCAAGAACAACCCGAAACAGACGCAATAGCCTACACGACCGGAACATCATGCACGCAACCCCGGGCCCATCTTGGACACAGCCAAGAACGAACAGACACAGCCAGGGAAACGAATCTTGGACAAGGCCAAGACTAGCCAACGCGGGAAGGATAATGACAACTCCGAGAAACGCGAGAGTCACCGGTCAAGTGATAGGAACACCCTCCCACTAGAAGGACAGCCAGATGCGTGCACTGACGTCTTACTCTGCGCCACAAGTGTCTCATCCGCCCGACCGTGTGAAGCACGGTGGAGACTAGACACACAAGAACGGAATCCAAGGAACAACGAAGTCCCAAGGAAGAACGGCACCTACGGACACAAGGAACCATAGAACCACACTGTGAGTGACTAGTCAGGGTCACGCCCATCGACTCGTGTCCTCAGCCCCTGACCACGTGTGCACACACTGACTCCAGCCTAAGCCAGGCCTCTAGCTAGTATTCCCCCCCGTAGGACGCTACGGTTCGGCGAGTCCCACGGAACTAGCTTACAAACCGTGAAACTGGGAACACCCCTCCACCCTCCGAAGGTGGGTCGGCAACTCAAGGCCTCAGGGCTACGACCAGTGGAGGCTCACAAGACACAGACTCCAAAGCACAAGTGCTAAAGTACAGACAGTCTAAGGAAGCCCTGTCACACGTACTACAAAGCACCACTGACAGTACAACCACTGCCAATAGACTCAGGACTAGACAACTAGACCTACCACGTAACGATCCTGAGTCGAGCGACTCAAAGGCAAGATCGTCACAGACAGCGGAACAAGCCGCCAATCGGTCTAATCCTAAGCCACACGAAACGATACTCCGTGGAAAATAACTCACGGAGACCTGAGGGAACATCGAAGACCCTCAGACACGCCTGGACACACGGACCGAGGTAACAACACCTCGAGGCATCCAGAGCCAATGTCTCGGACTGGACGAAACCGCCAAGACACCCACACACAAGGTCACCTGTCAACCCCTGGGTCACCCCGAGTTGACCGGAACCCGACCAAAGACACACACAAGAGTAGGATAGAGAACCCTACCACAAGCAAGAAGACTCCTGGCTACCTTACAACGTTGTCTTAGCCCTCATAGGATGTCAGGAGACATCCACGGGACAACGGGCAGGCTACAAGGACAAGCCAAGATAAGCAGAAACCAAAACAACAGAAATCGGGGCAGAAGGATTGTACCGCACCACCCCTAGACCGTTACACGAACGTGACGGTCTAGCTCAGGCCGTTACACTCCAACCGTGACGGTCTAACGCAGACGCGTCACCGACACGTGACGGTCACAAGGGGAGCCGTCACACACACGGCCCTAACCAACCTCAAAAACGCACAATGCACGTAACGGCCTACACCAGGCACGTTACACCGCTCTGACGCGCCTAACCCGGGCCGTCAGGGCCAACAAACCTCAAACATAAAACCACACTCGAGGCACGTAACGCACGGACCAAGGCGCGTTACAGCTACCTAACGCGCCAGGGCAAGCGCGTCATGGCCAACAAAACCTAGAACAAACTAGAGCTCAAACCACCTAACGCGCTAGGCCAAACGCGTTACACAACCTAACGCGGCAAGGCAGACGCGTCAGGGTAACCTAACGCACGGGAGCAGGCGCGTCAGGGCCAACAGGCTCAAGTCAGAAAACAACTGGCCAACAGGCATGTAACGGTCCATCTTGGACGCGTTACATACACCTAACGCGTGGGGGCGTGGCTGTTAGAGCCAACGGCACAACCACCCACTCAACCAGAACAGCATGTAACGGCCTGGGGCAGGCGCGTTACGACGCTGTGACGCACGGGGACACCACCGTTACACAAACCGACTCACGGTCAAACACAAAGTCAAACAGAACGTAACGGCCTACACCGGGCGCGTTACACCCACCTGACGCACAGGGGCAGGCGCGTCAGGGGAACCGACTTAACCAAAGCACTAAACGACAAGATAGGCGTAATGCATCTCACGGGACGCATTAGAGGGCTGTGACGCGCCACTCCTGGGCCGTCACACCCTCAAAACCACCAAGAACTAAAAATCACCCAGACGCTGTGACAGTCTGTCGTGGGGCCGTCAGGGACTATGATAGTCCCTGGAACGACCGCCACACCAGTCACGGAGGGAAAACAGAGTGTTGGCTAAATCGGCCGGTTCCACGCCCCATTCACGCCGAAGCGCAGGGGAAACAACCCTCGACGATGAAAAACAACATTAGAAGGCTAAAAAGCCCACATGCACGGGTTAAAAAGCTAGATCGGGGCGATTTTAACAAATCGACTCTAAAAGAGTCAACGAGGTTCCCAGGCTCCTACCGGCCTCGAATGGCCACCGATCAACACGAAACAAGCATGGATGGGATCCTAACATCCCCACGGTCAGTTCAACACTAACCGAGCTACAAATGGTTGCCGTTCTCCGGCGAACCCTAAGAAACCTGAAAATCACGGTTTAGGCTAAACAAGCCCTAACTCGGCCGTTTCCACGCCAAACGATGTGCAAGGGAAGGGAAAACGGAGAGGAGGAAGTGAGGAACCATCACCCTACCTCCACCGAAGAAACCGTGTCCCGAAGGGACTAAACCGCGTCGAAAATCACGCCGCGAGCTCAAACGTCGGCTTTGAATCCACCGTTCGGGATCGCGCCAAATCCATCCCGATCCTCGTTCCATCGCGCACCTAGCTAGCTCCACAGCATTCCCAAAATGTGCCTCTAGGTACCCCGTCTGTAGCCGGAGCCGAGGAGGCTCGAGAGGAGAGAAACGAAGAGAGAGAGAGACGGCGGCGGCGAATGAGAAGGAGGAGAGAGGAAAAGAAAAGAAAAAGGAAAAGAAATTAGGAATTTACCTAATTTTTGAAAAATCCGATTTCTGGCCCTATCTCCGAAAAATACGCAAAAATAGTCGAAACGACCGGCTCGAAGAGTTGTGGACATGCAAAATTGCATGCCCGTGCGTCCCAATTAGCCCGGCATCAGCAACGACTTCAACTGAAGAGACTGCTAAGAAAGAGGGCCATCTGGACTCTCTGAACATCAACACACGCTGTGTGAGGCCGCCTCCGGAGTCACGACTGTGAAGAGAAATCAACCACCAAGAGCCCCACAATACATGGGCCTCGAAGAAAATCAAACGGGCCACAACTCGTGCTCACAACGAGCTCAAAACTACCCATTTAGCCGTTCAACGGCACACCCTGATACAAGAAATATGAAGTGATCTAGAAGGGGAGGGGATGAATAGATCACTGTTTTCAACCGATTAAAAAATTACTGAAGAATGATTCACTTAAAAACAAGCAATCTCAGAGTTGAACCCACAAACACGCAGTGCGGACAATAGCTCGAGTGGATAGAAGGCACACCACACAATCACCACAGATAATCGCACGAGTACTCAGAGGTTTTTAAGGTGGTTCGTTCAGACCTCCTGTCTGCCTACGTCCACCCCTCACTTCAAATCGAAGTGAGGCTTCCACTAGCACCTGCTAGCAAAGCAGACTCAGTCTGCAACAACGGCTGATTCGCAGCTTCACAGGGGAACACCCTCCCCTCTTCCTCCACACCCAGAGGGAACCCTAAGGACGCCAAGTCCCTAGAAACAGGAAACAATTTCCTCTTCCTCCAACCGGAGGGAACACTAGTGATCTGCAGTCACTAGAACCAGAGACCAAGGTCTCTCTTCCTCTGAAGCCTAGAGGGAACACCTCTTCTTCGAGAGGGAACAATACTGCAACCTCTGTTGCAAGTGAACCAGAGAGAACACGTCTCTCTCTTCCCCTGAACACCAGGAGGAAACACAGAGAACTCTCAATCAAGAAAGAAAAACAGATAAAAATGAAAACAAGAAAGAAGGAATCCAAAACTCAGAAACTAGAAACAATGTAACTCAAACTGAGCAGCAGACTTCGGATTTGATCCGTAAGTCAATACCCATCTTCTGATCACTCTTCTGCTCTCTCTTCTCTCTCAACTGGAACACTCTAGTTTCTCAGGGAGGCTCTTTCTCTTCTGCTCTCGCTCAAATTTCTTCACTGTAACCTCGGAGCTCCACCATTCGTAGATGATGAGGCAGTTCATTTATAAGCGATCAGGAGGGTGCATGTAAGGCGTGTGCTTCCCGCGCTCGATCCAGAACCTTCTTGCCACGTGCCCTTATAGCATTGGTTCCTTTAGTATCGGATCACGTGCAGCCCAGACACCGGTGAATGTTCTTCCTCGGACCACCTTCTTCTTTTTTGTTTTTTCTTTTTCTCCTGCAAAGAAATTAAGAACATTAAAACTCAGGGCTACAAAAACTAAAACTGCGTGAGGTATGTGGTAGGAATACGAAATGCACTATTCTGAGAACGACACGAGGTGAGAAGGAAAATAACACGGAATAAAAACGGTAGTAAGACACGCGATCAGAGGAAACCTGGACGAGGATAGAAAGAAGCAACACGAAGACATAAAAATAATCATTAAGACACAAACACAGAAGATAACACGAAGACATAAAACACGACTCGAATACAAGATTGCTCGAACTAACGAACAACTCGAAGTCGAGGACGACACGAAACGACACGGACTGAAACCAACTCGAAGACGAACACAGAAACTGACACGAAGTGTGGTCACAAAGCAAGAAAGACACTTGCAACGTACAACCTTCATATGATGTGAGGTGACGTGAAGACTTTGTGTTCAACTGGATGTATAGACTTGGAACGGCTTCAAGGCAACGCAATCGAATGTATGGACTTTCACAAGGTATAGACTTGCCAAAGAACTGGACGATGTACAGACTTGAACAAGGCAAAGTCTGTACAGACTTGAGGGTTCACAACGTATATACTTTGGCAAGACAATGGCTGTACATACTTGAAGTGAAGACCAATGTATAGACTTCAAAGTTCAGCGGCCAAAGAATAGACTTGGAAACTTAAACCAGTGTATGGACTTAGCTTCGAACATGCTACAGTGCATTTGTATGGACTTTGAAGACTGATGCATGACGCTAAGACAATGTGTAGACTTTGGCTTGGAATGAAGATAAAGATGAGGCTGTATAGACTTGGTCAGAACATAAGACTCGAAGACATAGGGGTGACACAGATGGAGCGACACGAGGTGGCACAGAAAGCAGCACGAGGTACTGCAGTGTACAGCACGCGATGGAACAAATAACGACACGAAGACAACCAACAAACATAGTTGGAACAACACGACGTACAAAAGGACAACACGAAGTGTGGAGGGATCAGTACGGACATGCAAGGTATTATCTCATGGCAGTTTTTCCTGTTAATCATGGAAATTTCAAATGCATAACATTACTCAAGATATCAGATTAACGAAGACAATATTTAACATAGTGATGCTCATCATCAAAACACTAGGGAAGTCACAAAAATCCAACACGCCCAAGGCCCTTCAGCGGCACGCCCCTGGCCCCTCTCAGCGGCACGCCCTATAGGCCTTCAGCGGCACGCCCCATGTGCCTTCAACGGCACGCCTCGTGTGCCTTCAACGGCAGGCACCTTTTGGCCCGTTCAACGGCACACCCTCTGCTGCCTTCAACAGCACACTATTTTAAGCCTTCAACGGCACACTATTTTAAGCCTTCAACGGCACACTATTTCGGGCCTTCAATGGCACACTATTTTAAGCCTTCAACGGCACACTATTTTAAGCCTTCAACGGCACACTATTTCGGGCCTTCAACGACACACTATTTCGGGCCTTCAACGGCACACTATTTTAAGCCTTCAACGGCACACTATTTCGGGCCTTCAACGGCACACTATTTCAAGCCTTCAACGGCACACTATTTCAAGCTTTCAGCGGCACACTTCTTGGGTCTTCCAGCAGCACACTTGTGAAGGCCTTTAGCGGCACACCTGCGAGGCTCTCCAACGGCACGCCTTCCTCTGCCCCCAGCGGCACATCGTTCAGCCCATCCACGCCGGTCAACGCTCGTAGCCCTCGACGCGCAGTGAAAGCATGGAAGGCCCATGCCTGCACCTTGCTGGGCTGTCCTGGCCCCACCTACTCCCGTCCTCGGCATTCGTCGGCCTGACCATGGGTATAAGAACCCCTCGCTCCGACGAAAAAGAGGGACGCAGAGAGACGGAAGGATACACACACAGGGAGACGAAAAAAACATAGACCGAGAGTCCTACTCAGACGCGGGGAGAAGAGAGAAGAGGAAGAAGGAGAATTCCATCCTCCCAAGCTCGGCAAGCCCAGGGAGTTCCGGGAAGAAGAAGAAGCTAGCAGAAGAGAGAGAGAGAGAGTAAGCAATGGAGAGTAAGGGAGGGGGAGAGAGTCCGTGAATGTAATAGGGAGTGTCCCAGAGGGTCTTGGCCCCATCCTGGACCCCCGGTTCCCTCTTCAGTCTCCTTTCTCCCCTGTTTTTACTACTTCTTCCCTCTCCTCATCTCATTGTACAGCCTCGAACGTGGCCCTGCCACCCTTTTTTATGAATGAAAAAAGAATGTTTTTTTTCCTTCTTCCCTTTTTTTGTTGTTGGCTAGCTTTTGCTCGGCTATGTGTTTCGTGGTTTGCTCTCTTTCTCTCTCCCCTGTTCTTCTTGGATTCTCTCGTTCGCATTCACCAATATATATATTAGGCTGATGATAGCCTCTTCCATCGATCTCATGATTCAGCAAGGGCGGGTTTCCCTTCTGGACAGCATCCACTCCCTTCCCAGACACAACCCAAGCCCATTGCCCCTGTTCAGGCCCATTGCTTCCCCAAACAGTCTTGATCCCCTTCCCTTAGCCAACTAACGCACTACCTGGCCTAGATTTAACCCAGCCCGTAAACCCTTTTACTTCACCGATGCCCCTCAACCCCTTTTGGTCGGCACACCCTTGGCCCTTCCCAGCCGGTGCACCATTGGCTTCTTCAGCCCGACGCACCCTCGAACCAGCCAGCCCGGTACGCCTCAACTCCTTCTGGTCGACACACGCCTTGAACCACCCAGACGGCACACCCTTAACCATGCTAGCCCGGCACACCCTTGTGCCCCTCAGCCCAGCACACCCTTTGGCCTCCCTAGCCCGGCACGCCCCTGATTAGTTCCAGAGGTTTTCCTCCCCTTTATCCATCGCAGCTTTCTGGTTTTCTGAGGATTCATTAAAGGTGCTGCTGCCTTTGGGCGCCCACCTCCAGTTGACGGGTTCCGCCACTCCCTATGGGCGCGTTCCCTTTATCTCCCTTACGCTCGGGTCAAGGGGAGATGCTGCCGAATTTTTGTTAGAAAATAACAAGACATTAAAAGGCAAAAGGACGCAACAAACAAATGGGATAATAAATACATAGCAAAAGACAACAAAAGCAACAAATAAATAGAACAACAACATATTGCAAGAAGAAGGAGAAAAGATTTTTATAAAACTACGCAGAAATCAAAGAAAAGAAGAAAAGAAAAGCCTTAAAAATAAGTAACAGAGGAGTGGGCCTTCATCGGCGCGTCTGTTCCAGCCTTCGCCGGTACACCCTATCAACCCCCCCCAGCGGCACACTCTAACAGCCCATCAACGACACACTTTCTTGGCCCTTCAGCGGCACGATCCTCCCCACCCACACCCTCTCCTCCTCACCGTCTCACGTGGAATGGTCTTTCCCGAAGTGGAGCACAATGTATAGACTTTGAGCTGCAGCCAATGGACAACGTACAGACTTTGAGCTAGCCAATGTATAGACTTTGAGCTGCAGCCAATGGACAACGTACAGACTTTGAGCTGGCCAACGTATAGACTTTGAGCTGCAGCCAACGGACAACGTACAGACTTTGAGCTGGCCAATGTATAGACTTTGAGCTGCAGCCAATGGACAACGTATAGACTTTGAGCTGGCCAATGTATAGACTTTGAGCTGCAGCCAATGGACAACGTACAGACTTTGAGCTGGCCAATGTATAGACTTTGAGTTACAGCAAATCGACAACGTACAGACTTTGAGTTGAAGGATGTATAGACTTTGTGCGTCGGTCGCATAGACATTGTACAGACTTTGAGCTGATGAACGTACAGACTTTGTACGCATGCGACCATCCGACGTACAGACTTTGTGTTGCGGTGACCAGCCAATGTATAGACTTTGGGCTGATGAATGTACAGACTTTGTGTTGCGGTGATCAGCCAATGTGTAGACTTTGAGCTGATGAATGCAGCCAATGTGTAGACTTTGAGCTGATGAATGCAACCAATGTATAGACTTTGAGCTGATGAATGTACAGACTTTGCGTCGCAGTGACCAGCCAATGTACAGACTTTGAGCTGATGGATGTATAGACTTTGTGTGCATGCAACCAGCCAATGTATAGACTTTGAGTTGCAGCAAATAGACAATGTATGGACTTTGAGCTGATGAATGTACAGACCTTGTATGCATGCAACCAGCCAATGTACAGACTTTGGGTTACAGCAACCAGCCAGTGTATAGACTTTGAGTTGCAGCAAATGGACGATGTACAGACTCTGCGCGTGTGCTAGCAGACGTTGTATAGACTTCGAGTCAGCCTGGCACGCCCGCCAACACCCTCCAGCGGCACACTCTCCTTGGGGCCTTCTTCGGTGCACCCCCTTCTCCCTTCGCCGATACGCCTTGGGGCGCCCTCATCGGCACGCTTTCCATACCCCTAGCCGGTACACCCTCCAGCGGCCCTCTCCCTCCGGGAAACATACACATATAACATATGATGATAATGACTGGTGATAATAATAATAATAATAAATAAATTAATGAAAATTATGATAAATGAAGAAATCCGAATATATACAGGAAACAAACAAAAATGTGAAATAGTGATAATGAAAAAAGGGGGAAAAATAAATAATAATAATAATAAACAAAAGGGGGGAGGAATCATTCGGAACAAATGCATAAAGAAGAAATGAACAGCAAGAGGAAAGAGAGGAACATATAATTAAAATCTTAGATAAAAAAAAAAACCAGGGTCCATGTTGCAGCCCCGTCTCTCCCGTGACCCGATGCTAAAGGAACAACAATGCCGCCCTTCCAGGTTGGGCCTGAGTCTTGGGAATTATCCCGAAATGGCCATGGCCCGACTTCGCCTCGGGCTGACATTCCGATTAAACCGGACTCGTTTCTCAGGCCGGATCCCTTCCGAGCCACTACTAAAATTGCCGCACGTTCGGCAGATATTTGAATGGGTTCACCTCGGTTTTCGTCGTGTTTCTATCACAGACCTGTGTCTGAACATGAAAAGACCCGTGAGCAACCAACATGGCCGACGGCTCCTACCCCGACGTGGTCGTGACCCAGTATTGCTCCGGGCCGATAGCTCGTCAAATCGGATTCACCCTATCAGGATTCGTTCCCGCCCTTTCATTGAAATTGCCGCAAACTCGGCATACATTTGTACGGGGTTGTTCCTATCTACGTCGCACCTTCAATATGGACCCTTGTCCGAATAGAACGAGATGGCTCCTGTCATCCCTGGACCCTACACATGGGAATATCAATAAGGCCTTTGTGGGCTGTGCTTGGACCTCGGGTCCGTCCCGATTATGGTCATTGTCTGACCCACACCCTCAGCCTATAGCTCACTTCCTTCGAACATGTTTTGATTTTGGAATCTAGTCCCGGGGCTCTTCCCCGTTGCCCTCCGGCACCGGGAACATTAATGATGCCCACGCAAGCCCCGTTTGGACCGCGGGAGGCGACCCCGGTATGGTCCCGACTCGATCTCGCACCGGACCAATAAATTCGCTAGTTTCCTTCTACACTAACCCAGATTTAACCGAATATTTTCAGTGTCTCGGAATAATGTATTTTTCGTATCACGGCATACATATGTTCCAGGTCCTCCTGCGACCATTATGATATTCTCAAGTCGGACACCCGTCCGAATATTAAACGGTCTCCCGAATGACCGACACGTTTCGAACGTCCGCTTCCCTAGACACAGGGCCTTTGAGCCGATTCAAGGGATATTCCCTCGTTGCCCCTTGGCACCAGAAATATTAATGACGCTCATGCAAGTCTTGTTTCGACCGCGGGGGGCCCACCGTAGTATGGTCGCAGCTTGCTCTTGCACCGGGCCAACAGATTTACTGGTTTTTGGCCGCTCCAACCGAGGCTCAGCAGAACGTTTTCCGCTCTTCCGAACAATAAATTTGCCGTACCTCGGCATACATGCGTTCCGGTTTTCCCGCGAGAACCGTGATTTTCTTGAGCCGGACATTCGTCCAAACATTAAATGGCCAGTACACGACTGACATGACCGTGAATGGTTTTCTTCTCGCCCTCGTGCGAGGATTTCAATACCTCGTAATAGACCTTCCATGCAATTGATTTCTTGGCCATGAGGCCCTGAATCTCGGCGATTAATCAAGGGTGTTCCCTCGTTTGGGGGATGTAAATGACGCCGTGACCTTTACGGCGCGACGGGTTTTGGTCCCGACACGAACTACACAATCGTCTGACGAAGTCAGATCGAGCGCACCATGGGCTCTTCGGGGCCCGAATAAATTGTCACTTTGTGACTGGCACGCCCACGCACTTAACAGACGAACCACCTGAACAAGCGAATTTTAGTGCGTCCACAAGTCTGGCACGCCCGGTGGGACCGAAACTACCCTTCATCTCTTCGTCGGGATTCAGGGCCTCATGGCCCCCTAATAAACGATGTTTGCCTGCTTTAATGAATTGCAGGTGCTGTCTTCGCCAGCCCTATGGGGAGAAAATCCAGACTCGATGTAGCTGCCTTCGTGGCCTCGAGGACGCTGCTTCGAAGCATATGCAGCTTCCAAGAATCATGGGGGCTGTTATAAAAAAAAGGGAGAAGAGAAAGAGAAGAGAAGGGAGGGGAAATCAAACCCCCCTTTTCCTCAAAAAGAAAGAGATAAAAAGATGAAAAGAAGAAGAGAATAAGAGAAGAAAAGAAGAAAAAGAGAAAAGAAAGAAGCAAAAAAAAGGGAAGAGAAAGAATTGGCAAGAGAGGGTTGTACGGCCACGTCCGTCGAGACCCGTGCTGAACAAAGATTACCACTGTGGGGTTGATGCGGTGGAGCGAACCACTCATCCCCTCCCTGAGGGGGTGAGCGCTCTCCTGCACCTCCACCTTGGTCAATCATAGAAAAAAGGGGAGAAATAAAGAAGAAAGGAAGAAAAGTTGGCTAGCATCGCTGACTGAAAGAGCAAGAAGAAACCCAGCATCCCGCCCGACTCTAGGAGGTCCCGAGTCCGCGGTGTAATGACCCCGCTCGTTCCTCCTTCCTGGTGCCTCCGTCCGGCACAAAACGGCCCCCGAGTGGTTGTTAAAAGACCCAGCGAGCCACAATTGTAGCTTGGTGAATGGTTGCCCGCTGTGGGGAATGCTTTATAGCAATGAGGCCAAGCACGGCCACCACTCCCGAAGAGAGCATGCACATACCCCGCCATGGGGGATGAGAAGAAGATATATACCCTGCTACGGGGGCATAGGACGCAAAAAAAGAAATACACTCCATTCCCAGGGGCACATGAAGAGAATCCGCCCCGACTAAGGGGCACACAAAGCAAAAGCTACACCCCGGCTTCGGGGCATTTGAAGAAGAATCCGCCCCGACCTGGGGACGTAAGAAGAAATAGAGCTGCACCCCGGCTTAGGGGCATTTGAAGGGGAAATACACCCCGATATGGGGGCACCTGAAGCAAAAGACATACCCCGCCATGGAGGCATAAGAAGAAAAGAATTCACACCGGCCTGAGGACACACAAAAAGAGAAACTCACCCTAGCTTAGGGGTATATGAAGAAGGAATGTACCCCGGCCTGGGGGCGTAAGAAACAAAAGCACACCCCACGCTAAGGGCATATGGAGAGGAATGCACCTCGCCCTGAGGGGCGCAAAAAGTATAAGAACACACCCTGGCTTAGGGGCATTTGAAGAAGAAACATACCCCGCCAGGGGGCATAGAAGTCATGAAGAATACGCCCCGACTTAAGGGCATTTGAAGAAGTCACATCCCGCCTCGGGAGCATGAGAAGCAGCAAGAATACACCCCGGCCTAGGGGTATTTGAAGAAGAAATATACCCCGCCTGGGGGCATAGAAGCCGTAAAGAACACGCCTCGGCTCAGGGGCATTTGAAGAAGCTACATCCCGCCTTGGGAATATAAGAAGAAAAGAGTCCACCCCATCTTAGGGGTATTTGAAGAAGAAACACACCCCGCTATGGGGGCATAGAAGCCATAAAGAACACACCCCGGCTTAGGGGTATTTGAAGAAGAAGGATACTCCGCCTCGGGGGACATTGCAAGCAGCGATACACCCTGCTAGGGCGCACACGAAGCAAACCACACCCCACTTTTGGGGCACAAGAAGCAAACATTCCCCAGCGTGTCGGGGCAAAAGAAGAAGAATCCCCCTCGGGGGCATAAAAAGCAAAGATGCACCCTCGTGTCGGGGGCACATGAAGAGAATACACTCCATCCTGAGGTCATGAGAAGCAGAAGGCGCATCCCACCCTAGGGACATATGAAGCGAAAAGAATACACCCTGGCTTAAGGGAATACAAAGAGAAGTATACCCCACTCTGGGGTAGAGGAAGCGGGAGAATCACACCCCCGTCTTGGGGGTATTTGAAGAAGAAGTATACCTCACCTCGAGGGCCTAGAAGCTATAAAGAACACGCCCCGGCTTAGGGGCATTTGAAGAAGCTACATCCCACTTCGGGAGCATAAGAAAGAGAAGAGTACACCCTGTCCTAGGGACAATTGAAAAAGAAACATACCCCGCCTGGGGGCATAAAAGCCATAAAGAATACGTCCCGGCTTAGGGGCATTTGAAGAAGCTACATCCCGTCTTGGGAGCGTAAGGAGAGAAGAATACACCCCGACTTAGGGGCATTTGAAGAAGGAATACATCCCGGCCCCGGGATCCGTGAAGCAACATATATCCCCCCCCCCGGGGGGGGCATCTGAAGTAGAACAAACAACATTCCCCGGCTTAGGGGAGCATATGAAGAAAGGAACACACCCCGATACGGGAGCACATAAGCAAAGAAGAAGAGTTCACCCCGCTTCGGGGGCATAAGAAGCAAGAATTACACCCCGTCTTGGGGGCATCGGAAGCAGCAATACACTCCACTCCGGGGGCACTAGAAACAGAATACATCCCAGCCTGGGGGCACATGAAGCCAAAGACATACTCCGCCATGGGGGCATAAGAAGAAAAGAATTCACCCCCGCCATGGGGGCACACAAAGAGAGAAACCACACCCCGCCATGGGGGTATGAGAAGCAAGGAATGTACCCCGCCCTGGGGAGCATAAGAAGCAGAAGCCACACCCCGTCTGGGGGCATAGAAGCCGTGAAAGACACACCCCGCCCGGGGGAGCATGAAGAGAATACACCCCGGCTCCGGGGCATTTGACGAAGAATCCCCCCCAATCTGGGGTATAAAGAGCAAAGAGTATACCCTGGCTTAGGGGCATTTAGAGAAGAAACATACCCTGCCTGGGGACGCAGAAGCAAAGAGACAGAGTACACCTCCACCCGGGGGCACCGAAGCAAAGAGACATACATCCCGACCTGGGAGCACGTGAAGAAAGAATATACCCCGACTTAGGGGCGTCAGAAGAAGAAACATACACCCCGATCCAGGACATAAGAAGCAATAGAATACGCCCTGCGAAAAGGGTATAAGAAACATGAAGAATGTACAAAAAAGTACACTCCGCCCTTGGCGCATAAGAAGTACACTCCGCCCTTGGCGCATAAGAAGCAGAAGCACCTACCCCGCTCTGGGGGCACAGGAAGAGACACACTCCGCCCTTGGCGCATAAGAAGCAGAAGCACCTACCCCAGCCTGGGGGCACAAAAAATACACTCCACCCTTGGCGCATAAAAAGCAGAAGCATCTACCCCGACCCGGGGCACAGAAGCGAAGGGACATACATCCCGATCTAGGAGCATAAGAATAAAGATATACTCCGCCCAAGCGGCATTTGAAGAAACAACATACCCTACTTCGGGGGCACAGAAGCCGTAAAGAGATACACCCCCGCCTCAGGGGGGCGTAAGAAGCAAAAGATACACCCCGGCTTAGGGGCATATGAAGAAGAAATATACCCCGCCTGGGGGCATAGAAGCCGTGAAGAGTATACCCCGGCTTGGGGGCATTTGAAGAGAGCTACACCCCGCCTTGGGGGCATTTAAAAAAAAAATGCCCCGGTCTGGGGGCATAGAAGCCTTGAAAAATACGCCCCGCCTGGGGGCACAGAGACAAAGAGGCAAAACACACCCCTCAGGGGGATGCATGAAGCTACACCCCAACCTGGGGGCACATTAAGAGAAATACACTCCAGCGTGGAAGCATTAATGAGAAAAGAAGAGCAGAATAAAGAAAAAGACACGCATGAGGCAGACGTGGTCTTCAAGCCCACCTCATCACACAAAAGAAAAGAAGAAAAGAAAGAGCAGTCATGAGGCGAACATGGTCTTTGCACCTGCCTCTCCACAAAAAAAAGAAGGACACACGAGGCAGACGTGGTCTTCGAGCCCGCCTCTCCACAAAAAAAAGAGAAGAAAAGAAAGAAAAGAGACATGGGGCAGACGTGGTCTTCGAGCCCGCCTCATCACACAAAAGAAGAGAAAAAAAGACACATGAGGCAAACATGGTCCTTGAACCTGCCTCTCCATAAAAGAAGAAGAGAAGAAGAGAAAGAACAATCACGAGGCGAACATGGTCCTTGAACCCGCCTCTTCACACAAAAGAAGAAGAGAAGAAAAGAAAGAAAGAGTCCCGAGGCAGACGCGGTCTTTGCACCCGCCTCTTCACACAAAAGAAAAAAAGAGAAAGAGTCACGAGGCGAACATGGTCTCTGCACCTGCCTCTTTACAAAAGAAGAAGAGAAGAGAAAAAAAAGAGACATGAGGCGAACATGGTCCTAGCACCTGCCTCTCCATAAAAGAAGAAGAGAAGAAAAGAAAGAAGTGATCACGAGGCAAACATGGTCCTTGCATCTGCCTCTCCATAAAAGAAGAAGAGAAGAAAAGAAAGAAATGATTACGAGGTAAACATGATCTTTGCACCTGCCTCTCCACAGAAAAAAAAGAGTCCTGAGACAGACGCGGTCTTTGCACCCCCCTCCTCACACAAAAGAAGAAGAGAATAAAAGAAATAAAGAGTCTCGAGGTAGACGCGGTCTTTGCACCCCCCTCCTCACACAAAAGAAGAAGAGAAGAAAAGAAATAAAGAGTCCCGAGGTAGACGCGGTCTTTGCACCCGCCTCCCCACACAAAAGAAGAAGAGAGGAAGAGAAAGAAGAGTCATGAGGTAAACTTTTACCTTTCTGCACATTATCCATTTGCTACAGACCTCCAGCCACCCAACAAATAGAAACCACTCAACCTTCCGCCGACGGGGCGTTAAACCGACTAAACCTTCCCCCGACGGGGCGTTAAACCGACTAGACCTTCCGCCATTTTGCGGGACGTTAAACCGACTAGATATTCTGCCGACGGGGCGTTAAACCGACTAGACCTTCCGCCGACGGGGTGCTAAACCGACTAACTTTCAGCCATCGGGGCTTCAAGCCGACAACCACCCTTCATCGGCCTTCGGGTCGACAGCTATTTAATTATCGGCCTTTGGGTCGACAACTACCCCTTCATCGGCCTTCGGGTCGACAGCTATCTAATTATCGGCCTTTGGGTCGACAGCTACCCCTTCATCGGCCTTTAGGTCGACAGCTACCTCATCATTGGCCTCCGAGCCGACAGCTATATAATCCTCGGCCCCCGAGCCGACAGCTACCTCATTATCGGCCTTCGAGTCAAAAGCTACCTCATCATCAGCTCCTAGCCGATAGCTATCTCATCATTGGCACCCCAACCGATAGCTTCCCAGTTAAAAAAAAAAATAGACCTCTCACTTTGGTTCGGATCCTTCCCCGGCCAGAGAATCAAAGAATAAACCTTCCGTTTTGGCCCAGATCCTTCCCTGGCCAGAGAACAAAAGAGACCCTTCTCTTCGACTCTCACGTCTCGCTACCCGACGCCCCTCGGCTCAGCCATTTCGGCCGAGGCCTACTGTCGGGATTAATCCATCTGTCCCACAGCGCTTCCCGATTCTGGCTCCCGCAGCCCGCTTCCCATCATCTTTTAGCCCTTATGGCCCACTCCCCTAATGTCCCTTGGGTTCTATAGCCCGCTTCCCTAATACCCTTTCAGCCGTTCGTGGTCTGCTTCCCTAATACCTTTACTACCACTATATTTATACATAACAACAATATTTTCTTATGCAAAAAAAAAAAAACAAACAAAAACAAAAAAAACAACAACACCAAAAAAAAAAACAAAACAAAAAAAACAAAACAAACACAAAAAAAGAAAATAGAAACAAAAAAAGAGAATGTATGATTGCCCTGCTTGCATGGTTGCTTAATATAGAATAATACACTTCCTTGAAATTTTCTGGGACCGTGTTTCCTTGCTAAATAATATCGCCCCGATTCCGGATGCACGCGCGTCACGGCATACGCTCGAAGGGACCCCGATTATGGCGAGTGCACACGTCAAGGGGAAGAGTCGTGGCCGAATCGCTAAGCCCAACTCACAAAATAAACCTGAGGCAACGCTCCCACTCTTAGCACTTAATGTGTTCAATAGCCTTCGACTATAGGGATTGCCCGAATTTCTTCTTAGCACTCTACGGAGACTTGAATTCCTGCACTCGCGTGAAAGGTAATCGTGAGGAAAAAGCTGCCTACCCCCACTGTAAAAAAAAAGGAGAGAAAAAAAAGAGAGAGACACGTGAATCCGAGTAGCCAGGAATCCCTATTGAGACACATGAGGAGACTCGCGCGAAATGGTGAAGCGAATTATAATAAGGATGAAACCTATTAGCCGGGAATCCCCATTGAGACACATGAGGAGACTCGCGTCAAACGGTGGAATCCGTAATAGAATTACAATAAGGATGAATCCTAGTAGCCGGGAATCCCCATTAAGACACATGAGGAGACTCGCGTCGAACGGTGAAATCCGCTACCAAAATAAACAGACGGGGGGCTGTGCGAAGCTACCAAAATCGAGAGCCTGAAACATATGTGTAGGCACTAGAGTGATCCTCGAGTGTCACCAGGAAAACCTGCATATCCCTATGGTTAGGGCTCTTTGTTCACACATTTGCACTGCCACGCCATAGAGAATTGCCTCGGGTGAAATGCGTGAATTTAGGCTATGCATGCAAGACGTGCGATATCCTCTTGACGAGTGCACCACCCCTCAATTGTGCATCGCGGCCCTCACCGCATCTACGAATTACGAGCGACATCCCTATCCTATCCCCTATAGAGGGAGCTGCCTTACTTATATTTATGTTATGCCTGCTAATGAATGCTTGCATGCTTAAAAAAAAAGAGAGAAGAAAAAAAAGGAAAAATGATAATAAAAAAATAACATAAAAAATAATAATAATAAATAATAAAATAACAAGAATGTGCGTATGCAATAAACTCAATTTCGGCCATCGAAGCCTACTTTCCTAGCTCCGGCTCGTAGAGCCCAATCTTGGCCCCCATGGCCTACCTCTTGCCCTCGCGGCTCGTTAATCCCCAACTTCGGCTCTTTAAGTCCGCTCCCAGCCTTGGCTGTTTTGACCTCCCTTATCGGCTCCTGAGCCGACAACTTTTCAATCATCGGCCCCTCAGCCGACAGCTTTCTAATCATCGACCTTCGGGTCGACAGCTTTTCAATTATTGGCTCCCATGCCAACAGCTTTTCAATCATCGGCCCCTGAGCCGACAGCTTTTTAATCATCGGCCTTCGGGTCGACAGCTTTTCAATTATTGGCTCCCATGCCAACAGCTTTCAATTATCGGCCCCTAAGCCGACAGCTTTCAATCAACGGCCTTCGGGTCTATAGCTTTTCAATTATTGGCTCCCATGTCAACAGCTTCCAATTATCGACCGCTGTGCCGACAGCTCTTATATCATTGGCATCCACGCCAGCAGCCACCCGGAGTTCTTCAAAAAAAAAAGAAAGAAAAAAAAGGGAAAAAGAGAAGAAGAGGGAAAGAGATAAGAAAAAACAACAACAAAAAAAGAGAGAAGAAAGAAAAAAAGAGATAACAAAAAAGGAGAAAAAAGAAGAAGAGAAGAAGAGAAAAGAGAGAAGAAAAGAAAGAAAAGAGACAAAGAGACCAACAAGCCATGTCAGCTCCCGGCGCCCTGTCGGCACTGGCGAAGAGACCAAGAGATCAACAAACCAGGTCAGCCCTCGGCACCCTGTCGGCGCTGACGAAGAGACAAAGAGACCAACATATCATGTCAGCTCCCGGCACCCTGTCGGCACTGACGAAGAGACAAAGAGACCAACAAACCAGGTCAGCCCCCGGCACCCTGTCGGCGCTGACGAAGAGACAAAGAGACCAACAAACCATGTCAGCTCCCGGCACCCTGTCGGCACTGACGAAGAGACAAAGAGACCAACAAACCAGGTCAGCTCCCGACACCCCGTCGACGCTGATGAAGAGACAAAGAGACCAACAAACCATGTCATCTCCCGGCACCCTATCGGCACTGACGAAAAGACAAAGAGACCAACAAACCAGGCCAGCCCCCGGCACCCTATCGGCGCTGACGAAGAGGCAAAGAGACCAACAAACCAAGTCAGCTCCCGGCACCCTGTCGGCGCTGATGAAGAGACAAAGAGACCAACAAACCAGGTCAGCTCCCGACACCCCGTCGGCGCTGACGAAGAGACAAAGAGACCAACATATCATGTCAGCTCCCGGCACCCTGTCGGTACTAACGAAGAGACAAAGAGACCAACAAACCAGGTCAGCCCCCAGCACCCTGTCGGCGCTGACGAAGAGACAAAGAGACCAACAAACCAGGTCAGCTCCCGACACCCCGTCGGCGCTGACGAAGAGACAAAGAGACCAACATATCATGTCAAGTCCCGGCACCCTGTCGACACTGACGAAGAGACAAAGAGACTAACAAACCAGGTCAGCCCCCGGCACCCTGTCGGCGCTGACGAAGAGACAAAGAGACCAACAAACCAGGTCAGCTCCCGACACCCCGTCGGCACTGACGAAGAGACAAAGAGATCAACAAACCATGTCAGCTCCCGACACCCCGTCGGCACTAACGAAGAGAAGAAGAGACCAACAAACTATGTCAGCTCCCGACACCCCGTCGGCACTGACGAAGAGAAGAAGAGACCAACAAACCATGTTAGCTCCCGACACCCCGTCGGCACTGACGAAGAGACAAAGGGATCAACAAACCCTGTCAGATCTCGACGCCCCGTCGACACTGACGAAGAGAAGAAGAGACCAGCAGAAGAGACCAACAAACCCTGTCAGCCCTCGACACCCCGTCGGCACTGACGAAGAGAAGAAGAGGCCAACGTACCATGTCAGCATCCGACACCCTGTCGGCGCTGACGAAGAGACAAAGAGACCGACATACCACGTCAGTTCCCGACACCCTGTCGGCACTGATGAAGAGAAGAAGAGACCGACATACCACGTCAGTTCCCGACACCACGTCGACACTGATGAAGAGAAGAAGAGATAGGCATACCACATCGGCTCCCGACACCCTGTCGACATTGGTGAAGAGAAGAAGAGACCAACATACTGTGTCAGTTCCCGGCACCCCGTCGGCACTGATGAAGAGACGAAGAGACCAACATACTACTTCAGTTCCTGGCACCCCGTCGGCACTGATGAAGAGACGAAGAGATCAACGTACTACTTCAGTTCCCGGCACCCCGTCGGCACCGATGAAGAGACGAAGAGGCTGACGTACTGCTTCAGTTCCCGGCACCCCGTCAGGCTCTGATGAAGAAATAAAGAGACCAACATTCTACGTCAGTACCCGGCGCCCCCCCCTCGGCGCTGACAAAGAGAAGAAGAGACAACCATGCCATGTCAACTCCTGACATCCTGTCGGTGCCAACAAAGAGAAGAAGAGACCAGTACACCTACGGGCACCGCCCGGCTCATCCCTCGCCTGAGCTACCTGTGGGTGGGGGGCATTTGTGGACATGCAAAATTGCATGCCCGTGCGTCCCAATTAGCCCGGCATCAGCAACGACTTCAACTGAAGAGACTGCTAAGAAAGAGGGCCATCCGGACTCTCTAAACATCAACACACGCTGTGTGAGGCCGCCTCCGGAGTCACGACAGTGAAGAGAAATCAACCACTAAGAGCCCCACAATCCATGGGCCTCGAAGAAAATCAAACGGGCCACAACTCGTGCTCACAACGGGCTCAAAACTGCCCATTTAGCCGTTCAACGGCACGCCCAAGGCCCTTCAGCGGCACGCCCCTGGCCCCTCTCAGAGGCACGCCCTATAGGCCTTCAGCGGCACGCCCCATGTGCCTTCAACGGCACGCCTCATGTGCCTTCAACGGCACGCACCTTTTGGCCCATTCAATGGCACACCTGTTGTGCATCCCTTGTTTTGATGATGACAAGTTGTATCTCATTATCTTTACCATATGCACATGCCAAATGTTTAATATCTAAATGATCAATGCAGGTATATTGATGATTAAAATAGGCCAGCCAAAGGTCAAGGATGAACCAAACTCAATTCAGAAGCTCAGCCCTTCAAGATCTCCAAAACAGGTTCTGGACTGGCTCAGAAGCCGACACCTGAGGGCTCCGAAGCCGACACTTGAAGGCAGACAGAAACCATGGAATTCTGGTTCTGTTCAGAAGCCGACCACGGAGGCCCTGGAAGTCGACACTTGAAGGCAGACAGAAACCAGGGAATTCTGGTTCTATTCAGAAGCCGACCACGGAGGCCCTGGAAGCCGACCACGGGCGGAGTTGCGAACTTTAAACCCTAAAATGGACTATGTTCTTGCAAGATCCGATACCCAAAGCTAAGATCCATTCTGGCATACACCTAGAAGGTCCAGATAAGCCAGGAAACATGGATCTTTACCAGAGTTTGATTCTTTTCATGGATCTGACTTCGTCTTCAACTTCCTTGCTGAAAAATAGGAGATTCCCCACCGTTTCTCCAACTGAACCAGCAAATGTTGTGGAGTTACTCAATATCAAGAAAATAAATGGTGGGAAGAGAAAAAGAAAAAAGAGAGTAGCCAACCCTAAGGGGTGCAGGGGCTGAAGAAGGCTGAAGCAGACGTGGGCTGGAGATAGCTGCTGCAAAGCTTGGCTGCAGAAGATGAAGCGCTGCATCTAGGGAGAAAGCCACTGCACCACGAGGGCTGAAGAGGACCTGCTGCAGACCGTAGCTGCTGGAAGACTGACTGCTGCATCTAGAGAGGAAGCAGAAAAGAAAAGAGAGGGCTATGCAACCTAGATCAAGAAGAAGAAGGAGAAGAAGAAGAAGAAAACAAGGGCAACAACAGAAGAAGCACCAGTAGGAGAAGAGCAGCAGTAGGAGAAGCACCGACAGCTGCACAAGATCAGCCAAGATCTGAAATCAGAGAAGAAGCTCGGTGAACTCCATCTACAGATCGAGATACCCAATCATCAGGAGAATTCTACACTCGATCTGTATTTATATCTCTATTTGATCTTTCATTTCATTCTTCCATTCTGTTAATCAAGCTGTTCGTCAGCGGAATATTCAGATTGAGCTGAGCTGCTCAGATCTGAAGTTGTTCAAGCTGTGAGTCAGCGGAGTGTTCAAGCTGTGAGTCAGCGGAAGGAAGCCTCACCGGGTTTGGTGAGGGGTGGATGTAAGCAGACTGGATGTCTGGCCGAACCACCTAAAAATCCCTGTCTCCTTTGTGTGATTGTTTGTGATCTCCGCTAGATGCATGCCTAGGTTCGTCTTTGTTATGCATAGAGTATACGCTTTAATTTCCGCTTAAGCCGCATAGTTTAAATTATTTACATAAGTCTGCAATAGTTTTTGAATTTGGGGGCGGATCTATTCACCCCCCTCTAGACCGCCATTCCACCTACACAACACGTGGTATCAGAGAGGGTTATCCATTCAAGAGGTCCAACGACCCGGATAGATTAGTGGAATGGACGCCAAAGGATTATTGGCAGAGGGTCATTCGGTGACTAGGCCACCATATTTTGATGGTACTAACTACCCGTATTGGAAAACCGAATGCAGGTCTTTCTCAGAGCGCAGGACCATGAAACATGGAGAGTTGTAAGCCGAGGGCCACATCAACTTCCTGAAGATGAAGACACTTGGACACGAGAGCACATAAAGAAGTCAAATCAGAACTGGGGAGCAATGAATATTATGCAATGCTCACTTCACCCAACAGAATTTTCAAGGGTTTCCTCATGTGCCACTGCCAAGGAAATGTGGGACCGGTTAGAGGTAATATATGAAGGCACTTCTGAGGTAAGAGAAATTAAAGCCAATATGCTTATCTCCGATTATGAAATGTTTAAAATGGAACCACATGAATCCATTTCTGAAATGTATGCTAGACTAACTCAGTTAACTAATAGCTTAAAAGGTCTACGGAAAAACTACACTAATAATGAACTTGTGAGGAAAGTCCTTAGATCTTTAACTTCTACTTGGCATACCAAAGCAATAGTGATTGAGGATTCTAAAAACTTATCTACTATGACTGTTGATGAGTTGATAGGCTCATTGATGACTTATGAGCTTAACCTAAAGAGAAATGAGGAAGAAACATCAAAGAGGAAGCCGTTAGCACTAAAGGCTAAAGAGCCTAGCGAGGCGTCCTCAAATGATAGTGAGTCATCCATCACCGAGGAGGATTTGGGTGAGTTTGCCAAGTTAACCAAAAAATTCAAAAAGTTCTTGAAGATGGAAGGTAAGAACTTCAAGAATCCAAAGGGTAAGGTAAGAATGCCATCCAAGTTCAAATCTGAATCACTTGAGAAAAAATCTAACAATCTTATTTGTTACAATTGCAGCAAGCCCGGACACATCGAGATTGAATGTCCACACAATGAGAAGAAAACACACTCCAAGAGGAAAGACAAGAAGAAAGCCATGATAGGCACATGGAGTGATGAAGGAGAAAGTGAAGGGAAGAGTTCATCTAATGAAACCAATGAAGACTTAGGTCTTATGGCAATAGGTCAGTATGAGGTAAATGAAAACTCTTCATCATTTGAGCATTTCACTATAGATGATTGGCAAGAAGCATATGGCGAATTGGTTGATACATGTGATATTTTTAGAAAGGAAAACAAAGCCTTGAAAAAGAAAATGAATGCCATGATTCATGATACAACTTCAAGTGATAAAAATGCACGCTTGCAAATTGAAGTTTCAAATCTGAAGAGACAAGTTAATGACTTAGAGATCTACAAATCTGAATTAAGACAATTGGAAGATGAGAATGAAAATCTGAGAGATGAAATTGATGATCTGAAAATGAAGATGCAAGAAGGTGAATCAAATGGACTAAAAGAAGAGAATGATGGCTTAATAAAGTTGATTGATGAACTAAAATTAAAAGTGCAAAGCTGTGAGCAAGAGACAAAATTGACTCATGAAAAGGCTAACACGATTAAGCAAGAAAATAACAAGCTTTTGGAAGAAATCAAAAGAATTCAAAAAGCATTGGAAGATAAACAAGAGAGTCTAGAGAAAATGGTAAGAGGAGAAGAAAATTTGAATGCCATGCTCGGAACAAAAATCAATTATCAAAAGGAAGGTTTGGGATATAATCCTAATGCCAAAAAGGAATTCCAAATGAAAACCATTACCTTTGTGGTCGGTACAGATCCAAAAGGAAAGAAACCTCTCATAAATATGTATGAAATTGAAGAGTCAAGTGACACAAATGCAAGAGAAAAAGGCTCTAACAAAAATGAGTTGGAAAACTCAAGAATAAAAGACCAAAACTTTCAAAAGTTCTTCTTGAAACAAGGCCAATCATCTAATAAGGAAACAAACTCAATCAAGTCGTTCAAAGCAAGAAATAAAAAATTCTGGAATCAGGAAAGTCGGCTCAGAAACCCCCCAGAGTCGACCACATGCACTGCTAGACAAAATGCAGGATTCTGGCAGAACCGAAGTCGACCACGACCCCCTCAAGTGTCGACCACAGCCAGAAACAGAAACTGGTTGAATTTCTGGGAAGTTAGAAGTCGACTTAGACTCCCTCCAAAGTCGACTTTTGGCTACAACAGAACATATAAAGCCCCTCAAAGTCGATGCTTGCCCTTCCATGGGTCAACACATGGGCATCATGGATCATACTATCATCATAAATGTCAATGGGCAGGTAAATCCAGAGTTAATGGTAAGTCTCAATCACCCTCTACTTATTGGAAGGATGGAAATATGAATCTTGTAAGGAAGCAAAAAATTGCGAACCTCTCTAATGTCTTTACTGATGTGGTGAAAAATTCTTCATGCAGACCAAATGGACATCCAAAGCAAGTAACGCAACTATGGATACCAAAAGACATACCGTCATGTCTTAAAAAGTCAAATACTCAAAAGGGACCCAAAGCTACTTGGGTTCCCACATTGGCAGTTTAACTTGCTTGCATCTAAGCCTTGCAGCCATACAAATCAAATGGCATCATGATAATGGCTGTCCAAGGCATGTCAAAGGAGGAACAAATGCAAATTGTTGTTTGATTGAAAAGTAAGTTTTTGTTTACCTTCTTAACTGGCCTGGCCTACACGGAATCAGGTAATCCTTCAAATTGAAACTTATACTCTACTATGTTTGATTGATTGGAAACTTGTAATGCTACTGCCAAACACTGCATGGTTGGATGAAATTCTGAAATCTACTGCATTGGTCCATTGATAGATATTATGGTGGTGCTGCAATAGTTTTTGAACTCAATCACTAATTGCATATCATAGTGAGGGGGAGTTGCACATGTGGTATAGGTCCTTTGCATGACTCAAACATCCATTTTCATATCTAAGTCTGATTGTGTAGTAGTCATGCATTCATACCATGGACACTTGTGGTATATCAAATGGTGATTGGTGGAAGGGCAGGTTAAGCTTGTCTAAAAGCCACACTATGCGTAGAGGACTTACCTTCGCCAAGTACCAAAGGTCCAAAATTCATGTAAGCAAGAGCTTTGGAAAGGTCAATAAGTACATTACATGTCATGCATGAATATTGAGTCACCCGATTTGACTGAGGGGGAGCTCAATACATTTATGTCTTTCTGTCCCCACTACTCTAAACGTTGTTCAAGCATTTGCCCCCATCTGATCAAGAACCCTTGCAAAATTCCTCAATTCACTGTCGTCAATTTATATCATCATTCTTACATCCTTATTGCAATAATTCCAACCCATTTGAATTCAACACAGGTTCATGATTTCAGGGGGAGTAATGGGCAAATACTCTTCTAATTTCTTAGAGAGCTATTAAAATTGACCCATGGAAATAAGTCAATGGTTTGGGGTCTATAAACCTCTGAAATTTGAAATTAAATGCCTATGAAAATTTCGGCCTGTGTTCATATAATTGTTTTGAATCAGCCTAAGGGAACTATGTCCTCACCTTCTCTTAAGATTGAATTTTTGATAGTAGTGAGGCAACTCTAGTTGAATGGTTTTAACTTAGTATTGTTTTTAAACGTGTATCTTGAAAAAGCCAAATGGGAATACGCCATTAAATTTCTACAAGATATTCTGAATGAAAAAAAAGGGAAATGCAGAGCAATGGCATATTTCATTGAGAAACCAAGTCCCTGCACCAATGAAGTGCTGAGGACAGCGTCATGATATGAAATGCTAACTCTGTCCAAAAGGAAGCAAAATGGTCAGTTGTGCGAAGTAATCGGGGACTCTGGTGTCTGATAAACATGTTTCCTCGCACTGAAAAGCCATGCTGAACTTGATTGCTCATTACAAAAAAAAAAGGGGAGAGGAGCAAATTGTAAAAATGGTTGACCCAAGGTAAATATCAAAACTTATACAAGTTTAACCACAATACTAGTGAAAACCCTTCCGAGAGGTGACTAATGAAATCATCTTGACGATCAAAAGAGCTTGGACGGGAACTGGTTTGAAGAGGTTGCTTTAACACTGTTATATGTGCTAGAATGAAATTGCTCTTGGTTTTTTAACTTCAGATTTGAGACTTATATGTCTTGAACCATTGGCAACAATAAGGCCAGTTACCTTAGCCTTTAAGAAAATTCATGAGTGTTTCTCAATTTCAACCCTCAGGTGAAATCTCTCATGTGAACCACGTTGAACAGCTTTGCTCATGCCATTACTTCCTCTCATCCCTAACAACTTAGTCCACATCTTTCCTCAATCCCTGATATTAGTTTTATCTCTCATACTCTAAACTCCCAAATCTTGTTTTGATGATGTCAAAGGGGGAGAGAGTGTCATTGTGAGAATGTCAATGTATTTCATATAGGGGGAGAGATTGTTAAGAGGGAGATGTAGAGAGAGATATGAAGAGGGAGAGAGTGTCAAGTTTGTCTTGTCTGTCCATTCATCATATGACTCATTCACAATAATGACTTATCTATCATGAATACTTTTCATGCATAGTTCACAATGATCTACAGTTTCCATCATCAAAAAGGGGGAGAATGTTGTGCATCCCTTATTTTAATGATGACAAGTTGTATCTCATTGTCTTTACCATAAGCACATGCCAAATGTTTAATATCTAAATGATCAATGTAGGTATATTGATGATTAAAATAGGCCAGCCAAAGGTCACGGATGAACCAAACTCAATTCAGAAGCTCAGCCCTTCAAGATCTCCAAAACAGGTTCTGGACTGGCTCAGAAGCCGACACCTGAGGGCTCCGAAGCCGACACTTGAAGGCAGACAGAAACCATGGAATTCTGGTTCTGTTCAGAAGCCGACCACGGAGGCCCTGGAAGTCGACACTTGAAGGCAGACAGAAACCAGGGAATTCTGGTTCTGTTCAGAAGCTGACCACGGAGGCCCTGGAAGCCGACCACGGGCGGAGTTGCGAACTTTAAACCCTAAAATGGACTATGTTCTTGCAAGATTCGATACCCAAAGCTAAGATCCATTATGGCATACACCTAGAAGGTCCAGATAAGCCAGGAAACATGTATCTTTACCAGAGTTTGATTCTTTTCATGGATCTGACTTGGTCTTCAACTTCCTTGCTGAAAAATAGGAGATTCCCCACCGTTTCTCCAACTGAACCAGCAGATGTTGTGGAGTTACTCAATAACAAGAAAATAAATGGTGGGAAGAGAAAAAGAAAAAAGAGAGTAGCCAACCCTAAGGGGCGCAGGGGCTGAAGAAGGCTGAAGCAGACGTGGGTTGGAGATAGCTGCTGCAAAGCTTGGCTGCAGAAGATGAAGCGCTGCATCTAGGGAGAAAGCCACTACACCACGAGGGCTGAAGAGGACCTGCTGCAGACCGTAGCTGCTGGAAGACTGACTGCTGCATCTAGAGAGGAAGCAGAAAAGAAAAGAGAGGGCTATGCAACCTAGATCAAGAAGAAGAAGGAGAAGAAGAAGAAGAAAACAAGGGCAACAACAGAAGAAGCACTAGTAGGAGAAGAGCAGCAGTAGGAGAAGCACCGACAGCAGCACAAGATCAGCCAAGATCTGAAATCAGAGAAGAAGCTCGGTGAACTCCATCTACAGATCGAGATACCCAATCATCAGAAGAATTCTACACTCGATCTGTATTTATATCTCTATTTGATCTTTCATTTCATTCTTCCATTCTGTTAATCAAGCTGTTCGTCAGCGGAATATTCAGATTGAGCTGAGCTGCTCAGATCTGAAGTTGTTCAAGCTGTGAGTCAGCGGAGTGTTCAAGCTGTGAGTCAGCGGAAGGAAGCCTCACCGGGTTTGGTGAGGGGTGGATGTAAGCAGACTGGATGTCTGGCCAAACCACCTAAAAATCCCTGTCTCCTTTGTATGATTGTTTGTGATCTCCGCTAGATGCATGCCTAGGTTCGTCTTTGTTATGCATAGAGTATACGCTTTAATTTCTGCTTAAGCCTCATAGTTTAAATTATTTACATAAGTCTGCAATAGTTTTTGAATTTGGGGGCGGATCTATTCACCCCCCCTCTAGACCGCCATTCCACCTGCACAACAACACCCTCTGCCACCTTCAACGGCACACTATTTTAAGCCTTCAACGGCACACTATTTTAAGCCTTCAACGGCACACTATTTCGGGCCTTCAACGGCACACTATTTTAAGCCTTCAACGGCACACTATTTTAAGCCTTCAAGGGCACACTATTTCGGGCCTTCAAGGGCATACTATTTCGGGCCTTCAACGGCACACTATTTTAAGCCTTCAACGGCACACTACTTCGGGCCTTCAACGGCACACTATTTCAAGCCTTCAACGTCACACTATTTCAAGCCTTCAGCGGCACACTTCTTGGGTCTTCCAGCAGCACACTTGTGAAGGCCTTCAGTGGCACACCTGCGAGGCTCTCCAGCGGCACGCCTTCCTCAGCCCCCAGCGGCACAGCGTTCAGCCCATCCACGCCGGTCAACGCTCGTAGCCCTCGGCGCGTAGCGAAAGCATGGTAGGCCCATGCCTGCACCTTGCTGGGCTGTCCTCACCCCACCTACTCCCATCCTCGGCATTCGTCGGCCTGACCAGGGGTGTAAGAACCCCTCGCTCCGATGAAAAAGAGGGGCGCGGAGAGACGGAAGGATACACACACAGGGAGACGAAAAAAACATAGACCGAGAGTCCTACTCGGACGCGGGGAGAAGAGAGAAGTGGAAGAAGGAGAATTCCATCCTCCCAAGCTCGGTAAGCCCAGGGAGTTCCGGGAAGAAGAAGAAGCTAGCAGAAGAGAGAGAGAGAGAGTAAGCAATGGAGAGTAAGGGAGGGGGAGAGAGTCCGTGAATGTAATAGGGAGTGTCCCAGAGGGTCTTGGCCCCATCCTGGACCCCCGGCTCCCTCTTCAGTCTCCTTTCTCCCCTATTTTTACTGCTTCTTCCCTCTCCTCATCTCATTGTACAGCCTCGAACGTGGCCCTGCCACCCTTTTTTATGAATGAAAGAAGAATGTTTTTCCTTTTTCCCTTTTTTTTGTTGTTGGCTAGCTTTTGCTCGGCTATGTGTTTCGTGGTTTGCTCTCTTTCTCTCTCCCATGTTCTTCTTGGATTCTCTCGTTCGCATTCACCAATATATATATTAGGCTGATGATAGCCTCTTCCAACGATCTCATGATTCAGCAAGGGCGAGTTTCCCTTCTGGACAACATCCACTCCCTTCCCAGACACAACCCAAGCCCATTGCCCCTGTTCAGGCCCATTGCTTCCCCAAACAGTCCTGATCCCTTTCCCTTAGCCAACTAATGCACTACCTGGCATAGATTTAACCCAGCCCGTAAACCCTTTTACTTCACCGATGCCCCTCAACCCCTTTTGGCTGGCACACCCTTGGCCCTTCCCAGCCGGTGCACCCTTGGCTTCTTCAGCCCGACGCACCCTCGAACCAGCCAGCCCGGTACGCCTCAACTCCTTCTGGCCGACACACGCCTTGAACCACCCAGCCGGCACACCCTTAACCATGCTAGCCTGGCACACCCTTGTGCCCCTCAGCCCAGCACACCCTTTGGCCTCCCTAGCCCAGCACGCCCCTGATTAGTTCCAGAGGTTTCCCCCCCCCCTTTATCCATCGCTGCTTTCGGGTTTTCCGAGGATTCATTAAAGGTGCTGCCGCCTTTGGGCGCCAACCTCCAGTTGACGGGTTCCGCCACTCCCTATGGGCGCGTTCCCTTTATCTCCCTTACGCTCGGGTCAAGGGGAGATGCTGCCAAATTTTTGCTAGAAAATAACAAGACGTTAAAAGGCAAAAGGACGCAACAAACAAATGGGATAATAAATACATAGCAAAAGACAACAAAAGCAACAAATAAATAGAACAACAACAGATTGCAAGAAGAAGGAGAAAAGATTTGTATAAAACTATGCAGAAATCAAAGAAAAGAAGAAAAGAAAAGCCTTAAAAATAAGTAACAGAGGAGTGGGCCTTCATCGGCGCGTCTGTTCTAGCCTTCGCCGGTACACCCTATCAACCCCCCCCCCCCAGCGGCACACTCTAACAGCCCTTCAACGACACACCTTCTTGGCCCTTCAGTGGCACGCTCCTCCCCACCAACACCCTCTCCTCCTCACCGTCTCACGTGGAATGATCTTTCCCGAAGTGGAGCACAATGTATAGACTTTGAGCTGCAGCCAATGGACAACGTACAGACTTTGAGCTGGCCAATGTATAGACTTTGAGCTGCAGCCAATGGACAACATATAGACTTTGAGCTGGCCAACGTATAGACTTTGAGCTGCAGCCAATGGACAACGTACAGACTTTGAGCTGGCCAACGTATAGACTTTGAGCTGCAGCCAATAGACAACGTACAGACTTTGAGCTGGCCAACGTATAGACTTTGAGCTGCAGCCAATGGACAACGTACAGACTTTGAGCTGGCCAATGTATAGACTTTGAGCTGCAGCCAATGGACAACGTACAGACTTTGAGCTGGCCAATGTATAGACTTTGAGTTACAGCAAATCGACAACGTACAGACTTTGAGATGAAGGATCTATTGACTTTATGCGTTGGTCACATAGACATTGTACAGACTTTGAGCTGATGAACGTACAGACTTTGTACGCATGCGACCATCCGACGTACAGACTTTGTGTTGCGGTGACCAGCCAATGTATAGACTTTGGGCTGATGAATATACAGACTTTGTGTTGCGGTGATCAGCCAATGTGTAGACTTCGAGCTGATGAATGCAGCCAATGTGTAGACTTCAAGATGATGAATGCAGCCATTGTATAGACTTTGAGCTGATTAATGTACAGACTTTGCGTCGCAACGACCAGCCAATGTATAGACTTTGAGCTGATGGACGTACAGACTTTGTGTGCATGCAACCAGCCAATGTATAGACTTTGAGTTGCAGCAAATAGACAATGTATAGACTTTGAGCTGATGAATGTACAGACCTTGTATGCATGCAACCAGCCAATGTACAGACTTTGGGTTACAGCAACCAGCCAGTGTATAGACTTTGAGTTGCAGCAAATGGACGATGTACAGACTCTACGCGTGTGCTAGCAGACGTTGTATAGACTTCGAGTCAGCCCGGCACGCCCGCCAACACCCTCCAGCGGCACACTCTCCTTGGGGCCTTATTCGGTGCACCCCCTTCTCCCTTCGCCGGTACGCCTTGGGGCGCCCTCATCGGCACGCTTTCCATACCCCTAGCCGGTACACCCTCCAGCGGCCCTCTCCCTCCGGGAAACATACACATATAACATATGATGATAATAACATTGGTGATAATAATAATAATAATAAATAAATTAATGAAAATTGTGATAAATGAAGAAATACGAATATATACAGGAAACAAACAAAAATGTGAAATAGTGATAATGAAAAAAGGGGGAAAAATAAATAATAATAATAATAAACAAAAAGGGGGGAGGAATCATTCGGAACAAATGCATAAAGAAGAAATGAACAGCAAGAGGAAAGAGAAGAACATATAATTAAAATCTTAGATAAAAAAAAATACCAGGGTCCATGTTACAGCCCCGTCTCTGCCGTGACCCGATGCTGAAGGAACAACAATGCCGCCCTTCCAAGTTGGGCCTGAGTCTTGGGAATTATCCTGAAATGGCCATGGCCCGACCTCGCCTCGGGCTGACATTCCGATTAAACCGGACTCGTTTCTCAGGACGGATCCCTTCCGAGCCACTACTAAAGTTGCCGCACGTTCGGCAGATATTTGAACGGGTTCACCTCGATTTTCGTCGTGTTTCTATTACGGACCTGTGTCTGAACATGAAAAGACCCGTGAGCAACCAACATGGCCGACGGCTCCTACCCCGACGTGGTCGTGACCCATTATTGCTCCGGGCCGATAGCTCGTCAAATCGGATTCACCCTGTCAGGATTCGTTCCCGCCCTTTCATTGAAATTGCCGCAAACTCGGCATACATTTGTACGGGGTTGTTCCTATCTACGTCGCACCTTCAATATGGACCCTTGTCCGAATATCAAGTGGTCCGCAAGTGACCGACAGAAATCTGAATAGAACGAGATGGCTCCGGTCATCCCTGGACCCTATACATGGGAATATCAATAAGGCCTTTGTGGGCTGTGCTTGAACCTTGGGTCCGTCCCGATTATGGTCATTGTCTGACCCACACCCTCGGCCTATAGCTCACTTCCTTCGAACATGTTTTGGTTTTGGAATCTAGTCCCGGGACTCTTCCACGTTGCCCTCCGGCACCGGGAACATTAATGATGCCCACGCAAGCCCTGTTTGGACCGCGGGAGGCGACCCCGGTATGGTCCCGACTCGATCTCGCACCGGACCAATAAATTCTCTAGTTTTCTGCTACACTAACCGAGATTTAACCGAATGTTTTCAGTGTCTCGGAATAATGTATTTGCCGTATCACGGCATACATATGTTCCAGGTCCTCCTGCGACGATTATGATATTCTCAAGCCGGACACCCGTCGGAATATTAAACGGTCTCCCGAATGACCGACACGTTTCGAACGTCCGCTTCCCTAGACACAGGGCTTTTCAGCCGATTCAAGAGATATTCCCTCGTTGCCCCTTGGCACTTGAAATATTAATGACGCTCATGCAAGTCTTGTTTCGACCGCGGGGGGCCCACTGCAGTATGGTCGCAGCTTGCTCTTGCACCTGGCCAACAGATTTACTGGTTTTTGACCGCTCCAACCGAGGCTCAGCCGAACGTTTTCTGCTCATCCGAGCAATAAATTTGCCGTACCTCGGCATACATGCGTTCCGGTTTTCCCGCGACAACCGCGATTTGCTCGAGCCGGACATTCGTCCGAACATTAAATGGCCAGTACACGACTAACATGACCGCGAATGGTTTTCTTCTTGCCCTCGCGCGAGGATTCCAATACCTCGTAATAGACCTTCCATGCAATTGATTTCTTGGCCATGAGGCCCTGAATCTCGGCGATTAATTAAGGGTGTTCCCTCGTATGGGGAATGTAAATGACGCCGTGACCTTTATGGCGCGATGGGTTTTGGTCCCGACACGAACTACACAATTGTCTGACGAAGTCAGATCGAGCGCACCATGGGCTCTTCGGAGCCCGAATAAATTGTCACTTTGTGACTGGCACGCCCACGCACTTAACAGATGAACCACCTGAACAAGCGAATTTTAGTGCGTCCACAAGAGTACATCGTCGTTGTAGCATCCATGAGTCGAGGAACTGAGAAACAAACTCACCGTAGGGTTTCGTAACAAGTACGAGAGAAAAACCCACACGGCTCGTAAAACTCAACTCGGAAGCCACAAAAGTGAACCGAAACTCAACGAAACCAAACCGAAAGATCTGACAAAGATCCCACAAGACCTACCAAGGATCCAGGGCATTACATCCTCCCCTCCTTAAGAAATTTTGCCCTCGAATTTAAGGACTAACAAAGGAGAAGCAGGGAAGAACAACCCAACAGCACAACCACGAAAACAACACAAATCTCGAGGAACATAGCTCAGAGGAACACCATCAGACTATAATCACGAGCACACGCTCTCGATCGGGCACGACACAAGTGAACACAAGTCCGACACCTCCGAAACAAGGCAACGTCGCTTGCGTCTCACCAGGGAAAGAGACACGACTGCCACAACAACAAACAACCAACCGAGAAACACAACGACAACACGGCAAGCGGCAGCTTACACGAGGAGACACAATCGTCTCAGCTGACAGCTCGACCACATCATCGGCTCCAGTGCCAAAGGCGATAAGGAACACCTGGCACACAGGACGCCAATGACAACACCATTGGACCACAAGCACAATCGAGTCAGTCCTCACTCAGATATTACATCTGATCGAGTCGCGAGCTAACTCTAAGGAAAAGAGTACAGCCAAGCTAACCGACAAGACCGGGTCCAAAACAGAGATACAAAATCATAGAGAAACAGCGCCAAAATAATAACCACGATCTCAGGGAACACATCTCAAGGACTACCAACACGTCTCGAGAGCACAACACCCAAGAAAAGAAAATGCAGAGGAGAGGGTACTCAATCAGCAGGAATGCCGATAAATTCCCCAACACTCGCAATCGCCAATGCCAACACCAGACAGACACCAGCAACAGCAAGGCAACAGATGAAGTCAAGGCAGAAGAAGCCAAGACGAAGTCACATCGAGAAGAAGCAAATCTCTCGATCAGTGGGTAGCCAACCCACACGCTTCCGCTGCACTCTCAACAACGCGCACAGGCAACAGAACAACCTCGGTAGTCGCACCTCAGCACACACCAGGCGCCATCGCAATCAATGAAGATCACAAACAACACGCCACGAGTACTGATCTCGCGAATAACCGATCACCAAGAGCCCAAGTGCAACAAGAGAAGAGCACCAGCTTCAGCAAAAAGCACAAGGAAAGCATCAATCTCAGCTTACCTTCACGTCCTGAAAACGGTAAATGAGCCTTCACAATACATCGGCCGCTGGACACGGCACGATAAACACGGTACGTGACAGCTCTTAACACCATCATGGAGTCCAAAGCCAAGCAACCGTATAGCAAAGAGCAGATCAGGCTCAAAACAAAACTGTCCACACTTAAGCAGACACAGGACAAAAGCATCACCGAGACAGCAATTCCAAGGTAACACTCGAAAAGATTCAACCAGAAGGGACGAGAAGCAAGAAGCTCAAATACAAAAGCTCACCAGGAAGGGAAATCCTAGCTTGCCTGAGCAACTTCTCAAACACGGGATCTAATCGAGCACTTCAACAGAAGCGAAACACATCAGGAGCTGAACAGACTCAAGCCGGGAGGACCAAGATAACGTGAGAACGTGTACGGTCATCAAACCAAGGCCAAAGGTCAACAGCAGCCTGAACAACATACGGAGAAAATCTCGAACAACGTACTACAGATTCAAGCCTTCCGGCGAACACTGCCAAGTACAACATGATCGAAACAAACACAACGACGAAAAAGAAACACCTCGTCACATCCTGATGAGAGCAGAACCATCTCGTGCGGTGCCAGAACAGCACGCACAAGACAACACACCGAAAATGACGCGACAAAAAATCGCAAACCGAAGCCAGCTTAAGACTGTACTGGACTTTCACGACTCTGGATATTGTATATCTCAGATATTTCCCATGTACTTCACACGGCAATGCTCTGATAGCTCAGAAAAGAACTCCGAACATCTCAGAACACTGCTCTGATACCAAGCTGTAGCGACCCGGATTCCGGATACCCGGCATACCTGGTAGGACTACCGGATACACGTGATACCGCATGGAACCCGCGAGGCCTCCCAAGAGCGGGAAAGCTCCGAAGGGATAAGGGCACATGTAGAGTACATTGAAGCCACAGAGATACAACAGAAGCAATTAAATTTCATTAGATGGGTTTGCTAAAGTAGCATAAATAAAATTACTTTTTAATTAACAGTTTCAAAATATCAATTATATCCCAGAGTCAGTCCAAAGCTAAAGACAACAAGCCTAGCACAGTACAGTCGACAGAAAGGAAAGACGTACCAAAAGGTCGGGGGAAGCCCGACGCAGGTACCAGCTGGCGGCAATGGCACGCAACGAGCACGCACTCCAGGAATCACGCGGAAGCAGAACGTACAACGTCACCCCACCTGAAAAGTAGGGGTGAGCCACGTGTCACTGGCTCAGTAGGGGTCACGCGGATCCCCACTAAAAAACACGCAGTAACACGGAACAACAACAACAAAAACATCAGGTGTAGTAAAGCGGGAACTACACTACAAAGCTGTAAAACTACGCTACAAGCAGTAGTAAACAGATGGGAAGTAGGAGTAGGGAACAAGTAAGAAAAGGGAAGAACCCGCGCCAGACAAGCGGCGGCCGAACTAACCTCGGCACCCCAAACTACTCCAAGTAGCAACAGAAGGGCGACTCTGATCTAACAAAGTCAGAAGTTACCGATCTACCGACCCAACACCAAGTTTAAGACAAAGACCTGTAAGAACAACCCGAAGAAGACGCAACAGCCTACACGACCGGAACATCGTGCACGCAACCCCGGGCCCATCTTGGACACAGCCAAGAACGAACAGACACAGCCAGGGAAACGAATATTGGACAAGGCCAAGACTAGCCAACGCGGGAAGGAGAATGCCAACTCCGAGAAACGCGAGAGTCACCGGTCAAGTGATAGGAACACCCTCCTACTAGAAGGACAGCCAGATGCGTCCATCGATGTCTTACTCTGCGCCACAAGTGTCTTGTCCGCCCGACCGTGTGGAGCACGGTGGAGACTAGACACACAAGAATGGAATCCAAGGAACAACAAAGTCCCAAGGAAGAACGGCACCTACGGACACAAGGAACCGTAGAACCACACTGCGAGTGACTATTCAGGGTCACGCCCGTCGACGCGTGTCCTCAGCCTCTGACCACGTGTGCACACACTGACTCCTGCCTAAGCCAGGCCTCTAGCTAGTATTCCCCCCCATAGGAGGCTACGGTTAGGCGGGGCCTACGGAACTAGCTTACAAACCGTGAAACTGGGAACACCCCTCCACCCTCCTAAGGTGGGTCGGCAACTCAAGGCCTCAAGGCTACGACCAGTGGAGGCTCACAAGACACAGACTCTAAAGCACAAGTGCTAAAGTATAGACAGTCTAAGGAAGCCCTGTCACACGTACTACAAAGCACCACTGGCAGTACAACCACTGCCAACAGACTCAGGACTAGACAACTAGACCTACCACGTAACGATCCTGAGTCGAGCGACTCAAAGGCAAGATCGTCACAGACAGCGGAACAAGCCGCCAATCGGTCTAATCCTAAGCCACGTGAAACGATACTCCGTGGAAAATAACTCACGGAGACCTGAGGGAACACCGAAGACCCTCAGACACGCCTGGACACACGGACCGAGGTAACAACACCTCGAGGCATCCAGAGCCAGCGTCTCGGACTGGACGAAACCGCCAAGACACCCACACACAAGGTCACCTGTCAACCCCTGGGTCACCCCGGGTTGACCGGAACCCGACCAAAGACACACACAAGAGTAGGATAGAGAATCCTACCACAAGCAAGAAGACTCCTGGCTACCTTACAACGTCGTCTTAGCCCTCATTGGATGTCAGGAGACATCCACGGGATAACGGGCAGGCTACAAGGACAAGCCAAGACAAGCAGAAACCAAAACAACGGAAATCGGGGCAGAAGGATTGTAACGCACCACCCCTAGACCGTTACACGAATGTGACGGTCTAGCTCAGGCCGTTACACTCCAACCGTGACGGTCTAACGCAGACGCGTCACCGACACGTGACGGTCACAAGGGGAGCCATCACACACACCGCCCTAACCAACCTTAAAAACGCACAAGGCACGTAACGGCCTACACCAGGCACGTTACACCGCTCTGACACGCCCAACCCGGGCCGTCAGGGCCAACAAACCTCAAACATAAAACCACACTCGAGGCACGTAACGCACAGACCAAGGCGCGTTATAGCTACCTAACGCGCCAGGGCAAGCGCGTCAGGGCCAACAAAACCCCGAACAAACCAGAGCTCGAACCACCTAACGCGCTAGGCCAAACGCGTTACACAACCTAACGCGGCAAGGCAGACGCGTCAGGGAAACCTAACGCACGGAGTAGGAGCGTCAGGGCCAACAGGCTCAAGTCAGAAAACAACTGGCCAACAGGCATGTAACGGTCCATCTCAGACGCGTTACAAACACCTAACACGTGGGGGAGTGGCCGTTAGAGCCAACGGCACAACCACCCACTCAGCCAGAACAGCATGTAACGGCCTGGGGCAGGCGCGTTACGACGCTGTGACGCACGGGGACACCACCGTTACACAAACCGACTCATGGTCAAACATAAAGTCAAACAGAACGTAACGACCTACACCGGGCGCGTTACACCCACCTGACGCACAGGGGCAGGCGCGTCAGGGGAACCGACTTAACCAAAGCACTAAACGACAAGATAGGCGTAATGCGTCTCACGGGACGCGTCAGAGGGCTGTGACGCGCCACTCCTGGGCCGTCACACCCTCAAAACCACCAAGAACTAAAAATCGCCCAGACGCTATGACGGTCTGTCGTGGGGCCGTCAGGGACTGTGACGGTCCCTGGAACGACCGCCACACCAGTCACGGCGGGAAAACAGAGGGTTGGCCAAATCGGCCCGTTCCACGCCCCATTCACGCCGAAGCGTAGGGGAAACAACCCTCGACGATGAAAAACAACATTAGAAGGCTAAAAAGCCCACATGCACGGGTTAAAACGCTAGATCGGGGCGATTTTAACAAATCGACCCTAAAAGAGTCAACGAGGTTCCCGGGCTCCTACCGGCCTCGAATGACCACCGATCAACACGAAACAAGCATGGATGGGATCTTAACATCCCCACGGTCAGTTTAACACTAACCGAGCTAAAAATGGTTACCGTTCTCTGGCAAACCCTACGAAACCCGAAAATCACGGTTTAGGCTAAACAAGCCCAAACTCGGCCGTTTTCACGCCAAACGATGTGCAAGGGCAGGGAAAACGAAGAGGAGGAAGTGAGGAACCATCAGCCTACCTCCACCGAAGAAACCGTGCCCCGAAGGGACTACACCACGTCGAAAACCACGCCGCGAGCTTAAACGTCAGCTTTGAATCCACCGTTCGGGATCGCGCCAAATCCATCCTGATCCTCGTTCCGTCGTGCACCCAGCCAGCTCCACAGCATCCCCAACATGTGCCACTAGGTACCCCGTCTGCAGTCGGAGCCGAGGAGGCTCGAGCGGAGAGAAACGAAGAGAGAGAGACGGCGGCGGCGAATGAGAAGGAGGAGAGAGGAAAAGGAAAGAAAAAGGAAAAGAAATTAGGAATTTTCCTAATTTTCAGAAAATCCGATTTCTGGCCCTTTCTCTGAAAAATACGCAAAAATAGTCGAAACGACCGGCTCGAAGAGTACATCGTCGCTGTGGCATCCACGAGTCGAGGAACTGAGAAACAAACTCACCGTAGGGTTCCGTAACTAGTACGAGAGAAAAACCCACACGGCTCGTAAAACTCAACTCGAAAGCCACAAAAGCGAACCGAAACTCAACGAAACTAAACCGAAAGATCTGACAAAGATCCCACAAGACCTACCAAGGATCCAAGGCATTACAAATTTCTTCTTATCTCTTGTCTTAGAATTAAATTTGTATATGCTCTGATCGACACGAGTGCCTCGTAACTGCTCGCGCCCTCGATTTTTCGCGTCGGGGCGTGACAGTTTTAGTGGTATCAGAGCCTAGGTTACATAAAACCTAGGATTCTTAAACTTAGATTATGTTTCCCTTGGTATAGGTTCTAGATCAACATCTAGAAATTTGGTTAAGATCTTAAAAACCTTCCCGGTAAGATTGGGTAGAAACATGGGTTAAGTTTTAAAAAGAATGAATTATCAAGAAATAAATACCAAAGAAAAATGATTAAACCCTGTAACTATGGTTTCAGGCTAAATCTCGCAAATGGCCGCCGAGAGAGCTCAATGGCGCGAGATGCAACGCACTATCCAAGGATTAACACAAGTATTGCAACAAGTTGCACAAGGTGGAGCTCGGCATGGAGCCGGGGATTTACATCGGAAATTCTAAAAGATGAATCCCCCGAAGTTTAGTGGATCTACTGACCCGGATGAAGCGGAGAATTGGGTGCAAGAAGTAGAGAGAACCTTTAAGGTAATGCAATGCACCGACGAAGAGAAGGTACTATTAGGGATCTATCATCTAGAGAAGGATGCCCGAGCATGGTGGGTATCCGTCGAAGCAATCTTACCTAATGAACAAATTACATGGGATGAGTTCTTAGAACATTTTAATGAAAAGTATTTCTCGGAAAGAATCTGCGAGAAGAAGGCCATAGAGTTCGCGTCATTAAAACAACGTAGCTTATCTGTAGCAAATTATGAAGCGACATTTTCTAGATTAGCTCGGTATGCCCTACACCTAGTTTGTACGGAGAAAATGAGAGCAAGAAGATTTATGAACGGATTAAAGGTGGAACTCATTCCTCGATTGGCTCTATTGGAGATTCAAACTTATATGGAAATGGTTAGGAAAGTACAAATTCTAGAAGATGCTATGGATATGGTGGAGCGAATCAAATGGAAAGTCGCCAAGAAGGAGTTAGTCTATGGGTCCAAGAGTGAGGAACCCGTGAATGACAAGAAGAGGTTCAACGGAGGTAACGGTTTCCATAAGAACAAGAAGTCCCGGAATGATGACCAACAAATTGTTCCGGTCAAGGAAAAATGTGAGCATTGCAAGAAAGGAAAGCACAACCGAGATGAATATTGGTATAAACTTGGGAAGTGCATCCGTTGCGGAAGTATGGATCATAAAATTGGTCGTTGTCCACTCTTAAAGAAAGGAGCGCCGCAAGCATTGGAAGGTAACCTTATAAACCTATCTCGTCCATGATGGCATAGTTTAGATATGGTGATCTTAACACTTAGCATGTTATAAAAATGATCTAGTTAGAATGCATAGTTTGGATATGGTAATTTTACCCCACTATTACGGAGAGAAAATCAGGTGAATTTGGGGACCAAATTCTTTTAAGTGGGGGAGGATGTAGAAACCCGATACTTTAAAATGAGAAATAAATTTTTTCAAATAAAGTATACAATTAAAATTTTTATGAAATGATTAAATTATATTTTTCTAAACTAGATTAGTGAAGATTAGTGAATTTACTTGAAATTACTTGAATTAGATTGAAATTAAATGCTTTAACCCTTAGATAAATCATTACAAGTCCAATAAAAGTCCATATGATGGATTAGGATTACAATTGGCCCATTGGATAATCCATAATGGGCTGAATTAATGGATTAAAAGATTTATTAAAGGATATTTAACCTTAAATTCGTAACACATGTTAAATGCCTTTTGAAAAGGATTATAATAATCTAATTTCTAGAAGATTGACTCCAAAATCGACCCTTACCTAACAGCCCACCTTGGACAAGCCATTTTTACATTGGTTTCACACCAAATGGAGGCTAGATTAAGAGGAGAAGTTGGAATTTTCTTCTAATTCGGAGTTAAAAAGTTTGGCATGGTTAGGCAAGGAATCTTGACAAATTTGGCCAAGTTTTGGCTATACATAGAACCCCATTCGACCCTCAAATCATCCCTGGAGACCAAGGCTATGCTGTTGCGGTGATTGAAGGAGATTTGAAGGAGGATTTGGGAGAAATCAAAGGGGTTCCATATTATTTGGGCATTTTTCTTACCTCTCATTAGATCCGCCAAAAGGTAGGTATCTCTCAGGCTAAATCTCAATTAAAGCATGCTATCTTGTTCGTTTTTCAGTGCTCTTTCCATTGATACATGTTTCCCTAAATTCTGTTAAGAAATGAGCAAGTTATGGTCATTTTATTGGAGGGGTATTCCCGTTTTTCGTCAGAACCAGAACGTGCTATACCTCAGGAGCGCGTTCTGAACGTGCTAGCCCGACATAGCGCGATCATACAGAGTATTTTCCCACCCTCAGGGGGGTCAAAAACATAATTTCAAAAAATATATATATTTACCTGAACGCGCTACCATAGGGTAGCGCGATCTTCGAGATCGCGCTAGCATAAGCTAGCGCGTTCATAAAATACATAATTTCAAAAAATATATATACTTTCCAGAACGCGCTACCCGATGGTAGCACGATCTTCAATATCGCGCTAGCATAAGCTAGCGCGTTCATAAAATTTTTACCCAGAATATCGGGGGTCAAAATAAATATTTTGAAAATATATATCTATAGCTATAGCGCCAACCTCACCTCGGCTCGTCTCGACACAAAAAAATAAATAAATATATAACAAATAAATAAATAAATAAATTACTAGTTCTGTACTATATACACACACAACTTGAGCCCACATCCTATGCCCCTTGAGTCCTGACCCAAGGGTGAGCTCTCCAACATATAAAGCCATGGAAGTTTTTCTAACTTCCAATATGGGACTAAACTTTAGCCACCATACAATGAGATTATAGTACTTGGAATCCACCTTAATTGTAAAGCATTAACATGTTAAAATTACTTTCAACATCTTAAATATTAAATTCATCATGTTAAATTTATTTTTTACAGAATAAAAGTATTTTTAGTGTGTTACATACTATTTACAACATGATAAGTCTATATTACTAGAAAATTTAGGTATAAAACTCATTTGAAGCATGTAAAAGTATGCTTATAAGTAAATTGATGTTTCAAAAAATATTATCAACATGATAACATTTATTTCTGTCATATCATCAGAAATTGAGTTATGAAAATTACTTTTAGCATGATTAAACCTATTTTTCTTATCGAATAAGTAGGAAATTAATGCATGAAAAATATTTACAGCATGTTAAAAATACTGCCAGCATGCTAAAATTAATTCCAACATGTTAGAATTATTTTTAGCTTGTTAGGACTATTTTTCAGCATATTAAAGTTATTAAAAACTATTTTTCAGCATGCAAAAATCTATTTTATCATGTTATTAGTAAAGTAATGTATAAAAATTAGTTTCAACATGTAAAAAAATATTTCAAGTATGATAAATTTACCTCCTGTATATTGAGATAGGAAATTATTTTTCAGCATGATAAGTTTATTTAAAACTATTTTTTTCTTATTTTCCTATCAAGAAATTAGTAACTAAATGTATAAAAATTATTTTCAGCATGCTAAAAATTACTTTCAGTAAGATAAAATTATTTACAGTATGTCAGGATTATTTTAGCATGTTAGAATTAATTTCAGCATGCTAAAGCTATTTAAAAACTATGTTCAGCATGATAAACTTATTTTCTCAACAAATAATTAGCAAATAAATGTAGAAAAATTTTTTTTCAGCATGAAAAATTTATTTTGTTATCAGGAAATTTAGAAAAATAGCATGGTAAACTTATGTTTATCACCACATCAGTAAATTAGTGTACGAGGATTATTTAGCATGTTAAGTATTCATATTAATATGTAAAATAAAGATTTTCATCATGATAAAAAGTTAATTCCAGCATGAAAAGTCTACCTTATCATCTCAGCAGTAACGTGACACATGAAGATTATTTCCAGCAAGTAAAACTTATTTTTAGTACATAAGCTCTATTTTCTTATCAAATAACTAATACATTGATGAATAAATAGTAAATACCAAAAATCAGGATTTTAAAATTTGGAAATTATACTTCATGCCTAAAACATTTAATTATGAAAAATACACATCAGATTAGACTATGAAATTTAAAATAATTCTATTTACTTGACTTCCTTCCTAGTTTACCGTCATCCTTGAATTCTACGACTTAATGTCGTTAAACATGATGCCTAAAATGAGTTTTCCACTCTCCTTTGTAATTATCACAATTTTTGCCAGATCTGTACTTGTTTACAAATGAGCTTGTTCTTGAAATTCTTTGGCCATATTGTGGAATTATATAGAAAAATGTCAGGGGCTATGGGTCCCAATGAAATGACATTTAAACGCTAGTGTATAAAGGGGTTCTGATCTGATCCCACGGGCGAGGGAAAGTCCAAATATAAACCGGTATTATAATGATAATGCGCTGGCATTCACCAATACAGGGTCTATTATAATTAGGGGCAATCATACTGTCGTGAGAACCCCTAAGTGTGTAGCCAAATAGTGATATTCCATGAGGGGCTGTCATATCGTCGTGATCTCCCCTTAGTGCTTTGGCCAATCCTATTGAGTGTTGGTAGAAGTGATTGCTCTACTTCTATATTGTTATTACTTAAAGGTTCATCATAAATATCCTTGTACAAGTGATTGTTCTACTTCTATATTGTTTAAAGTTGAAGTGATTGCTCTACTTCGATATTGCTTAAAAGTTCATCATGAAAGTTCTTGAATTGTCTTAATGATAGTACCCATCATCTCATCATGAAAGTTCTTGATATATTTCTAGAAATGACCATCGTCTTGTCTACTATCATGATGCTGAAATTATCTTGTTATCTTGAAATTACTTGGAAATTCCTTATACAAAAATTCATACTTGAAATTCATGATCAACTACTTCCTGACACAAATTGTTTAAATTGTTAAATACTTAAAGATTGCCTGGTTTTAGAGATATAAAATCATACTAAGTTTTTTGCTCACCCTACGTTTTGGTTAATTGTTGTAGGAAGGGAAAATGAACAAGGGAATGGACAAGAGTGAAAGAGTGATTTACCTAGGTTTATGTAGATCAATAGTTACTCTAACAAGAATTATGAAATTTGGAAGATTGTATCATGCCTTTATGGCTTATAAATTAGTGATGTAAACCTTTATTTTGATGGAATAAAATTATCAATTTCTTCTTATCTCTTGTCTTAGAATTAAATTTGTATATGCTCTGATCGACACGAGTGCCTCGTAACTGCTCACGCCCTCGATTTTTCGCGTCGGGGCGTGACAGTTTTAGTGGTATCAGAGCCTAGGTTACATTAAACCTAGGATTCTTAAACTTAGATTATGTTTCCCTTGGTATAAGTTATAGATCAACATCTAGAAATTTGGTTAAGATCTTAAAAACCTTCCCGGTAAGATTGGGTAGAAACACGGGTTAAGTTTTAAAAAGAATGAATTATCAAGAAATAAATACCAAAGAAAAATGATTAAACACTGTAACTATGGTTTCAGGCTAAATCTCGCAAATGGCCGCCGAGAGAGCTCAATGGCGCGAGATGCAACGCACTGTCCAAGGATTAACACAAGCCTTGCAACAAGTTGCACAAGGTGGAGCTCGGCATGGAGCCGGGGATTTACATCGAAAATTCTAAAAGATGAATCCCCCGAAGTTTAGTGGATCTACTGACCCGGATGAAGCGGAGAATTGGGTGCAAGAAGTAGAGAGAACCTTTAAGGTAATGCAATGCACCAAGGAAGAGAAGGTACTATTAGGGATCTATCAACTAGAAAAGGATGCTCGAGCATGGTGGGTATCCGTCGAAGCAATCTTACCTAATGAACAAATTACATGGGACGAGTTCTTAGAACATTTTAATGAGAAGTATTTCTCGGAAAGAATCTGCGAGAAGAAGGCCATAGAGTTCGCGTCATTAAAACAACGTATCTTATCTGTAGCAAATTATGAAGCGACATTTTCTAGATTAGCTCGGTATGCCCTACACCTAGTTTGTACGGAGAAAATGAGAGCAAGAAGATTTATGAACGGATTAAAGGTGGAACTCATTCCTCGATTGGCTCTATTAGAGATTCAAACTTATATGGAAATGGTTAGGAAAGCATAAATTCTAGAAGATGCTATGGATATGGTGGAGCGAATCAAAGGGAAATTCGCCAAGAAGCAGTTAGTCTATGGGTCTAAGAGCGAGGAACCCGTGAATGACAAGAAGAGGTTCAACGGAGGTAACGGTTTCCATAAGAACAAGAAGTCCCGGAATGATGACCAACAAATTGTTCCGGTCAAGGAAAAATGTGAGCATTGCAAGAAAGGAAAGCACAACCCAGATGAATGTTGGTATAAACTTGGGAAGTGCATCCGTTGTGAAAGTATGGAGCAAAAAATTGCTCGTTGTCCACTCTTAAAGAAAGGAGCGCCGCAAGCATTGGAAGGTAACCTTATAAACCTATCTCGTCCATGATGGCATAGTTTAGATATGGTGATCTTAACACTTAGCATGTTATAAAAATGATCTAGTTAGAATGCATAGTTTGGATATGGTAATTTTACCCCACTATTACGGAGAGAAAATCATGTGAATTTGGGGACCAAATTCTTTTAAGTGGGGGAGGATGTAGAAACCCGATACTTTAAAATGAGAAATAAAAATTTTCAAATAAAGTATGCAATTAAATTTTTTATGAAATGATTAGATTACATTTTTCTAAACTAGATTAGTGAAGATTAGTGAATTTACTTGAAATTACTTGAAGTAGATTGAAATTAAATGCTTTAACCCTTAGATAAATCATTGCAAGCCCAATAAAAGTCCATATAATGGATTAGGATTACAATTGGCCCATTGGATAATCCATAATGGGCTGAATTAATGGACTAAAAGATTTATTAAAGGATATTTAACCTTAAATTCGTAACACATGTTAAATGCCTTTTGAAAAGGATTATAATAATCTAATTTCTAAAAGATTGACTCCAAAATCAACCCTTACCTAACAGCCTACCTAGGACCAGCCGTTTTTATATTGGTTTCACACCAAATGGAGGCTAGATTAAGAGGAGAAGTTGGAATTTTTTTCTAATTCGGAGTTAGAAAGTTTGGCATTGTTAGGAAAGGAATCTTGACAAATTTGGCCAAGTTTTGGCTATAAATAGAACCTCATTCGACCCTCAAATCATCCCTGGGGACCAAGGCTATGCTGCTGCGATGATTAAAGGAGATTTGAAGGAGGATTTGGGAGAAATCAAAGGGGTTCCATATTATTTGGGCATTTTTCTTACCTCTCATTAGATCTGTCAAAAGGTAGGTATCTCTCAGGATAAATCTCAATTAAAGTATGCTATCTTGTTCGTTTTTCAGTGCTCTTTCCATTGATAGTCGTTTCCCTAAATTCCATTAAGAAATGAGCAAGTTATGATCATTTTATTGGAGGGGTATTCCCGTTTTTCGTCAGAACCAGAACGTGCTATACCTCAGGAGCGCGTTCTGAATGCGCTAGCCCGACATAGCGCGTTCATACAGAGTATTTTCCCGCCCTCAGGGGGGTCAAAAACATAATTTCAAAATATATATATATTTACCTGAACGCGCTACGATAGGGTAGCGCGATCTTCAAGATCGCGCTAGCATAAGCTAGCGCGTTCATAAAATACATAATTTCAAAATATATATATACTTTCCAGAATGCGCTACCCGATGGTAGCGCGATCTTCAATATCGTGCTAGCATAAGCTAGTGCGTTCATAAAATTTTTACCCGGAATACCGGGGGTCAAAATAAATATTTTGAAAATATATATCTATAGCTATAGCGCCAACCTCACCTCGGCTCGGCACAAACAAATAAATAAATATATAACAAATAAATAAATAAATATATTACTAGTTCTGTACTATATCCACACACAACTCGAGCCCACATCTTATGCCCCTTGGGTCCTGACCCAAGGGTGAGCACTCCAACATATAAAGCCATGGAAATTTTTCTAACTTCCAATATGGGACTAAAGTTTAGCCACCATACAATGGGATTATAGTACTTAGAATCCACCTTAATTGTAAAGCATTAGCATGTTAAAATTACTTTCAGCATCTTAAATATTAAATTCATCCTGTTAAATTTATTTTTACAGAATAAAAGTATTTTTAGTGTGTTACATACTATTTACAACATGATAAGTCTATATTTCTAGAAAATTTAGGTATAAAACTCATTTGAAGCATGTAAAAGTATGCTTATAAGTAAATTGATGTTTCAAAAATTATTATCAGCATGATAACATTTATTTCTGTCATATCATTAGAAATTGAGTTATGAAAATTACTTTTAGCATGATTAAACCTATTTTTCTTATCGAATAAGTTGGAAATTAATGCATGAAAATATTTACAGCATGTTAAAAATACTGCCAGCATGATAAAATTAATTCCAACATGTTAGAATTATTTTTAGCTTGTTAGGACTATTTTTCAGCATATTAAAGTTATTAAAAACTATTTTTCAGCATGCAAAAATTTATTTTATCATGTTATTAGTAAAGTAATGTATAAAAAATAGTTTCAACATGTAAAAAAAATATTTCAAGTATGATAAATTTACCTCCTGTATATTGAGATAGGAAATTATTTTTCAGCATGATAAGTTTATTTAGAACTATTTGTTTCATATTTTCTTATCAAGAAATTAGTAACTAAATGTATAAAAATTATTTTCCGCATGCTAAAAATTACTTTCAGGAAGATAAAATTATTTACAATATGTCAGGATTATCTTAGCATGTTAGAATTAATTTCAGCATGCTAAAGCTATTTAAAAACTATGTTCAACATGATAAACCTATTTTCTCAACAAATAATTAGCAAATAAATGTAGAAAAATTATTTTTCAGCATGAAAAATTTATTTTGTTATCAGGAATTTTAGAAAAATAGCATGGTAAACTTATGTTTATCACCTCATCAGTAAATTAGTGTACGAGGATTATTTAGCATGTTAAGTATTCATATTAATATGTTAAATAAAGATTTTCAGCATGATAAAAAGTTAATTCCAGCATGAAAAGTCTACCTTATCATATCAACAGTAAAGTGACACATGAAGATTATTTCCAGCAAGTAAAACTTATTTTTAATACATAAGCTCTATTTTCTTATCAAATAACTAGTACATTGATGAATAAATAGTAAATACCAAAAATCAGGATTTTAAAATTTGGAAATTATACTTCCTACCTAAAACACTTAATTATGAAAAATACACATCAGATTAGACTATGAAATTTAAAATAATTCTATTTACTTGACTTCCTTCCTAGTTTACCGTCATCCTTAAATTCTACGACTTAATGTCGTTAAACATGATGCCTAAAATGAGTTTTCCACTCTCCTTTGCAATTATCACAATTTTTGCTTGATCTGTACTTGTTTACAAATGATCTTATTTTTGAAATTCTTTGGCCATATTGTGGAATTATATAGAAAAATATCAGGGGCTATGGGTCCCAATGAAATGACATTTAAATGCTAGTGTATAAAGGGGTTCTGATCTGATCCCACGGGCGAGGTAAAGTCCAAATATAAACCGGTATTATGATGATCAGGTGTTGGTATTCACCAATACATGGTCTATTACAGTTAGGGGTAATCATACTGTCGTGTGAACCCCTAAGTGTGTAGCCAAATAGTGATATTCCATGAGGGGCTGTCATATCGTCGTGATCTCCCCTTAGTGCTTTGGCCAATCCTACTGAGTGTTGGTAGAAGTGATTGCTCTACTTCTATATTGTTATTGCTTAAAGGTTCACCATAAATATCCTTGTAGAAGTGATTGTTCTACTTCTATACTGTTTAAAGTTCAAGTGATTGCTCTACTTCGATATTACTTAAAAGTTCATCATGAAAGTTCTTGAATTGTCTTAATGATAGTACCAATCATCTCATCATGAAAGTTCTTGATATAATGCCCTGGATCCTTAATGGGTCTTGTTGGATCTTTATTGGATCTTTCGGATCTATTTCGGAGAGTTTCGGTTCGCTTTTATGGCTTCTGGGTTGAGCTTTACGATCCGTGTGGGTTTTTCTCTCGTACTAGTTACGGAACCCTACGGTGAGTTTACTTGTCAGTTCATCAACTCGCGGATGCTACAACGACGATGTACTCTTCGAGCCGGTCGTTTTGACTATTTTTACGTATTTTTCGGAGATAGGGCCAAAAATTGGATTTTTCAGAAATTAGGAAAATTTCTAATTTATTTTCCTTTTTCTTTTCCTTCTTCTCTCCTCCCTTCTCATTTCGCCACCGCCTCTCTCTCTCCCATTTTCTCTCCTCTCGAGCTTCCTCGGCTTCGGCTGCAGACGGAGGACCTAGGGGCGAGTGCTGGGGATGCTGTGGAGCTGGTTGGGTGCGCGACGGGGCAAGGATGGAGTGGTTTTGGCGCGATCCCGAACGGTGGATTGAAAGCCGACGTTAGAGCTCGCGGCACGATTTTTGACGTGATTTAGTCCCTTCGGGGCACGGTTTCTTCGGTGGAGGTAGGGTGACAGATCACCACTTCTCCCTGCCCATTTTCACTGCCATTGCACGTTGTTCGGCGCGGAAATGGCTGATTTTGGGCTTGTTTAGCCTAAACCGTGATTTTCGGGTTTTGTAGGGTTCACCGAAAAACGGCAACCATTCGCGGCGTAGTTAGTGTCAAACTGACCGCTGGGATGTCTGGATCCCATTCATGTTAGTTTCGTGTCGATCGGTTGTCATTCGAGGCCGGTAGGAGTTCGGGAACCTCGGTGACTCATTTTGCGTCGATTTGTCTAAATCGCCCTGATCTTGCATTTTAATGCATGCATGTGGGCTTTTTAACCTCCAGAAGTTGTTTTTCATCGTGTGGCTTTGTTTCCCCTGCGCTTCGGCGTGAATGGGGCGTGGAACGGGCCGATTTGGCGTTTCCACCTTTTTCCTGCCGTGGCCGGTGTAGCGGTCGTTGCAGAGACCGTCACAGTCTCTAACGGCCCTACGATAGACCGCCACAGCGTTTGTTCGTTTGAAACTTTTCGTGGCTGTGGGAGTGTAACAGTCCAGGTGTGGTGCGTCACAGCCCTCTGACGCATCCAGGTGTATGCATCACGGCTATTTTGTCTTCTTACGATTTGGTTAAGTCGGTTCTTCTGACTGCCTTTCTATGGTGCGTCAGAGTTATGTAACTCGCCTGCTCTAGGCCGTTACATTCTGTTTGACCAGATTTGACTATTTAAGTCGGTTCGTGTAGCGGTCGTTCCCCTGTGCGTCACAGCCGTGTAACGCGCCTGCCCCAGGCCGTTACACTCTGTTTTGGCTGAGTTGGGTGGCTGTGTCTGTTGGCTCTAACGGCCCTGCCCCCATGCGTCACAGTGTTGTAATGCGTCCATCGTGGACCGTTACATGCCGTTTGTCTGAGTTTTCAGACTTGGGTCTGTTGGCGTAACCCGCCTGCTCCCGTGCGTTAGGCCGCTGTAACGCGCCTGCCCTGGTGCGTTACGTGGTTCGCATTTTTGGTTTTGAGCCTGTTGGCTCTGACGCGCCTACCCTGGTGCGTCAGGTTCGTGTAACGCGCCTGTGGTGGTGCGTTACAGCCTTGTTTTGGTCGTGATGGACATTGGGTGGTTCGGTGTTCGCCCGTGTATTGGGCAGTCGTTGGTGGGTGTTCTAAGGCTGTGTTTGTGTGACAGTGGTCTTCTGGATCAGTCGGGTTGGGTGACTGGGTGCAGTCTTTTCCCTGACTGCGACAGTTCCCTAACGACGCAATCCAGAACTGCCAATGCCCTTGCCTCTGGTTGCGTGGCGGCTGTTCCTTGACTCCTGGGTCTGCCTAGCGATTGAATGACGGTCCGTTCTGCCAGAGCGTTGTTTTTGTCGTTTCGATTTCTGCTTGTCTTGGCTTGGTCTTATGGTTTGCCCGTGACCCGTGGGTGTCTGTTGACGTCCTATGAGGGCAGTAACCATGATGGGACAGCCAGGAGTGCTTGTGCATGCCGTGTTTTGTGTCGGTGTTGTCTGGCTCCGGTCAACCGGGGGTTACCTAGGGGTTGACAGGTGGATTTGTGTGTCTCGGCGGTTCTGTTCAGCTCGAGACATTAGTTGTGGATACCTCGAGGTGTTGTCCTACCTCGCTCCGTGTGTCCAGGCGTGCTGAGGGTCCTCAGTGTTCCCTCAGGTCTCCGTGAGTCATTTTCTGCGGAGCGTCATTTTCCCGTGGCTTAGGATTAGACCGATTGGCGGGTTGTTCTGCTGTTAGTGACGATCTTGCCTTTGAGTCATCCGACTCAAGGATCGTTACATGGTAGGTCTAGTTGCCTTGTCCTGAGTTTGTCGGCTGTGGCTGTGCTGCCATTGGTGCTTCGAAGTACGTGCCGTAGGGCATTCTTGCCTGCCTGTACTTCAGCACTCTTATTTTTGAGTCTCTGTGTCTTGTGAGCCTCCGCTTGTTATTGCCTGTCGACGCACGCGATCCAGTGTGTTGACCCCCCTCGGAGTGGTGGAAAGGGCTGTTCCCGAGATACGGTTAGTAAGCTAGTTCCGTGGGCTCCTAGCCAACGGTAGCGTCCTACCGAGGGAGAAAACTAGCTAGAGAACCTGGCTTAGGCTAGAGCCAGTGTGTGCACATGTGGTCAGGGGCTGAGGACTTACGTCGATGGGCGTAGCCCTGACTAGTTACTTGTCACTATAGTTCCTGTTTGGTTCAGCGTGTGTCTGCGACTCTGCTGTGGTTTCAGCGGTACCGTAGGCGAGACACTTGTGGCGCAGCATAAGACGTCAGTGGACGCAGCTGGCTGTTCTTCTTGTGAGGAGGTGCTTCCGTCACGTGACACGTGACTCTCGACGTTTCTTGTGCGTTGTGACCTTCCCTAGTTAGCCTTTCTGTGGCTGTGCTCGAGGTCAGTGTGGCGTTGTGTGCACGACGTTCTAGTCGTGTGTGTCGTCGTCTGTCTAGGTCTTTTCTAGACTTTTGTCTGTCCGTGCAGGTCTTCATCTTAGGCCTAGCGTCGTGTCGGTAGATCGATAACTCCTGAGTTTGTCAGATCAGAGTCGCCCTTCTGCCGCTGCTTGGAGTAGCTTAGGGAGCCGAGTTCTTCTCGATGGCCGTATTCCGAGTTGTACGGCCTCGCTTTTCCCTTTTCTTTTAGCTTCCCTTGCTCTTAGCATGTTCCCTACTCCTACTGTTCCCGTTCTTTTTACAGATTAGTAGTGTAGCTTCTCCTGCTTTGCTACTACTGTTGCTTCCTGTTCCGTGTTCTGCGTGTTTTTCAGTGGGGATTCACGTGACCCCTACTGAGCCTCTGTTTGGAGACTCACCCCTACTTTTCAGGTGGGCGTCGTCTCTGTTCGTGGTTCCTGGTGTGGCGCGTTCGTAGCTGCCAGCGGTACCTGCGTCGGGTTTATCCCAACCTCAGTGTACGTTCTTTTCCTGTGGCATGTACTTGTCTTTAATTTCTGGGACTGGACTCTGGTATAATTGTTAAAATGAAACTGTTAATTAAAAAGTAGTTTTTATTTCTGCTACTTTAGCAAACCGATCTAATGAAATTTTAATTGCTTACTGTACTATCTCTGTGGCTTCAATGTACTCTACACATGCCTTTTTTTCCTTTCGAAACTTTACCGCACTTGGGAGGCCTCACGGGTTCCAAGTGGTATCACGTGTATTCGGTAGTCCTACCGGGTGCATCTCGTATCCGGGATCCGGGTCGCCACGGCTTGGTATCAGAGCAGTGTTCTGAGATGTTCGGAGTTGTTTTCTGAGCTATCAGAGCATTGTTGTGTGAAGTACATGGGAATCCGAGATATTGCAGTATCCAGAGCCCTTGAAGTCCAGTACAGGCTTTTGCTGGCTTAGGTGTTGTAATGATTTGTCGCGTTGTTTTCTCCATATGCGGTCTTGTGCGTGCTGTTCTGGCACTGTGCAAGGTGATTTTTGTTCTCGTCAGGATGTGACAACTTGCTTCTTTCTATCATGGTGTTTGTCTCGATCTTGTCGTACGTGGCAGTGTATGCCGGAAGGCTTGAATCTGCAGTACGTTGTTCGGGGTTTTCTCCGTGTGTTGTTCAGGTTGCTATTGACCTTTGGCCTTGGTCTGATGACCGTACACGTTCTCACATTGTTTTGGTCGTCCCGGCTTGAGTCTGTTCAGCTCATGATGTGTCTCGCTTCTGTTGAAGTGCTCGATTTGATTCCGTGTTTGACAAGTTGCTCAGGCAAGCTAGGATTTTCCCTTCTTGGTGAGCTTTCGTGGTTGAGCTTGTTGCTTCTCGTCCCTTCTGGTGGAATCTTTTCGAGTGTTGCCTTGGAATTACTGTCATTGTGATGCCTTTGTCCTGTGCCTACTTAAGGGTGGACTTTGTTTAATCTGAGCCGGATCTGCTCCTTATCTTACGGTTGCTTGGCTTTGGATTCCATCATGGTGTTAAGAGCTGTCGCGTACCGTATTACTCGTGCCGTGTCCAGCGGCTGATGTATTATGAAGGCTCATTTACCGTTTTCAGGACGTGAAGGTAGGCTGAGATTAGCCTTTTTCCTTGAGCCTTGTGCTGAAGCTGGTACTCTTCTTCTTTGCGCTTAGGCTTCTTGTGATTGGTTATTCTCCAGATCGGTACTCTTGGCGTATTACGTTGCAATTTTCAGGAGTTGCGATGGCGTCGAGTGTGTGCTGAGATGCGGATACCGAGGTCTTTTCTGGTGCCTGCGTGCGTTGTTGAGTGTGCAGCGGAAGCGTGTGGGTTGGCTACCCACTGGTCGAGGATCTTTTCGTAAGGTTCTGGCCGGTCGAGAGGTTTGGCCTTTCTCGATGTGACTTCATCTTGGCTTCCTGTGCCTTGATGTTGCCTATTGCCATGCTGTTGCTGGAGTCGTTCTGGTGCTGGCATTGGCATTTGCGAGTAGTGGGGGAATCTGTCGGCATTCCTTGCTGATTCAGTACCCTCTGTTTAACATTCCTTCTCTTGGGTGTTGTGCTCTCGAGGCGTGATCGTAGTCCTTGAGGTGCGTTCCCTGAGATTGTCATTTCTCATTATCGTGGGTCCTTTCTTGGTGAGCAGTCTGATGCATGACCCGTCCTTTGTGGTCCTGTGTTCAGCTGTTCTTGTGCCTTGATGTGACCTTGCTTGCAGTTGTGTTCCATAGATCTGTGTTCTGTACGGAGCCGGAATCCTGCAAGTGCTGTTGTTGTCGTTTTATCGCAGTTTCTCTATGATTTTGTGCCTCTGCCGGGGACCGTGACCTTGTCAGTTAGCTTGTTGTGCTCCCTTTCTCCGGTGGAGTTAGCTTGCGACTCGATCAGACGTAATAACTGAGTGAGTGCTGACTTGATTGTGTTTGTGGTCCGGTGCTATTATCGTTGGCGTCCTATGTGCCTGGTGTTCTCTGTCACCTTTGGCACTGGAGCCGATGATGTGGTTGAGCTGTCAGCTGAGAGGACTGTGTCTCCTTGAGTAAGCTGCTGCTTGCCGTGGTGTTGTTGTGTTCCTCTGTATCGGTTGTCTGTTGTTGTGGCAGTCGTGTCTCCATTTCTGGTGAGACGTAAGCGACGTTGCCTTGTTTCGGAGGTGTCAGACTTGTGCCTACTTGTGTCGTGCTCGATCCAGAGCGTGTGCTCGTGATTATAGTCTGACGATGTTCCTCTGAGCCGTGTTTCTCGAGATTTGTGTCATTTTCGTAGTTGTGCTATCGGGTTGTTCTTCCCTGCTTACCCTTGCTAGTCATTAAATTTCGAGGATGGAATTTCTTAAAGGAGGGGAGGATGTAATGCCCTGGATCTTATATGGGTCTTGTTGGATCTTTATTGGATCTTTCAGATCTGTTTCGGTGAGTTTCTGTTGGCTTTTGTGGCTTCCGAGTTGAGCTTTACGATCCGTGTGGGTTTTTCTCTCGTACTAGTTACGGAACCCTACAGTGAGTTTACTTGTCAATTCATCAACTCGCGGATGCTACAGCGATGATGTACTCTTCGAGCCGGTCGTTTTGACTATTTTTGCGTATTTTTCGGAGATAGGCCAAAAATCAAATTTTTCAGAAATTAGGAAAATTCCTAATTTCTTTTCCTGTTTCTTTTCCTTCCTCTCTCCTCCATTTCGCCACCGCCTCTCTCTCTCTCCCGTTTTCTCTCCTCTCGAGCTTCCTCGACTCCGGGTGTAGACGGAGGACCTAGGGGCGAGTACTGATGATGCTGTGGAGCTGGTTGGGTGCGCGATGGGGTGAGGATGGAGTGGTTTTGGCGCGATCTCGAACGGTGGATTCAAAGATGACGTTTGAGCTCGTGGCGCGGTTTTCGGCGCGGTTTAGTCCCTTCGGGGCACGGTTTCTTCGGTGGAGGTAGGGTGACGGATCACCACTTCTCCCTACCCGTTTTCCCTGCCATTGCACATTGTTCGGCGTAGAAATTGCTGAGTTTGGGCTTGTTTAGCCTAAACCGTGATTTTCAAATTTTGTAGGGTTCGCCAGAAAACGGCAACCATTCGCGGCGTAGTTAGTGTCAAACTGACCGCTGGGATGTCTGGATCCCATTCATGTTCGTTTCGTGTCGATCGGTTGTCATTCGAGGCCGGTAGGAGTCCGGGAACCTCGGTGACTCGTTTTGGGTCGATTTGTCTAAATCACCCCGATCTTGCATTTTAATGCATGCATGTGGGCTTTTTAGCCTCCAGAAGTTGTTTTTCATCGTGTGGCTTTGTTTCCCCTGCGCTTCGACGTGAATGGGGCATGGAACGGGCCGATTTGGCGTTTCCACCTTTTTCCCGCCGTGGCCGGTGTAGCGGTCGTTGCAGAGACCATCACAGTCTCTGACGGCCCTACGATAGACCGCCACAGCGTTTGTTCGTTTCAAAGTTTTCGTGGCTGTGGGAGTGTGACGGTCCAGGTGTGGTGCGTCATAGCCCTCTGACGCGTCCAGGTGTATGCGTCACGGCTATTATATCTTCTTGCGATTTGGTTAAGTCGGTTCCTCTGACGGCCTTTCTATGGTGCGTCAGAGTTATGTAACACGCCTGCTCTAGGCCGTTACGTTCTGTTTGACCGGATTTGACCGTTTAAGTTGGTTCGTGTAGCGGTCGATCCCCTGTGCGTCACAGCCGTATAACGCGCCTGCCCCAGGCCGTTACTATCTGTTTTGGCTGAGTTGGGTGGCTGTGTCTGTTGGCTCTAACGGCCCTGCCCCCATGTGTCACAGTGTTGTAACGCGTCCATCGTGGACCGTTACATGCCGTTTGTCTGAGTTTTTAGACTTGGGTCTGTTGGCGTAACGCGCCTGCTCTCGTGCGTTAGGTTGGCTTAACGCCCCTGCTCCCGTGCGTTAGGCCGCTGTAACGCGCATGCCCTGGTGCGTTACGTGGTTCGCGTTTTTGGTTTTGAGACTGTTGGCTCTAACGCGCCTGCCCTGGTACGTCAGGATCGTGTAACGCGCCTGTGGTGATGCGTTACAGCCCTGTTGTGGTCGTGACGGCCGTTGGGGGGTTCGGTGTTCGCCTGTGTGTTGGGCAGTCGTAGGTGGGTGTTCTAGGGCTATGTTTGTGTGGCAGTGGTCTTCTGGATCGGTCGGGTTGGGTGACTGGGGGCAGTCTTTTCCTTGACTACGATAGTTCCCTAACGACGCAATCCAGAACTACCAATGCCCTTGCCTCTGGTTGCGTGGCGGCTGTTCCTTGACTGCTGGGTCTGCCTAGCGGTTGAATGACGGTCCGTTCTGCCAGAGCGTTGTTTTTGCCGTTTCGGTTTCTGCTTGTCTTGGCTTGGTCTCGTGGTTTGCCCGTGACCCGTGGGTGTCTGTTGACGTCCTATGAGGGTAGTAACCATGATGGGACAGCCAGGAGTGCTTGTGCATGCCGTGTTTTGTGTCGGTGTTGTCTGGCTCCGGTCAACCGGGGGTTTCCCAGGGGTTGACAGGTGGCTTTGTGTGTCTCGACTGTTCTGTTCAGCTTGAGACATTAGTTCTGGATACCTCGAGGTGTTGTCCTACCTCGGTCCGTGTGTCCAGGCGTGATGAGGGTCCTCGGTGTGCCCTCAGGTCTCCGTGAGTCATTTTCTGCGGAGCGTCGTTTTCCCGTGGCTTACGATTAGACCGATTGGCGGCTTGTTCAGCTGTCAGTGACGATCTTGCCTTTGAGTCGTCCGACTCAAGGATCGTTACGTGGTAGGTCTAGTTGCCTTGTCCTGAGTTTGTCGGTAGTGGTTGTGCTGCCATTGGTGCTTCGAAGTACGTGCCGTAGGGCATTCTTGCCTGCCTGTACTTCAGCACTCTTGTTTTTGAGTCTCTGTTTCTTGTGAGCCTCCGCTTGTTGTTGCCTGTTGACACACGTGATCCAGTGTGTTGACCCGCCTCGGAGTGGTGGTGTAATGCCCTGGATCCTTAGTGGGTCTTGTTGGATCTTTCGGATCTGTTTCGGTGAGTTTCGGGTCGCTTTCGTAGCTTCCGAGTTGAGTTTTACGAGCCGTGTGGGTTTTTCTCTCGTACTAGTTACGGAACCCTACGGTGAGTTTATTTGTCAGTTCATCAACTCGCAGATGCTACAACAACGATGTACTCTTCGAGTTGGTTGTTTTGACTATTTTGCGTATTTTTCCGAGTTAGGCCCAAAAATTAGATTTTTCAGAAATTAGGAAAATTCCTAATTTCTTTTCCTTTTTCTTTTCTTTCCTCTCTCCTCCCTTCTCATTTTCGCCACCGCCCTCTCTCTTTCCCGTTTCTCTCCCGTTTCGCCTTCTCGGCTCCGGCTGCAGACGGAGGACCTAGGGGCGAGTGCTGGGGATGCTGTGGAGGTGGTTGGGTGCGCGATGGGGCGAAGATGGAGTAGTTTTTGCGCGATCCCGAACGGTGGATTCAAAGTCAGAGTTTGAGCTCGCGGCACAGTTTTCGGGGCGGTTTAGTCCCTTCGGGGCACGGTTTCTTCGGTGGAGGTAGGGTGACGGATCACCACTTCTCTCTGCCCATTTCCCTACCATTGCACGTTGTTCCGCGTGAAAACGGCTGAGTTTGGGCTTGTTTAGCCAAAACCGTGATTTTCAGGTTTTGTAGTGTTTGTCGAAAAACGGTAACCATTCGCGACGTAGTTAGTTTCAAATTGACCACTGGGATGTCTGGATCCCATTCATGTTAGTTTCATGTCGATCGGTTGACATTTGAGGCCGGTAGGAGTCCGGGAACCTCGGTGACTCATTTTGGGTCGATTTGTCTAAATCACCCCGATCTTGCATTTTAATGCATGCATGTGGGCTTTTTAGCCTCCAGATGTTGTTTTTCATCGAGTAGCTTTGTTTCCCCTGCGCTTCGGCGTGAATGGGGCATGGAACGAGCCGATTTGGCGTTTCCACCTTTTTCCCGCCGTGGCCGGTGTGGCGATCGTTTCAGGGACTGTCACAGTCTATGACGGCCCTACGATAGACCGCCACAGCGTCTGTTCGTTTTAAATTTTTCTTGACTGTGGGAGTGTGACGGTCCAGGTGTGATGCGTCACAGCCCTCTGACGCGTCCAGGTGTATGCGTCACGGCTATTTTGTCTTCTTGTGATTTGGTTAAGTCGGTTCCTCTGACGCGCCTGCCCTGGTGCGTCAGGCTTGTGGAACGTGCCTGCTCTAGGCCGTTACGTTCTGTTTGATCGGATTTGACTGTTTAAGCCGGTTCGTGTAGCGGTTGTGCCCCTGTGCATCACAGTTGTGTAACGCGCCTGCCCCAGGCCGTTACACTCTGTTTGGCTACGTTGGGTGGCTGTGTCGGTTGTCTCTAACGGCCCTGCCCCCATGCGTCACAGCGTTGTAACGCGTCCATCGTGGACCGTTACATGCTGTTTGTCTGAGTTTTCAGACTTGGGTCTGTTGGCCCTGACGCTCCTGTTCTCATGCGTTAGGTTGGCGTAACGCGCCTGCTCTCGTGCGTTAGGCCGCTGTAACGCGCCTGGCCTGGTGCGTTACGTGGTTCGCATTTTGCGTTTGTGCATGTTGGCTCTGACGCGCCTACCCTGGTGCGTCAGGCTCGTGTAACGCACCTGTGGTGGTGCGTTACAGTCCTATTGTGGCCGTGATGGCCATTGGGTGGTTCGGTGTCCGCCCGGGTGTTGGTCGGCTGTAGATTTTTGTGTTAGGGCCGTGTCTATCCGTCGGTGGCTTTCTAGGTGGGTCGGTTAAGGTTGACTGGGCGCGGTCTACTCTCTGACTGCTACAGTTTCCTAATGACTCAATCTAGGTCTGCATGGTTGTTTTCCATTGTTCTGATTTCTGATTGTCTTGGCTTGGCCTTGTGGTCTGCCTATTGTCCTGTGGATGTCTCCTGACATCCTATGAGGGCTAAGACTACATTATAAGGTAGCCAGGAGTTTTCTTGCTCGCAGTAGGATTCTCTTTCCTACTATTGAATCATCATTGTCCGGTTCTGGTCAACCCGGGGTTACCCAGGGGTTGACAGGTAACCTAGTGTGCGTGTCTCGACGGTTTTGTCCAGCTCGAGACATTGGTTTTGGATACCTCGAGGTATTGTCTTACCTCGGTCTGTGTGTCCAGGTGTGTCTGAGGGTCCTCGGTTTTCCCTCAGGTCTCCGTGTGTCATTTTCCGCGGAACGTCGTTTTCCCGTGGCTTAGGATTAGACCGATTGGCGGCTTGTTCCGCTGTCAGTGACGATCTTGCCTTTGAGACGTCCGACTCAAGGATCGTTACGTGGTAGGTCTAGTTGCCTTGTCCTGAGTCTGTCGGCAGTGGCTGTGCTGCCATTGGTGCTTTGAAGTACGTGCCGCAGGGTGTTCTGGCCTGCCTGTACTTCAGCACTCTTGTTTTAGAGTCTCTGTGTCTTGTGAGCCTCCGCTTGTTGTTGCCTGTCGACTCACGCGTTCCAGTGTGTTGACCAACCTCGGAGCGGTGGAAAGGGCAGTTCCCGTGATGCGGTTTGTAAGCTAGTTGCGTGGGCTCCCAGCCAACGGTAGCGTCCTACCGAGGGGGAAAACTAGCTAGAGAACCTGGCTTAGGCTAGAGCCAGTGTGTGCACACGTGGTCAGGGGCTGAGGACTTACGTCGACGGGCGTAGCCCTGACTAGTTACTTGTTGCTGTTGTTCCTGTTTTGTTTAGTGCGTGTCTGCCACTCTGCAGTGGTTTCAGCGGTACCGTAGGCGAGACACTTTTGGCGCAGCATAAGACGTCAGTGGACGCAGCTGGCTGTTCTTCTTTTGTGGAGGTGCTTCCGTCACGTGGCACGTGACTCTCGACGTTTCTTGTGCATCGTGACCTTCCTGAGTTAGCCCTCTCGTGGCCCTACTCGATGTCAGTGTGGTGTTGTGTGCACGACGTTCTAGTCGTGTGTGCCGTCGTCTGTCTAGGTCTTTTCTAAACTTTTTGTTTGTTCGTGCAGGTCTTCATCTTAGGCCTGGTGTCGTGTCGGCAGATTGGTAACTCCTGACTTGTCAGATCAGAGTTGCCCTTCTGTTGCTGTTTGGAGTAGCTTAGGGTACCGAGTTCTTCTCGGTGGCCGTATTCCAAGTTTTACGACGTCGCTTTTCCCTTTTCTTTTAGCTTCCCTTGCTCTTAGCCTGTTCCCTACTCCTGCTGTTCCCATTCTTTTTACAGCTTCGTAGTGTAGTTTCCTGCTTTGCTACACCTGCTGTTTCTACTATTGCTTCCTGTTCCGTGTTCTGCGTGTTTTGCAGTGGGGATTCACGTGACCCCTACTGAGCCTCTGTTTGGAGACTCACCCCTACTTTTGAGGTGGGCGTTGTCTCTGTTCGTGGTTCCTGGTGTGGCGCGTTCGTAGCAGCCAGCGGTACCTGCGTCGGGTTTCCCCCGACCTCAGTGTATGTTCTTTTCCTATGGCATGTACTTGTCTTTAATTTCTTGGACTGGACTCTGGTATAATTGTTAAATTGAAACTGTTAATTAAAAAGTAATTTTATTTCTGCTACTTTAGCAAACCGATCTAATGAAATTTAATTGCTTACTGTTATATCTCTGTGGCTTCAATGTACTCTACACATGCCTTTTTTCCCTTCGGAGCTTTACCGCTCTTGGGAGGCCTCGCGGGTTCCAAGTGGTATCACGTGTATTCGGTAGTCCTAACGGGTGCATCTGGTATCCGGGATCCGGGTCGCCACAGATTGGTATCATAGCAGTGTTCTGAGATGTTCGGAGTTCTTTTCTTAGCTATCAGAGCATTGTTGTGTGAAGTACATGGGAATCTGAGATATTGCAGTATCCAGAGTCCTTAAAGTCCTGTACATGCATTTGCTGGCTTAGGTGTTGCGATGATTTGTCACGTTATTTTCTCTGTGTGTTGTTCATGTTGTTGTTGGCCTTTGGCCTTGGTCTGATGACCGTACACGTTCTCACGTTGTTTTGGTCATCCCGGCTTGAGTCTGTTCAGCTCCTGATGTGTCTCGCTTCTGTTGAAGTGCTCGATTTGATTCCGTGTTTGAGAAGTTGTTTAGGCAAGTTAGGATTTTCCCTTCCTGGTGAGCTTTCGTGGTTGAGCTTATTACTTCTTGTCCCTTCTGGTGGAATCTTTTCGATGTTTGCCTTGGAATTACTATCTTAGTGATGCCTTTGTCATGTGTCTACTTAAGTGTGGACAGTGTTTATTCTGAGCCCGATCTGCTCTTTGCTATACGGTTGCTTGGCTTTGGACTCCATTATGGTGCTAAGAGCTGTTGTGCACCGTGTTTGTCGTGCCGTGTCCAGCGGCCGATGTATTGTGAAGGCTCATTTACCATTTTCAGGATGTGAAGGTAAGCTGAGATTAGCCTTTCCTTGGGCTTTATGCTGAAGCTAGTACTCCTCTTCCTTGCGCTTAGGCTTCTTGTGATCGGTTATTCACCAGATCGGTACTCTTGGCGTGTTGCGTTGCAATTTTTAGGCGTTGCGATGGCGCCGAGTGTGTGCTGAGATGCTGATACCGGGGTCTTTTCTGGTGCCTGCGTGCGTTGTTGAGTGCACAGCGGAAGCATGTGGGTTGGCTAACCACTGGTCGAGGATCTTTTCGTAAGGTTCTGGCCGGTCGAGAGGTTTGTTTCTTCTCGATGCGACTTCATCTTGGCTTCATGTGCCTTGATGTTGCCTGTTGTCGTGCTGTTGTTGGAATCATTCTGGTGCTGGCATTGGCATTTGCGAATATTGGGGAATCTGTCGGCATTCCATGCTGATTGAGTACCCTCGGTTCCGCATTCCTTCTCTTGGGTGTTGTGCTCTCGAGGCGTGATCATAGTCCTTGAGGTGCGTTCCCTGAGATTGTTGTTTCTCGTTGTCGTGGGTCTTTTCTTGGTGAGCAGTATGATGCGTGACCCGTCCTTTGTGGTCCTGTGTTCAGCTGTTCTTGTGCCTTGATGTGACCCTACTTGCAGTTGTGTTCCATGGTTCTGTGTTCTATACGTTGCCGAAATCCTGCAAGTGCTGTTGTTGTCGTTTTATGATTGTTTCTCTATGATTTCGTGTCTCTGTCTTGAGCCATGGTCTTGTCAGTTAGCTTGCTGTACTCCCTTTCTCTGGTAGAGTTAGCTTGCGACTCGATCAGACGTGATATCTGAGTGAGTACTGACTTGATTGTGTTTGTGGTCCGATGCTGTTGTCGTTGGCATCCTTTGTGCTAGGTGTTCTCTGTCACCTTTGGCACTGGAGCCGATGATGTGGTTGAGCTGTCAGCTGAGAGGACTGTGTCTCCTTGTGTAAGGTGCTGCTTGCCGTGCTGTCGTTGTGTTACTCTGTATCGGTTGTCTGTTGTTGTGGCAGTCGTGTCTCCATTTCTGGTGAGACGTAAGCGACGTTGCCTTGTTTCGGAGGTGTCAGACTTGTGTCCACTTGTGTCGTGCTCGATCCAGAGCGTGTGCTCGTGATTATAGTCTGACGATGTTCCTCTGAGCTATGTTTCTCGAGATTTATGTTGTTTTCATTATTGTGTTGTCGGGTTGTTCTTCCCTGCTTGCCCTTGCTAGTCCTTAAATTTCGAGAATGAAATTTCTTAAAGGAGGGGAGGATGTAATGCCCTGGATCCTTAGTGGGTCTTGTTGGATCTTTCGGATCTGTTTCGGTGAGTTTCGGGTCACTTTCGTAGCTTCCGAGTTGAGTTTTACGAGCCGTGTGGGTTTTTCTCTCGTACTAGTTACGGAACCCTACGGTGAGTTTATTTGTCAGTTCATCAACTCGCAGATGCTATGTTGGGACGCTTAGGGTGACCTAGAGGGGGGTGAATAGATCAAACACCCGATAAAAACTACTGTAGCAGAATCAAATGCGGAATGAGAAATTCTGCTAAACAGATAGAATGCACAAATCAAAGACTAACCAGAACTGCTGAAGAACATAAACAAACATCTACTACGCAGAGTACTAGAATAAAGAGGCGATGCAAACCACAAAGCAATCACACAGTAGATAGAGATGTTTAGGTGGTTCGGTCCTCCAGACCTACATCCACCCCACACTCAACCCGAGTGTGGATTACTGCTGACTCACAGCTTGAACCGCTGGGCCTCACAGCTTGCCTACAACCGCTGGGGACTACAGCTTAACCCATCCAGAGGAATCCTCCTCTGCCCACTGAGCAACACAGCTTGCTGTCCAGTGGAGTCCACCACTGCAACCGCTGACACACAGCTTGATGAAAAGATTCGAAAAATAAAACAAAAGCAAACGAAAGATAAAAAGAATCCCTACCGGGAATGTAGCTCAAACAAGTTCAAAACTCAGATCTGGTTTCGAACCAAAGATCTGAGGAACATTTCTCTCAACTCTCTTTCTTTTCTCTTCTGCTGGATCGAAAGGGCTCTCTGCTCTTCTGCTTTTCTTTCAAGTCTTCTGTATTCGATCAGTCTTCTTCAGATGGAAGAAGCTTGGTATATATAGCAGCAGCTAGGGCGTGTGTCCTCCACATTTCCCACCCAGAAGGTTCCTCCACGTGTCATCATCCTGTCAGCCCTTTCAGCCTCGGATCACGTGCCTTCATTAAGCTCCACGAGTAGTACCTGTCAGACAGAGAGAATTATCAATTTGAGTAAGCAAAGTATGTACATCAAGAATGAATGCACAATGGCTGTATGGACTTTGCGTTCTGAACAATGTACATACTTGCCACCTGAAGTGTGTAATGCAGTGTGTAGTCTTTGCAGTGTATGGACTTTGTAATGCGAAGACAAAGCATGTACAGACTTGGAAATGCTTGAATCACAGAATGCACTGGCTAGAGTTATGAGTGTATAGACTATGCTGCAGTATGCATATGGTGAAGTATGTACATTGACGATAAATGAGATGTAGCTTAACAAGCACAGACTTGATGCTCACACGGCTGTACATACTTACATGAGACGCTAGGTGAGACGCAGGATGTACAGACTTGCTGTGTGAAATGCATGCGGCAGCCAATGTACATACTTGGCCAATGTACAGACTTGCTGTGTGAAATGCATGCGGCAGCCAATGTACATACTTGGCCAATGTACAGACTTAGCCGAATGAACCACAAGCGGCGATGTACATACTTGGCCAATGTACAGACTTAGCAGTATAGCATGAGACGCTAAGTGAGACTGACCGATGTATAGACTTTGCCAATGTACATACTTTGCAGTATACTCATGAGACGCTGAATGAGACGGTGCATGCGATGCGATGTCCAGACTTAGCATGAGACGCAACCTAAGACACTCAATGTACAGACTTAGAGTTCGTGCATGCTACAGTGCTAATGTATAGACTTAGACGATGTAGTATGCACAGTATAGACTTTAAATGAGACTGTACAGACTTGGTCCGATGTATAGACTTTATGTCCAAATGAGACGCTGAGTGAGACGGACCTCACAGGCTATACAGACTTGAGAATGCACGATGAACAGACTTCAAATCAAATGATGCACGATGTACAGACTTGACACCATGTGGATGTATAGACTTAGCCGATGCAGACTTAGTCCGATGTACAGACTTTACATTTGATGTACAGACTTGCTGGTCAAACAGATAAAAACTCTGTACAGACTTTATCGTGCAGACAGGTCATTTCAATGTATAGACTTGTGTTCTAAACGATGCACAAACACAACACAAAGTAATGTATAGACTCTACGTGCATGCTTCAATGCAATGTATAGACTTGCCAGCAACAAGTGTATGGACTTAACAGCTATGAATGTGTAGACTATGTGTGCGTGCATGTTGCAAGGCACTGTGTAAACTTCAGCTCGTGCAATGCAGTGTACAGACTTTGCCTGCATGTTGTCGAATGTACAGACTTTGTCTGTGATGTGCAGACTTGCTATGTCTGGGACACATGCAATGTACAGACTTGAGTGCTCTGACTATGCTCATGTAATGTATAGACTTGATCGCGTGCCTGTGCCAAGAAGGTTGTACATACCTTGCTAATTGATGCATGAACCGACGGGGATGTATAGACTTAGTCTATGCAACGATGCAGTAATGCAATGTATAGACTATATGGCGTGCAGACACTGTATATGCATGAGCAACGTATGGACTTGCTAGCCAGACACTACAAAGACTCTGTACAGACTTTATAGCATGCAGACATGCTATATGAATGTATAGACTGTGTGGACATGATAGCATGCGGATGTATGGACTTGTGCTGACTTGATAGCATGCATGAAATACCCTATACAGACTTAAGCATTGTATTGACTCTGAACGGATGCAATGCAGCAGGCCACTGTATACAAAACACAATGACTACTCTCACTGCGTTGCTATCATCAAAAAAAAATATCATATGCTTGTGCCTAAGGGGCACAACATGCTACATCGACGATGTACTCTTCGAGCCGGTCGTTTTGACTATTTTTACGTATTTTTCTGAGTTAGGCCCAAAAATCGGATTTTTCAGAAATTAGGAAAATTCCTAATTTCTTTTCCTTTTTCTTTTCTTTCCTCTCTCCTCCCTTCTCATTTCGCCGCCGCCCTCTCTCTCTCTCGTTTCTCTCCCGTTTCGCCTTCTCGGCTCCGGCTGCAGACGGAGGACCTAGGGGCGAGTGCTGGGGATGCTGTGGAGCTGGTTGGGTGCGCGACGGGGTGAAGATGGAGTAGTTTTGGCGCGATCCCGAACGGTGGATTCAAAGCCGACGTTTGAGCTTGCGGCGGGGTTTTCGACGCGGTTTAGTCCCTTCGGGACACGGTTTCTTCGGTGGAGGTAGGGTGAGGGATCACCACTTCTCCCTGCCCATTTTCCCTGTCATTGCACGTTGTTCGACGTGGAAACGGCTGAGTTTGGGCTTGTTTAGCCTAAACCGTGATTTTCGGGTTTTTTAGGGTTCGCCGGAAAACGGCAACCATTCGTAGCGTAGTTAGTTTCAAATTGACCGCTGGGATGTCTGGATCCCATTCATGTTAGTTTCGTGTCGATCGGTTGTCATTTGAGGCCGGTAGGAGTCCGGGAACCTCGGTGACTCGTTTTGGGTCGATTTGTCTAAATCACCCCGATCTTACGTTTTAATACATGCATGTGGGCTTTTTAGCCTCCAGATGTTGTTTTTCATCGAGTAGCTTTGTTTCCCCTACGCTTCGGCGTGAATGGGGCGTGGAACGAGCCGATTTGGTGTTTCCACCTTTTTCCCGCCGTGGCTGGTGTAGCGGTCGTTTCAGGGACCGTCATAGTCTCTGACGGCCCTACGATAGACCGCCACAGCGTCTGTTCATTTTAAATTTTTCGTGGCTGTGGGAGTGTGACGGTCCAGGTGTGATGCGTCACAGCCCTCTAACGCGTCCAGGTGTATGCGTCACGGCTATTTTGTCTTCTTGTGATTTGGTTAAGTCGGTTCCTCTGACGCGCCTGCCCTGGTGCGTCAGGCTTGTGTAACGCGCCTGTTCTAAGCCGTTACGTTCTGTTTGACCGGATTTAAATGTTTAAGTTGGTTCGTGTAGCGGCTGTGCCCCTGTGCGTCACAGTTGTGTAACGCGCCTGCCCCAGGCCGTTACACTCTATTTGGCTGCGTTGGGTGGCTGTGTCGGTTGTCTCTAACGGCCCTGCCCCTATGCGTCACGGTGTTGTAACGTGTCCGTCGTGGACTGTTACATGCTGTTTGTCTGAGTTTTCAGACTTGGGTCTGTTGGCCCTGACGCGCCTGTTCTCATGCGTTAGGTTGGCGTAACGCGCCTGCTCTCGTGCGTTAGGCTGCTGTAACGCGCCTACCCTGGTGCGTTACGTGGTTTGCATTTTGCTTTTGTGCCTGTTGGCTATGTGAGTGACGATCTTGCCTTTGAGTCGTCTGACTCAAGGATCGTTATGTGGTAGGTCTAGTTGCCTTGTCCAGAGTCTGTCGACAGTGGCTGTGCTGCCATTGGTGCTTTGAAGTACGTGCCGCAGGGCGTTCTTGCCTGCCTGTACTTCAGCACTCTTGTTTTAGAGTCTCTGTGTCTTGTAAGCCTCCGCTTGTTGTTGCCTGTCGACTCACGCGTTCCAGAGTGTTGACCCACCTCGGAGCGGTGGAAAGGGCAGTTCCCGTGATGCAGTTTGTAAGCTAGTTCCGTGGGCTCCCAGCCAACGGTAGCGTCCTACCGAGGGGGAAAACTAGCTAGAGAACCTGGCTTAGGCTAGAGCCAGTGTGTGCACACGTGGTCAGGGGCTGAGGACTTACGTCGACGGGCGTAGCCCTGACTGGTTACTTGTTGCTGTTGTTCCTGTTTTGTTTAGTGCGTGTCTGCCACTCTGCCGTGGTTTCAGCGGTACCGTAGGTGAGACACTTTTGGCGCAGCATAAGATGTCAGTGGACGCAGCTGGCTGTTCTTCTTTTGAGGAGGTGCTTCCGTCACGTGGCACGTGACACTCGGCGTTTCTTGTGCATCATGACCTTCCCAAGTTAGCCCTCTCGTGGCCCTACTCGATGTCAGTGTGGCGTTGTGTGCACGACGTTCTAGTCGTGTGTGCCGTCATCTGTCTAAGTCTTTTCTAGACTTTTTGTTTGTCCGTGCAGGTCTTCATCTTGGCCTGGTGTCGTGTCGACAGATCTGTAGCATCCCGTATAAATATATATATATATATATATATTTATTTATTAATAATATTTCCCAAAAAAATATATTAGATAAACTCTAGATTAAGTAAGAAGTTGGAACACGTAGTTATCATATGTAAAGAGTATTCACTTAACAAGTGGCTTCTTAGTGTAGTTGGTTAAGTAACTTGCCTTTCAACCCAATGACCAGGGTTCAAATCCTAGCATCCACCATTTACCTTTTGTGCCAATTAATTATACATTATAAGCTAGCAACGTACAGACTTGGAAGATCACTAATGGATGTACAGACTTCACCTCGTTGTATAGACTTGGAAGAATGATGCACAGTGCAATGTACAGACTTCATGACTATGCTCAGGCAATGTATAGACTTTGAGAGGGAAGCCAATGTTATAGACTTTGAGAGGGAAGCCAATGTATAGACTTTGAGAGGGAGAGGATGTACAGACTTGTGATGTACAGACTTTGTGAATAGGCTAGCAATAGCCAATGTATAGACTTTGTGATGTACAGACTTTGAGAGGAAGTGATGTATAGACTTTGAGAGGAAGCCAATGTATAGACTTTGAGAGGGAGAGGATGTACAGACTTGTGATGTACAGACTTAGTGAATAGGCTAGCAATAGCAATGTACAGACTTTGTGATGTGTAGACTTTGTGAAGCCAATGTATATACTTTGAGGATGTACAGACTTTGAAAGTGTGCACATTGAAGAGGGATCGTGTATGAATGTGGGAGACAGACTTTACGATCTGGGCCATGGATTGGCTGTCCAAACATTATCGCTTATCTCTCCAGCCTGTACAAGCTGTAAAGCCCCATTATTTCAGATCTTGCCTCCCATTCGGCCATGACAACCCTATAAACATACCCCTTTTGCTACCCCCATTCTAGGCTAGCTAAGGTTGGGGCAAAGCTCTGCAGGGATTACAAAGAAGGGTTCTGCTGCTACGATCTTCCAACAAGTAGGTGTTCTCAACTTTTAACTAAACTAGTAGCTAATCTAGGATGATTAGTCTAGGCATTTAGTCTTAGGGTCATTTCTATGCGATATTTAGTGTTCATAAAGCATGTGTTAGCTTAAATCTAGGATGATTAGCATGTATTAGCTTCATACCTAAGATAATTAGCATGTATTAGCATTATACCTAGAATAATTAGCATGTACTAGCAAATATTAGCAAGTATTAGTCTCATACCTAGAATAATTAGCATGTGTTGGCTTAAATCTAGGATGATTAGCATGTATTAGCTTCATACCCAAGATAATTAGCAAGTATTAGTCTCATACCTAGAATAATTAGTATGTGTTGGCTTAAATCTAGGATGATTAATGTGTATTTGCTTCATACACAAGATAATTAGCAAGTATTAGTCTCATACCTAGAATAATTAGCATGTGTTAGCTTAAATCTAGGATGATTAGTATGTATTAGCCTCGTACCAAGATAATTAGTATGTAGTAGCCTTATACCCAAGATGATTAGCATTGATTAGCATGTATTAGCTTCAATCTAGGGTAGTTGGCATGTATTAGCTTCATATCGATACGATATATCCGTTTAACGCAAGTTTTATCGTGTTTTTACGTAACTTATTAGTTTAACTAACTTGTTAACATACCTAATTAACATGTTAGTTGATCTACTAACTAACTAGCATACCTAATTAATATGTTAGGTAGCCTATCTAGAAACCTTGTCTCCATTTAGTTCCTTTAAAAATGAAAACTTGTATGATACGTCATGTTAAAAATCTGATATTTAAGCAACTAAAGCATGAAACGAATGCATGAATAAAGATCTATAATCCTTACAGTTTTCTCTATCTATCCATGTCATCAGTTTTACCTAAATAAACTTAAATCAAAGGTTAATACCCTAGTTTAATCAAAGATTAATACCTTAAGCCATTTTGAGCAAATATGAACTGTAGAGTCGACCCTGCCAGTTCATCGCATTGACGCGATGAACTGATGAGTCGACCCTGCCTGTTCACAGGGTCGACCCTGCCAGTTCATCGCGTTGACGGGATGAACTGATGAGTCGACCCTGCCTGCTCACAGGGTCGACCCTGCCAGTTCACAAGGTTGACACGATGAACTGATGAGTCGACCCTGCTAGTTCACAGGGTTGACGCGATGAACTGATGAGTCGACCCAGCCTGTTCGCAGGGTTGACGCGATGAACTAATGAGTCGACCCTACCAGTTCACAGGGTTGACGCGATGAACTGATGAGTCGACCCTGCCAGTTCATAGGGTTGACGCGATGAACTGATGAGTCGATCCTGCCTGCTCACAGGGTCGACCCTGCCAGTTCACAGGGTTGACGCGATGAGCTGATGAGTCGACCCTGCTAGTTCACAGGGTTGACGCGATGAACTGATGAGTCGACCCAGCCTGTTCGCAGGGTTGACGCGATGAACTGATGAGTCGACCCTGCCTGTTCACAGGGTTGACGCGATGAACTGATGAGTCCACCCTGCCTGTTCGCAGGGTTGACGCGATGAACTGATGAATCGACCCAGCCTGTTCGCAGGGTTGACGCGATGAACTACAGCTGGCTCATTACGTTAACCTGATCGTTAGGCTTTCGCTTTTGCCATCTCCACTGATAGATGGCAGCCTGAGAGGTTATATTTAACTCCTGACAGGGTCCTCTAAACCCTGTATAATTCCCAGGAAGGGCATCCCACAGTGAGGGTGTCGTTTCTAAAATTGTCAGGTGGCCCATAAGGCACCTCTCTTATCTAGTTTTTTTCCGTGTATCAAACGTTACTGGTTTCCACTCCTAGTTCATCCCTACACATTAATGCGCCCTTGGATTCCATTCCATAATTCTACCTTATATATCATACTGGTCAAACCTTGAAATTCCATATTTGCTATAAATGAGAGTGGATGTCGACAGACATGATTAATGCTGTGCATATAGGGCCCGGTCTGGTCCTGGGAGGAGCACCCGAAGGTACTTGTGCCCATGGGAGTTTATTGACCACGGTGTTTGGCATTGCACCGAAGTACTTGCTTGCTAGGCTTTAGACATTCCACTCATTCTCGTGATATTACTTGATTGATTTAACTTGAGACCCGCAGAAGGGTAAAGTTTTGCTTGAATGAAATTGATAAATAGCCAATTCCAGTTTTACATGCTTGAATTTATATTACTTTCTATTACTTGCTTGACATGAGTTCTTACTCTCTTGGAAAGATTTTCGTTAATTCCAGTTATTACTTGCTTGAATCTCTTGCTATTGCTGCATTGAAGTTGGAATCCTTATACTCTCACTTGTTATTCCTTCACTGCTCTTGTCGATTTTTACAATCCTTGATATCTACTCATCTACATGCATAACTTTACTGACATTAATCGAACTTGTAAACCACTTAAAGTATGTTAAATCTTGAGATGTAATTCCTACTGAGCGATGCGCTCATCTAGTTGTTTTTCTAACCTTTTCAGGTAGTTTGGATATCGGCCAGAACACGGAAGGGGATGAGTCTGAGTGATGAGTGTAGAATGGAGTCATCAATTGTCATGTTAATTGTGATGTCCTTTGTGTTATTGTATTAGTTCACTTATGTCAGTTGTATCAATTCATCTATGTCATTTGTATTAGTCAACTTGGTTAGAACTGCTTAAGATTTGAAGCCTAGTCGTTGGACTCTGGGAACATATGTATTTGTCCTTTGATTAGTTGTGACAATTGTCAGCTCGTACTATTTGTATTAATTTCGAGTTAAACCTTAGTTATTTGTGCACTCTGATATTTACATGATTGACACGATCCATATAGAAGCGTCACGCCTCCGGGTAATCTTCCGCGCTCGGGGCGTGACAGTCTTCGTGGTATCAGAGCCTAAGTTTTCAAACCTTGGGAATTAGAAAAAATAAACTGTTAGAAATTGAAATCTAAGTAAAAACTTGAGTCTAAGGATAGGTAAAACCCAAGTTCAAGGATAGATATACCTTACCCGGTGAGATGGATAGAGCCATGGGTTAAGTTCTACAATGACTTTCGACCTTACAAGTAAATCCGATCTTTATCATACATAACTCTTTTGTAGGATCATGGCTGCGGAAAGAGCACAATGGCGCGAGATGCAGCGCACCGTGCAAGGCCTCACACAGGCACTACAGCAAGTGGCCCAAGGTGGAGCAAATCGTGGAGCGGGAGATCTCCACCGAAGTTTCCGTAACATGAACCCACCGAGGTTCATGGGTTCATCCGACCCCGAGGATGCCAAGAATTGGCTAAAGGAGATGGAACGAATCTTCCGTGTGATGCAATGCGCGGATGAAGAGAAGGTTTTACTTGCCGTATTCCAACTAGAGCGGGACGCTCGATGCTGGTGGGAATCCATAGAAGCAACACTGCCAGAATACCATGTCACATGGGATGAATTCACGGAGCATTTCAACAACAAGTACTTCTCCGATCATATCCAGGAAAAGAAAGCCACGGAATTCTTTCATTCTAAAACAACGGGGCTTGAAAGTGACCGAGTATGAGGCCCAATTCTCCAGATTATCTAGATATGCACCCCACTTGGTGTGTACGGAAAAGATGAAGGCGAGAAGATTCCTCAACGGGTTTTGGCCCCATTATATAACACAACTTGCCCCGATGGACATCCAAGTCTATTCGGAGATGGTTCGGCGTGCTCAACTGCTGGAAGATGCCACCGAATTATCTGAGAGAATCCGAGGATGAGACAAGAAGGAACCCGTCACAAGAAGCAACACTGATCAAAGGAGACAAGCCCAGGAAAATTCAAACAATCCTTCAACAAGAAGCGATTCTTCATGGGAGGGGAGCCCTCTAAGGCGAAGAAATTCCAGAAGAATGACAGGCCATTCTCCACCACCACACCATCAAAGGAGATTTGCAAGTATTGTGATAAAGCTGGTCATAAGACCGAGGAATGCTGGAGAAAGTTAGGAGCTTGTCTTCGATGTTGGAGCTGAGTGCATCGAATCCCAGACTGCCCACTGATGAAGGAACAAGACACCACAGACGAGAAGCGTCCGGTAAAGAAACAAGGCCGTCTGCAAGCTCTCCAAGAGACGGAACCCACTAAAGGTGGAATTGTGGAAGGTATTCTCACTATTTGTTCAAAAACTGCTCAAGTTTTATTCGATACCGGAGCAACTCATTCATTCGTTTCCAAGAACTTTGCTGCTTCATTTTCTAAGAAACATGAACTGTTAGATTTGGTCATATCTACACCTCTTGGGAATGAGTCTAATAGCACTTATCACTATCCAAACTGTGAAGTGATGATTAAGGGAAATAATTTACCTGCTGACCTGATATGCCTAGATATAAAGGGTTATGATGTCATACTAGGTGCCGACTGGCTATCCACATACCAAGCAACTGTAGACTACCGGCATGGCAAGGTAACTTTCGTAGATTTCCCAGAGCTAGTTTATAATAGCCCTCGGAGTAAATCACTTCTTATATCAGCACTCCGAGCTAGTAAACTTATGAATAAGGGATGCATGACTTTCATAGCATTCGTGACAGCCACGGAAGTCGAGAAGGTTAAACTTGAAGACATCCGTGTAATTCGGGATTTTCCTGATGTTTTTCCAGAAGATTTAACCGGCTTACCCCCGGAAAGGGAAGTGTCGTTCACAATCGACCTTGTCCCTGGTGCTCGTCCTATTTCCAGGGCACCATACAGAATGTCCCCTGCTGAGCTGAAGGTACTAAAAGAGCAGCTAATGGAGTTATTGAACAAGGGTTTCATCAGGCCGAGTACTTCCCCATGGGGAGCACCCGTGCTATTCGTCAAAAAGAAGGATGGATCGATGAGATTATGCATAAATTATCGACAGCTAAATCACCTTACAATCAAGAACAAGTATCCACTGCCAAGGATTGATGAGCTGTTCGATCAACTATCTGGAGCTTTATATTTCTCCAAGATTGATCTTCGTTCTGGTTACCACCAATTGAAGATCAAAGAAGAAGATATTCATAAAACTGCATTCCGAAGCAGGTATGGGCATTACGAATTTACTATTATGCCTTTCGGACTAACAAATGCCCCCACAGCTTTTATGCAGTTAATGAACAGCATATTCAGGCCCTATTTAGACCAATTTATTGTGGTCTTTATTGATGATATTCTGATCTATTCAAAGACCGAAGAGGATCATGAAGAACACCTCAAGAAGGCATTGCAGATATTAAGGGGAAACAAGCTATATGCCAAATTCAGCAAATGCGAGTTTTGGCTCGAGGAAGTATCCTTCTTAGGCCATATCATTTCGAAGAACGGAATTGCTGTTGACCCATCAAAGGTCGAAGCCGTGAAGAACTGGGAACGACCCACAAATGTAACTGAGATTCGGAGCTTCTTGGGTCTAGCTGGTTACTACCGGCGTTTTATAAAGGACTTCTCCAAAATTGCTGTTCCCCTGACCAGGTTAACCCGCAAGGAAGTGCCTTATGAGTGGAAGGAAGACTGTGAAAAGTGTTTTCAAACTTTGAAGGATCTCTTGACCACTGCTCCAGTCTTATCATTACCAATGGAAGGAGAAAAATACGAGGTATATACCGATGCTTCTGGTATTGGTCTCGGATGTGTATTGATGCAGAATGGGAGAGTCATTGCATACTCTTCCCGACAATTGAAGAAACATGAAGAGAACTACCCAGTTCACGACTTAGAACTGGCCGCAGTAGTATTCGCTTTAAAGATCTGGAGGCACTATCTCTACGGAGAACAATTCACTGTGTACTCCGATCATAAAAGCCTCAAGTACTTATTCTCCCAAAAGGAGCTGAACATGCGGCAAAGGCGTTGGCTCGAGTATCTCAAGGATTTCGACTTCACTATACAGTACCATCCTGGTAAGGGTAATTCCGTAGCTGATGCCCTTAGTCGAAAGCCGAGAACAATATTGGCCAACTGCATGATACAAGAATGGAAACTGCTGGAGAAATTCTCTGAGCTTGATATCAGCACAGATGAGAAGAACATGTGTATTATTCTATCTCATATGAGCCTACATCCAGATTTGCTACCTGAAATCAAGAAGTTACAAGAAGAGGATCCCTCGCTAGTGGAGATAAAGAGCAAGCTGGACGAGAGACTGGATTTCAAGCTGGCACCTGATGGCAGATTACTATTTCATGAACGGACATGTGTGTCCGACTGTCCCGAATTGAAGAAGAAGATTCTTGAAGAAGCTCATAGATCGAGGTACACAATCCACCCTGGAGCCACTAAGATGTACCAAGACTTGAAAAGAACTTTCTGGTGGCCTAACATGAAAAGGGAGGTAGCAGACTTTGTGTCTCGTTGCCTCACATGCCAACAAGTGAAGGCGGAACATCAAAAACCCGCCGGAAAGCTACATCCGCTGGATATTCCCAAGTGGAAGTGGGAAGACATTGGCATGGACTTTATCATGGGTTTGCCCAAGTCTAGGGGCGGATATGATGGAATTTGGGTAATTATCGACGGTTAACTAAATCGGCCCATTTCTTACCCATCAAAAGTCGATGGTCAGTCGACGTACTTGCTGCCCTGTATATGAAGGAAATGGTTAGATTGCATGGAGTTCCCGTCTCGATCGTATCTGACCGAGACCCGCGCTTCACCTCTTATTTCTGGAAGAGCCTGCAACACTCCTTGGGGACGAGACTCAACTACAGCACTGCTTTTCATCCCCAGACAGATGGACAGACCGAGAGGACTAATCAAGTTGTGGAAGATATGTTAAGGGCATGCATTATAGACTTCGGCGGTAGTTGGAATGACCACTTACCACTAGCCGAATTTGCATATAACAACAGCTATCAAGCCAGCATACAAATGGCACCTTTTGAGGCATTATATGGCAGGAGTTGCCGATCTCCCATATGCTGGGATGAAGTCGGTGAAAAACAAATTCTAGGTCCTGACATGGTGCGAGATTCTACCGAGAAGATACAACTCATTAGAGAAAGGTTAATGATAGCACAGTCCAGGCAGAAATCTTATGCCGATAACAGAAGGCGAGACCTGGAATTTCAAGTCGGAGATCATGTTTTCCTCAAGGTATCTCCCGGCCGAGGCATTAGAAGATTCGGTGTTAAAGGCAAATTAACACCAAGGTTTATCGGTCCATTCGAAGTACTGGAAAGGGTAGGCGAAGTGGCTTATCGTATCGCCCTACCTCCACAACTGTCAGAAGTGCACAACGTATTTCATGTTTCTATGCTAAAGAAATACGTGCACGATTTCTCACACGTCATCGATCACACTGACTTGGTGATACAGAAGGACCTCACCTATGAGCAAAGGCCAGTAAAGATCCTCGACCAAGAAATCCGAGTTCTAAGGAACAAGACGATCCCTATGGTAAAAATTCAATGGAATCGATGCTTAGAACAAGAAGCTACATGGGAAACCGAGGAGTCTATGAGAAGGAGATTTCCAGAATTATTCTAGTCCGTAAGTAATTCTCACCCTCCTTGTCTCCGTATAATGTAATTGAATTTGGGGACCAAATTCTTTTAAGTGGGGGAGGGTGTAGCATCCCGTATAAAATATATATATATATATATTTATTAATAATATTTCCCAAAAAAAATATATTAGATAAACTCTAGATTAAGTAAGAAGTTGGAACACGTAGTTATCATATGTAAAGAGTATTCACTTAACAAGTGGCTTCCTAGTGTAGTTGGTTAAGTAACTTGCCTTTCAACCCAATGACCAGGGTTCAAATCCTAGCATCCACCATTTATCTTTTGTGCCAATTAATTATACATTATAAGCTAGCAACGTACAGACTTGGAAGATCACTAATGGATGTACAGACTTCACCTCGTTGTATAGACTTGGAAGAATGATGCACAGTGCAATGTACAGACTTCATGACTATGCTCAGGCAATGTATAGACTTTGAGAGGGAAGCCAATGTATAGACTTTGAGAGGGAGAGGATGTACAGACTTTGTGAATAGGCTAGCAATAGCCAATGTATAGACTTTGTGATGTACAGACTTTGAGAGGAAGTGATGTACAGACTTTGAGAGGAAGCCAATGTATAGACTTTGAGAGGGAGAGGATGTACAGACTTGTGATGTACAGACTTAGTGAATAGGCTAGCAATAGCAATGTACATACTTTGTGATGTGCAGACTTTATGAAGCCAATGTATAGACTTTGAGGATGTACAGACTTTGAAAGTGTGCACATTGAAGAGGGATCGTGTATGAATGTGGGAGACAGACTTTACGATCTGGGCCATGGATTGGCTGTCCAAACATTATCCCTTATCTCTCCAGCCTGTACAAGCTGTAAAGCCCCATTATTTCAGATCTTGCCTCCCATTCAGCCATGACAACCCTATAAACATACCCCTTTTGCTACCCCCATTCTAGGCTAGCTAAGGTTGGGGCAAAGCTCTGCAGGGATTACAAAGAAGGGTTCTGCTGCTACGATCTCCCAACAAGTAGGTGTTCTCAACTTTTAACTAAACTAGTAGCTAATCTAGGATGATTAGTCTAGACATTTAGTCTTAGGCTCATTTCCATGCGATATTTAGTGTTCATAAAGCATGTGTTAGCTTAAATTTAGGATGATTAGCATGTATTAGCTTCATACCTAAGATAATTAGCATGTGTTAGCATTATACCCAGAATAATTAGCATGTATTAGCAAATATTAGCAAGTATTAGTCTCATACCTAGAATAATTAGCATGTGTTGGCTTAAATCTAGGATGATTAGCGTGTATTAGCTTCATACCCAAGATAATTAGTAAGTATTAGTCTCATACCTAGAATAATTAGCATGTGTTGGCTTAAATCTAGGATGATTAGCGTGTATTAGCTTCATACACAAGATAATTAGCAAGTATTAGTCTCATACCTAGAATAATTAGCATGTGTTAGCTTAAATCTAGGATGATTAGCATGTATTAGCCTCGTACCAAGATAATTAGCATGTAGTAGCCTTATACCCAAGATGATTAGCATTGATTAGCATGTATTAGCTTCAATCTAGGGTAGTTGGCATGTATTAGCTTCATATCCATACGATATATCCGTTTAACGCAAGTTTTATCGTGTTTTTACGTAACTTATTAGTTTAACTAACCTGTTAACATACCTAATTAACATGTTAGTTGATCTACTAACTAACTAGCATACCTAATTAATCTGTTAGGTAGCCTATCTAGAAACCTTGTCTCCATTTAGTTCATTTAAAAATGAAAACTTGTATGATACGTCATGTTAAAAATCTGATATTTAAGCAACTAAAGCATGAAACGAATGCATGAATAAAGATCTATAATCCTTACAGTCTTCTCTATCTATCCATGTCATCAGTTTTACCTAAATAAACTTAAATCAAAGGTTAATACCCTAGTTTAATCAAAGATTAATACCTTAAGCCATTTTGAGCAAATATGAACTGTAGAGTTGACCCTGCCAGTTCATCGCGTTGACGCGATGAACTGATGAGTCGACCCTGCCTGTTCACAGGGTCGACCTTGCCAGTTCATCGCGTTGATGCGATGAACTGATGAGTCGACCCTGCTAGTTCACAGGGTTGACGCGATCAACTGATGAGTCGACCCAGCCTGTTCGCAGGGTTGACGCGATGAACTGATGAGTTGACCCTGCCAGTTCACAGGGTTGACGCGATCAACTGATGAGTCGACCCTGCCAGTTCATAGGGTTGACGCGATGAACTGATGAGTCCACCCTGCCAGTTCACAGGGTTGACACGATGAACTGATGAGTCGACCCTGCCTGCTCACAGGGTCGACCCTGCCAGTTCACAGGGTTGACGCGATGAACTGATGAGTCGACCGTGCTAGTTCACAGGGTTGACGCGATGAACTGATGAGTCGACCGTGCTAGTTCACAGGGTTGACGCGATGAACTGATGAGTCGACCCTGCCTGTTCACAGGGTTGACGCGATGAACTGATGAGTCGACCCTGCCTGTTCGCAGGGTTGACGCGATGAACTGATGAGTCGACCCAGCCTGTTCGCAGGGTTGACGCGATGAACTGCAGGGTTGACGCGATGAACTATAGCTGGCTCATTGCGTTAACCTGATCGTTAGGCTTTCACTTTTGCCATCTCCACTGATAGATGGCAGCCTGAGAGGTGATATTTAACTCCTGACAGGGTCCTCTAAACCCTGTATAATTCCCAGGAAGGGCATCCCACAGTGAGGGTGTCGTTTCTAAAATTGCCAGGTGGCCCATAAGGCACCTCTCTTATCTAGTTTTTTTCCGTGTATCAAACGTTACTGGTTTCCACTCCTAGTTCATCCCTACACATTAATGCGCCCTTGGATTCCATTCCATAATTCTACCTTATATATCATACTGGTCAAACCTTGAAATTCCATATTGACTATAAATGAGAGTGGATGTCGACAGACATGATTAATGCTGTGCATATAGGGCCCGGTCTGGTCCTAGGAGGAGCACCCGAAGATACTTGTGCTCATGGGAGTTTATTGACCACGGTGTTTGGCATTGCACCGAAGTACTTGCTTGCTAGGCTTTAGACATTCCACTCATTCTCGTGATATTACTTGATTGATTTGACTTGAGACCCGCAGAAGGGTAAAGTTTTGCTTGAATGAAATTGATAAATAGCCAATTCCAGTTTTACATGCTTGAATTTATATTACTTTCTATTACTTGCTTGACATGAGTTCTTACTCTCTTGGAAAGATTTTCGTTAATTCCAGTTATTACTTGCTTGAATCTCTTGCTATTGCTGCATTGAAGTTGGAATCCTTATACTCTCACTTGTTATTCCTTCACTGCTCTTGTCGATTTTTACAATCCTTGATATCTACTCATCTACATGCATAACTTTACTGACATTAATCGAACTTGTAAACCACTTAAAGCATGTTAAATCTTGAGATGTAATTCCTACTGAGCGATTCGCTCATCTAGTTATTTTTCTAACCTTTTCAGGTAGTTTGGATATCAGCCAGAACACGGAAGGGGATGAGTCTGAGTGATGAGTGTTGAATGGAGTCATCAATTGTCATGTTAATTGTGATGTTCTTTGTGTTATTGTATTAGTTCACTTATGTCAGTTGTATCAATTCATCTATGTCATTTGTATTAGTCAACTTGATCAGAACTGCTTAAGATTTAAGGCCTAGTCGTTGGACTCTGGGAACATATGTATTTGTCCTTTGATTAGTTGTGACAATTGTCAGCTCGTACTATTTGTATTAATTTCGAGTTAAAGCTTAGTTATTTGTGCACTCTTATATTTACATGATTGACACGATCCATATAGACGCGTCACGCCTCGGGGTAATCTTCCGCGCTCGGGGCGTGACAGATCGGTAACTCCTGACTTATCAGATCAGAGTTGCCCTTCTGTTGCTGTTTGGAGTAGCTTAGGGTACCAAGTTCTTCTCGGTGGCCATATTCCGAGTTTTACGGCCTCGCTTTTCCCTTTTCTTTTAGCTTCCCTTGCTCTTAGCCTGTTCCCTACTCCTACTGTTCCCGTTCTTTTTACAGCTTCGTAGTGTAGTTTCCTGCTTTGCTACACCTATTGTTTCTACTGTTGCTTCCTGTTCCGTATTCTGCGTGTTTTTCAGTGGGGATTCGCGTGACCCCTACTGAGTCTCTGTTTGGAGACTCACCCCTACTTTTCAGGTGGGCATCATCTCTGTTCGTGGTTCCTGGTGTGGCGCGTTCGTAGCAGCCAACGGTACCTGCGTCGGGTTTCCCCTGACCTCAGTGTACGTTCTTTTCCTGTGGCCTGTACTTATCTTTAATTTCTTGGACTGGACTCTGGTATAATTGTTAAATTGAAACTGTTAATTAAAAAGTAATTTTATTTCTGCTACTTTAGCAAACCGATCTAATGAAATTTAATTGCTTACTGTTATATCTCTGTGGCTTCAATGTACTCTACACATGCCTTTTTTCCCTTCGGAGCTTTACCGCTCTTGGGAGGCCTCGATGGTTCCAAGTGGTATCACGTGTATTCGGTAGTCCTACCAGGTGCATCTGGTATCCAGGATCCGGGTCGCCACAGGTGGAAAGGGTAGTTCCCGAGATACGGTTTGTAAGCTAGTTCCGTGGGCTCCCAGCCAACGGTAGCGTCCTACCGAGGGAGAAAACTTGCTAGAGAACCTGGCTTAGGCTAGAGCAAGTGTGTGCACACGTGGTCAGGGGCTGAGGACTTACGTCGACGGGCATAGCCCTGACTAGTTAGTTGTCACTGTAGTTCCTATTTGGTTCAGCGCGTGTCTGCGACTCTGCCGTGGTTTCAGCGGTACCGTAGGTGAGACACCTGTGGCGCAGCATAAGACGTCAGTGGACGCAGCTGGCTGTTCTTCTTGTGAGGAGGTGCTTCCGTCACGTGACACGTGACTCTCGACATTTCTTGTGCGTCGTGACCTTCCCGAGTTAGCCTTTCTGTGGCTGTGCTCGAGGTCAGTGTGGCGTTGTGTGCACGACGTTCTAGTCGTGTGTGCCGTCGTCTGTCTAGGTCTTTTCTAGACTTTTGTCTGTCCGTGCAGGTCTTCGTCTTAGGCCTGGCATCGTGTCGACAGATCGGTAACTCCTGACTTTGTCAGATCAGAGTCGCCCTTCTGCCGCTGCTTGGAGTAGCTTAGGGAGCCGAGTTCTTCTCGGTGGCCGTATTCTGAGTTTTACGGCCTCGCTTTTCCCTTTTCTTTTAGCTTCCCTTGCTCTTAGCCTGTTCCCTACTTCTGTTGTTCCCGTTCTTTTTACAACTTAGTAGTGTAGCTTCTTCTACTTTGCTACTACTGTTGCTTCCTGTTCCGTGTTCTGCGTGTTTTTCAGTGGGGATTCACGTGACCCCTACTGAGCCTCTGTTTGGAGACTCACCCTTGCTTTTCAGGTTGGCGTCGTCTCTGTTCGTGGTTCCTGGTGTGGCGCGTTCGTAGCTGCCAGTGGTACCTGCGTCGGGTTTCCCCCGACCTCAGTGTACGTTCTTTTCCTGTGGCCTGTACTTGTCTTTAATTTCTTGGACTGGACTCTGGTATAATTGTTAAATTGAAACTGTTAATTAAAAAGTAATTTTTATTTCTGCTACTTTAACAAACTGATCTAATAAAATTTTAATTACTTACTGTACTATCTCTGTGGCTTCAATGTACTCTACACATGCCTTTTTTTCCCTTCGGAGCTTTACCGCTCTTGGGAGGCCTCGCGGGTTCCAAGTGGTATCACGTGTATTCGGTAGTCCTACCGGGTATATTTGGTATCCGGGATCCGTGTGACGACCCGGATTCCGGATACCATATATACCCGGTAGGACTACCGAATACACCTGATACCACTTGGAACCCGCGAGGCCTCCCAAGAGCGGTAAAGGTCCGAAGGGAAAAAGGATTGTCGTGTAGTACATTGAACTGATATATATAGCAGTAGGCAATTAAATTTCATTTGATCGGGTTGCTAAAGTAGCAGAAATAAAATTACTTTTTAATTAACAGCTTGAAGATTTAACAATTATATACCAGAGTCAAGTCCAAAGCTAAAGACAGCAGTCTAGCAGTACAGTCGACAGAAAGAAAAGACGTGCCGAGAAGTCAGGAGAAGCCCGACGGAGGTACCAGCTGACAGCTACGACTCAAACTCCAGGACCCGCGGAAGCAGAACGAACACGTCACCCCGCCTGAAAAGCAGGGGTGAGCCTCATGTCACTGGCTCAGTAGTGGTCACGCGGATCCCCACTGAAAAATACACAGTAACACGGAAAAATAGAAACAACAAGAACAACCGCTAGAGACAACACTAGGAAGCTGTAAAAGAAAGGGAAGCAGGAGTAGGGAATAGGTAAGGACGAGGGGGATAAGAGGAAAGCCGAACTAACCTCGGCCCCCAAACTACGCCAAGCAACAGCAGAAGGGAACAGAACGGGGAACAAGAGTAGAGAGCAGCAAGGAAAAGGGGAGAAGCCAAATGAGCACCCCAAACTACACCTACAACAAGCATGTAAAAGAAGGTCTAGAAAAGACCTAGACAGACGCAGATGACACGACCGGAGCATCGTACAGGACAACACACAAACCTCGAGTCTAGCCACAGGAAGGCCAACCCGGACAGGTCACAACACAGGAAAAGCACGGGAGTCACACGCCACGCGACGGAGAACCCCTGCACCAACAGAACGGCCAGATGCGTCCGCTGACGTCTTACACTGCACCAAAAAACACACCACAAGTGTCTCGACTACCAATCGATCGTGTCGACGCGAGCGCGACTGAGTCGTAGACCCACGCGGAACCACAGTAACAAGTATTAGTCAGGGTCACGCCCACGGCGTCAGTCCTCAGCCCCTGACCTCGTGTGCACACACTGGCTTTTGCCTAAGCCAGGCCTCAAGCTAGTTTTCTACCCCCGTAGGACGCTACGGTGCATCCGGGAGCCGGCGGAGACTAGCTTACAAACCGTATGTCGGAAAGTGCCCCGCTCTGCGAGCTGTCACAAAGAGTCTGTGACGAAAGGCAACGACACGAGAAGATCATGAAACACGGAGCTGAAGTATAGACAGTCAAACATGCACTGTCACCCGTACCTCAAACACCAAAGGCAGTACAAGAAACTACCGACAGACTCGGAAACGTAGTCTCGGCCATCATAGGAATGTCAACCGACACCCACGGGGAAGGCGGCCAGACCACGGGAACGACAGACATCACCCTAACATAGGCAGATACACACACAGACATGCCACAAACATACCCCAAAACAGCCACAAACATCACCTAAAACGCACCAGCAAACACACGGCCGCACACCGAAAAGCCCAACGGCCAACACGGCCACAACAGGACCGTAACACACCACCAAAGGCGCGTTACCTGCTCTGACACACCAAGGCAGGGCCGTCAGAGCTGACAGACCCACGCCTGAAATCTGAACGAACAGATTTTCTCTCCTCTCGAGCTTCCTCGGCTCCGGCTACAGATGGAGGACCTAGGAGCGAGTGCTGGGGATGCTGTGGAGCTGACTGGGTGCGCGATAGGGCGAGGATGGAGTGGTTTTGGCGCGATCCCGAACGGTGGATTCAAAGCCGGTGTTTGAGCTCGTGGTGTGGTTTTCGGCACGGTTTAGTCCCTTCGGGGCACGGTTTCTTCGGTGGAGGTAGGGAGATGGACCGCCACCATGTTCTACACGTTTCCTCTGTTTCCGTGCATGATTTGGTGCTCGATCGGGGGAGATCGGGACGATTTTGTGAAAACTGTGGTTTATGGGGTTTTCAGGGTTCCCCAGAAAACGACAACCATTCGTGGTGTGGTTAGTGTATAACTGACCGCTGGGATGTCTGGATCCCATCCATGCTAGTTTCGTGTTGATCGGTCGTCATTCGAGGCCGGTAGGAGTCCGTGAACCTCGGTGACTCGTTTAGGGTCGATTTGTCCAAATCGCCCCGATCTTTCATTTTAGTGCATGCATGTGGGCTTTTTTAGCCTCCTAGAGTGGTTCTTCATCCTCTAGTCTTGTTTCCCCTGCGCTTCGGCGTGAATGGGGCGTGGAACGGCTCGATTTGGCCAATCCACTGTTTTCCTGCCGTGACCGGTGTAGCGGTCGTTTCAGTGACCGCCAGAGATCCCTGACGGCCCTACGATAGATCGTCACAGCGTCTGGGCATTTTTAGTTCTTCGTGGTCTTGGGAGTGTGACGGCCCAGGGGAGGCGCGTCACAGCCCTCTGACGCATCCGGTCTGATGCGTTATGCCTGTTTTGTCGTTTAGCATTTTGGTTAAGGCGGTTCCTCTGATGCGCATGCCCTAGTGCGTCAGAGTGTAGTAACGCGCCTGGTGTAGGCCGTTACGTTACGTTTGACTTGGTGTTTGACCGTTGAGTCGGTTTGTGTAACGGTGGTGTCCCCGTGCGTCACAGCGTTGTAACGCGCCTGCCCCAGGCCGTTACGTGCTGTTTTGGCCGAGTTGGGTGGTTGTGCCATTGGCTCTAACGGCCACGCCCCCATGCGTTAGGCGTCTGTAACGCATCCGATCGGGACCGTTACGTGCCTTTCGGTCAGTGATTTGTTTGACTTGAGCCAGTTGGCCCTAACGCGCCTGCTTTGTCGCGTTAGACTGTGTGACGCGCCTGGTCTAGCGCGTTACGTGGTTCGAGTTGTCGTTTTAAGTTTGAGGTCTGTTGGCCCTGACGGCCCGGGTCGGGTGCGTCAGAGCGGTGTAACGTGCCTGGTGTAGGCCATTACGTGCCTTGTCTGTTTTAGAAGTTGGTTAGGGCGGTGTGTGTGACGGCTCCCCCGGCGACCGTCACGTTTCTGTAGCGCGTCTGTGATAGACAGCCACAGTGGGTGTGTAACGGCCCAGCGTTAGACCGTTACGTTCGTGTAACGGTCTAGGGGTGGTGCGTTACAGCCTTTGAGCTCTGATTTCCGTCTTTTTGGTTTCTGACTGTCTTAGCTTATCCTCATGGTATGCCCGCTTTCCCGTGGATGTCTCTTCACATCCTATGGGGGCTAACACTACGTTGTGAGGTGGCCAGGTGTAATGTCCCGGATCTTTCGGATCCTTCGTTATGGGTCCCGGATCTGGTCTGTACGGGTGTTCGACCCTGTTGTGTACGAAATTTCGTTTCGGACATCTTTCGTGTTAGGATCGGCGCGATCCGGAGTCGTTTCGGAGGCCCGGAGTGTGTCCGCGGCTTTTCCGTGTGCATTTTTCGATTTCCGCGTACGGGTTTTGGCGAGTCCTTCGGAACCCTGTAGCGGGTGAACCGGGTCGTTCACCAGCCCGCGAGTGGTACCGTTGCGATCAACGCGTCGAGACGGTCGAGGAGGTGTATTTTTCTATTTTTTGGTATTTTTGGCATTTTTCGGATTTTCTATTTAAAGCCTTTTTCTTTTTCTTTTTCTTTTCTTCCCTTTTTCTTCTTCCTTCTTTCCCCTCCCGTGAGCGCGCAACGGTCACCTCCCCTTTTTCCCCTCCTTGCCCGTTGGAACCTCGCGGCGGCCCCTTCCCCTCTGGCGACGGGTGGTGGACCTTGGCGGCAGCGCGGTGACGACGGCGGCGGTGAGAGGATCCCGGCGGTGCCCCCGTTGGCGCGTGGATGTGGAGTTCGTGGTTGAGCTAGATTTGAAGATCGGCGGCGATTCGGTGGATTTCGAGCTTCCTTGAGGTAGGGGGACGAATCCTTACCCTCTTTCTAGCATTCCCCGTGATTTCTAGGCCGTGGAGAGGCCGAGAGGGGCTAGATTCATACCGGGAGGGTTATTTCCATGTTTGGGGTTTGAGCGCCGGATCCGTCGATTCGTGGGGTTTTTGATCGATTTGGGGGCTCTAGATGCATGCTAGGTCGTTGTGGGGTGATTCCCCATTGTTTTCCCTTCACCAAAGGGGGTGAATGGGTGTGGTTTTGTGATTTCGGCCGTAGTTCGCGAACCGGGCTCGGCCCGATGTCGCGCTATAGTCCAGTGGCGCGTTCTTGATGAACGTGCTGTGTCGTCCGAGCGTGTCCGTCGGAGAAGACGAACAGTAAGGCGGTGGGGAACGCGCCTGGTTCGGGTAGCGTGATCTCCAGATCGCGCTATCCAAGACTAGCGCATTCATATTGAACGTGCTAGCCTTGGGCAGCGTGACATGGAAGATCGTGCTAGCCAAAGCTAGCGCGTTCTTCGATGTCACGCTAGGGATACCTAGCGCGACCTTTCCCTTCCCCGAACCGCATTTTGCGGGTAGCGTGACCTCCGGTTGGATGAGTTATGGACCCGGTTGTGGCGTGTGGCCCTAGGGATGCCGTGGGCACCCAGTGAGAGCCACAGGGGCGCCCGGGGTTCCTCGGAGAATCAGTTACCTCGGTAGGAGTGCCGCGTGACTTGAGGGACGGTCGGACCTCATGCGTGTCCCCGGCTTCCGTTCCTACCGTAGGATCATCGAGAGTCTGTGCTAGGGTTTGATCGGTGGTTTTCGTGGATTAGTCCTTACTTCCAGTGACCTGTCCGCTAGTCGTAGCTTCTTGCGCACGCGGGTGCGGACCCACCTGGGAGTGGTGGAGAGCGAGACCCAGTGTGACGCGGTTTTTAGGCTGGTTACCGTAGGGCCCCTTGCCTTTGCCACCAGAGTCCGGTGGGGGGGAAAACCAGCTAGAGGACTCGACCTAGGGCAGATGGTCTGTGTGTGCACACGTAGTTGGGGGCTTGGGACACGCGCTGACGAGTGCGACCCCAGCTAGTCCTTGTTGTGTGGTACTTGTTGCGTGTCTGAGTCTCACGCCCGGGGCGTTGTAGCTAGACACTTGTGACGCGGTGTAAGACGTCAGGGGACGCATCCGGTCGTTCTTCTTATGGATGGTGCTCCTGTTCACTGGCAGGCATGGACTCGTGTTTTGTTGGACCGAGGTTCCGTACTATGGTACTGTTAGAGTAGATGACTTTTTCCGTTTATTTACTTTAGCTTGTCGGTTCTACCGTACTCTCGGTTGGTAGGGTTGTCTTCTTCTTCCTCATTTTCCGTGCGAGGTGGGGATTCGCGGGATCCCTACTGGGCCAATGAGATGAGGCTCACCCCTGCTCTTCAGGTGAGGCGGGGTCGGCGGGAGGCGTGGCCGAGTTTCAGCGTGGGTCTTCCAGCCAGGGTTAGTTGCCAGTCTGCCAGAGCCGGGGGATGCCCCGCGTAGTTGTACTCCGGGGGATGCCCCGTGTTTTTGTACGCCGGGGGATGCCCCGTGTAGTTGTACTTTCCTTCCTGTTGACTGTACTTTCTTTTGGACATGAGACACTGTGGACCTTGTAGCAGTTTGATTTATTTATATTATTATGTGCATTTCCTTTTTGATTATTGTGCTATCTCTGTGGGCGTTGCAGCTTCTCTTATACCCCACACCACTCCTTTCTACCCTTCCGAGTCTTCGGGCTCGTGGGTTGGCGGGCCGAGATTCGAGACGCGCCGGTTCCTTTCCGGTACTCGGATCCTCGGGTCGTCACACCAGGAGTCTTCTTCCATGAGGTAGGATTCTTTTTCCTACTGTTGAGTCGTCATTGTTGGTTCCGGTCAACCCGGGGTGACCCAGTGGTTGACAGGCGACCTTGTGTGGGTGTCTTGGCGGTTCTGTCCAGTCCGAGACACTGGTTCTGGATGCCATGAGGTACTGCTTTACCTCGATTTGTGTGTCCAACGTGTCTGAGGGTCCTCGGTATTCCCTCAGGTCTCTGTGAGTCGTGTTCTGCGGAGCGTCGTTTCCCGTGGCTTAGGATTAGACCGATTGGCGGCCTAGTCCGTTGTCTGTGACGATCTTGCCTTCGAGTCGTCCGACTCAAGGATCGTTACGTGGTAAGTCTAGTTGCCTAGTCCTGAGTCTGTTGGCAGTTGTCTTGCTGCCTTGGTGCTTCGTAGTACGTACGATAGTGCTGCCTTGCCTGTTTGTACTATAGCCCTTGTTTCGGAGTCTTGTGTTTTGTGCGCCTCCGATTGTTGTTGCCCTAAGGTTTTTGAGTTGCCGACCAGCCTTGGATGGCGGAGGGGTGTTCCCGAGATACGGTTTGTAAGCTAGTTCCGTGGACTCCCAGCCAACGGTAGCATCCTACCGAGGGAGAAAACTAGCTGGAGTACCTGGCTTAGGCTAGAGCCAGTGTGTGCACACGTGGTCAGGGGCTTTGGACTTACGTCGACGGGCATGACCCTGACTGGTTACTTGATGCTGTTGTTCCTGTTTGGTTCAATGCGGGGGTCTGCGACTCTACCGTGGCTTCAACGGTATTGTAGGCGAGGCACTCGTGGCGCAGCATAAGACGTCTGTGGACGCAGCTAGCCATTCCTCTGGTGGGGAGGTGCGTCCATCTGTGACGCGTGGCTCTCCACTGCTCTTTGCGTTTCTTGCGCGTCGTGACCTTTCCGTGTTAGCCCTCTCGTGGCCCTACTCGAGGTCAGCGTGGTGTGCACGACTTTCTAGTCGTGGGTGTGTCGTCGAGTCTGTCGGTTGTCAACGTGGGTCTTTTCTAGACCTTTTATCGGTCCTTGCAGGTCTTCATCTTAGGCTTGGTGCCGAGTTGGCAGATCGGTAACTTCTGACTTTGTTAGATCAGAGTCGCCCTTCTGTCACTATTTGGAGTAGTTTGGGGTGCCGAGGTTAGTTCGGCCGTCACTTGTCTGGAGCGGGTTCTTCCCCTTTCTTACTTGTTCCCTACTCCTACTCCCCGTCTGTTCTCTACGGCTTCTAGAGTAGCTTTACAGCTTTGTAGTGTAGTTTTCCTGCTTTACTACACCTGTTGTTTTGTGTTCCGTGTTACTGCATATTTTTCAGTGGGGATCCGCGTGACCCCTACTGAGCCAGTGACACGAGGCTCACCCCTGCTTTTCAGGTGGGGTGACGTCTTTCGTTCTGCTTCCGCGTGGTTCCTAGAGCGCTTGCTCGTAGCGTGTCGTTGTAGCCAGCTGGTACCTGCGTCGGGCTTCCCCCGACTTTTCGGTACGTCTTTCTTATCTGTCGACTGTACTGTGCTAGACTTGCTATCTTTAGCTTTGGACTTGACTCTGGTGTATAATTGTTTAATTAAAACTGTTAATTAAAAAGTAATTTTATTTCTGCTACTTTAGCAAACCGATCTAATGAAATTTTATTGCTTCTGTTATATCTCTGTGGCTTCAATGTACTCTACACATGCCTTTTTCCCTTCGGAGCTTTCCCGCTCTTGGGAGGCCTCGCGGGTTCCAAGTGGTATCACATGTATTCGGTAGTTCTACCGGGTACATCTGGTATCCGGGATCCGGGTCGCTACAGTTGGTATCAGAGCAGTGTTCTGAAATGTTCAGAGTTCTTTTCTGGGCTATCAGAGCATTGTTCTGTGAAGTACATGGGAATCTGAGATATACAGTATCCAGAGTCATGAAAGTCCAGTACAGTCTTCAGCTGGCTTTGGTGTTGCGATGATTTATCGCATTATTTTCTTCCTATGTTGTCTTGTGCATGCTGTTCTAGCACTGTACGAGATGGTCCTTCTATTGTCAGGTTGTGACGAGGTGTTTCCTTTTCGTTGTTGTGTTTGTTTCAATCATGTTGTACTTGGCAGTGTTCGCCGGAAGGCTTGAATCTACAGTACGTTGCGAGGTTTTCTTTGTATGTTGTTCAGGTTGCTGTTGACCTTTAGCCTTGGTCTGATGACCGTACACGTTCTCACGTTGTCTTGGTCGTCCCGACTTGAGTCTGTTCAGCTCTTGATGTGTCTTGCTTCTGTTGAAGTGCTCGATTAGGTTCCGTGTTTGAGAAGTTGCCCAGGCGAGCTAGGACTTTCCTTTCCTGGTGAGCTTTCGTGGTTGAGCTTGTTGCTTCTCGTCCCTTCTGGTGGAATCTTTTTCGAGATTTGCCTCGGAATTACTGACTTAGTGATGCCTTTGTCCTGTGTCTGCTTAATTGTGGACAGCTTTGTTCTGAGCCTAATATGCTCTTTGCTATACGGTTGCTTGGCTTTGGACTCCATAATGGTGTTAAGAGCTGTTATGTACCGTATTTGTCGTGCCGTGTCCAGCGGCCGATGTATTATGAAGGCTCATTTACCATTTTCAGGTCGTGAAGGTAAGCTGAGATTAACGCTTTTCCTTGTGCTTTGTGCTGAAGCTGGTACTCTTCTCCTGTTGCACTTGGGCTCTTGGTGATCGGTTGCTCGCGAGATCGGTACTCGTGGCATGTTATTTGTGATCTTCATTGGTTGCGATGGCGCCTGGTGTGTGCTGAGATGCGACTACCGAGGTTGTTCTGATGCCTGTGTGCATTGTTGTGTGCGCAGCAGAAGCTTGTGAGTTAGTTACTCACTGGTCGATAGATTTGCTTCTTCTCGATGTGACTTCATCTTGGCTTCCTGTGCCTTGACGTTGTTGTTGCCGTGATGTGCTGGTGATCTTCTACTATTAGCATTGGCATTTACGAGTATTGGGGAATTTGTCGGCATTCCTGCTGATTGAGTACCCTCTACTCTGCATTTTCTTCTCTTGGGTGTTGTGCTCTCGAGGGGTGTTCGTAGTCCTTGAGTAGCGTTCCCTGAAGTTGTTGTCGTTTTGGCGCTGTTTCTCTATGATTTTGTGTCTCTGTCTTGGACCCGGTCTTGTTGGTTAGCTTTGGTGTACTCTTTTTCCCTAAAGTTAGCTTGTGACTCGATCAGATGTAATATCTGAGTGAGGACTGACTTGGTTGTGCCTGTGGTCCAGTGTTGTCATTGGCGTCTAGTGTGCCAGGTGTTCCCTGTTGCCTTTGGCACTGGAGCTGATGATGTGGTCGAGCTGTCAGCTGAGAGGATTGTGTCTCCTTGTTTGAGCTGATACTCGCCGTGTCTGTTGTTTCATTTCTTCGATAATTGTTGTTGTGGCAGTCGTGTCTCTTTTCCCTGCGAGACGAAAGCGACGTTGCCTTGTTTTGGAGGTGTCGGACTTGTGTCCACTTGTGTCGTGCTCGATCCAGAGCATGTGCTCGTGATTGTGGTCTGACAATATTCCTCTGAGCTGTGCTTCTCGAGATTGGTGTTGTTTCCGTGGTTGTGCAGTTGGGTTGTTCTTCCCTACTTCTCCTTTGCTAGTCCTTAAATTTTGAGGATGAAATTTCTTAAGGGAGGGGAGGATGTAATGCCCTGGATTCTTGGTAGGTCTTGCTGGATCTTCATTGGATCTTTCAGATCTGTTTCGGTGAGTTTCGGTTCACTTTTGTGGCTTCCGAGTTGAGCTTTACGATTCGTACTAGTTACGGAACCCTACGGTGAGTTTGGTTGTCAGTTCCTCGACTCGTGAATGCTACAGCGACGATGTACTCTTCGAGTCGGTCGTTTCGACTATTTTTGCGTATTTTTCAGAGATAGGGCCAGAAATCAGATTTTTCAGAAATTAGGAAAATTCCTAATTTCTTTTCCTTTTTCTTTTCCTTCATCTCTCCTCCCTTCTCATTTCACCGCCGCCGTCTCTCTCTTCCGTTTTCTCTCCTCTCGAGCTTCCTCAGCTTCGGTTGTAGGCGGAGGACCTAGGAGCGAGTGCTGGGGATGCTGTGGAGCTGACTGGGTGCGTGATAGGGCGAGGATGGAGTGGTTTTAGTGCGATCCCGAACGGTGGATTCAAAGCCGGTGTTTGAGCTCGCGGCATGGTTTTTGGCGTGGTTTAGTCCCTTCGGGGCACGGTTTCTTCGATGGAGGTAGGGAGACGGACCGCCACCTTGTTCTGCACGTTTCCCCTGTTTCCGTGCATGATTTGGTGCTCGATCGGGGGAGATCGGGCCGATTTTGTGAAAATTGTGATTTTTGGGGTTTTCAGGGTTCGCCGGAAAATGGCAACCATTCGTGGTGTGGTTAGTGTCTAACTGACCGCTGGGATGTCTGGATCCCATCCATGCTAGTTTCGTGTTGATCGGTCGTCATTCGAGGCCGGTAGGAGTCCGGGAACCTCGGTGACTCGTTTAGGGTCGATTTGTCCAAATCGCCCCTATCTCTCATTTTAGTGCATGCATGTGGGCTTTTTTAGCCTCCTAGAGTGGTTCTTCATCCTCTAGTCTTGTTTCCCTTGTGCTTCGGCGTGAATGGGGCGTGGAACGGCTCGATTTGGCCAATCCACTGTTTTCCTGCCGTGACCGGTGTAGCGGTCGTTTCAGTGACCGCCAGAGATCCCTGACGGCCCTACGATAGACCGTCATAGCGTCTGGGCATTTTTAGTTCTTCGTGGTCTTGGGAGTGTGACGGCCCAGGGGAGGCGCGTCACAGCTCTCTGACGCATCCGGTCTGATGCGTTATGCCTGTTTTGTCGTTTAGCGTTTTGGTTAAGGCGGTTCCTCTGACGCGCATGCCCTAGTGCGTCAGAGTCTAGTAACGCGCCTGGTGTAGGCCGTTACGTTACGTTTGACTTGGTGTTTGACCGTTGAGTCGGTTTGTGTAACGGTGGTGTCCCCGTGCGTCACAGCGTTGTAACGCGCCTGCCCCAGGCCGTTACGTGCTGTTTTGGCCGAGTTGGGTGGTTGTGCCGTTGGCTCTAACGGCCACGCCCCCATGCGTTAGGCGTCTGTAACGCATCCGATCGGGACCGTTACGTGCCTTTCGGTCAGTGATTTGTTTGACTTGAGCCAGTTGGCCCTAACGCGCCTGCTTTGTCGCGTTAGACTGTGTGACGCGCCTGGTCTAGCGCGTTACGTGGTTCGAGTTGTCGTTTTAAGTTTGAGGTCTGTTGGCCCTGACGGCCCGGGTCGGGCGCGTCAGAGCGGTGTAACGCGCCTGGTGTAGGCCATTACGTGCCTTGTCTGTTTTAGAAGTTGGTTAGGGCGGTGTGTGTGACGGCTCCCCCGGCGACCGTCACGTTTCTGTAGCGCGTCTGTGATAGACAGCCACAGTGGGTGTGTAACGGCCCAGCGTTAGACAGTCACGTTCGTGTAACGGTCTAGGGGTGGTGCATTACAGCCTTTGAGCTCCGATTTTCATCTTTTTGGTTTCTGACTATCTTAGCTTATCCTCGTGGTATGCCCGCTTTCCCGTGGATGTCTCTTCACATCCTATGAGGGCTAAGACTACGTTGTGAGGTGGCCAGGAGTCTTCTTGCTTGAGGTAGGATTCTTTTTCCTACTGTTGAGTCGTCATTGTTGGTTCCGGTCAACCCGGGGTGACCCAGTGGTTGACAGGCGACCTTGTGTGGGTGTCTTGGCGGTTCTGTCCAGTCCGAGACACTGGTTCTGGATGCCATGAGGTACTGCTTTACCTCGGTTTGTGTGTCCAACGTGTCTGAGGGTCCTCGGTATTCCCTCAGGTATCCGTGAGTCGTGTTCTGCGGAGCGTCGTTTCCCGTGGCTTAGGATTAGACCGATTGGCGGCCTAGTACGTTGTCTGTGACAATCTTGCCTTCGAGTCATCCGACTCAAGGATCGTTACGTGGTAGGTCTAGTTGCCTACTCCTGAGTCTGTTGGCAGTTGTCTTGCTGCCTTGGTGCTTCGTAGTACGTACGACAGTGCTGCCTTGCCTGTTTGTACTATAGCCCTTGTTTCAGAGTCTTGTGTTTTGTGCGCCTCCGATTGTTGTTGCCCTAAGGCTTTTGAGTTGCCGACCCGCCTTGGATGGCGGAGGGGTGTTCCCGAGATACGGTTTGTAAGCTAGTTCCGTGGACTCCCAGCCAACGGTAGCATCCTACCGAGGGAGAAAACTAGCTGGAGTACCTGCCTTAGGCTAGAGCCAGTGTGTGCACACGTGGTCAGGGGCTTTGGACTTACGTCGACGGGCGTGACCCTGACTGGTTACTTGATGCTGTTGTTCCTGTTTGGTTTAGTGCGGGGGTCTGCGACTCTACCGTGGCTTCAGTGGTATTGTAGGCGAGACACTCGTGGCACAGCATAAGACGTATGTGGACGCAGCTGGCCATTCCTCTGGTTGGGAGGTGCGTCCATCTGTGACGCGTGGCTCTCCACTGCTCTTTACGTTTCTTGCGCATTGTGACCTTTCCGAGTTAGCCCTCTCATGGCCCTACTCGAGGTCAGCGTGGTGTGCACGACTTTCTAGTCGTGGGTGTGTCGTCGAGTCTGTCGGTCGTCAACGTGGGTCTTTTCTAGACCTTTTATCGGTCCTTGCAGGTCTTCATCTTAGGCTTGGTGCCGAGTTGGCAGATCGGTAACTTCTGACTTTGTTAGATCAGAGTCGCCCTTCTGTCACTATTTGGAGTAGTTTGGGGTGCCGAGGTTAGTTCGGCCGTCACTTGTCTGAAGCGGGTTCTTCCCCTTTCTTACTTGTTCCCTACTCCTACTCCCCGTCTGTTCTCTACGGCTTCTAGAGTAGCTTTACAGCTTTGTAGTGTAGTTTTCCTGCTTTACTACACCTGTTGTTTTGTGTTCCGTGTTACTGCATGTTTTTCAGTGGGGATCCGCGTGACCCCTACTGAGCCAGTGACACGAGGCTCACCCCTGCTTTTCAGGTGGGGTGACGTCTTTCGTTCTGCTTCCGCGTGGTTCCTGGAGCGCTTGCTCGTAGCGTGTCGTTGTGGCCAGCTGGTACCTGCGTCGGGCTTCCCCCGACTTTTCGGTACGTCTTTCTTATCTGTCGACTGTACTGTGCTAGACTTGTTGTCTTTAGCTTTGGACTTGACTCTGGTGTATAATTGTTTAATTGAAACTGTTAATTAAAAAGTAATTTTATTTCTGCTACTTTAGCAAACCGATCTAATGAAATTTTATTGCTTCTGTTATATCTCTGTGGCTTCAATGTACTCTACACATGCCTTTTTCCCTTCGGAGCTTTCCCGCTCTTGGGAGGCCTCGCGGGTTCCAAGTGGTATCACATGTATTCGGTAGTTCTACCGGGTACATCTGGTATCCGGGATCCGGGTCGCTACAGTTGGTATCAAAGCAGTGTTCTGAAATGTTCGGAGATCTTTTCTGGGCTATCAGAGCATTGTTCTGTGAAGTACATAGGAATCTGAGATATATAGTATCCAGAGTCATGAAAGTCCAGTACAATCTTCAGCTGGCTTTGGTGTTGCGATGATTTATCGCATTGTTTTCTTCCTATGTTGTCTTGTGCATGCTGTTCTAGCAATGTACGAGATGGTCCTGCTCTTGTCAGGTTGTGACGAGGTGTTTCCTTTTCGTTGTTGTGTTTGTTTCAACCATGTTGTACTTGGCAGTGTTCGCCGGAAGGCTTGAATCTGCAGTACGTTGCGAGGTTTTCTTTGTATGTTGTTCAGGTTGCTGTTGACCTTTAGCCTTGGTCTGATGACCGTACACGTTCTCACGTTGTCTTGGTCGTCCCGACTTGAGTCTGTTCAGCTCCTGATGTGTCTTGCTTCTGTTGAAGTGCTCGATTAGGTTCCGTGTTTGAGAAGTTGCCCAGGCGAGCTAGGACTTTCCTTTCCTGGTGAGCTTTCGTGGTTGAGCTTGTTACTTCTCGTCCCTTCTGGTGGAATCTTTTTCGAGATTTGCCTCGGAATTGCTGACTTAGTGATGCCTTTGTCCTGTGTCTGCTTAAGTGTGGATAGCTTTGTTCTGAGCCTGATATGCTCTTTGCTATACGGTTGCTTGGCTTTGGACTCCATAATGGTGTTAAGAGCTGTTATGTACCGTATTTGTCGTGCCGTGTCCAGCGGCCAATGTATTGTGAAGGCTCATTTACCGTTTTCAGGTCGTGAAGGTAAGCTGAGATTAACGCTTTTCCTTGTGCTTTGTGTTGAAGCTGGTACTCTTCTCCTGTTGCACTTGGGCTCTTGGTGATCGGTTGCTCGCGAGATCGGTACTCGTGGCATGTTATTTGCGATCTTCATTGGTTGCGATGGCGCCTGGTGTGTGCTGAGATGCGACTACCGAGGTTGTTCTGATGCCTGTGTGCGTTGTTGTGTGCGCAGCAGAAGCTTGTGAGTTAGCTACTCACTGGTTGATAGATTTGCTTCTTCTCGATGTGACTTCGTCTTGGCTTCCTGTGCCTTGACGTTGTTGTTGCCGTGCTGTGCTGGTGATCTTCTACTGTTAGCATTGGCATTTGCGAGTATTGGGGAATTTGTCGGCATTCCTGCTGATTGAGTACCCTCTACTCTGCATTTTCTTCTCTTGGGTGTTGTGCTCTCGAGGGGTGTTCGTAGTCCTTGAGTAGCGTTCCCTGAGGTTGTTGTCGTTTTGGCGCTGTTTCTCTATGATTTTGTGTCTCTGTCTTGGACCAGGTCTTGTCGGTTAGCTTTGGTGTACTCTTTTTCCCTAAAGTTAGCTTGTGACTCGATCAGATGTAATATCTGAGTGAGGACTGACTTGGTTGTGCCTGTGGTCCAGTGTTGTCATTGGCGTCTAGTGTGCCAGGTGTTCCCTGTTGCCTTTGGCACTGGAGCTGATGATGTGGTCGACCTGTCAGCTGAGAGGATTGTGTCTCCTTGTTTGAGCTGATACTCGCCGTGTCTGTTGTTTCATTTCTTCGATAATTGTTGTTGTGGCAGTCGTGTCTCTTTTCCCTGCGAGACGAAAGCGACGTTGCCTTGTTTTGGAGGTGTCGGACTTGTGTCCACTTGTGTCGTGCTAGATCCAGAGCATGTGCTCGTGATTGTGGTCTGACAATATTCCTCTGAGCTGTGCTTCTCGAGATTGGTGTTGTTTCCGTGGTTGTGCAGTTGGGTTGTTCTTCCCTGCTTCTCCTTTGCTAGTCCTTAAATTTTGAGGATGAAATTTCTTAAAGGAGGGGAGGATGTAATGCCATGGATTCTTGGTAGGTCTTGCTGGATCTTCATTGGATCTTTCGGATCTGTTTCGGTGAGTTTCGGTTCGCTTTTATGGCTTCCGAGTTGAGCTTTACGATCCGTGTGAGTTTTTTTCTCGTACTAGTTATGGAACCCTACGGTGAGTTTGGTTGTCAGTTCCTCGACTTGTGAATGCTACAGCGACGATGTACTCTTTCAGTCGGTCGTTTCGACTATTTTTACGTATTTTTCAGAGATAGGGCCAGAAATCGGATTTTTCAGAAATTAGGAAAATTCCTAATTTCTTTTCCTTTTTCTTTTCCTTCATCTCTCCTCCCTTCTCATTTCTCCGCCGCCGTCTCTTTCTCCCGTTTTCTCTCCTCTCAAGCTTCCTCAGCTCCGGCTGCAGACGGAGGACCTAGGAGCGAGTGCTGGGGATGCTGTGGAGCTGACTGGGTGCGTGATAGGGCGAGGATGGAGTGGTTTTAGCGCAATCCCGAACGGTGGATTCAAAGCCGATGTTTGAGCTCGCGGCATGGTTTTTGGCGCGGTTTAGTCCCTTCGGGGCACGGTTTCTTCGGTGGAGGTAGGGAGACGGACCGCCACCTTGTTCTGCATGTTTCCTCTATTTCCGTGCATGATTTGGTGCTCGATCGGGGGAGATCGGGCCGGTTTTGTGAAAACTGTGGTTTTTGGGGTTTTTAGGGTTCGCCGGAAAATGGCAACCATTCGTGGTGTGGTTAGTGTCTAACTGACCGCTGGGATGTCTGGATCCCATCCATGCTAGTTTCGTGTTGATCGGTCGTCATTCGAGGCCGGTAGGAGTCTGGGAACCTCGGTGACTCGTTTAGGGTCGATTTGTCCAAATTACCCCGATCTCTCATTTTAGTGCGTGCATGTGGGCTTTTTTAGCCTCCTAGAGTGGTTCTTCATCGTCTAGTCTTGTTTCCCCTGCGCTTCAGCGTGAATGGGGCGTGGAACGGCTCGATTTGGCCAATCCACTGTTTTCCCGCCGTGACCGGTGTAGCGGTCGTTTCAGTGACCGCCAGAGGTCCCTGACGGCCCTACGATAGACCGTCACAGCGTCTGGGCGTTTTTAGTTCTTCGTGGTCTTGGGAGTGTGACGGCCCAGGGTAGGGGCGTTACAGCTCTCTGACGCGTCCGGTCTGATGCGTTACGCCTGTTTTGTTGTTTAGCATTTTGGTTAAGGCGATTTCTCTGATGTGCCTGCCCTAGTGCATCAGAGCCTAGTAACGCGCCTGGTGTAGGCCGTTATGTTGCGTTTGACTTGGTGTTTGATCGTTGAGTCAGTTTGTGTAACGGTGGTGTCCCCGTGCGTCACAGCGTTGTAATGTGCCTGCCCCAGGCCATTACGTGCTGTTTTTGGCCGAGTTGGGTGGTTGTGCCGTTGGCTCTAACGGCCATGCCCCCATGCGTTAGGCATCTGTAACGCGTCCGATCGGGACCGTTATGTGCCTTTCGGTCAGTGATTTGTTTGACTTGAGCCAGTTGGCCCTAACGCGCCTGCTTTACCGCGTTAGGCTGTGTGACGCGCCTGGTCTAGCGCGTTACGTGGTTCGAGTTGTCGTTTTAAGTTTGAGGTCTATTGGCCCTGACGGCCCGGGTCGGGCGCGTCAGAGCAGTGTAACGCGCCTGGTGTAGGCCGTTATGTGCCTTGTCTGTTTTAGAAGTTGGTTAGGGCGGTGTGTGTGACGGCTCCCCCGGCGACCGTCACGTTTCTGTAGCGCGTATGTGATAGACCACCACAGTGGGTGTGTAACGTCCCAGCGTTAGACCGTCACGTTCGTGTAACGGTCTAGGGGTGGTGCGTTACAGCCTTTGAGCTCCGATTTCCGTCTTTTTGGTTTCTGACTGTCTTGGCTTATCCTCGTGGTCTGCCCGCTTTCCCGTGGATGTCTCTTGACATCCTATGAGGGCTAAGACTATGTTGTGAGGTGGCCAGGAGTCTTCTTGCTTGAGGTAGGATTCTTTTTCAAAATGTTGAGTCGTCATTGTTGGTTCCGGTCAACCCGGGGTGACCCAGTGGTTGACAAGCGACCTTGTGTGGGTGTCTTGGCGATTCTGTCCAGTCCGAGACACTGGTTCTGGATGCCACGAGGTACTGCTTTACCTCGGTTTATGTGTCCAGCGTGTCTGAGGGTCCTCGGTGTTCCCTCAGGTTTCCGTTAGTACTGTTCTGCGGAGCGTCGTTTCCCGTGGCTTAGGATTAGGCCGATTGGCGGCCTAGTCCGCTGTCAGTGATGATCTTGCCTTCGAGTCGTCCGACTCAAGGATCGTTACGTGGTAGGTCTAGTTGCCTAGTCCTGAGTCTGTTGGCAGTTGTCTTGCTACCTTGGTGCTTCGTAGTATGTGCGACAGTGCTGCCTTGCCTGTTTGTACTACAGCCCTTGTTTCGGAGTCTTGTGTTTAGTGCGCCTCCGATTGTTGTTGCCCTAAGGCCTTTGAGTTGCCGACCAGCCTTGGATGGCGGAGGGGTGTTCCCGAGATACGGTTTGTAAGCTAGTTCCGTGGGCTCCCAGCCAACGGTAGCGTCCTACCGAGGGAGAAAACTAGCTGGAGTACCTGGCTGAGACTAGAGCCAGTGTGTGCACACGTGGTCAGGGGCTTTGGACTTACGTCGACGGGCGTGACCCTAACTGGTTACTTGATGCTGTTGTTCTTGTTTGGTTCAGTGCGGGGGTCTGCGACTCTACCGTGGCTTCAGCGGTATTGTAGGCGAGACACTCGTGGCGCAGCATAAGACGTCTATGGACGCAGCTGGCCGTTGCTCTGGTGGGGAGGTGCGTCCGTCTGTAACGCGTGGTTCTCCACTGCTCTTTACGTTTCTTGCGCGTCATGACCTTTTCGAGTTAGCCCTCTCGTGGCCCTACTCGAGGTTAGCATGGTGTGCACGACTTTCTAGTCGTGGGTGTGTCGTCGAGTCTGTCGGTCGTCAGCGTGGGTCTTTTCTAGACCTTTTGTCGGTCCTTGCAAGTCTTCGTCTTAGGCCTGGTGCCGAGTTGGCAGATCGGTAACTTCTGACTTTTGTCGGTCCTTGCAGGCCTTGTGCCTGGTGTGAGTTCCCTGATGTGTTTCCTGATGATTTGCCAGGCTTGCCTCCAGAGCAAGAAATAGAAATGGTGATTGATCTGATTCCAGGTACAGCCCCGTTAGCAAAGGCACCGTACCGAATGGCTCCAGCTGAACTCAAAGAACTGCGAGCATAGTTGCTTGAATTGCTGGAAAAAGGCTATATTCGCCCCAATTTTTCTCCGTGGAGTGCTCCATGTTAGGGTGCTAGGCCCGGATACAGAGGGGGGTGAATGTATCCTTCTATGAATAATGGCCAAATAAACACTCAGATGCTAGGCAAAACCTGGAATTAAGCTAATTCGATTAAGCAAAATAACAAGCAGGTGGAGCGAGCCTATCCAAGCATCTAGCGGAAGCAAATCAAGCAATCAAACCACTGCTCAATAGATTTTTTAGGTGGTTCGGTCCTCCAGACCTACATCCACCCCTCACTCCCAACCGGAGTGAGGCTTCACTAGCAAATGCTAGAACCAAGCAGACTCAGTCTGCAAACAAGGTGCTGCCACACAGCTTGACCAGGGGAACAACCTCCCCTCTTCCTCCCAACCGAAGGGACATCCCAAGTGACTCCCATCCACTTGGAAACTAGAGATCAAAGTCTCTCTTCCTCCAGTCCAGGAGGGAACCCGCCAGTGACTCCCCGTCACCAGCAACCAGAGGTCGAAGACCTCTCTTCCTCCAACCGGAGGGACCCCTGGACTTGCAACCCACAAGCCCAGAATCGGAGATCAGATCTCCCTTCCTCCAACCCGGAGGGAACACACAAGTGACTTCCAGCCACTTGCAAACTAGAGGTCGCAGACCTCTCTTCCTCCAGACCAGGAGGGACCCGACCTCAGTCCAGAGGATCGGAAGTACAAAGCTAACCAAATGAAAAAGGAAAAATAAGAAAAGGAAAAATACACAGCGATCAGAAAGCTATAAAGAAAGATAACACAGATGTGGCTCGCATGGAGCTGACTGGCCTGGATTTGATCCACGGTCCAGTAGACAGATCTTTAGGTAAGGTTCTCTTCATCTTCTCTTCTCTCTCACTTCCTTTTTCTCTTAACCCTCACGAGCTCTCTAACTCTCTCTTTCTCTTCTTTTCCTTCTGCTCTTCTTCTCTTTCTTTTCTTCTTCTTTCATAGGCTCTCTCTGTCTCTTCTCTTCTCTTCTTCTTCTGCTTTCTACTGCAGCTCTTTTCTTCTTCTGCTCTTTCACTCTCTCGATCTCTTTTCCTCTATTCTCTTCGGCTCACCCTACCTCTTGCTCGATCAGCCTTTCTTCTTTTTATAACAGCAGCCAGCAGGAGGGCAGCACTGGGCGCGTGTGGCTTCCACATTTCCCGCCCAGACCTTTTGGCCACGTGCCAGTCTCTCAGCCAGCTTCAGTACACGTGTCACAATCCTGTCTGCCCTTCCAGCCTCGGATCACGTGCCGCCCAGTCACTAGGGAATATTCTTCCTCGGACCACCTTCTTCTTTTTGTTTTTCTTCTTCTCCTGCATAGAGATTAAAACCATTAATACTCAGGGTTCTTCTATATATATATATACTTGAAATAAGTCGGTTGACACTCAAGCTAAAGCTGCACGAGGTGTGTAGGAAATAACACGGAGTAAAACGGTAGTAAAACACACGATCAGGGGAAACCTGGACGAAGATAGAAAGAAGCAACACGAAGATATAAAAACAACACGAAGACACAAATACAGAAATATCATGAAGACTCAAACACAAAAATAACACGAAGATATAAAAACAACAGATAACACGAAGACACAAACATAGAAACAACACGAAGAACTAAAACAGAAACCGACACGAAGTGTGGTCACAAAGCAAAAAGGACACGGGGTCTAGGAAAAACAACATGAAGACAGAAGACGGGAACGACTACAACGACACGTGATAAAACAATGAAAGCAGGAAAACGACTCGAGTAACTACAGTAAATGACACGAAAACACAAGAGCAAAAATAAAAAGGATGACTCGAGATGAGCAACTAAATACTGAAGAAACGACACGAGGTTCACAGGAAAATGACTCGAAGTTCATCAGAACAAATCGAGCTGCTTCAGTAAACAGCACGAAGACAATCAACAAACATAGTTGGAACAACACGACGTACAAAAGGACAACACGAAGTGTAGTAAACACAAACAACACGAACTATGAAAGGAACAGTACGGACATACAAGGTACTACCTCATAGCAGTTTTCTTGTTAATCATGGAAATTTCAAATGCATAACATTACGCAAGATATCTGATTAAAATGACAATATTTAACATAGTGATGCTCATCATCAAAACACTAGGGAAGTCACAAACAAGAAAGCTGTGAACAACAAGGCATGTTGTACAGACTTCAGTCAATATGCATCAGACGACTGTGTATGGACTTGAAGACTGAAGGCGATGTATAGACTTTGATGTAAGACGCAGAATGAGACGGTGAAGTCTGTATAGAGTTTGATGACTGAAGCATGAACAGTACACCAACGTATGGACTTGGCCAAAGCGTAGGGAAAGCCCCCAATGTGTAGACTTCCAATGTGAATGAAACGCTGTGCAGACTTGCTCAAACAGTCCGATGTATGGACTTGGAATTCCAACATAAGGATGTATGGACTTGGATAAGAGAATGGCTGTACAGACTTCACCACAGCTGCGATGTACAGACTTTGACAAAGCAGCGATGTACAGACTTTAAGTGAAAGTCTGATGTACAGACTTTAGCTGAAGACCAATGTATGGACTTTGAAAGTTAACAAGTGTCCTCAGTGTACAGACTTGGGCTGTACAGACTTTGACTCAAACATGCATATAAGACGCTAAATGAGATGCAAAAGTGTATAGACTTATGATGTGCAGACTTCAGTTGAACCCAACCGAAGAGTGTATACACTACACTTATCTGGGGGGTCGACCCATCTAGAAAGGGGTCGGCCCACACTATGCTGACTGTGATGTATGAATGCTTTATGCAGCAGATAACATGGCTGAACATCAAATATGCAATGCAAATGCTTTATGATCTGATAAACTAACAGAACAGCAATGCAATGCTTTGATAAATAGGCTGAACATCAGAATGACTGAACATATGAAGATGACTCATTTCAGCAAGATGACTCACAGTAACTCACATCAAACACCAATCATCAAAACCAAATCAATCATCAAAACAGAACATCAATGCATGGTGACTCACAGTGTATGACTCACATCAAAACCAATCATCAAAACCACAGAGGCACAACAATCTCCCCCTTTTTGATGATGGCAACTCTACACAGTGAGTCAATCTGATGACTCAAACTATTCTCCCCCTTTGACTTCATCAAAAAAAATATAGTTTGAGATTGCAAAAGAAACCACCATGCAATGATTGAATAACAATCTCCCCCTTTGGCAAAAGTCTCCCCCTTTGAGAGTTTCTATGCAGCATGATGCATATGACATGAAGGCTCCCCCTGAATAGATGCCAATTGATATGCATGTCTTGCTTGACTCCAAATTGATATTGTTGAGAAGAAGACCACAGAGGCAGTTCAGGTCAATGAATTAAGGATAGTGAGCAGAAAAAGTTCAAATAATCAGATTTACAAATAAGCTCCAAACAGAAATAATTCAACAAGATTTTCAAGGAGATATCAATCTCGTAAATCCAAAACATAATTTTTCAAAGTCTTCCATTATAGGGGCTTATGAATGAGCTTTTTGAACAGCATGGTTTAAACATGATGTATGCAGAGTTTATCAATAAAATTCTATATTGATATCTAAAACCATGTTTTAATAAAAAATGAACCAAGCCCTCATATTTATCTTGATTGTCCTTCCTTTGTCTTACACAATCAAATTTATTGACTTCTTTCAGAATTACATGCACTAGTATTGAGATTAAGCAATTATGAAGTCATATTATTTTGTCTAGGGTTGTAGCAATTTGATTTTAGCATCAATATTCAGATATTGAGATATATTCAACAATTTTTCATGCTACAAATTTTACGAGCAGTCTAGTTCAGTGCACACCTTGTAACTAGAGGATATACCTTGATCAGAGGCCAATATCTCTAAGCACTTAGTGTGACTAACTGTCATGCTATATGAACAGAGATAGCATTTACACATCATGACACACTCCAAGTCATTTCTTGATGAGTGAGTTGTATTTCTCAGTGTGCATGCCATTGCTCTGCCTGAATTTTAATGAATTCTTAATCAGAGTTAACTAAGGCACCTCATGACACAGTCCTTTGGACATGTGTTTCTCAGTGACCAATGTCATTGCTCTGACAGATATTACCCTTTAGATAATTTAGAAAGATTCATTTGCTTCAAATCAATAATAGTTTCATGTACTTAATCAGTTGAAGTAATGTATTCAAAAGTGTAGATTTCATAAGTTTTCAAGACACAGCATGAGACAGATGGTTAATGTTTATTAAACATGCTTCAGATATTTTTAAGAGATTTTAAAGTCAAACTCATTGAATACATTAAACTTAAACCACATGAGTTATTTCAGTCATTCATAAAAATGTATAATAGAAGATTTCTAGTTCAAGAGTTTTCAGATTTATGATCGAGATAGTCCCATTGAAATCTTCATGAAGGACTGATGGAATTCTGAACCCAAATGATACCAATTGATAGGAGAAATACCAATTGTTAAGAGAGATTGTGAAGCTTAAAGTTTTCAGAATATGATTAAGGTTTGTCAACAAAATCAATAAGAAGGGATATGCAATGAGTTCTGACACATGTATGCATTTGACAACCTATATGCAATGCATTGACTCCCCCTCACAATATGCATTCAAACTCTCTTTTTGGCATTTTCAATATAATGAAATGCAATGCACTATATGTATTCAGGGACATGCAAAGACTCAACATTGAATGCTATGCAAGGATATGCAACTAACTCCCCCTGAAAACATGCAATGTTTGCACTGAAAACTGAACATATGATTCCAAATGATTCATGCACATTCAGACTGTCCTAACCAGCAAGGTGACCCATGGTACTAGGCGGAGCACTTGGTCTAAAAGACCACCTCACACATAGTAAGAACCTCTAGACAGACTTCCCTGCCTTTTGGTATCTTACCATTTATATACCATTGAGGTCATGCATGATAATTCAACATGGGCAGCATGCATGGATCAAATTTCAGCTAATCAGATTTTTCAGAATGCAATGGATAGATTTCAAACAGCATTCAAATGCAGTTCAGATTTTTCAATGTACTATACTTGCAAATCACATATATGCACTTCAGATGAGGAGAGTTCAGAGGCATCAATTCAGACAATGCAGATGAAGAGTGAATATGCAAAAACAGATTTAGTATGCATGCACTAGATGAAACTAAGAACAGGATATGCAAGAATACATCAAACCAGATATGCAATGAGTTTCAAAATAGGAAATGCAAAGAGATTACCTGAAAAGTGTGAGAATGGGGTTTTTCATTCTTGAGTGCCTTGGATCATTACCCCTTTATTCCATCCAAGGCACACCTGCATAGCAATGTTATTTTGCACAAACAGGTACCCAAGAAGTCTTGGGTCCTGACATGAGAGTATCACTTCTAGCAGGTTTTCTCAGCACATTTTTAGGAGCAGTTTTCAGATCTGATTTATGCACATTCTTGTTAGCATGAATTCTATGTGCATATGCATGAGATTTCTTGTTAACAGAATAAAAATTCTGTTTGCCAAAACCAGTTTGGTTTTGATATCCTGCCAGCCAACATGTTGCAGCCCTGTGACCTGGCTTCCCACAGTGATAGCATGCAGGAGACTTTCTGTTAATGGCAGGGAATTTAACAGTTTTAGAATTTAATTTTCTACCCTGAGCATGCCAACAGTGAGCTGCAATGTGGCCCATCTTGCCACAGTGAAAGCATGAGTTAGAACTTTTCTTACCAACATTCAGCCAGCATTCAAATCTCTTATGACCCAATTTTCCACAATTAAAGCATGTCATATGCTGATTTATTGGAACAGACTTGTTCTTGTTAAGAGCATGATCGTTTGCATGAAATTTATTCTTATCACTAACAAACCAGCATTGTGAAATTTTGTGTCCTAGTTTACCACAATGAAAACACTCAATTTTCCTTTTCTGAGATGAAAGATTTTTATCATGATATCTCCTAGCATTCTTATCATCCTTCTCCATCAACTTACACTCATGCATCAGATGTCCAACTTTATGACAGTAATGACAGATAATCTTCTTTTTAGATGCATGTGAGTGTGTGTGAGGACTGTGATCAGCAAACACTGATGGACCCTTTTTATTTATTTTCTGTTTTCCAATCATTTTCTGATTTTTATCATGTTTTTCTGTTTTCTTAGCCTTATACTGAGGTGAAGATGAAGTAGAAGGCTTTTCCTGTTCAGAAGATTTAACAAAAATAGTTTTCAAATTGGATCCATCGACCTTCCTCATGACTGGACTGTAGCCCAGTCCCTCTTTCTTAAAATTATCCTTTGCTCCCAACATTTTCTGAGCAATGGGCTGTTTGTCTGTAGAGGTGGTGGCTACATCTGAACCACTTACAAAAGATGTCATAACTTTGTTCTGAAGTTCCTTCTTGTTTATCTTATTGTAGCCCAGCCCTTCCTTCCTAGGGTTGATTTTTATACCTAGTAGCTTGTCTAGGTTTTTCTGCCCATCAACAAATTTAGACAAGGAAACTTTCAAATCCTGAATTTCATTTTCTAAAGAGGAAATATGTAGCTCATAACTGGCAATCTCTTGCTCACAGTAATTCATAGCTTCATTCAAAACTTTGTTAGCAGTTTTATATTTTTCAACTTCCTGTTCCAGATTGCTCAGTTTATCAGAATCTTCAACACACACAGTTTTTCCTCTTTCTAAGGCTAGCAGTCTCTCAGACATAGTGGAGTTCAGCATTTTTAATTTCTCATTTTCTTCCTTAAGCTTGTCATTCTTAATTAACTCATTTATCAAAGTCTGATCTTCTGAGTTAGTTTCAAGTTTTCTTCCAGCCTTGAATTCCTTCAAATCTTTTTCCTTCTTTACAATGTTTTTCTGTAATTCCACATTCACAGATTTGATGGCTTCAAATTTTTCAGCAAATAAGTTCTTCTCCTGCTCAAGTTTCTCAGATTTTTTATCATTTTTATTAGCAGATGTTCTCAGAGAATCATTTTCAGATTTCAGCTTGTTTAAATCTGAGTTCACACTTTCAAAGTTTTTCAGCAATTTTTCATACTGGTCATGATAGTTAACAAGAGTCTGATTATCATTATCAGAGTTGAATTTTTCTTTGAGTTCAGATATCACATTTATATGATCTTGATTTTCAGTTTTTAATAATGAAACTTGTTTCTTCAATATTTGAAAATCAGACATATAGGCATCATGAATATTTTTCAATTCAACACAATTTCTACAAGGAGAACTTAAACTATCTAAACCAGTACCCTTCTTCAATTTTTTATACTATTTTCTTAACAGTTCATGAGATTCAAATAATTCAGCATATGCATTCTCCCAATCTTCTAGAGAAAAATTCTCGAAGAGATTTACCTCATCATCATCATCTTCTTCAGTTTGATTGCTGCCTTGATCGATGCCACTTTGATTTCTTCTGTTGGCCATCATGCAGCTGTCCACATCTATCTCCTGAGTTTGCTTCAGCGTATCCAAAATGTCTTTAGCAGAACTGCAATCAACGAAGCATGAGTGAAAGGCTCTATCAGTAGCTGCCTTCATTAGATTTATAGCTATCTGATTCTCTTCATGCATAGACTTGTGACTGTCAGTCCATTTGGACTTTTTCTTTGGTAGTTTATGAGGACCATGTGAAATTACTTTCCACAGGTCTGGATTCACAGATTTGATATAATTCTTCAGACTAGCGAACCATGCATTAAAATGCGTACCACTGAAGATCGGTGGATGAGCCATGAGAACACAACAGATTAATGCAACAGGAATATTGATGCACTAAAAGCAAATTAGCACCGAAGTCTGCAAGATCGGATCTGCAGGTCGCTGGACCTTCTAAGCAGAAACTTGGCTCTGATACCAACTGTTAGGGTGCTAGGCCCGGATACAGAGGGGGGTGAATGTATCCTTCTATGAATAATGGCCAAATAAAAACTCAGATGCTAGGCAAAATCCGGAATTAAGCTAATTCGATTAAGCAAAATAACAAGCAGGTGGAGCGAGCCTATCCAAGCATCTAGCGGAAGCAAATCAAGCAATCAAACCACTACTCAATAGATTTTTTAGGTGGTTCGGTCCTCCAGACCTACATCCACCCCTCACTCCCAACCGGAGTGAGGCTTCACTAGCAAATGCTAGAACCAAGCAGACTCAGTCTGCAAACAAGGTGCTGCCACACAGCTTGACCAGGGGAACAACCTCCCCTCTTCCTCCCAACCGGAGGGACATCCCAAGTGACTCCCAGCCACATGGAAACTAGAGACCAAAGTCTCTCTTCCTCCAGTCCAGGAGGGAACCCGCCAGTGACTCCCCGTCACCAGCAACCAGAGGTCGAAGACCTCTCTTCCTCCAACCGGAGGGACCCCTGGACTTGCAACCCACAAGCCCAGAACCGGAGATCAGATCTCCCTTCCTCCAACCCGGAGGGAACACACAAGTGACTTCCAGCCACTTGCAAACTAGAGGTCACAGACCTCTCTTCCTCCAGACCAGGAGGGACCCGACCTCAGTCCAGAGGATCGGAAGTACAAAGCTAACCAAATGAAAAAGGAAAAATAAGAAAAGGAAAAATACACAGCGATCAGAAAGCTGTAAAGAAAGATAACACAGATGTGGCTCGCATGGAGCTGACTGGCCTGGATTTGATCCACGGTCCAGTAGACAGATCTTTAGGTAAGGTTCTCTTCCTCTTCTCTTCTCTCTCACTTTCTTTTTCTCTTAACCCTCACGAGCTCTCTAACTCTCTCTTTCTCTTCTTTTCCTTCTGCTCTTCTTCTCTTTATTTTCTTCTTCTTTCGCAGGCTCTCTCTGTCTCTTCTCTTCTCTTCTTCTTCTGCTTTCTACTGCAGCTCTTTTCTTCTTCTGCTCTTTCACTCTCTCGATCTCTTTTCCTCTATTCTCTTCGGCTCACCCTACCTCTTGCTCGATCAGCCTTTCTTCTTTTTATAACAGCAGCCAGCAGGAGGGCAGCACTGGGCGTGTGTGGATTCCACATTTCCCGCCCAGACCTTTTGGCCACGTGTCAGTCTCTCAGCCAGCTTCAGCACACGTGTCACAATCCTGTCTGCCATTCCAGCCTCGGATCACGTGCCACCCAGTCACTGGGGAATATTCTTCCTCGGACCACCTTCTTCTTTTTGTTTTTCTTCTTCTCCTGCATAGAGATTAAAACCATTAATACTCAGGGTTCTTCTATATATATATATACTTGAAATAAGTCGGTTGACACTCAAGCTAAAGCTGCACGAGGTGTGTAGGAAATAACACGGAGTAAAACGGTAGTAAAACACGCGATCAGGGGAAACCTGGACGAAGATAGAAAGAAGCAACACGAAGACATAGAAACAACACGAAGACACAAATACAGAAATATCATGAAGACTCAAACACAAAAATAACACGAAGACATAAAAACAACAGATAACACGAAGACACAAACACAGAAACAACACGAAGAATGAAAATAGAAACCGACACGAAGTGTGGTCACAAAGCAAAAAGGACACGGGGTCTAGGAAAAACAACACGAAGACAGAAGACAGGAACGGCTACAACGACACGTGATAAAACAGTGAAAGCAGGAAAATGACTCGAGTAACTACAGTAAATGACACGAAAACACAAGAGCAAAAATAAAAAGGATGACTCGAGATGAGCAACTAAATACTGAAGAAACGACACGAGGTTCACAGAAAAATGACTCGAAGTTCATCAGAACAAATCGAGCTGCTTCAGTAAACAACATGAAGACAATCAACAAACATAGTTGGAACAACACCACGTACAAAAGGACAACACGAAGTGTAGTAAACACAAACAACACGAAGTATGAAAGGAACAGTACGGACATACAAGGTACTACCTCATAGCAGTTTTCCTGTTAATCATGGAAATTTCAAATGCATAACATTACGTAAGATATCTGATTAAAATGACAATATTTAACATAGTGATGCTCATCATCAAAACACTAGGGAAGTCACAAATAAGAAAGCTGTGAACAACAAGGCATGTTGTACAGACTTCAGTCAATATGCATCAGACGACTGTGTATGGACTTGAAGACTGAAGGCGATGTACAGACTTTGATGTAAGACGCAGAATGAGACGCTGAAGTCTGTATAGAGTTTGATGACTGAAGCATGAACAGTACGCCAACGTATGGACTTGGCCAAAGCGTAGGGAAAGCCCCCAATGTGTAGACTTCCAATGTGAATGAAACGCTGTGCAGACTTGCTCAAACAGTCTGATGTATGGACTTGGAATTCCAACATAAGGATGTATGGACTTGGATAAGAGAATGGCTGTACAGACTTCACCACAGCTGCGATGTACAGACTTTGACAAAGCAGCGATGTACAGACTTTAAGTGAAAGTCCGATGTACAGACTTTAGCTGAAGACCAATGTATGGACTTCGAAAGTTAACAAGCGTCCTCAGTGTACAGACTTGGGCTGTACAGACTTTGACTCAAACATGCATATAAGATGGTAAATGAGATGCAAAAGTGTATAGACTTATGCTGTGCAGACTTCAGTTGAACCCAACTGAAGAGTGTATACACTACACTTATCTGGGGGGTCGACCCATCTAGAAAGGGGTCGGCCCACACTATGCTGACTGTGATGTATGAATACTTTATGCAGCAGATAACATGGCTGAACATCAAATATGCAATGCAAATGCTTTATGATCTGATAAACTAACAGAACAGCAATGCAATGCTTTGATAAACAGGCTGAACATCAGAATGACTGAACATATGAAGATGACTCATTTCAGCAAGATGACTCACAGTAACTCACATCAAACACCAATCATCAAAACCAAATCAATCATCAAAACAGAACATCAATGCATGGTGACTCACAGTGTATGACTCACATCAAAACCAATCATCAAAACCACAGAGGCACAACACTCCAATATTATTTGTGAAGAAGAAAGATGGAAGCCTGAGGCTTTGTATTGATTACAGACAGTTGAATCAGGCGACTATCAGGAATAAATATCTGTTTCCCAGGATTGATGATTTGTTTGACCAGTTACTGTCTGCTACTGTCTTTTCTCGGATTGACCTTCGGTCTGGCTATTTTCAATTGCGGATCCGGGAATCTGATTTGGAGAAGACAACTTTCAACACTCGTTATGGTCATTATGAATTTTTGGTTATGCCGTTTGGCTTGACTAATGCTCCAGTAGCCTTCATGGACCTAGTGCAGCGTGTTTTCCATCCATATCTGGATCAGTTCGTGGTGATCTTTGTTGATGATATTTTGATTTACTCTGCTTCTGAGGAAGATCATGTGCAGCACTTGAGGATCGTTCTGTAGACTCTAAGAGATCACGAGCTCTATGCGAAGTTCAGTAAATGTGAATTTTGGCTTCGGGAGATTCATTTTCTTGGCCACGTGATTTCTGGTGACGGAGTAGCAGTAGACCCTGAAGAGATTGAAGCTATTCTAAATTGGCAGAGACCAAGAACTGTGATAGAGATCAGAAGCTTCTTAGGTTTGGCTGGGTATTATTGAAGATTCATCTAGGATTTTGCAAAGATTGCAGCACCAATGACTAGACCGACTCGTAAAGATGTACCTTTTGTCTGGTCGGACCAGTGTGAGGATAGCTTTGTTGAATTGACAAGGCTCTTGACTTCTTCCCCAGTGTTGATTTTACCGTCTGGCTCGGGTGGATTTGTGGTTTGCACAGATGCTTCTCGAGTTGGTTTGGGTGCAGTGCTGATGCAACATGGAAATGTTATTGCTTATGCGTCTCGACAATTGAAACAACATGAAGAAAATTACCCCACGCATGATCTGGAGTTAGATGCAGTTGTTTTTTCCTTAAAGATCTGGAGACATTATCTATATGGTGAGAAATTTCAAATTTTTACTGATCATCAGAGTTTACAGTATATATTCTCCCAGAAAGATCTGAATCTCAGATAGTGTCGCTGGATGAAGTACATGAAAGATTATGACTTTACACTCTCCTATCAGCCGGGAAAAATGAATGTTGTGGCTGATGCTCTGAGCAGGAAAGTACAAGTCAGTCATCTGTTGCTTCATGAATGGAAATTGTGGGAACAGCTTCCGAGTGAGGCGTTTAGCGTGGATATTCCTGCCGATCCGAGGACAGCAGTTTGTGCTACCTTAACTTTGGGTTCAACTTTATATCAGTAGATTAAAGAAGCTCAACAAGTTGATCCTAATTTGGCACGTGTTATGTCAAGGTTCGATGTTGAATTTGATGACGAACTGGTTGTCAGTTTTCAGGGCAGAATGTATGTTCCCACTGATGATTCATTGAGACATGTGGTTCTGAGTGAAGCCCATGGATCCCGCTTTGCTATTCAACCAGGCACCACTAAGATGTATCAGAATTTGAAAAAGTAGTTCTAGTGGCCAGGTATGAAGAAAGATGTGGTTGTGTTTGTTTCTAAGTGCTTGACTTGTCAACAGGTTAAAGCCGAACATCAAAAGCCAGGTGGATTACATCAGCCGTTAGAGATTCCAATGTGGAAATGGGATCATGTCACTACAGATTTTGTGGTGGGTTTGCCTCGGACTTCACAGGGTTTTGATGGTATCTGGTTGCTTGTTGACAGATTAACTAAGACTGCCAGATTGTTGCCGATAAAAGTCTCCTGGAATGTGCAGAAGTTGGCCGAGCTTTATGTTCAGAAGATAGTGCCACTGCATGGAATTCCTATTTCACTTGTGTTAGATCATGATCCACGGTTTACCTCCGGCTTCTGGCGCAGTTTTCAGAAAGCTTTGGGCACGGAGTTAGCCTTCAGTTCAGCGTATCACCCGCAGTCAGATGGACAGTCGAAAAGAACTATTCAGACTCTGGAAGATATGCTGAGGTCGTGTTGCCTAGATTGGCAAGGTTCATGGAGTCAACATCTGCCACTTGTTGAATTTGCTTATAATAACAGTTTTCATTACAGTATTGGTATGGCTCCTTACGAAGCACTATATGGTCATCCTTGTCGTACTCCCTTGAACTGGTTTGATGTTGGGGACAGACTTTTAACGGGACCTGACATGGTGCAGCAATGTTTTGATGTGGTTCGTCTGATTAGGCAGAGATTGTTGACAGCTCAGAGTCGACAGAAAAGCTATGCAGATCAGCGCAGACGTCCACTGCAGTTTGAGCCCAGAGACATGGTTTTTGTGAAGGTATCTCCGATGAAAGGTGTTTCCAGATTTGGGAAGCGTGGAAAGCTTAGTCCGCGTTATGTCGGCCCATTTCCTATTGTTGAAGCTGTGGGTCAGGTAGCGTATCGATTGCAACTACCAGCGGCTATGCAAGCTATTCATGATGTGTTCCACGTCTCTCAGCTGAGGAAATATGTATCTGATGCATCCCATGTCCTTGATGACTCTGTTTGGCCCGAAGTGACTACTGATTTATCTACGCCAGAGTTTCCTATTAGAATTGAAGACCGTCATGAGAAATAGTTGAGAAATAAGGTTATCCCTCTGGTAAGAGTCACTTGGCAGCGCCACTCCGGCAATGAGTCTACTTGGGAGCGTGAAGATGAGATGCGTCAGCTTTTTCCTTACTTATTCCAGTAAGGTATAATTCTGTTTCTCAGTTTCCTCCTTATCCATCATTGTAAATTTCAAGGGTGAAATTTTTGTTAGGAGGGAGGGACTGTGAGGCCCGTGCCTTAGCCGATCTTTGGTGGTTCGGACCTAGAATCTATTCTGGAATTTTTGGCTATTTTCCTGGATTTTTAGGAATTTTTCTGGCATTTTTTAGGATTTAATTGAAATTATTTGAGTTTTTAAAAGGGGAAAATAAGGTATATATATATATATATATATATAAATTAACCCCTTTTTTCTTTTACCATTTTTCCCCACTCCCTCTCTCTCCCCCCTCGTCGATCTCCCTCTCGTCCTCTCTTCCCCCCTCCGATCGCCTCTCCCTCTCTCCTTGGGGATCCAGGCGAAACGGCGGTGGTTCGAGGCGTGGAGCTCGCCGTTAGAATCCTCGCGTCGAGTGGAACGCGTTGACGCCCACCTTGACGTGGTTTGCGGCTCGTGGGAGCGAGACGGAGCGTGGAGGCTCGGTGGTTCCCTTCCCATGCATGTGGCCTAATCGGCCGTTCCAGCTTGAACGAGGTAGGGGGATGGAATCCTGAGCTCGTTAGGAGCCTTCCCTATAGCTTGTGCTTCTCGTTAAGCTCCTATAGTGTGCATGTGGTGTATTTCTAGTTTATCGTGCTTAGGTTTCGTTCTTCACGTTTAATCTATTGTGAGCATGATAAATGAATGTTTTAGTAGTATATTGTTGTTGTAGGCATGTGGTTTGGCAGGAAAACATGTTTTCGTCGTTTACCCGACGATTTCGGTCGCCCGGGAGGGAAGCCGGTTTCAAACGTAACCCGTCCGTAACCCAAACGGTGTGACGGTCCTACCAGGAACCGTCACACGCGTAATGGTCCTCATGGGACGCGTTACAGTCCTGTGACGGACCTAAGTAGGTGCATCACAGGATGTGTAATGGTCGGCTCCCCGACCGTTACATGCCTTTTGACTTTGGTTGGCCTGGTTTTGCGGTTTGCCTGACGGCCTGTCGGGCGACCGTCAGGGCGTTGTAACGCGCCTCCGGGAGCGTGTTACACCCTGTAAAACGTTAAAAGAAAAACTGTGCGTAAGTTTTAGTCTCGGGTGGCTGTAACGGCCGTTTGAGGGTGCGTTACAGTGGATGTAACGCGCTACCCCTCGACCGTTACACTCTGTGACGCGGGGGCTGTCGACCGTCACACTCCTGCTGGTTTCTAAAAGCCGCATGTTCATTCTTTAATGCTTTCCACAATGATTATACGCCATGTTTAAGTTATTTTATGAACTAATGGCATGTTTTTAGACCCCAATAGAGTAGCTTTTCTTTCCTTGCGATGGAGCCACTGTGGTAGCCTTAAGGCCTTTGAGTTGCCGACCTGCCTGGGGATGGTGGAGGGGTGTTCCCGTTACACGGTTTGTAAGCTAGTTCCGTGGGCTCCCGGCCAGCGGTAGCGTCCTGCCGAGGGAGAAAACTAGCTAGAGGGCGTGGCTCAGGCGAGAGTCAGTGTGTGCACACGTGGTTGGAGGCTTTGGACTGACACTGACGAGTGTCACTCTGACTAGTCACTTGGTTTGGTACTGTTTACGCGCTCAGCTTGTCGTGTTACAGACTGCGAGTGCTTGAGACGTAGTGTAAGCCGTCAGTGGACGCATCTGGTTTCTACTCCCTGTGGTTGTCCTGTTCCCTGTGGCTTGGTTAGTTGAGGCACATTCTATTGGTAGATTTAGTTTTTGCCGTTTAGACTTATATGTTATTGGCATGTATTAGCTGTTATACCTGTTCAGTAGATTTACAGCTTTCAGTCTTATCATGCCATTGCCTGTTCATTTATTTAAATGCATGCTCTAATTACTTTAATTTTGCTTGATTGCATGTTTAGCACGAGGTAGGGATCCGCGTGACCCCTACTGAGTCTGGCTGTGACTCACCCTTCTTCTTTCAGGTGAGCCGCGCCCGTCGTCTCCCGGTGTTTCCCGTGTGCTCGGAGACCGTTCTTAGCTGCCAGCAGTAGACGGGTTGCCTTTTTGGCTTTCTTGTGTACTTTTGCCGGGGTATGCCCCGAGTAGTTGTACTTTTGGACTAGCACTCTTGTGCCTCTGGACTAGTTTATATATTTAGCACTATGTTTATTTTGAAATTGCTTCCACTTTTTTGCTAAATTTTATTGCTTAAATCTATTATGCGCGCTTGTGATTGCGATTCATTATACATCCCCTCGACAAACTTCACTAACCCTTCAGGGGCCTCATCAGCCTCTTGGGTGGCTTCCCCAGTTCTTGGTATCGGTGTATCGATGTTATCGGTATATCGGTATCCGGAGCTCTGGGTCGTCACACACAAGGTGGAGCTCGGCATGGAGCCGGGGATTTACATTTTTCTAAACTAGATTAGTGAAGATTAGTGAATTTATTTGAAATTACTTGAAGTAGATTGAAATTAAATGCTTTAACCCTTAGATAAATCATTGCAAGCCCAATAAAAGTCCATATGATGTATTAAGATTACAATTGGCCCATTGGATAATCCATAATGGCTGAATTAATGGATTAAAAGATTTATTAAAGGATATTTAACCTCAAATTCGTAACACATGTTAAATGCCTTTTGAAAAGGATTATAATAATCTAATTTCTGAAGATTGACTCCAAAATCGACCCTTACCTAACAGTCCACCTTGGACAAGCCGTTTTTACATTGGTTTCACACCAAATGGAGGCTATATTAAGAGGAGAAGTTGGAATTTTTTTCTAATTCGGAGTTAGAAAGTTTGGCATTGTTAGGCAAGGAATGTTGACAAATTTGGCCAAGTTTTGGCTATAAATAGAACCCCATTCGACCTCAAATCATCCCTGGAGACCAAGGCTATGCTGCTGCGGTGATTGAAGGAGATTTGAAGGAGGATTTGGGAGAAATCAAAGGGGTTCCATATTATTTGGGCATTTTTCTTACCTCTCATTAGATCCACCAAAAGGTAGGTATCTCTCATACTAAATCTCAATTAAAGCATGTTATCTTGTTCATTTTTCAGTGCTCTTTCCATTGATACTTGTTTCCCTAAATTCCGTTAAGAAATGAGCAAGTTATGGTCATTTTATTGGAGGGGTATTCCAGTTTTTCGTCAGAACCAGAACGTGCTATACCTCAGGAGCGTGTTCTGAACGCGCTAGCCCGACATAGCGCGTTCATACAGAGTATTTCCCCACCCTCAGGGGGGTCAAAAACATAATTTCAAAAAATATATATTCAAAATATATATATACTTTCCAGAACTTCAATATCGCGCTAGCATAAGCTAGCGCGTTCATAAAATTTTTACCCGGAATACCGGGGGTCAAAATAAATATTTTGAAAATATATATCTATAGCTATAGCGCCAACCTCACCTCGGCTCGGCTCAGCACAAACAAATAAATAAATATGTAACAAATAAATAAATAAATATATTACTAGTTCTGTACTATATCCACACACAACTTGAGCCCACATCCTATGCCCCTTGGGTCTTGACCCAAGGGTGAGCTCTCCAACATATAAAGCCATGGAAGTTTTTCTAACTTCCAATATGGGACTAAACTTTAGCCACCATACAATGGGATTATAGTACTTGGAATCCACCTTAATTGTAAAGCATTAGCATGTTAAAATTACTTTCAACATCTTAAATATTAAATTCATCATGTGAAATTTATTTTTACAGAATAAAAGTATTTTTAGTGTGTTAAATACTATTTACAACATGATAAGTCTATATTACTAGAAAATTTAGGTATAAAACTCATTTGAAGCATGTAAAAGTATGCTTATAAGTAAATTGATGTTTCAAAAATTATTATCAACATGATAACATTTATTTCTGTCATATCATCAGAAATTGAGTTATGAAAATTACTTTTAGCATGATTAAACTTATTTTTCTTATCGAATAAGTAGGAAATTAATGCATGAAAAATATTTACAGTATATTTAAAAAACTTCCAGCATGCTAAAATTAATTCCAACATGTTAGAATTATTTTTAGCTTGTTAGGACTATTTTTCAGCATATTAAAGTTATTATAAACTATTTTTCAGCATGTAAAAATCTATTTTATCATGTTATTAGTAAAGTAATGTATAAAAATTAGTTTCAACATGTAAAAAAATATTTCAAGTATGATAAATTTACCTCCTGTATATTGAGATAGGAAATTATTTTTCAGCATGATAAGTTTATTTAAAACTATTTTTTTTCTTCTTTTCCTATTAAGAAATTAGTAACTAAATGTATAAAAATTATTTTCAGCATGCTAAAAATTACTTTCAGTAAGATAAAATTATTTACAGTATGTCAGGATTATCTTAGCATGTTAGAATTAATTTCAGCATGCTAAAGCTATTTAAAAACTATGTTCAGCATGATAAACCTATTTTCTCAACAAATAATTAGCAAATAAATGTAGAAAAATTATTTTTCAGCATGAAAAATTTATTTTGTTATCAGGAAATTTAGAAAAATAGCATGGTAAACTTATATTTATCACCTCATCAATAAATTAGTGTACGAGGATTATTTAGCATGTTAAGTATTCATATTAATATGTTAAATAAAGATTTTCAGCATGATAAAAAGTTAATTCCAGCATGAAAAGTCTACCTTATCATCTCAGCAGTAAAGTGACACATGAAGATTATTTCCATCAAGTAAAACTTATTTTTAGTACATAAGCTCTATTTTCTTATCAAATAATTATTACATTGATGAATAAATGGTAAATACCAAAAATCAGGATTTTAAAATTTGGAAATTATACTTCCTACCTAAAACACTTAGTTATGAAAAATAAACATCAGATTAGACTATGAAATTTAAAATAATTCTATTTACTTGACTTCCTTCCTAGTTTACCGTCATCCTTGAATTCTACGACTTAATGTCGTTAAACATGATGCCTAAAATGAGTTTTCCACTCTCCTTTGCAATTATCACAATTTTTGTCAGATCTGTACTTGTTTACAAATGAGTTTGTTCTTAAAATTCTTTGGCCATATTGTGGAATTATATAGAAAAATGTCAGGGGCTATGGGTCCCAATGAAATGACATTTAAATGCTAGTGTATAAAGGGGTTCTGATCTGATCCCACGGGCGAGCCAAAGTCCAAATATAAACCGGTATTATAATGATCAGGCACTGGCATTCACCAATACAAGGTCTATTACAGTTAGGGGCAATCATACTGCCGTGAGAACCCCTAAGTGTGTAGCTAAATAGTGATATTCCATGAGGGGCTGTCATATCGTTGTGATCTCCCCTTAGTGCTTTGGCCAATCCTACTGAGTGTTGGTAGAAGTGATTGCTCTACTTCTATATTGTTATTGGGCAGAAGTGATTGCTCTACTTCTATATTGTTATTGCTTAAAGGTTCATCATAAATATCCTTGTAGAAGTGATTGTTCTACTTCTATACTGTTTAAAGTTCAAGTGATTGCTCTACTTCGATATTGCTTAAAAGTTCATCATGAAAGTTCTTGAATTATCTTAATTATAGTACCCATCATCTCATCATGAAAGTTCTTGATATATTTCTAGAAATGACCATCGTCTTGTCTACTATCATGATCTTGAAATTATCTTGTTATCTTGAAATTGCTTGGAAATTCTTTATACAAAAATTCCTACTTGAAATTCATGATCAACTACTTCCTGACACAAATTGTTTAAATTGTTAAATACTTAAAGATTGCCTGGCTTTAAAGATATAGAATCCTACTGAGCTTTTTGCTCCTCCTACGTTTTGGTTAATTGTTGCAGGAAGGGAAAATGAACAAGGGAATGGACAAGAGTGAAAGAGTGATTTACCTAGGTTTATGTAGATCAATAGTTACTCTTACAAGAATTATGAAATTTGGAAGATTGTATCATGCCTTTATGGCTTATAAATTAGTGATGTAAACCTTTATTTTGATGGAATAAAATTATCAATTTCTTCTTATCTCTCGTCTTAGAATTAAATTTGTATATGCTCTGATTGACACGAGTGCCTCGTAACTGCTCGCGCCCTCGATTTTTCGCGTCGGGGTGTGACAGTTCAAGCCCCGCCTCTTTTCCTTTTATCCTCCTTCGTGTCTGTCCGATCTAATCATCACTCTATTATGTTGATCTACCTCCAATCTTTGTCCTGTCCTTCATCCTGCAAGCTACCAAGGCAAGAAATGCAAGTGCAAGGGGCAACGCCGAATGTTTCAGGATTACAAGTTACCTTCACTAAAGGATGCAAGGTATGATTTAATTGCGAAAGACTGCATCTTCAATTTTCCATTATTCATTTCTATGCATGTGCACAAAAGTGAGATTTTCAACATGATAATGAGTGTTAGTTTAAAAGTCATGTCTTAGTCAAGTCAGTTTGAGGTTAAATTCTGCTTATGTAACATCAATGGTTATAATAAACTCCGCGCCAGGAGTCCGACATTCCCTCCTCGGTCATTAAGGGCTATCCCTTCGCACAGGTCACACACACTACACAGCGTCCTTAGCCGGCTCCTTTGAAAAATATCGTTTCTACATTGACCATGTCCAAGGGGCATGAAGGTCTTTTCTCTTCTCCACTCGGCTCAGGTGTAGAGGCAATAGGCAGACTAGGTAAGACGACCAACCTAAACACTCCCCGAAAGGTGGAAGTCTCAAATAGGGACAGTCTATTAAGCGCTTATTCTCCATTATAAAATTCCAAAAGTCAATGTCTTTCAAAGTCCAAAGGATAAAAAAACAAAAAAAATAAAAAAACATATAAAAAATCAATACTGGCATGGCAAGAGGGCAATATAGTTCCCCGCGGGACGTCATGAGCCCAGTCGTGTGCGTGCCTGAAGGAGAACTAAGGTTTGATGATATTGATAAAAAGTCCTGGCGTAACAAACCTAATCCCTAGGAGGAGTGCCATGGGCGGAAGTCAAACTTTGATACCTCTAAAACCTACACCGAGCTTGTCTCCATATTTTCTTCCATTTCTCTCTCCAAGGCCGAAGTATTTCTTGGGTATAGCCCTAGTAGGAGCACCATTGACCAGGGGCAGTTGTGTAGCATCTCGGATAAAAAAAAATGATAAAGAAATTGACCTTTTCCCCAAGTAGATAAAAACCTTAAATAACTCTATAAGAAGGCCAAATAAAAAGGTAGAATACCCAATGAGGGCCACTATATAAATATACACCAATTAAAGTTCATCATATAAATAAAACGTATAAGGGTTTTCCTTTTCCAAACACAAGAGAAAAGGGCGCCCCTTACCAGGGCGCCATTTACCTAAATGAAGCCCTTCTGCAAGGGCGCTAATTCTGAAGCCACACGGCGAACACCCAATACATATAGATATATATATCTCTCTCTTAAGACCCCACCAACCAACCAATCCTATATATATATAATACATCTTAAACACACCTCAACACCCAACATGGCACGGCACAGGAAATAGCACCCAGGAAGAAATAGCGCCCCTGACCTGGGCGCTATTCTCAATAGGGCGCCCCTATCCCAAGCGCCATTTCCCATACCATTAAAAAAAATATAATAAAAATAACCATAGGAAATGACGCCCACATGCATGGGCACTATTCCTCTAAACAGAGACCACTTACAAGGGCGCTATTTCCTTAAGGGGCCACCAACTTACCCACATGAACGGGCCAGAGTCACCCAGCTAAAGTGCGCCCCTTACCAGGGTGCCATTTCAATAGGGCGCCCCTACCCAGGGCACCATTTCCCACAGCCGCAGTAATCACCAGAGTTGGTGGAAACAAGAACAACCTACATTTGCTGGCAATGGACCCACGAGGGAACATATATAGCAAGGCTTTCAGATCTGGTTTCCAATGGACCCTAACGTTTTATTCCCTATAAACAACTCCCTCCATCCAACGTAGATGACCCTTACTGTCATCCTGTCGCAGAAGAGAAGGTGGTCTGTGGCTTTTCTCGTCTCCACATGTAGAAGAGAGATCTCATTTCTTCTCTTCATGTGCAGGAGACGGGAAGTTAGCTTCATCCTACGTACCACGTCCTGCTGCTGAGAGCCTGGCTGTAGAGAACGTGGAGGGCTAGGATTCTAATTCTATTATACTATTATACCTCGTTAACCGCACCAACAGGTAGGTGTTCTCAAGATCTGGCCTAACCGTAGCTAACAGGGTAACATACATATCATGCATGATTAGTATAATCCATTCCTACATAACCTGTTTAGCCTATCACACTATTTTACATGCCTTACGTCAGACATATAATGTAATGCCCTGGATCCTTGGGGATATTTGCTGGATCCTTTGCAGGTCTTGTTGGATCTTTGTTGGATCTTTCGGATCTGTTTCGGATTGGTTTCGTTGAGTTTCAGTTCGCTTTGGTAGCTTCCGAGTTGAGTTTGACGAGCCGTGTGGGTTTTTCACTCGTACTAGTTACGGAACCCTACGGTGAGTTTGTTTGTCAATTCTCGAACTCGTGGATACTGCAGCGACGATGTACTCTTCGAGCCGGTCGTTTCGGCTATTTTTTGCGTATTTTTTTGAATTTATGCATTTTCGGCGCATTTTCAGAATTTTCAGAAATTAGAAAAATTTTCTAATTTCTTTTCTTCTTTTCCTCTCTCCTCCTTCTCATTCGTCGCCGTCGCCTCTCTCTCTCCCATTTTCTCTCCCGTTCGCCTCCTCGGCTCCGGCTGCAGACGGAGGACCTAGAGGCACGTGTTGGGGACGTGATGGAGCTGGCTGGGTGCGCGATGGAGCAAGGATCGATCGATTGTGGCGCGATCCTGTTCGGTGGATTCAAAGCCAGTGAAATCGGTTCGCGAGTGGTTTTCGGCGTGGTTTAGTCCTTCCAGGGCACGGTTTCTTCGGTGGAGGTAGGGTGACTGATCCTTACTTCGTCCTCTCCGTTTTCCCTGCCATTGCACGACGTTCGGCTAGGAAACGATCGTGTTTGGGCTTGTTTTGCCTAAACCGTGATTTTCGTGATTTTTAGGGTCGGCTGGTAAACGGTGACTGTTTGCGGCGTAGTTAGTTTCTAACTGACCGCTGGGATGTTAGGATCCCATCCACGTTGATTTCGTGTCGTTTGGTGTTCATTCGAGGCCGGTAGAAGCCCGGGAACCTCGGTGACCCACTTAGGGTTGATTTGTCAAAATCGCCCGGATCTTGCGTTTTTGAGCTTGCATGTGGGCGTTTTGGCCCTCTGAGTTATCTTTTGGCGTTTAGGTTTGTTTCCCCTGCGCTTCGGCGTGAATGGGGCGTGGAATGGGCCGGTTTGGCCATTCCTATGTTTTCCCGCCGTGAACGATGTAGCGGTCGTGCCAGCGACCGTCACTTGTCTTTGACGGCCCCACGATTGGCCGTTACATCGGTTGGCGTTTTTGGGTTCTTCTGGCTTTGGGCGTGTGACGGCCCAATGGTGGCGCGTCACAAGCCTTGTAACGCGTATGGCTTGACGCGTTACACCTGTCTTGTCGTTTTGCGGATTGAGTATGGCGGTTCCTCTGACGGCCTGGTCCTGGCGCGTCAGAGTGTTGTAACGCACCCAGGTTGGGCCGTTACATCGTGTTTGACCGAGTTTTGCTGGGCGTTGACCGTTTAAGGCGGTTGATGTAGCGGTCGTGCCCCCGTGCGTCACAGCGTTGTAACGCGCCGTGCTTAGGTCGTTACATGCTGTTTGGCTGAGGGCTGGGTGGATGAGTGCTGTCTTGTGTGACGGCCTTGCCCCCGTGCGTTATTTGGATGTAACGCGTCCTTGTGGGACCGTTACATGGCCTAGCTCAGCCTTTGTTTTCTATCTTCGGGGTGTGTTAGTAACGCGCATGCCCCTGTGCGTCGTTTGGTTCTAGCGCGTCTCCCCTGCCGCGTTGCTTGCTTGTAACGCGCTTGGCCTTGTGCATTACTTGGCCTTGTTTCGTGTGTTTTGTGTTTTAGAGTGGTTAGGGTGGTGTGTGAGTGACGGCCTATCGTCCGACCATCACTTGGTGTGTAACGGCCGTGGTCTAGACCGTCACATGCTTGTAGCGGTCTAGGGGTGGTGCGTTACATCCCTTGTGCTCCGTTTTCCATGATTTTGGTTTCGGCTTGTCTTGGCTTGTCCTTGTGGTCTGCCCGTTGTCTCGTGGATGTCTCCCGACATCCTATGAGGGCTAAGACTACGTTGTAAGGTGGCCAGGCGTCTTCTTGCTTGAGGTAGGGTTTCCTATCCTACCTTTGCTTGTGTTTTGGTCTGGTTCCGGTCAACCCGATGTGACCCTGTGGTTGACGTGTGACCTTGTGTGTGTGTGTCTCGGTGGTTGTGCCCGGCTCGAGATACTACTTCTGGATACCTTGAGGTGTTGCCTTACCTCGATTTGCGTGTCCAGGTGTGCTGAGGGTTCTTGGGGTGTTTCCCTCAGGTCTCCGTGTGTTGTTTTCTGCGGAGCGTGATTTCTTCTGGCTTAGGATTAGACCGATTGGCGGCTTGTTCCGCTGTTTGTGACGATCTTGCCGTCGAGTCGTCTGACTCAAGGATCGTTACGTTGTAGGTCTAGTTGCCTGGTCCTGAGTCGGTTGGCGGCTGTTTGACTGCCTTGGTGCTTTGCTGTGCACGAGACAGGGCTTTTCTTAGCTGTCTATGCTTTAGCACCTGTGTTTCAGAGTCTGTGCCTTGTGAGCCTCCACTAGTTGTAGCCCTAGGCTTGTTGCCGACCCACCGGGAGTGGTGGAGGGGTTTTCCTGTTGCGTCTTGATTACGTATGATTCTTAAGCTAGTTCCGTGGGCCCCGGCCAACGGTAGCGTCCTACCGAGGGGAATACTAGCTAGAGGCCTGACCTAGGTAGAGGTCGGTGTGTGCACACATGGTCAGGGACTGGGGACTTGCGCTGACGGGCGTGGCCCTGACTAGTCACTCACAGTTGGTGCTGTAGTCTTGTGCTGTGGTACCTTGTTTCCTTGGAACTGTTGTTCCTCGGACCTGGTTCTTGGTGTGTCTTGTCCTTGAGTGACTTGACACTTGTGGCGCAGTGTAAGACGTCAGTGGACGCATCTGGCTGTTCTTCTGGGAGGAGGGTGCTCCTGTCACTTGGTGCGGTGGCTCTCGGCGTTTTCTTGCGCGCTGAGACCTTTTCAAGTTGCCCGCTTGTGGCTGTACTCGAGGTCAGTGTTCTGTCATTTGCATGACGTTCTAGTCATGCATGGGGCTGTGTGCGACGTTTCATGTCATGTTTTGTCTGTGTTTCGGCGTCGGCGTTTGCCTTCGCCTTTGCTTTGACCGACGGACTGGGTTACCCTACTGTGTGAGTTTGGGGTTGACCGTCTATTGCCATTTGGAGTAGCTTAGGGTGCCGAGTTCTCCTCGGTGGCCGTTGTTCCGTGTTTTACGGCCTCGCTCTTCTTTGTTGTTGAGCTCCCCTTGCTCTTAGCATGTTCCCTACTCCTGCTGTCCCTGCTCTGTTTACAGCTTTGTAGTGTAGCTTTTCCTGCTTTGCTGCACTTACTGTTTCCGTAGTTGCTTCCATTGCTCTGTGCGTTTTCCAGTGGGGATCCGCGTGACCCCTACTGAGTTTCTGTTTAGAGACTCACCCCTGCTCTTTTCAGGTGGGTTTTGCCATCTGCCTCTGCTGTTCCTGGTGGAGCGCGTTCGCTGTAGCTGCCAGCTATACCTACGTCGGGTTTCCCCCGACTTCAGTGTACGTTTCTTTCTGTCAGACTATACTGTGTTAGACTTGTTGTCTTTCCTTGGGCTGGACTCTGGTGTATAATCGTAATTATTGAAATTATTAATGAAAAGGTAATTTTATTTCTGCTACTTTAGCAATCCAATCTAATAAAATTTAATTGCTTACTGTTATATCTGCTGGCTTCAATGTATTCCACACACTCCTTTTTCCCTTTGGCGCTTTCCCGCGCTTGGGAGGCCTCGCAGGTCCCATGTGGTATCACGTGTATTCGGTATTTATAATGGGTGCACCGGGTATCCGGAATCCGGGTCACCACAGATGGTATCAGAGCAGTGTTCTGAGATGTTTGGAGTTCTTTTTTGAGCTATCAGATCATTGTCGTGTGAGATACATGGAAATCCAGATATACAGTTACCAGAGTCCTTGAGGTCCAGTACAGTCTCTTGCTGGCGTAGGTGTTGCGATGTTTGTCGCGGTGTTTTTCCATGTGTGGTCTTGTGCGTGCTTTGTTGGCACTGTACGAGATTGTTTTGCTCTCGTCTGGGTGTGACAAGGTGCTTCATTTCGGTTTTAATGTTGGTCTCGATCGTGTTGCACTTGGCAGTGTTTGTCGGTTGGCATGAACCTGCAGTGCATTATTCGAGCTGTTTCTATGTTTTGCTCAGGTGGCTTGTGACTTTTAGCGTTGGTGTGATGGCCATGCACGTTCTTACGTTGCTTTGGTTGTCCCAGCTCCTGATGCATTGTTGTTTCGGTTGTCTCGATTGTCGTGTTGCCTCTATTGAGAAGTTGCTCAGCCGAGCTAGGATCTTCCTTTCCTGGTGAGCTTATGTTGTTGAGTTTCTTGCTTCTCATCCCTTCTGGTGGAATTTTTTTGAGGTGAGCCTTGGAATTGCTGTCTTAGTGGTGCCTTTTGTCCTGTGTCTGCTTAAAGTGTGGACAGCTTTATTTTGAGCCTGATCTGCTCCTTGTTTTAGGGTTGCTTGGCTTTGGACTCCATAATGGTGTTAAGAGCTGTTGTGCACCGTATTTGTCGTGCTGTGTCTGACAGCCGATGTGTTGTGAAGGCTCATTTGTTGTTCCAGGACGTGAAGGTAAGCTGAGATTGCTGCTTTCCGCGTGCTTTGCGCTGAAGCTGGTGCTCTTCCTTTATTGCACTTAGGCTCCTTGTGATCGGTTGTTCACGAGATCGGTGCTCGTGGCGTGTTAATTGCGATCTTTGTTGATTGCAATGGTGCCTGGTGTGTGCTGAGATGCGATTACCGATGTTGTTCTATTGCCTGTGTGCGTTGTTGAGAGTACAGCTGAAGTGTGTGGGTTGGTTACCCATTTGTCGAGAGGTTTTGTTCCTTCTCGTTGTGGCTTTGTCTTGGCTTCCTGCGCCTTGACTTTGCCCATTGTCGTGTCGTTGTTTGTGGTTTTCTTGTGTTGGCATCGGCATTGTGCGAGTGTTGGGGAATTTGTCGGCGTTCCTTGCTGATTGAGTACCCTTTGCTCTGCATTTCTTTCTTGGGTGTTATGCTCTCGAGACGTGTTTGTAGTCCTTGAGATGCGCTCCCTGAGAGTGATGTCATTTCTTGTTGTTGTGGGTCTTTTTCTTGGTGAGCAGTCTGATGCGTGACCCGTTCCTTGTGGTCATGTGCTTAGCTGTTTCTGTGCCTTGATGTGACCCTGCTTGCAGTGTGTTCCGTGGTTCTGTGTGTTCTGCAGACCCGAAATTCTGCAGGTGTTGTCGTTGTGTTGTTTTGGCGCTGTTTCTTTATGATTTTGTGTCTCTACCTTGGACCATGGTCTTGTCTTGCCAGTTGGCTTGCTGTGCTCTCTTTTCCTGGTAGAGTTAGCTTGCGACTCGATCAGATGTGATAGCTGGCTGAGTGCTGACTTGATTGTGTTTCTGGTCCAGTGGTGGTGTTGTTGTCGTTGGCGTTCTGTGTGCCAGGTGTTCCCTGTTACCTTTGGCACTGGAGCCGATGATGTGGTCGAGCTGTCAGCTGTGAGGACTGTGTCTCCTGGTGTAAGCTGCTGCTTGCCGTGTTGTTGTTGGTTTCTTGGTGTTGGTTATCGGTTGTTGTGGCAGTCGTGTCTCATTTCTGGTGAGACGTAAGCGACGTTGCCCTTGCTTCGGAGGTGTTAGATGTATTCACTTTGGTGTCATGTTCGTGTTGTGGACTTGCTGTCTTGGAAGCTAGAGCGTGTACCTGTAATTGTGGTCTGACGGTGTTCCTCTGAGCTGTGTTTTTCGAGATTTGTGTTGTTGGGTTGTTCTTCCCTGCTTCTCCTTTGTTAGTCCTTAATTTCGAGGGTGAAATTTCTTAAAGGAGGGGAGGATGTAATGCCCTAGATCCTTGGTGGATATTTGCTGGATCCTTTGCAGGTCTTGTTGGATCTTTGTTGGATCTTTCGGATCTGTTTCGGATTAGTTTCGTTGAGTTTCGGTTCGCTTTGGTAGCTTCCAAGTTGAGTTTGACGAGCCGTGTGGGTTTTTCTCTCGTACTAGTTACGGAACCCTACGGTGAGTTTGTTTGTCAATTCTCGAACTCGTGGATGCTGCAGCGACGATGTACTCTTCGAGCCGGTCGTTTCGGCTATTTTTACGTATTTATCTGAATTTGTGCATTTTCGACGCATTTTTGGAATTTTCAGAAATTAGGAAAATTTCCTAATTTCTTTTCTATTTCTTTTCTTTTCCTCTCTCCTTCTCGTTCGCCGCCGTCGCCTCTCTCTCTCTCCCGTTTTCTCTCCCGTTCGCCTCCTCGGCTCCGACTGTAGACGGAGGACCTAGAGGCACGTGTTGGGGACGTGATGGAGCTGACTGGGTGCGCGATGGAGCAAGGATCGGATCGATTCTGGCGCGATCCCGTTCGATGGATTCAAAGCCGGTGAAATCGGTTCGTGAGTGGTTTTCGGCGTGGTTTAGTCCTTTCGGGGCACGGTTTCTTCGGTGGAGGTAGGGTGACTGATCCTTACTTCGTCCTCTCCGTTTTCCCTGCCATTGCACGACGTTCGGCTAGGAAACGGTCGTTTTTGGGCTTGTTTTGCCTAAACCGTGATTTTCGTGGTTTTTAGGGTCGGCCGGTAAACGGTGACTGTTTGCGGCGTAGTTAGTTTCTAACTGACCGCTGGGATGTTAGGATCCCATCCACGTTGATTTCGTGTCGTTTGGTGTTCATTCGAGGTCGGTAGAAGCCCGGGAACCTCGGTGACCCACTTAGGGTCGATTTGTCAAAATCGCCCGGATCTTGCGTTTTTGAGCTTGCATGTGGGCGTTTTGGCCCTCTTGAGTTATCTTTTGACGTTTAGGTTTGTTTCCCCTACGCTTCGGCGTGAATGGGGCGTGGAATGGGCCGGTTTGGCCATTCCTATATTTTCCCGCCGTGATCGATGTAGCGGTCATGCCAGCGACCGTCACTTGTCTTTGACGGCCCCACGATTGGCTGTTACATCGGTTGACGTTTTTGGGTTCTTCTGGCTTTGGGCGTGTGACGGCCCAATGGTGGCGCGTCACAAGCCCTGTAACGCGTATGGCTTGACGCGTTACACCCGTCTTGTCGTTTTACGGATTGAGTATGGCGGTTCCCCTGACGGCCTGATCCTGGCGCGTCAGAGTGTTGTAACGCGCCCAGGTTGGGCCGTTACATCGTGTTTGACCGAGTTTTGCTTGGCATTGACCGTTTAAGGCGGTTGATGTAGCGGTCGTGTCCCCGTGCGTCACAGCGTTGTAACGCTCCGTGCTTAGGCCGTTACATGTTGTTTGGCTGAGGGCTGGGTGGATGAGTGCTATCTTGTGTGACGGCCTTGCCCCCGTGCGTTATTTGCATGTAACGCATCCTCGTGGGACCGTTACATGGCCTAGCTCAGCCTTTGTTTTCTGTCTTCGGGGTGTGTTAGTAACGCGCATGCCCCTGTGCGTCGTTTGGTTCTAGCGCGTCTCCCCTGCCGCGTTGCTTGCTTGTAACGCGCTTGGCCTTGTGCGTTACTTGGCCTTGTTTCGTGTGTTTTGTGTTTTAGAGTGGTTAGGGTGGTGTGTGAGTGACGGCCTATCGTCCGACCGTCACTTGGTGTGTAACGGCCGTGGTCTAGACCGTCACATGCTTGTAGCGGTCTAGGGGTGGTGCGTTACATCCCTTGTGCTCCATTTTCCGTGATTTTGGTTTCGGCTTGTCTTGGCTTGTCCTTGTGGTCTGCCCATTGTCCCGTGGCTGTCTCCTGACATCCTATGAGGGCTAAGACTACGTTTTAAGGTGGCCAGGCGTCTTCTTGCTTGAGGTAGGGTTTCCTATCCTACCTTTGCTTGTGTTTTGGTCTGGTTCCGGTCAACCCGGTGTGACCCAGTGGTTGACGTGTAACCTTGTGTGTGTGTGTCTCGGTGGTTGTGCCCGGCTCGAGACACTACTTCTGGATGCCTCGAGGTGTTGCCTTACCTCGGTTTACGTGTCCAGGTGTGCTGAGGGTTCTTGGGGTGTTTCCCTTAGGTCTCCGTGTGTTGTTTTCTGCGGAGCGTGATTTCTTCTGGCTTAGGATTAGACCGATTGGCGGCTTGTTCCGCTGTTTGTGACGATCTTGCCGTCGACTCGTCTGACTCAAGGATCGTTACGTTGTAGGTCTAGTTGCCTGGTCCTGAGTCGGTTGGCGGCTGTTTGACTGCCTTGGTGCTTTACTGTGCACGAGACAGGGTTTTTCTTAGCTGTCTGTGCTTTAGCACCTGTGTTTCAGAGTCTGTGCCTTGTGAGCCTCCACTAGTTGTAGCCTTAGGCTTGTTGCCGACCCACCGGGAGTGGTGGAGGGGTTTTCCTGTTGCGTCTTGATTACGTACGGTTCTTAAGCTAGTTCCGTGGGCCTCGGCCAACGGTAGCGTCCTACCGAGGGGAATACTAGCTAGAGGCCTGACCTAGGTAGAGGTCGGTGTGTGCACACGTGGTCAGGGACTGGGGACTTGCGCCGACGGGCGTGGCCCTGACTAGTCACTCGCAGTTGGTGCTGTAGTCTTGTGCTGTGGTACCTTGTTTCCTTGGAACTGTTGTTCCTCGGACCTGGTTCTTGGTGTGTCTTGTCCTTGAGTGACTTGACACTTGTGGCGCAGTGTAAGACGTCAGTGGACGCATCTGGCTGTTCTTCTGGGAAGAGGGTGCTCCTGTCACTTGGTGCGGTGACTCTCGACGTTTTCTTGCGCGCTGCGACCTTTTCGAGTTGCCCGCTTGTGGCTGTACTTGAGGTCAGTGTTCTGTCATTTGCATGACGTTCTAGTCGTGCGTGGGGCTGTGTGCGATGTTTCATGTCGTGTTTTATCTGTGTTTCGGCGTCGGCGTCTGCCTTCGCCTTTGCTTTGGCCAACGGACTGGGTTACCCTACTGTGTGAGTTTGGGGTTGACCGTCTGTTGCCATTTAGAGTAGCTTAGGGTGCCGAGTTCTCCTCGGTGGCCGTTGTTCCGTGTTTTACGGCCTCGCTCTTCTTTGTTGTTGAGCTCCCCTTGCTCTTAGCCTGTTCCCTACTCCTGCTGTCCCTGCTCTGTTTACAGCTTTGTAGTGTAGCTTTTCCTGCTTTGCTGCACTTGCTGTTTCCGTAGTTGCTTCCGTTGCTCTGTGCGTTTTCCAGTGGGGATCCACGTGACCCCTACTGGGTTTCTGTTTAGAGACTCACCCCTGCTCTTTTCAGGTGGGTTTCGCCGTCTGCCTCTGCTGTTCCTGGTGGAGCGCGTTCGCTGTAGCTGCCAGCTGTACCTGCGTCGGGTTTCCCCCGACTTCAGTGTATGTTTCTTTCTGTCAGACTGTACTGTGTTAGACTTGTTATCTTTCCTTGGGCTGGACTCTGGTGTATAATCGTAATTATTGAAATTATTAATGACCAGGTAATTTTATTTCTGCTACTTTAGCAATCCAATCTAATGAAATTTAATTACTTACTGTTATATCTGCTGGCTTCAATGTATTCCACACACTCCTTTTTCCCTTTGGCGCTTTCTCGCGCTTGGGAGGCCTCGCGGGTCCCATGTGGTATCACGTGTATTCGGTATTTATACCGGGTGCACCGGGTATCCGGAATCCGGGTCGCCACATATAACCTGCTTTACATAACCTGTTTAGCCTATCCCACTATTTTTACCTGATTTACGTGAGAAATATAACCCATTTTATATAACATGTTTAGCCTGGCACACCATTTTACGAATATCAAACATATATATTGTAATGTCCTGGATCCTTAGTAGGTCTTGTTGGATCTTTATTGGATCTTTCGGATCTGTTTCGGTGAGTTTCGGTTCACTTTTGTGGCTTCCGAGTTGAGTATTACGATCCGTGTGGGTTTTTCTCTCGTACTATTTACGGAACCCTACGGTGAGTTTATTTGTCAGTTCATCGACTCGCGGATGCTACAGTGACGATGTACTCTTCGAGCTGGTCATTTTGACTATTTTTTGCGTATTTTTCAGAAATCGGGCCAAAAATCAAATTTTTCAGAAATTAGGAAAATTCCTAATTTCTTTCCTTTTTCTTTTCCTTCCTCTCTCCTCCTTCTCATTTTCGCCGCCGCCTCTCTCTCTCCCATTTCTCTCCCGTTTCACCTTCTCGGCTTTGGCTGCAGACGGAGGACCTAGGGGCGAGTGCTGGGGATGCTGTGGAGCTGGTTGGGTGTGCGACGGGGCGAGGATGGAGTGGTTTTGGCGCGATCCCGAACGGTGGATTCAAAGTCGACGTTTGAGCTCGCGGTGCGGTTTTCGGCGCGGTTTAGTCCCTTCGGGGCATGGTTTCTTCGGTGGAGGTAGGGTGACGGATCAGCACTTCTTCCTGTCCATTTTCCCTGCCATTGCACGTTGTTCGGTGTAGAAACGGCTGAGTTTGGGCTTGTTTAGCCTAAACCATGATTTTTGGGTTTTGTAGGGTTCGCCGGAAAACGGCAACCATTCGTGGCGTAGTTAGTTTCAAATTGATCGCTGGGATGTCTGGATCCCATTCATGTTAGTTTCGTGTCGATCGGTTGTCATTTGAGGCCGGTAGGAGTCCGGGAACCTCGGTGACTCGTTTTGGGTCGATTCGTTAGAATCGCCCTGATCTTGCGTTTTAGCGCATGCATGTGGGCTTTTTAGCCTCCCGATGTCATTTTTCATCGAGTGGCTTTGTTTCCTCTGCGTTTCGGCGTGAATGGGGCGTGGAACGGGCCGATTCGGCGTTTCCACTGTTATCCCGCCGTGGCCGGTGTAGCGATCATTGCAGAGACCGTCACAGTCTCTAACGGCCCTACGATAGACCGCCACAGCGTTTGAGCATTTTGAACTTTTCGTGATTGTGGGAGTGTGACTGTGAGGCCCGTGCCTTAATGGATCCTTAGTGGTTCGGACCTAGAACTCATTCTGGAATTTTCAGCTATTTTCCTAGATTTTTAGGAATTTTTTTGGTATTTTTCCGGATTTAATTGGATTTAATTGAGGTTTTATGGAAATAATAAGGTTTTTATATATAATAAATATATTATATATATTAACTTTATTTTTTTTCCTTTAATCCCTCACCCTCTCTCTCTCCCCTCGTCGATCTCTCACTCACCCTCTCGCTCTCTCTCTCTTGTCCGATCGCCTCTCCCCCTCTCCTAGGGAATTCGGGCGAGACGACGTCGGTTGGAGGCACGGAGCACGCCGGTGGAATCCTCGCGTCGAGAGGAATGCGTTGACGCCCACCTTGGCGCGGTTCGTGGCCCGTAGAGACGAGACGGAGCGTGGAGGCTCGGCGGTACCCTCCTCTTGCATGTGGCCTAATCGGCCGTTTCGGCTCGCACGAGGTAGGGGGATGGAATCCTGAACTCGCTAGATCATTTCTTATAGCTTGGTTTATTGTTTAAACCCATGTGGCATGCATATTGGTTATTTTCCATGTGTAGGGTTTAAGCTTCGTTCTTCATGTTTAAGCCATTGTAGGCATTGCATGTTGTTATTTTGTTGGTAGTATGTTGTTTAGGACGTGTGGTTTGACAGGTTTTCGTCGTTACCCGGCGATTCCGATCGCCCGGGAGGGAACCCGTTTTCAAAAATAACCCGTCCGTAACCCAGACGGTGTGACAGTCCTTCCAGGAACCGTCACATCCGTAATGGTCCATAGGGGACGCGTTACGTCACTGTAACGGCCCTTTGGAGGTGCGTCACAGTGAGTGTAACGGTCAGGCTCCCGACCGTTACATTTCTGTTGAATTCCGTTGACCCGTTGAGGCGGTTGGCCTGACGGCTTGTCGGCCGGCCGTCAGGAGGCTGTAACGCGCCTGGGCGAGCGCGTTACACCATTTTTTGAACGTTTAAAAACTGTTAGCTTTAATTTTGGTCTCGGGTGGACCTGACGGCCTGTCGGCCAGCCATCAGGGTGATGTAACGCGCCACCGCGAGCGCGTTACATCCCGTTTGATTAATGCTTCCCGAAATGTTTATATGCCATGTTGAGTTATTTTACTATATAATGGCATGTTTATAAATCCCAATAGAGTAGCTTTTCTTTTCTTGCAATAGGAACCACTGTTGTGACCCTAAGGTCTTTGAGTACCGACCTGCTTGGGGATAGCGGAGGGGCGCTCCCATCACACGATTTGTAAGCTAGTACCGTGGGCTCCTCGCCAATGGTAGCGTCCTACCGAGGGAGAAAACTAGCTAGAGGGCCTGGCTCAGGCGAGAGTCAGTGTGTGCACACGTGGTCAGAGGCTGTGGACTGACACTGACGAGTGTCACTCTGACTGGTCACTTGGTTTGGTACTGTTTACGTGCTCAGCTTGTCGTGTTGCCGACTGCGAGTGCTTGAGACGCAGTGTAAGTCGTCAGTGGACGCATCTAGTTTCTGTTCCCGGTGGTTGTCCTACTCCCTGCTGCTTGGATTAGTTGAGGCATATTCTACTGGTAGATTTAGTTTCAGTCGTGTAGACTTACTCGTTATTGGCATGTATTAGCTCTTATATCTGTTTAGTTAGATTTTACAGCTTTATTGTGATTAGTTATTCATGCCATTGCCTGTTATTTAATTCAATGCATGCTCTAATTGCCTTTATTTTTGCATGTATGCTTGTTTAGTGCGAGGTAGGGATCTGCGTGACCCCTACTGAGTCTGGCTGTGACTCACCCTTCTTCTTTCAGGTGAGCCGCGTTCGTCGTCTCCCGATGTTTCCCGTGTGCCCGGAGACCGTGCCTAGCTGCCAGCAGTAGACGAGTTGCCTTGTTGGGCTCTCTTGTGTACTTTTGCCGGGGTATGCCCCGTGTAGTTGTACTTTTGGACTGCACTCTTGTGCCCTTGGACTAGTATATATATTTAGCACTTGTTTATTTTAAATTACTTCTGCACTTCTGTTAAATTAATTCTAATATGCGCACTTGTGATTGCAATTCGTTGTGCATCCCCTCGACAAACTTCACTAACCCTTCAGGGGCCTCATCAGCCTCTTGGGTGGCTTCCCCAGTTCCTGGTATCGGTGTATCGATGTTATCGGTATATCGGTATCCGGTGCTCTGGGTCATCACAGTTGGTATCAGAGCCAAGTTGAGGATTTGTATAAGGAATTGGAATTTCCACTTGTCCAGAGCTAGTCCTTCATATTGTCTATTGCTGGCTTAGGTTGTTTTCCGTGTGATTGATGGAATTGCTGTTGCTTTCTGTATTTCGACAGTGCAAGATGCCGCCTCGACGAGGAAGACCTCCTCGAGTTCCTAGGCATGCGCCTAGAGAAGAGAGGGGTTCTGCTCAACCTCCTGCAGTTCCTGCTGTTCCTTTTCCAGCGCCAGTCGTTGCTCCTCAAGTTGAAGTGCCTGGTAGTCAAGGCAAGGCTTTGAAAGAATTTCTCTTGTTCAATCCGCCTGCTTTTGACGGACAGCCAGATCCAGAGGTAGCGAGGCAGTGGCTGGATGCGATTGAGCGCATGTTCCTGTCGATGGAGTGCGCGGAAGATGAGAAGGTTATGCTTGCCGCATTTCAACTCCAAGGTGCAGCCATTACGTGGTGGAAAGCCGAGTGGCAGATTGCATTTCATTCCAGGCCCCTTCGGTAGATCACTTGGGCAGAGTTTGTTGCAGCTTCCGAGCGTGCCTATACTCCTGCCTGCTTGCAGATGGCGAAGATGTACCAGTTCATGGAATTATTCCAAGGTGATATGGCTGTGCTTCAATATCGAAATAAATTTATGGAATTGGGCCAGTATGCGCCCCATGTGCTAGCTAATGAAGCTTTGAAGACTCAGCAGTTCTTGCAAGGGTTAAGGCCAGAGTTGAAGTTACCCTTGATCGCGAGTCGAGTTGCTGATCTAGATGGTGCGTGCCAGGCAGCTGTGGCACTTGAGCTGGAGATGGCGAGACCTGGAGGGTATGCACAAATGGGGTTGGTTCTACCGGCGATGCAGTTTCAGTAGACTTACCGACCGCCAGTGGCAGGAGTCCCCTCAGTCGCGTCAGAGGTTAGCAGTGCTTCTTCCCCTTCCAAGACCAAGTTTAAAAGGTTCAAGAAGAAGAAGAAGTTCTTTCAGTAAGAATCTCCTGGTACGAGTACTGTTCAGTAGCCGATAGCGCCTTCTTCCCAGACTCGTCAGAGTTCTGCTGTCAGCCAGCCGTGGACTTGTCGGAGATGCGGTGGTCACCATAAGGGTCAGCAGTGTTCTCTTCCAGTTGTTTGTTTTAGCTGTGACCAGCCTGGTCACGTTGTTCGAGATTGCCCATTGAGGCCGAAGCCGGTGCAGGCTCCTCTGTTTTCTCAGCCTCAGTAGTCACAATTCAGACCTCCTCCAGTACCTCAACCTCAGCAACAATTTTATTCTCAAGCTTCAGTGTCTTCCCTGCAGTCTTCAGTCGGATCTAAGAAGTAGAAGGGCAAGGTTTCGCATATTTCTTGGGCTGAAGCGGTTGCATCCCATCTGGTGGAAGGTACGATTATGCTTTATGGTCATTCAGCTCGTGTCTTATTTGATTCTGGTGCTTCTCACTCTTTTATCTCTGAGGATTTTATTGCATGTATTGAGGAGCCGACATCAGAGATAACTTGTGAATTGTATGTTGAGATGCCTTCTGGAGATTTTATGATCACGCCTCTGTGTTTGGAAGAATCTCCTGTCATGATTAATAATCATCAGTTGCCGGCGAGATTGTATGCGTTGCAGCTGGCAGATTGTGACGTCATTCTGGGTATGGATTGGTTGGAGCAATATGCAGCTGTGGTTGATTGCAGATCAAAGAAGGTTTATTTTCAGCCATAGGGGAAATCGGTGTTTTATTTCCAAGGTATTCGATCCCGTTCTTCTCGCATGATTATTTCTGCTAATCGAGCCTATAGGTTGCTTAGTGCAGGTTGCCAGGGATTCTTAGCTTCTGTGGTTGCTTTTGAAAAATCACGACAGGACGTCAGTGATATTCCTGTTGTTTGTGAGTTCCATGATGTGTTTCCTGACGAGTTGTCAGGCTTGCCTCCAGAGCGAGAAATTGAAATGGTGATTGAACTGATTCCTGGTACAGCCCCGTTAGCAAAGGCACCGTACCGAATGGCTCCAGCTGAACTTAAAGAACTGCGAGCACAGCTACTTGAATTACTGGAAAAAGGCTATATTCACCCCAGTTTTTCTCCGTGGAGTGCTCCAGTGCTGTTTGTGAAAAAGAAAGATGGAAGCTTGAGACTTTATATTGATTATAGACAGCTGAATCAGGTGACTATCAAGAATAAATATCCGCTCCCCAGGATTGATGATTTATTTGACCAGTTACAGTCTGCTACTGTCTTTTCACGGATTGACCTCCGGTCGGGCTACTTTCAATTGCGGATCCGGGAGTCTGATGTGGAGAAGACAGCTTTCAGTACTTGATATGGTCATTATGAATTTCTGGTAATGCCGTTTGGCTTGACTAATGCCCCAGTAGCTTTCATGGACCTAATGTAGCGTATCTTTCGTCCATTTCTGGATCAGTTCGTGGTGATCTTTGTTGATGACATTCTGATTTACTCTGCTTCTGAGGAAGATCATGTGCAGCCTTTGAGGATCGTTCTGCAGACTCTAAGAGATCACGATCTTTATGCGAAGTTCAATAAATGTGAATTCTGGCTTCGGGAGATTCATTTTCTTGGCCACGTGATTTCTGGTGACGGAGTAGGAGTGGACCCTGTAAAGATTGAAGCTGTTCTGAATTGGCAGAGACCAAGAACTGTAACAGAGATAAGAAGCTTTTTAGGTTTGGCTGGGTACTATCGCAGATTTATCCAAGATTTTGCAAAGATTGCAGCACCTATGACTAGACTGACTCGTAAAGATGTGACGTTTGTCTGGTCAGATCAGTGTGAGGAGAGGTTTGATGAATTGAAAAGGCTCTTGACTTCTTCTCCAGTGTTGATTTTGCCTTCCGGCTCGGGTGGATTTGTTGTTTGTACAGATGCTTCTCGAGTGGGATTAGGTGCAGTGCTGATGTAACACGGTCAGGTTATTGCTTATGCATCTCGGCAATTGAAACAGCATGAAGAAAATTATCCTACGCATGATCTGGAGCTAGCTGCAGTTGTTTTTGCCGTAAAGATCTGGAGACATTATCTGTATGGTGAAAATTTTCAGATTTTTACTGATCATCAGAGTTTACAGTATATATTCTCCCAGAAAGATCTGAATCTCAGGCAGAGGCGATGGATGGAATACATGAAAGATTATGACTTTGCGCTCTCCTATCAGCCGGGTAAAATGAATGTTGTGGCTGATGCTCTGAGCAGGAAGGTGCAAGTCAGTCATTTGTTGCTTCATGAATGGAAACTTTGGGAACAGCTTCCGAGCGAGGCGATTAGCGTGGATATTCCTGCCGACCCGAAGACAGCGGTTTGTGCTAGTTTGACTTTGGGTTCTTCTTTATATCAGCAGATTCAAGAAGCTCAGCAAGCTGATTCTGATTTGGCTCGTGTTACATCAAGATATGATGTTGAATTTGATGACGAGCTGGTTGTCAGTTTCCGTGGCAGATTGTATATTCCCGCTGATGATTCTTTGAGATTTGCAATTCTGAGTGAAGCCCATGGATCCCGTTTTGCTATTCACCCAGGTGTCACCAAGATGTATCAGAATTTGAAAAAGTAGTTCTGGTGGCCAGGTATGAAGAGAGATGTGGCTGTGTTTGTTTCTAAGTGCTTGACTTGTCAGCAGGTTAAATCCAAACATCAAAAGCTAGGTGGATTGCTTCAGCCATTAGAAATTCCAATGTGGAAATGGAATCATGTTACTACATATTTTGTGGTGGGTTTGCCTTGGACTTCACAAGGTTTTGATGGTATCTAGTTGCTTGTTGATAGATTGACAAAAACTGCCAGATTGTTGCCAATAAAGGTTGTTTGGAATGTGCAGAGGTTGGTCGAGCTTTATGTTAAGAAGATAGTGCCACTGCATGGAATTCCTGTTTCACTTGTGTTAGATCGTGATCCACGATTTACCTTCGGCTTCTGGCGCAGTTTTCAGAAAGCCTTGGGCACTGAGTTAGCATTCAGTTCAGCGTATCATCCGCAGTCAGATGGACAGTCGGAGAGGACTATTCAGACCCTGGAAGATATGCTGAGATCATGTTGCCTTGACTGGCAAGGTTCATGGGGTCAACATTTGCCACTTGTTGAATTTGCTTATAATAACAGTTTTCACTCCAGTATTGGCATGGCTCCTTATGAGGCACTGTATGGTCATCCTTGTCGTACTCCTCTGAACTGGTTTGATGTTGGGGACAGACTGTTGACAGGACCCGACATGGTGCAGCAGTGTTCTGATGTGGTTCGTCTGATTCGACAGAGATTGTTGACGGCTCAGAGTCGACAGAAATGTTATGCAGATCAACGCAGACGCCCACTACAGTTTGAGCTAGGAGATATGGTTTTCGTCAAGGTATCTCCGATGAAAGGCGTTTCCAGCTTTGGGAAGCGTGGAAAGCTTAGTCCGCGTTATGTTGGCCCGTTTCCTATTGTTGAAGCTGTGGGTCAGGTAGCTTATCATCTGTAACTACCAGCGGCTATGCAAGCTATTCATGATGCGTTCCATGTCTCTCAGTTGAGGAAATATGTGCCAGATGCATCCCATGTTCTCGATGACTCTGTTTGGCCCGAAGTGACCGTTGATTTGTCTACGCCAGAGTTTCCTTTCAGAATTGAAGACCGTCGTGAGCAGCGGTTGAGAAATAAGGTTATCCCTCTGGTAAGAGTTGCTTGGCAGCGTCACTCTGGTAATGAGTCTACTTGGGAGCCCGAAGATGAGATGCGTCAGCTTTTTCCTTTCTTATTCCAGTGAGGTATAATTCCGTTTCTCAGTTTCCCCCTTATCCTTTGTTGTAAATTTTGAGGGCAAAATTTTTATTAGGAGGGAGGGACTGTGAGGCCCGTGCCTTAATGGATCCTTAGTGGTTCGGACCTAGAACTCATTCTGGAATTTTTGGCTATTTTCCTAGATTTTTAGGAATTTTTCTAGTATTTTTCCGGATTTAATTGGATTTAATTGAGGTTTTATGGAAATAATAAGGTTTTTATATATAATAAATATATTATATATATTAACTTTATTTTTTTTTCCTTTAATCCCTCACCCTCTCTCTCTCCCCTCGTCGATCTCTCACTCACCCTCTCGCTCTCTCTCTCTCTTGTCCGATCGCCTCTCCCCCTCTCCTAGGGAATTCGGGCGAGACGACGTCGGATGGAGGCACGGAGCACGCCGGTGGAATCCTCGCGTCAAGAGGAATGCGTTGACGCCCACCTTGGCGCGGTTCATGGCCCGTAGAGACGAGACGGAGTGTGGAGGCTCGGCGGTACCCTCCTCTTGCATGTGGCCTAATCGGCCATTTCGGCTCGCACGAGGTAGGGGGATGGAATCCTGAACTCGCTAGGATCATTTCCTATAGCTTGGTTTCTTGTTTAAACCCATGTGGCATGCATATTGGTTATTTTCCATGTTTAGGGTTTAAGCTTCGTTCTTCATGTTTAAGCCATTGTAGGCGTTGCATGTTGTTATTTTGTTGGTAGTATGTTGTTTAGGACGTGTGGTTTGACAGGTTTTACAGGTTTTCATCGTTACCCGGTGATTCCGGTCGCCCGGGAGGGAACCCATTTTCAAACATAACCCGTCCGTAACCCAGACGGTGTGACGGTCCTTCCAGGAACCGTCACATCCGTAATGGTCCATAGGGGACGCGTTACGTCACTGTAACAGCCCTTTGGAGGCGCGTCACAGTGAGTGTAACGATCAGGCTCCCGACCGTTACATTTTCGTTGAATTCCGTTGACCCGTTGAGGCGGTTGGCCTGACGACTTGTCGGGCGGCCGTCAGGAGGCTGTAACGCGCCTGGGCGAGCGCGTTACACCATTTTCTGAACGTTTAAAAAATGTTAGCGTTAATTTTGGTATCTGGTGGACCTGACGGCCTGTCGGCCGGCCGTCAGGGTGATGTAACGCGCCACCGCGAGCATATTACATCCAGTTTGATCAGTTTGACCTGGAGCTTCGGTGGCTGTAACGGCCAGGGGCGGACGCGTCACAGCCGATGTAACGCGCCCCTCCCCGACCGTCACACACCTGTAATGCGGTGGCAGTAGACCACCACACGCCTGTTAGTTTCAAAAGCTGCCGGCCTATTCTTAATGCTTCCCGAAATGTTTATATGCCATGTTGAGTTATTTTATTATATAATGGCATGTTTATAAATCCCAATAGAGTAGCTTTTCTTTTCTTGCAATAGGAACCACTATTGTGACCCTAAGGTCTTTGAGTACCGACCCGCTTGGGGATAGCGGAGGGGTGTTCCCATCACACGGTTTTTAAGCTAGTACTGTGGACTCCTCGCCAATGGTAGCGTCCTACCGAGGGAGAAAACTAGCTAGAGGGCCTGGCTCAGGCAAGAGTCAGTGTGTGCACACGTGGTCAGAGGTTGTGGACTGACACTGACGAGTGTCACTCTGACTGGCCACTTGGTTTGGTACTGTTTACATGCTCAGCTTGTCGTGTTGCAGACTGCGAGTGCTTGAGATGTAGTGTAAGTCGTCAGTGGACGCATCTGGTTTCTGTTCCCAGTGGTTGTCCTACTCCCTGCTGCTTGGATTAGTTGAGGCATATTCTACTGGTAGATTTAGTTTCAGTCGTGTAGACTTACTCGTTATTGGCATGTATTAGCTGTTATATCTATTTAGTTAGATTTTACAGCTTTATTGTGATTAGTTATTCATGCCATTGCCTGTTATTTAATTCAATGCATGCTCTAATTGCCTTTATTTTTGCATGTGTGCTTGTTTAGTGCGACGTAGGGATCCGCGTGACCCCTACTGAGTTTGGCTGTGACTCACCCTTCTTCTTTCAGGTGAGCCACGTCGTCGTCTCCCGGTGTTTCCCGTGTGCGTGGAGACCGTGCCTAGCTGCCAGCAGTAGACGAGTTGCCTTGTTGGGCTCTCTTGTGTACTTTTGCCAGGGTATGCCTCGTATAGTTGTACTTTTGGACTGCACTCTTGTGCCTCTGGACTAGTATATATATTTAGCACTTGTTTATTTTAAATTGCTTCCGCACTTCTGTTAAATTAATTTTAATATGCGCACTTGTGATTGTAATTCGTTATGCATCCCCTCGACAAACTTCACTAACCCTTCAGGGGCCTCATCAGCCTCTTGGGTGGCTTCCCCAGTTCCTGGTATCAGTGTATCGATGTTATCGGTATATCGGTATCCGGCGCTCTGGGTCGTCACAGTGACGGTCCAATAGTGGTGCGTCACAGCCCTCTGACGCGTCCAGGTATATGCGTCACGGCCATTTTGTCTTCTTGAGATTTGGTTAAGTCGGTTCCTCTGACGGCCTTTCCCTCGTCCGTTAGTGCCGTGTAACGCGCCTGCTCTAGGCCGTTACGTTCTGTTTGACCGGATTTGACCTTTTAAGTCAGTTCGTGTAGCGGTCGTTCCCCTGTGCGTCACAGCCTTGTAATGCGCCTGTCTTAGGCCGTTACACGCTATTTGGCTGCGTTGGGTGGCTGTGTCGGTTGGCTCTAACGGCCTTGCCCCCATGCGTCACAGTGCTGTAACGCGTCCATCTTGGACCGTTACATGCTGTTCGTCTAAGTTTTTAGGCTTGGGTCTGTTGGCCCTGACGCGCATGTTCTCGTGTGTTAGGCCGCTGTAACGTGCATGTTCTCGTGCGTTAGGCCCCTGTAACGTGCCTGCTCTCGTGCGTTAGGCCGCTGTAACGGGCCTGGCCTGGTGCGTTACGTGGTTCACATTTTTGGTTTTGTGCTTGTTGGCTCTGACGCGCCTGCCATGGTGCGTCAGGCTCGTGTAACGCGCCTGTGGTGGTGCGTTACAGCCCTGTTGTGGTCGTGATGGCCGTTGGGTGGTTCGGTGTTCGCCCGTGTGTTGGGCAGTCATAGGTTGGTGTTTTAGAGTTGTGTTTGTGTGGCAGTGGTCTTCTGGATTGGTCGGGATAGGTGACTGGGTGCGGTCTTTTCCCTAACTGCGACAGTTCCCTAACGATGCAATCTAGAATTGCCAATGCCCTTGCCTCTGGTTGCGTGGCGGCTGTTCCTTGACTGCTGGGTCTGCCTAGCGATTGAATGACGGTCCGTTCTGCCTGAGCGTTGTTATTGCCGTTTCGGTTTCTGCTTGTCTTGGCTTGATCTCGTGGTTTGCTCGTGACCCGTGGGTGTCTGTTGACGTCCTATGAGGGCAGTAACCATGATGGGACAGCCAGGAGTGCTTGTGCTTACCGTGTTTTGTGTCGGTGTTGTCTAGTTCCGATCAACCCGGGTCACCCAAGGGTTGACTGGTAACCTTGTGTGCGTGTCTCGGTGGTTCTGTCCAGCCCGAGACACTGGTTCTGGACGCCTAGAGGTATCGCCTTACCTCAGTTTGCGTGTCCAGGTGGATTGAGGGTTCTTGGTGTTCCCTCAGGTCTCCGTGAGTCATTTTCTGCGGAGCGTCGTTTTCCCGTGGGTTAAGATTAGACCGTTTGGCAGCTTGTTCTGCTGCCAGTGACGATCTTGCCTTTGAGTTGTCTGACTCAAGGATCGTTACGCGGTAGGTCTAGTTGCCTAGTCCTGAGTCTGTCGGCAGTGGTCGTACTGCCTGTTGGTGCTTTGTAGTACGTACGACAGTGCATGCCCACCTGTCTGTACTCTAGCACTTGTGTTTCTAAGTCTTGTGTCTTGTGAGCCTCCGCTTGTTGTTGCCTGTCGACTCACGCGTTCCAGTGTGTTGACCCACCTCGGAGTGGTGGAAAGGGCAGTTCCCGTAATACGGTTTGTAAGCTAGTTCCGTGGGCTCTAGCCAACGGTAGCGTCCTACCGAGGGAGAAAACTAGCTAGAGAACCTGGCTTAGGCTAGAGCCAGTGTGTGCACACGTGGTCAGGGGCTGAGGACTTACGTCGACGGGCGTAGCCCTGACTAGTTACTTGTTGCTGTAGTTCCTGTTTGGTTCAGTGCGTGTCTGTGACTCTGCCGTGGTTTCAGCGGTACCATAGAGGAGACATTTATGGTGCAACATAAGACGTCAGTGGACGCAGCTGGCTGTTCTTCTTGTGAGGAGGTGCTTCCGTCACGTGACACGTGACTCTCGGCGTTTCTTGTGCGTCGTGACCTTCCCGAGTTAGCCTTTCTGTGGCTGTGCTCGAGGTCAGTGTGGCGTTGTGTGCACGACGTTCTAGTCGTGTGTGCCGTCGTCTGTCTAGGTCTTTTCTAGACTTTTGTCTGTCCGTGCAGGTCTTCGTCTTAGGCCTGGCGTCGTGTCAGCAAATCGATAACTCCTGACTTTGTCAAATCAGAGTCGCCCTTCTGCCGCTTCTTGGAGTAGCTTAGGGAGCCGAGTTCTTCTCGGTGGCCGTATTCTGAGTTTTACGGCCTCGCTTTTCCCTTTTCTTTTAGCTTCCCTTGCTCTTAGCCTGTTCCCTACTCCTCCTATTCCCATTCTTTTTACAGCTTCGTAGTGTAGTTTCCTGCTTTGCTACATCTGCTGTTTCTACTGTTGCTTCCTGTTCTGTGTTCTGCGTGTTTTTTAGTGGGGATTCGCGTGACCCCTACCGAGCCTCTGTTTGGAGACTCACCCCTGCTTTTCAGGTGGGCGTCGTCTCTGTTCGTGGTTCCTGGTGTGGCGTGTTCGTAGCTGCCAGCGGTACCTGCGTCGGGTTTCCCCCGACCTCAGTGTACGTTCTTTTATTGTGGCATGTACTTGTCTTTATTTTCTTGGACTGGACTCTGGTATAATTGTTAAATTAAAACTGTTAATTAAAAAGTAATTTTATTTCTGCTACTTTAGCAAACCGATCTAATGAAATTTAATTGCTTACTGTTATATCTCTGTGGCTTCAATGTACTCTACACATGCCTTTTTTCCCTTCGGAGCTTTACCGCTCTTGGGAGGCCTCGCGGGTTCCAAGTGGTATCAGGTGTATTTGGTAGTCCTACCGGGTATATCTGGTATCCGGGATCCGGGTCGCCACATGTATAACCTGTATCTTTTACGTCACAGATATCAAATATATTTATAGCCTATTTTACATAATTTACGTCACACATAATAGCCTAGCTTACATACTTTAAGTCATATATATATAACATGTTTTATTTCAACCATTATGGCCTATTTTAGTTCAAAATTATGTTTTAAGGTAAACAACGACCATCACTTGGTCGTTAATTCATTGCATATTTAATAATCACCCATACTTATAAAATTAATATCTATGGAACCAAACCATAAAAATTCTACATGAGTATGATTCTATGATCCCGATAATTTTCTCTGTCTATCCATGTCCTTAGATCCAGATTCCTGAACCTTTAATATAATGAACAATGTTTTGTGTCTCAAAAACATCACCAGAGAAGGGTGCCCTAGCCCAGGGCGCCATTTCCCTGAATGGTGACCCCCCAGAGGGCGCCATTTCTTCCTTATATCAAAAAAATGGTTCTGGAATAGGGCGCCCCTCCCCACAGGCGCCATTCAGTGGCACCAATTCCCCTAACAGGGACATGTATATTAAAAAAAAAAGACAGAAGGGCGCCCCTGTCCAAGGCGCCATTTAAAGAAATGGCGACATTCTGCGGAGTCTTCATTTAAATGAAGACACTGCAGACGGGCGCTATTTACGACCCTTTAAAGAAATGAAGACCCTACAGAGAGGCGCTATTTATTTAGGCCATTAAAAGAAATGAAGACTCTCTGCAGAGTATTCATTTAAATGAAGACACTGTAGAGGGGCACCATTTACAGCTGTAGCACCCGTGCCTTAACGGATTCGTAGCAGTTTGGATCTAGACTGTCCTGATCGTTTTGGCTATTTTTGCGGATTTTTAGGCGTTCGTTTGGCATTTATTGGAATTTGTTTAAGATTAATTGCAATTAGAGTTAATTTTTCAAAAAATAATATATATATATATATATATATATATATATATATATATATATCTCCCCTCACTCTCTCGATCTCTCTCTCTCTTTCTCTCCCACGCGACGACGACGCCCCCCCTCTTTCTCGGTTCATGTGTGTGCGGGCCCCGGATCGAGGTGCAGGAGCAGTCAACGGGACCGGCTCGACGCGAGGATCACGTTGGTGCTAGCCTCGTCGCGGATCGTTGGCTGCGTAGGTGCGAAGGATCGCCGTGGTGATTTCTCGAAGTTCGTGCCAAGTTTGTCGTCGGTTCCGCGAAAAAGGTAGGGGGATGGAATCCTTACCTCGCTAGGAACGCATAGGTAGCACATGCATCGCCGATCGCCAGCATTTTCCTTGATTTCTGTGCATTTTCCCATGTTAGTGTAATTTAGCCCGATTTTAGGAAAATCGGTGATTTGAGCTTTGTTTTGAGTTTTAACATCATGTGTAGCTGTGGAATGATGGTGTGGTGATGGTAGTTTAGTTGTTTTTCATTTTCTGTACGTTCCGGCCCTTCCGGGCGGTGTTTCGGCCGAGACCGAACCCGACCCTCCGTCACGCCGTCAATACGCCTGATGGGAGACCGTCCATCGTTGTGCGGCTAGCATTGGACCGCATATCCCCTTTAGGCGGTAGAATCCCGACCGTCCAAGACTATAGGCGGTATAGTGTGGACCGTCCATCTATGGGAACCCCTGTGAGGTGGTTTGCCCAACGGTCAACTCCAGACCATTCGTCCCTTGTGCGGTTTGACATAAACTGTATTTCCTCTTTGTGCGGCCCTGCCAGGACCGTATATCCCTTTGACCAGTTATGGCGGTTCGTGTGAACGGCTTTGACTAGACCGTCCTTACCCCTTGTGCGGTCTATCGTAAGACCGTATGTGTATTTTTCTATTGGGTTTATTTATTTTCTGCAATTTCGGTTGATTTGGGTTGTGGCTTGAGCGGCCGGAGGCCGACCGCTCAACGTGTTATGCGGCCACGTGGTGACCGTATATGTGGTTGGTGCGGTGAGAGTAGAGCCGCCCTTCCTTTAGAGCGTTTAGTCTTGCGGCTAAGTGCCAACCGTTTACGTTGACTCATGCGGTTGAGTGCAAACCGTTTAACTCCTTCGAGCGGTTAAAGGAGGACCGTATATATTTTGTACGGCCAAGGTTGGACCGCCCTTCTGTGCAGAGTTTGAAATGGGTTTTAATGTGTTTTATGATGTGAATAGGGCTGTTTCTCTCACTTTCCTTGTGACTGAGCCACTAGTCGTAGCCCTACGACGCAGTCGACCCACCTGGGAGGGGTGGCAGGGTATCTCGATCAACGGTTTGTAAGCTAGTTTCCGTGGGCCCCCGGCTTGGACGTAGCGTCCTACGGAGGGGGAAAACTAGCTGGAGGACCTGGCTCAGGCGAGAGTCAGTGTGTGCACACGTGGTCAGAGACAGGGACTGGCACTGACGAGTGTCGCTCTGACTAGTTACTCGGTTGGATACTGGTTTTCTTACGCCTCTCCGTGTAGACTCGAGATGCATGAGTTGCAGAGGCTACAGAGTAAGTCGTCTGGGACACATCTAGTCTCTTCCTTCTGGTGGACTCTCTTGTTCTACGTTGCAGTAGACTTCTCCTGTCACTTGGGAGCAGTGAGCTAGATTTATTTTCAGCACAACGTGTTATTTGAGTTTGGCGTTCAGTAGCTGGTTAGCTGGTTATTTTTCTGCGTAGTTAGATTACAGCTTTCTTATTAATTGCTTTAATTATGCCATTTGCCTGTTTAATTGCTTTATTGCGTGCTGGTTGCCCTTATTTTTGCATGCTTGCGTGTAGTCTGTGGTAGGGATCCGCGTGACCCCTACTGAGTCTGGCTGTGACTCACCCTTCACTCTTGCAGGTGAGCCGCCTCAGCCTCCCGCCGCTTCGTCGTCACGTCCGTTGGGTGATCGTGTCTAGCTGCCAGTGTAGTCGGTTCGTCTATTGTTGTTCTTTTGGCCGGGGTATGCCCGTGTAGTTGTATGTTTATTTTTTGGACTTGTGCTCAGTTGTAAATCTGGACTAGTGTATATTCTTACCACTCTGATATTTTAAATTCGCTTCTGCATTATTGTTAATTTTTGTTAAAAATTATTTAATATTACGCGCAGTAATTCCAATTCGTAATGTAATCCCTCAATAACCTTTTCTAACCCTTAAGGGGCCTCATCAGCCTCTTGGGTGGCTTCCTCAGTTCTTGGTATCGGTGTAGCGATTTATCGGTATACGGTATCCTGAACTCTGGGTCGTCACAACAGCCATGTACAAAATTGAACTGTAGAATTGAAGACTCTCTACCGAGTCTTCATTTAAATGAAGACTCTGCAGGGGGGGGCAATTTGCTATATAATGGCAGCCCCAGGGGCGCCATTTTCTTCAAGCCATGATTCTCAGGTTTTATACGTCAGACAGTCAATCAAAACAGTGGCAGCCCTTAGGGCGCCATTTCCTGATATAATGGCAGCCTACAGGCAGGCGCCATTTCGACCCTAATTACGCACCAATTCAGCAATATGTGGCTCCCTCCGAGGTGCCGATCTCACCCAAATTCCCGATGTATTTTACGTTGGTTGCGATTTACTCGTGGTTAGTCCTTACATGATAAATGACCTTGAACTCTATTCCAATGAAAATCTACCTTATATGTATCCTACAATGGTCAAACCCTTGGAATTCTATATTGGCTATAAAATGAGAGTGGATGTCTAAAAATATACATGACTCAATGCTGTGCATATAGGGCCCGGTGTCCTGGGAGGAGTGCCCGAAGGTACTTGTGCCCATGGGAGTTTATTGACCACGATGTTTAAGTATTGCACCGAATTACTTGCTTGCTTGACTGTAGACATTCCCACGCACTCTCTCGTGACATGACTTGCTTGACTTGACTTGACTTGTGGCCCGCAGAAGGGTAAAATACTTGCTTGAATGAAATAGCCAATTCCATTACACGTACTTGATATTACATGTGCTTGATATTACTTGCTCTTGCTCGAACATGAATTCTTACTGTTCTTGGAAATTGTCATCACTTGCTAGTGCCTTATTAATACTTGAAATCATGCGATACTCCTTCTATACAATTCTTGATATCTTGCTTGCCTTTTTATCCAGTTCCTATTTTTCTTGCTTACCTAACATGCATAGCTAGCATTGCATATAACCTATAATTTACTTAAAGACTGCTTGAACTTGAGATATAATTCATACTGAATGATTCGCTCATCTAGTTCATTCTAACATTTTCAGGTAATTCGGATAGCAACAACCACATGAATGGGAATGACACCGAGTGAAAAGTGCTTGATTCACCGATCATCTACTGTCCGCTAGTCACGTCTTTTGATTTCTTGAGTCCCTTGTTAAGGCTTGTAGCCTAGTATTTGGGTGAACAATGAATGTCATGGACTAGAATTATCACCTTTTGGTTATTTGGATAATTGTCACCTTGGTCTAGTAGTATCATTTTAGAAATTTAAAACTTAGCTATTATTTTAGTCTTTTGTGCACTCTGTCTTTTGTCAAAAAAAAATATGTATACTACTCTGATTGAATGGTTCTATATAAGATGGCCACGACCCGTGTATCTTCCGCACTCGGGGAGTGACAGTTTCCGTGGTATCAGAGCCTAGGATTTCAATTTCCTAGGAAAAACCCGAGTCCAAGGATAGATTTATACCCTACCCGGTGAGATGGGTAGAGCCATGGGTTAAGTTCTATAATGACATTCGACCTTTGTTGGGATGGGATTTGTTTGGTCATTTTGTTTGGGTCGACCAACCAATTGATTAATCGATAATCAATTGATTAGTTAACTGCACAGGCGTGCCAGTCACATAAGTGTCGAATTTATTATGCCCTCATTCTGACCCGTGTTGGGCGAGAGTGGGATTCGGGTCGGGACTAGCAGTCCGCCATACCATAAAGGCTATGACGTTAATTACAACCCCCATGAGGGAGAAAACCTTTGATTAATTGCCGAGATAGTGGGCCATCCGAGGCCGAAATAAGATGCAAAATGATGCATATGGCGAGGTCACATGCAATGCTTTTATCTATCATGCACGAGAGGCATGGTTTATTAAGTTGGAAACCCTCGATACGTGGCGGAGGACACATGTCCGAAGACCACCGTCGCGCATAGCAAAGACTTCCAGTCGGGCATAACCGGGCCTTCCATCGATGCCATTTGATATACCGAGGGTCCATGCAAGCATTCATGCACTAACATGGCGTTTATGATTATACAAAAGCATGATAACAAGATCATGAAGGCAGACAGTGATTAATCATGTTTATTAATCTCTGCCGAGCGAGACGAAAATCATCCCGAAGATGAGTGGGGAATTAAAACGGCGCGAAGGGGAGAATATTTATTCAAAATCGGCGCGATCGAGCGTAGGAGAAGGGTTCCCGACGCGGCCATGGAGAGCTACTTACCCGGCGCGATGGCCTTGGGGCGCGCCGGATTAGGGCGTGCCGGGTGTAAGCCATTTAAAACTATGTGATTTTGAGTCTAATGCTAATCCGGTGCACGCGGGGGGGGGGGGGGGGTACCGCGCCGTATTAGGGCGCGTCGGGTTAAGACCGCGCCGGTTAAGTTGATTTTTGTGATATTTTTGAATCTATTAGGTTTATTAAGATGTTCTAGAGAACTTTGATGTTAATTGGGTTGATTGTTTATTGAGTTGGAGCCCCAGGCTCTCCAGGAGCATAGTCATAAGCTCGTGCGAGGTTCATACTCAAGCACGGAGGTTCATTGTTTAAGAACATACATTTTATTAAGTCCAAACCAGACGAAAATTGGGCAGCATCTCCCCATCCCTGAAGGATTGCAGGGGAGAAGCGGGGTCATACTCACGTGTGGAGCAAGCACCTAACAAGCCGGACAGCACAACGGCGGCCAACAGACCCCAAGCGGATAGGAAACCCCAAGGACTAGCCTACGAGGGGCACCATGGTTCCGTGGGTTGAAAGCGATCGGATGAGACGACCAATGAGGGAAGAAGAAACCCCGAGGGCTAGCCTACGAGGGGCATTCGACCCATGGTCAAATCACAATCCGAGAGGGGGACGGCCAATAAGGAAGGGAAGCCCCAAGGACTAGCCTACAAGGGGCATACAACCTGTGGCCACCACAATGTCCCTGAGGACAGTGGATTTGATATCGGGCTAAGCCCTGTCAATATTCACCTTATGGCCCATAGAGACACTCACCACTCACGGATGGAGCCCTTTGACCAAATGGTGGTTCTGAGGTATCAATGGGGTATGTCCCCCTCCCCGGAGTACCGAAGCTACTGCTCTCAGGAACGGCGAAGCTTGGCAGTCATGAATCATATATAAAATAAAAGGGGGGGGGGGGGGAAGTAGAATGGCATAACGCGACATCCGATTAGTTGGAAAATCGTCACTCACAGGGTTAGCAAGTTAGTGTTCACAGAGTTATTAGATTAGCATTGCGAACTACAACAATTAAGATATAAGAAACAGCCGTCAGAATCATTAGCATATGATGGATGCGGGGGGTTATAGAGATGACCCTGTTCACTCTAGACTATGAAGAAGTGCAGAGGGATGTTGATGGGGTCGACCTCGGAACAGGAATAAGCAGAGATGCACACACGAGTGTGTCTCTAACCACGAAACCCTCAACATAAACACGGCAAGGCATGGCCATTGCATTAGAAGGGAGGAGCCCCGGGGAGGGGGTGATATAAATGTAGCCCGTATGGCTCCCGGGCATGTTCGGTCTCATGAAGTAGAACTCAGCATTCGCACACACAAATCGATAACGGAATAGGAAAAGCATATACGGTACAACATCATTCATTCCATCAACGGGAGACGAAAGACATAACATATTATAAGCATTCGGCGTGCCGGCGTTGTCGCTCGGCAGCCATTTCATTGATTACAGAGAAGAGATTACAGAGGAGAAAGGAATAAAGAGATGGTGAGGGGGGAGATGGGCTCATATCATCACCCCTCCCCCTCACTTACACAATAGCAGGAAAGAAAATCAGAAGGGGATCGTCGGGAAGCAACCCGCAAAACCCACCTAGACTTCGCCAGTAAAACAGAGGATCGGATTCTCTCCTCCTCCGGCTCCGTCGTTGTGACGACTCGGATCCCGGATACCAGATATACCCGATAGGACTACCGAATACACCTGATACCACTTGGAACCCGCGAGGCCTCCCAAGAGCGGTAAAGCTCCGAAGGGAAAAAGGCATGTGTAGAGTACATTGAAGCCACAGAGATAGTACAGTAAGCAATAAAATTTTATTAGATCGGTTTGCTAAAGTAGCAGAAATAAAATTACTTTTTAATTAACAGTTTCAATTAAACAATTATACCGGAGTCCAGTCCATGAAATTAAAGACAAGTATAGGCCACAGGAAAAGAACGTACACTCAGGTCGGGGGAGACCCGATGCAGGTATAGCTGGAAGCTACGAACGCGCCACACCAGGAACTACGAACAGAGACGACGCCCACCTGAAAAGCAGGGGTGAGTCTCCAAACAGAGGCACAGTAGGGGTCACGCGAATCCCCACTGAAAAACACGCAGAACACGGAACAGGAAGCAACCGTAGTAGCAAAGCAGGAAAAGCTACACTACTAAGCTGTAAAAAGAACGGGAACAACAGGAGTAGGGAACAGGCTAAGAGCAAGGGAAACTAAAAGAAAAGGGAAAAGCGAGGTCGTAAAACTCGGAATACGGCCACCGAGAAGAACTCGGCTCCCTAAGCTACTCCAAGCAGCGGCAGAAGGGCGACTCTAATCTGACAAAGTCAGGAGTTACCGATCTGTTGACACGACGCCAGGCCTAAGATGAAGACCTACACGGACAAACAAAAGTCTAGAAAAGACCTAGACAGACAGACACGACTAGAACGTCGTGCACACTGCCTCACGCACGACAGGAACGTCATGCATGCGACAAGACACTGACCTCGAGCACAGCCACAGAAAGGCTAACTCAGGAAGGTCACGACGCACAAGAAACGTCGATAGTCACGTGTCACGTGATGAAAGCACCTCCTCACAAGAAGAACAGCCAGCTGCGTCCACTAACGCCTTATGCTGCGCCACAAGTGTCTCGCCTACAGTACCGCTGAAACCACGGCAGAGTCGTAGACACACACTGAACCAAACAGGAACAATAGTAACAAGTAACTAGTCAGGGCTATGCCCGTCGACGTAAGTCCTCAGCCCCTGACCACGTGTGCACACACTGGCTCTAGCCTAAGCCAGGTTCTCTAGCTAGTTTTCTCCCTCGGTAGGACGCTACCGTTGGCTGGGAGCCCATGGAACTAGCTTACAAAATGTATTACGGGAACTGCCCTTTCCACCACTCCGAGGTGGGCCAACACACTGGAACGCATGAGTCGACAGGCAACAACAAGCGGAGCTCACAAGACACAGACTCAGAAACACAAGTGCTAGAGTACAGACAGGCGGGCATGCACTGTCGTACGTACTACAAAGCACCAACTGGCAGTACGACCACTGCCGACAGACTCAGGACTAGGCAACTAGACCTACCACGTAACGATCCTTGAGTCGGACGACTCAAAGGTAAGATCGTCACTGACAGCGGAACAAGCCGCCAATCGGTATAATCCCAAGCCACGGGAAAATGACGCTCCGAAGTAAATGACTCACGGAGACCTGAGGTGTAATGCCCCGGGTTTTTCGGATCCTCGTTCGTGGGTCCCGGATCTGGTTTCTCGGAGTGTCCAGCTCCGTTGTGTCCGAAATTTCGTTTCGGACATCTTTCGTGTTCGGATCGGCGCGATCCGGAGTCGTTTCGGAGGCCCGGAGGCGTTCCGTGGCTTTTTCCGCGTGTGTTTTCCGATTCCCGGCGTGGGTTTCGGCTTTCCCTTCGGAACCTCGTTGCGGGTGAACCGGGCCGTTCACCAGGGCGCGAGTGGTACCGTTGCGATCGGTGCGCTCCGAGGATCGCGAGGGTGTGATTTTCTATTTTTCGGGATTTTTTCGATTTTCCGGATTTTCCTATAAATAGCCTTTTCTCTCTCTCCCCCTCCCATTTCTCATTTCTCTCCCTCTCTCTTCTCACGCTCTCTCCTCTCTCCCTCTCTCTCCGGCGGCCGACGGGGCGGAGCATGGGCGAGGCGGGGACGGCGCGGGCGAGGCACGAGCGAGGATGGATGAGGATCGAGGCGGTGGAGGCGCGTGGAAGCTCGGCCGTGAGTTCGTGGAACGGCGAGGCTTCAACGGCGTTTTCTTCGTGGATCGGCGTCCACGGTGCGCGTAATCTTCGGTGGAGGTAGGGTGATGGACCCTCAGCCCGTGTACTTCCTTTCCCGCGAGTTTCGTAGGCCGTGGTGAGCCGAGCGGGCTAAACGGGGCGTTTTGGGCAAAATGTGTGTTTTTGGGGTGTGAGCCGGATCTCCCGTTTTATGGTGTTTTTGGGCGATCCAGGGGTTTAGATGCATGCCTAGGAGCTTGGGGGAGGTTTCCCCTTTTGTTTTCCCTTCACCTGGGGGTGAACGGGGGGTGGCATGGCTTTTCCGCGGTTTCCACCGTTTCCGGGTGCGGACTGAGAATGCGCTAGCCTTGGGTAGCGCGTTCTTGAAGGTCACGCTGCCCCGATAGGGCGCGTTCATCGGAGAAGATGAACAGTAAGGCGGTTCTTGTCGCGCTATGGGGTCCTAGCGCGTTCTGCCTTGTCGCGCTAGGTGATCCTAGCGCGATCTGTGCAGTCGCGCTATAGGGATATAGCACGATCTGTCGTGTCGCGCTATAGGTACATAGCGCGTTCTGCTTGAACGCGCTATGGACCTACAGCGCGTTCTTGGAGGGACCAGCCGGGCTACCCGGGGCGGGCGATCTGCGGCTGATCGTGCTCCTCGTGGGCCGTGTGTCCCTTGGACACCCAGTGGAGTTCCGTGACCGTGTTTTGGGGTGTCTGGAGGTTCCGTTTACCTCGTTTTACGTGCCCGCGCGCTTAAGGGTCCGGGTGACCTCTTAGCGTCCGTTCGCATTGTGTTGGTCTCCGGTCGACCCGGTTGGGACCCAGTGGTCGACCTCTGGCCTTGTGAGTATCCCGGGCACCCCATGGGTTCCGTGTCCTTGTTTTGGGGGTGTCAGGAGGGACCGTGTTACCTCGATTAGCGTGCCCATAGGTGTGGTGGGTCCGGGTGACCCCACGTGTTCCGGGCTCTTGTATTACGCTTGATCGAGTCACCGTGTGTCGGTGTGTGAGCGGTGGGGTCTCCCCCGCATGTCGTGGGTTTCTTTGGAAGGCGATTCCCGTGTGGGCCATGTGTTTGGCCTTGGACTGTGAGTCCAGTTGTCCGGCCTAGGGCTGGAGGTTTCCCGCTTGCTTCAAGATGGGAAATCGTCGTGGCGGCTTGTGTGCTGCCTTGGGAATCGTGCTTCTGTGTTTTCCGTGTGGCCCGTGTGAGTGACCTTTGTCCCTTGCGTTCCCTTCTCGAGGGAGTGGTCTTGGCGACTCGTGAGTTGTCTCGGTACTTGTGCTACCGTGGTTTTAGACCTAGAGATTGGACTAGATTGACGGCTTTGTGCTGTTGCGTGCAACGGTCTTGACCCCGAGTCTTGTGACTCAAGGACCGTTGGCTGTAGTGCGTTTAGTGGACTGTCCAGAGTCCAGTGGCTTAGCGCCACTTGAGTTTTCTCGACTCTCGCGCACGGTGCGTGCGTGACCGGGGACTGTGAGTCCCGTTTCTTCTCCGACTGTGGTCACCGTGAGACGGGGCCGGTACGTGGGGTGGTCCCCGTACGTCGTCGGATTCGGACGTTGTTTTCCGTTGACTTGAGAGTCTACTCCTTCAGTGACCCTCCACTAGTCGTAGCCTACCAGTACGCGTGTGCTGGTCGCACCAGGGAGTGGTGTACGGGCCGACCTTTAGAGACGGTTTGTGGACCGGTTACCGTTGGGCCCCACGTCTTGCAGCCAGAGTCCGGCTGAGGGGAAAACCGGTCAGAGGGCCAGACCAGGGACGCGCGGTCTGTGTGTGCACACGTGGTTGGGGGCGGTTGGACCCACGTCGACGGGCGTGACCCCAGCTAGTCACTTGTTTGTGGTTACTTGTACGGTGTTCGCGCCTCGGGTAGGACCTACCACGTCAGGCAGTTCACCTGCGGTGCGGTGTAAGACGTCAGGGGACGCTACCGGCTGTGCTTCTAGTGGGCGGTACTCCTGTCGAGTTGAGAGTGACAGACTACCCGTTTTTGTGGCTTTGACCTTTGGGTTTTTGGTCGTGTCGACCGTTGAGTCCTTCGGCTGTTTTGCCGTGGCGCGTGTGTTGGTCTTCGCGTCGTGAGTCTAGCGCTAGTGGCTTTACCGAGGTTGGGTCTTGTTGTGCGGTACCCGCGATCAGATGGTCGGGGTTGCACCTTGGACAGCGTGTCCAGGTCGGCTGTGTCCGGGGGACAGGCCTCTGCGGCATGGTTGCCGTATGTTGTTACTTCGGTAGGCGGTACTAGCGTGGTTTGGTAGCTTCGTCTGCGTGACCGAGGTGTACCTTCCGGTACAGTAGGAGTAGCTGTAGTGCCGAGTTTTTGACCGGCCACCGGTTTGCTGTTCCTGCTGTAGTTGTAGCTCTCCTTTCCACTACCGCCGTTGTTTCCGGTTGGGGTTCCGCGGGATCCCTGCTGAGTCTCTGTTTTGGAGACTCATTCCCTGCTTTTCAGGTGTTGCGGTTCTTCCTCGTGGTTCGAGGGTGCGGAGCGGAGGTTCTCAGTTGCCAGCTTGCCGGGCCGAGTGTTCACTTGGCATGTGGTACGTTTTACTGCTTTAGACTGTACTTTTTGTTGGACTGGACTCTGTTGTAGTTGTTTATTTATTTCTGTTATTTGTTGAGTTGTCCTGCTTTATTTCCTATTTCTTTGTGCCTCCACACTCCTTTTAGCCCTTCCGAGCCCTCCCGGCTCGTGGGCGGCGGTGCGAGTCTCGGGTTATCGGGCCTTCCCGGTAATCGGATTCTCGGGTCGTCACAGCTGGTATCAGAGCGGTGGTTGTGGACGTGCATAGGAATTCGAAATGTTGCAGTGATCAGAGTCCGTAAGGTCCAGTACAGTCGGCAGCTGGCTTAGGGTTTTGTGTTCGCTTTCTGCCATGTTTCTCGCTTGAGAGCTTGGGTGCGCTGTGCGGTGCTGAGAAGGTGGTTGCTGTCCGCGGCTTTCGTGCCAGCATGGGGTCTAAGGATCGAGGTCGAGAGCCTTCTCCCTCATCGGTGGTGGCCCTGGTTGTGCTGCGTTGGGCAGAGGTTGCTGGCAGGCGTGAGTTCGCGGTGCTGCGTTCGAGGAACCTGCAGCGTGGTCAGGTGGCTGGTGCGGACTGTTCTTGGTTAAGTGGCCGTGAGCGTGCTCTGAGGGAGCTGCTGTCGGTTTTTGGTCACTCCAGCTTGAGGTTTGTCCAGCTCCTGAGGTGTTCTGATCGAGAGGTGTGCTCGGGTGAGCGGAATATCTTCTCGGTGAGCTGCTGTTTCGTCGAGCCTGATGTTCTTGTCGCGCTCTGTGGCGTCAGAAATGACGTGTCGGTCCCGATTGTTCTACTGATTTCGAGGCAGGATTCGGCAGAGATGTCCCGTTAAGTCTTTGCTCCTGCGCTTATGTCAGTGGATGGGTTGTGTTCGCTCTGGAGTTGGCTTGAGATGTGAAGGCTCCATGGCGAGTTCGGGACTCGAGGATGAGCGTTGGCAGTTGTCGGTTATGGCTCGTGTTGCGGCTCTTGGCGTGGTGTGTTGCAGTTCGAGGAATTGCAGCAGTGGTGCATCGAGAGATGCTGTGATTGTGGTCCGACGTACTCGTCGAGTGTGTCGGAGGAGCTGACCTGATGGAAGCGATGGTTTTCCTTGGTGCTGGATGGTGCTGTTTCCAGCGTGCGCGAGGTTTGAGGTCAGGTCGAGCGTGGAGTCCTTCCGTTGGTCGGAAGTGCGTTTGGTCTCCCCTTTGGTTGGAGAGATTGTGTTGGGTTAAGGTTCGTCGTCTTGCATTGCGTGTTCGGATTGGTTGGCCTTGTATGCCATGAAGTCCGTGCGAGACGTGCTCCTTGTCTTGGCAGGGTGGTTGCCTGTGAGAAGTCGTGCCCATTCCCTTGTCGTGTGAGGGTGCTGGCGCTGTTCCAGAAGGACGAGTGCTGGTTGGGCGGTGTTTGCTTTCTCGGCTGTGCGCGTGGATCTGAGTGCGCAGCGGAAGCGTGGTGGGCTTGTGACCCATGAGTTCAGGATCGTAGCGTTGGTTGCTACGGACGGATTCCTGAGTTCGCGTTCAGCATCGGAGGATTGGTTCCTTCGTGTGAAACCTGTTGTTGTCGTGCCGTTGCTCGAGGTTTTGTGGTTGTTGGCACTGGCAGGATGGAGTGTTGGGAAAAGTGCTGGCTAGTGCGCCGCATGAGTACCCTGTTCCTGTGTTGGAAGCCGTGTCAGGCGTCGGTGTTGGACCTGTATGGGGTTGTTGAGAATGTCGCCTGACGGTGGTCGAGGACGTGATGGTCGGAGTCGGTGGCTTGGTGTCCGACTTGTGTTCCCAGTCGTGTCCTCGGATGAGATCGTGCTTTGAGGATGTGGTCTCTGGCAGACGATGGGTCCCGGTTGGCGGCTGTGAGTGGCTGGTGAGCCTAACCGTGTGACCGACCACAGCAGTGTCTGTTGGTTCTACGGTCTTGTCGGATTGTGACGGTGAGATGTTTATTGCTTAGGGACCCATGAGCTCTGTCCAGGTGGTGTCCCGTGGCTCTGTGATAAGGGCGGAATCGGGATTGGCAGGTGTCCACTTGGATTGATCGAAGGATTTGATGAGACCAGATGGAAGAGTGACGCATTAAGGTGGAGGCCTCCTGTGAGGTTGGCGTCGGCTTGGTGGTCCCTGATAGGACATTGGTGTCGCAAGGTTATACCTGGTTGGGTGACTAGCATGGGGTGGTTCCCCTGTAAGTCTGAGTCCAGTGAGATGATGATTGAAGACACCAGGATCCGTCATTTGGTTTCGTCGTGCTTCCCGAGAGGGTCGAGTTGGCGAGCAGTTGGTGACCAGTGGATGGTCTTTTCAGAGACAGAAGATGCTGGTTGTTGGGGCTCGAGCGTGGCGAGAGCTGTGTGCCAGCGAGACCTGTGGTGGTCGTTTCTGTGTTATGTCCGGCTTTCGGCTTGCCATGTGTGGGGTGTTTCGTGGTGTTGAGCCGATGTGCTGGTTGCGGTCTGCTGAGATGGCTGCTTGAGCTGGTGGAGGCTCTGTTTTGGTTGCTCCCTTGAGGAGGGTGTGCGACCTGTCAGCTGGTTGCGAAGCTGTTGTGCGATTTGTCTGCCGACCATAGGTTGGATCGGTAGCTGTTGCTCGTGTCGAGGGTTGTGATTCCTCGGTGAGCGAGATTGTGGCTGCGGTGCCATGGTGGATTCTCGCGTTGTCTGAGGTGATGCCGGACTGTGTCCTTTGGTATATGCATGCTCTGCTGGCCTGTGTGCTCGGTGCGAGGAGCGAGGTGTTGTTTGTGATTGTAAGTCTGGCGGTGTCCCTCAGAATCGGTTTTTTTGTGAGACTCGAGGTTTTCTGTGCTGGGGCTCTGACAGCGTGTCAGTTGGTTCAGTGTTCTTCCCCTGTGACCTTGTGCTAGGTGCTGAATTTCGAGGACGAAATTCCTTTAAGGGGGGAGGGCTGTAATGCCCCGGGTTTTTCGGATCCTCGTTCGTGGGTCCCGGATCTGGTTTCTCGGAGTGTCCAGCTCCGTTGTGTCCGAAATTTCGTTTCGGACATCTTTCGTGTTCGGATCGGCGCGATCCGGAGTCGTTTCGGAGGCCCGGAGGCGTTCCGTGGCTTTTTCCGCGTGTGTTTTCCGATTCCCGGCGTGGGTTTCGGCTTTCCCTTCGGAACCTCGTTGCGGGTGAACCGGGCCGTTCACCAGGGCGCGAGTGGTACCGTTGCGATCGGTGCGCTCCGAGGATCGCGAGGGTGTGATTTTCTATTTTTCGGGATTTTTCCGATTTTCCGGATTTTCCTATAAATAGCCTTTTCTCTCTCTCCCTCTCCCATTTCTCATTTCTCTCCCTCTCTCTTCTCACGCTCTCTCCTCTCTCCCTCTCTCTCCGGCGGCCGACGGGGCGGAGCATGGGCGAGGCGGGGACGGCGCGGGCGAGGCACGAGCGAGGATGGATGAGGATCGAGGCGGTGGAGGCGCGTGGAAGCTCGGCCGTGAGTTCGTGGAACGGCGAGGCTTCAACGGCGTTTTCTTCGTGGATCGGCGTCCACGGTGCGCGTAATCTTCGGTGGAGGTAGGGTGATGGACCCTCAGCCCGTGTACTTCCTTTCCCGCGAGTTTCGTAGGCCGTGGTGAGCCGAGCGGGCTAAACGGGGCGTTTTGGGCAAAATGTGTGTTTTTGGGGTGTGAGCCGGATCTCCCGTTTTATGGTGTTTTTGGGCGATCCAGGGGTTTAGATGCATGCCTAGAAGCTTGGGGGAGGTTTCCCCTTTTGTTTCCCCTTCACCTGGGGGTGAACGGGGGGTGGCATGGCTTTTCCCGCGGTTTCCACCGTTTTCGGGTGCGGACTGAGAACGCGCTAGCCTTGGGTAGCGCGTTCTTGAAGGTCACGCTGTCCCGATAGGGCGCGTTCATCGGAGAAGATGAACAGTAAGGCGGTTCTTGTCGCGCTATGGGGTCCTAGCGCGTTCTGCCTTGTCGCGCTAGGTGATCCTAGCGCGATCTGTGCAGTCGCGCTATAGGGATATAGCACGATCTGTCGTGTCGCGCTATAGGTACATAGCGCGTTCTGCTTGAACGCGCTATGGACCTACAGCGCGTTCTTGGAGGGACCAGCCGGGCTACCCGGGGCGGGCGATCTGCGGCTGATCGTGCTCCTCGTGGGCCGTGTGTCCCTTGGACACCCAGTGGAGTTCCGTGACCGTGTTTTGGGGTGTCTGGAGGTTCCGTTTACCTCGTTTTACGTGCCCGCGCGCTTAAGGGTCCGGGTGACCTCTTAGCGTCCGTTCGCATTGTGTTGGTCTCCGGTCGACCCGGTTGGGACCCAGTGGTCGACCTCCTGCCTTGTGAGTATCCCGGGCACCCCATGAGTTCCGTGTCCTTGTTTTGGGGGTGTCAGGAGGGACCGTGTTACCTCGATTAGCGTGCCCATAGGTGTGGTGGGTCCGGGTGACCCCACGTGTTCCGGGCTCTTGTGTTACGCTTGATCGAGTCACCGTGTGTCAGTGTGTGAGCGGTGGGGTCTCCCCCGCATGTCGTGGGTTTCTTTGGAAGGCGATTCCCGTGTGGGCCATGTGTTTGGCCTTGGACTGTGAGTCCAGTTGTCCGGCCTAGGGCTGGAGGTTTCCCGCTTGCTTCAAGATGGGAAATCGTCGTGGCGGCTTGTGTGCTGCCTTGGGAATCGTGCTTCTGTGTTTTCCGTGTGGCCCGTGTGAGTGGCCTTTGTCCCTTGCGTTCCCTTCTCGAGGGAGTGGTCTTGGCGACTCGTGAGTTGTCTCGGTACTTGTGCTACCGTGGTTTTAGACCTAGAGATTGGACTAGATTGACGGCTTTGTGCTGTTGCGTGCAACGGTCTTGACCCCGAGTCTTGTGACTCAAGGACCGTTGGCTGTAGTGCGTTTAGTGGACTGTCCAGAGTCCAGTGGCTTAGCGCCACTTGAGTTTTCTCGACTCTCGCGCACGGTGCGTGCGTGACCGGGGACTGTGAGTCCCGTTTCTTCTCCGACTGTGGTCACCGTGAGACGGGGCCGGTACGTGGGGTGGTCCCCGTACGTCGTCGGATTCGGACGTTGTTTTCCGTTGACTTGAGAGTCTACTCCTTCAGTGACCCTCCACTAGTCGTAGCCTACCAGTACGCGTGTGCTGGTCGCACCAGGGAGTGGTGTACGGGCCGACCTTTAGAGACGGTTTGTGGACCGGTTACCGTTGGGCCCCACGTCTTGCAGCCAGAGTCCGGCTGAGGGGAAAACCGGTCAGAGGGCCAGACCAGGGACGCGCGGTCTGTGTGTGCACACGTGGTTGGGGGCGGTTGGACCCACGTCGACGGGCGTGACCCCAGCTAGTCACTTGTTTGTGGTTACTTGTACGGTGTTCGCGCCTCGGGTAGGACCTACCATGTCAGGCAGTTCACTTGGGGTGCGGTGTAAGACGTCAGGGGACGCTACCGGCTGTGCTTCTAGTGGGCGGTACTCCTGTCGAGTTGAGAGTGACAGACTACCCGTTTTTGTGGCTTTGACCTTTGGGTTTTTGGTCGTGTCGACCGTTGAGTCCTTCGGCTGTTTTGCCGTGGCGCGTGTGTTGGTCTTCGCGTCGTGAGTCTAGCGCTAGTGGCTTTACCGAGGTTGGGTCTTGTTGTGCGGTACCCGCGATCAGATGGTCGGGGTTGCACCTTGGACAGCGTGTCCAGGTCGGCTGTGTCCGGGGGACAGGCCTCTGCGGCATGGTTGCCGTATGTTGTTACTTCGGTAGGCGGTACTAGCGTGGTTTGGTAGCTTCGTCTGCGTGACCGAGGTGTACCTTCCGGTACAGTAGGAGTAGCTGTAGTGCCGAGTTTTTGACCGGCCACCGGTTTGCTGTTCCTGCTGTAGTTGTAGCTCTCCTTTCCACTACCGCCGTTGTTTCCGGTTGGGGTTCCGCGGGATCCCTGCTGAGTCTCTGTTTTGGAGACTCATTCCCTGCTTTTCAGGTGTTGCGGTTCTTCCTCGTGGTTCGAGGGTGCGGAGCGGAGGTTCTCAGTTGCCAGCTTGCCGGGCCGAGTGTTCACTTGGCATGTGGTACGTTTTACTGCTTTAGACTGTACTTTTTGTTGGACTGGACTCTGTTGTAGTTGTTTATTTATTTCTGTTATTTGTTGAGTTGTCCTGCTTTATTTCCTATTTCTTTGTGCCTCCACACTCCTTTTAGCCCTTCCGAGCCCTCCCGGCTCGTGGGCGGCGGTGCGAGTCTCGGGTTATCGGGCCTTCCCGGTAATCGGATTCTCGGGTCGTCACATGAGGGAACACCAAGAACCCTCAACCCACCTGGACACATAAACTGAGGTAAGGTGATACCTCTAGGCGTCCAGAACCAGTGTCTCAGGCTAGACAGAACCGCCGAGACACGCACACAAGGTTACCTGTCAACCCCTGGGTGACCCCGGGTTGACCGGAACCAGACAACACCGACACAAAACACGGCATGCACAAGCACTCCTGGCTGACCCATCATGGTTACTGCCCTCATAGGACGTCAACAGACACCCATGGGTCACTGGCAAACCACGAGACCAAGCCAAGGCAAGCAGAAATTGAAACGGCAAAAACAACGTTATGGCAAAACGGACCGTCATTCAACTGCTAGGCAGACCCAACAGTCAAGGAACAGCCGCCACGCAACCAGAGACAAGGGCAATGGCAGTTCTGGATTGCGTCGTTAGGGAACTATTGCAGTCAGAGAAAAGACCGCACCCAGTCACCCAACCCGATCGATCCAGAAGACCACTGCCACACAAACACAGCCCTAGAACACAAACCTACGACTGCCCAACACACGGGCGAACACCGAACCACCCAATGGCCATCACGACCACAACAGGGCTGTAACGCACCACCACAGGCACGTTACACAAGCCTGATGCACCAGGGCAGGCGCGTCAGAGCCAACAGGCTCAAAATTAAAATGCGAACCACATAACGCACCAGGCCAGGCGCGTTACAGCGGCCTAATGCATGAGAGCTGGCGCGTTACGGCAACCTAACGCATGAGAACAGGCGCGTTACGGCAACAGACCTAAGTCTAAAAACTTAGACGAACAGCATGTAATGGTCCCCGATGGACGCGTTACAACACGGTGACGCATGGGGGCAAGGCCGTTAGAGACAACCGACACAGCCACCCAACTCAGCCAAACAACGTGTAACGGCCTAGGACAGGTGCGTTACAAAGCTGTGATGCACAGGGGAATGACCGCTACACGAACTGACTTAAACGGTCAAATCCAGTCAAACAGAACGTAACGGCCTAAAGCAGGCGCGTTACACAGCTCTGACGCACCAGGGAAAGACCGTCAGAGGAACCGACTTACCCAAATCTCAAGAAGACATAATGCCCGTGACTCACACACCTGGACGCGTTAGAGGGCTATGACGCATCACTACTGGACCGTCACACTCCCACAGCCACGAAAAATTTTAAACGCTCAAACGCTGTGGCGGTCTATCGTAGGGCCGTCAGAGACTGTGACGGTCTCTGCAACGACCGCTACACCGGCCACGGCGGGAAAACAGTGGAAACGCCGCATCGTCCCGTTCCACGCCCCATTCACGCCGAAGCGCAGGGGAAACAAAGCCACTCGATGAAAAATGACTTCTGGAGGCTAAAAAGCCCACATGCACGCGCTAAAACGCAAGATCAGGGTGATTCTAACGAATCGACCCAAAACGAGTCATCGAGGTTCCCGGACTCCTACCGGCCTCGAATGACAACCGATCGACACGAAACTAACATGAATGGGATCCAGACGTCCCAGCGGTCAATTTGACACTATCTACGCCGCGAATGGTTGCCGTTTTCCGGCGAACCCTACAAAACCCAAAAATTACGGTTTAGGTAAAACAAGCCCAAACTCAGCCATTTCTGCGCCGAACAACGTGCAATGGCAGGGAAAACGGGCAAGGAGAAGTGGTGATCCGTCACCCTAGCTCCACCGAAGAAACCGTGCCCCGAAGGGACTAAACCGTGCCGAAAACCGCGCCGCGAGCTCAAACGCCGACTTTGAATTCACTGTTCGGGATCGCGCCAAAACCACTCCATCCTCTCCCCGTCGCGCACCCTGCTAGCTCCACACTCTCCCCAACACTCGCCCCTAGGTCCTCCGTCTGCAGCCGGAGCCGAGGAAGCTCGAGAGGAGAGAAAACGGGAGAGAGAGAGGCGGCGGAGTGAATGAGAAGGGAGGAGAGAGGAAGGAAAAGAAAAAGGAAAAGAAATTAGGAATTTTCCTAATTTCTGAAAAATCCGATTTTTGGCCCTATCTCCGAAAAATACGCAAAAATAGCCAAAACGACCGGCTCGAAGAGTACATCGTCGCGGTAGCATTCTCGAGTCGATGAACTGACAAGTAAACTCACCGTAGGGTTCCGTAACTAGTACGAGAGAAAAATCCACACGGATCGTAAAGTTCAACTCGGAAGCCACAAAAGCGAACCGAAACTCAACGAAACAGATCCGAAAGATCCAATAAAGATCCAACAAGACCTACTAAGGATCCAGCAGAGATCCGGGACATTACATCATCCCCTCCTTTAAGAAATTTCATCCTCAAAATTTATGGACTAGCAAGGGTAAGCAGGGAAAAACAACCCGACATCACAACTACGAAAATGACACAAATCTTGAGAAACACGGCTCAGAGGAACATCGTCAGACTATAATCATGAGCACACGCTCTGGATCGAGCACGACCCAAATGGACACAAGTCTGACACCTCCGAAACAAGGCAACGTCGCTTACGTCTCACCAGAAATGGAGACATGATTGCCACAACAACAGACAACCGATACAGAGGAACACAATGACCGTACGACAAGCAGCAGCTTACACAAGGAGACACGGTCCTCTTAGCTGACAGCTCGACCACATCATCGGCTCCAGTGCCAAAGGTGACAGAGAACACCTGGCACATAGGACGCCAACGACAACAGCACCGGACCACAAACACAATCAAGTCCGCACTCACTCAGATATTACATCTGATCGAGTCACAAGCTAACTCTACCGGAGAAAGGGAGCACAGCAAGCTAACTGACAAGGTCACGGTCCACGGCAGAGACACAAAATCATAGAGAAATAACGATAAAACAACAACAACAGCACTTGTAGGATTCCGGCTCCGTACAGAACACAGAACCATGGAACACCACTGCAAGCAGGGTCACATCAAGGCACAAGAACAGATGAACACACGACCACAAGGGACAGGTCATGCATCAGACTGCACACCAAGAAAAGACCCACGACAACGAGAAACGACAATCTCAGGGAACACACCTCAAGGACTACGATCACGCCTCGAGAGCACAACACCCAAGAGAAGGAATGCGGAACAGAGGGTACTCAATCAGCAAGGAATGTCGACAGATTCCTCCAATACTCGCAAATGCCAATGCCAGCACCAGAACGACTCCAGCAACAGCACGGCAACATGAAACATCAAGGCACAGGAAGCCAATAAGAAGTCACATCGAGAAGAAACAAACCTCTCGACCGGCCAGAACCTTACGAAAAGATCCTCGACCAGTGGGTAGCCAACCCACACGCTTCCGCTGCGCACTCAACAACGCACGCAGGCACCAGAAAAGACCTCGGTATCCGCATCTCAGCACACACTCGGTGCCATCGCAACTCCTGAAAATCACAACGTAGCACGCCAAGAGTACCGATCTGGCGAATAACCGATCACAAGAAGCCTAAGCGCAAAGAAGAGGAGTACCAGCTTCAGCACAAGGCCCAAGGAAAAGGCTAATCTCAGCTTACCTCCACAACCTGAAAATAGTAAATGAGCCTTCACAATACATCGGCCGCTGGACACGGCACGACAAATACGGTACGCGACAGCTCTTAACACCATGATGGAGTCCAAAGCCAAGCAACCGTATAGCAAAGAGCAGATCAGGCTTAGAATAAACACTATCCACACTTAAACAGACACAGGACGAAAGCATCACTAAGACAACAATTCCAGGGCAAACCTCGAAAAGGTTCCACTAGAAGGGACGAGAAGCAATAAGCTCAACCACAAAAGCTCACCAGGAAGGGAAAATCCTAGCTTGCCTGAGCAACTTGTCAAACACGGAATCAAATCGAGCACTTCAACAGAAGTGAGACACATCAGGAGCTGAACAGACTCAAGCCGGGACGACCAAAACAACGTGAGAACGTGTACGGTCATCTGACCAAGGCCAAAGGTCAACAGCAACCTGAACAACACACGGAGAAAACCTCGAACAATGTAATGCAGATTCAAGCCTTCCCGCAAACACTGCCACGTACGACAAGATCGAGACAGACACCACGATAGAAAGAAGTGTCTCATCACATCCTGAAGAGAACAAAAATCACCTTGCGTAGTGCCAGAACAGCACACACAAGACCACATACGAAGAAAACAACACGACAAATCATCGCAACACCTAAGCCAGCAAAAGCCTGTACTGGACTTTAAGGACTCTGGATACAGCAATATCTCGGATTCCCATGTACTTCACACAACAATGCTCTGATAGTTCAGAAAAGAACTCCGAACATCTCAGAACACTGCTCTGATACCATCCTGTGACGACCCGGATCCCGGATACCAGATATACCCGATATGACTACCGAATACACCTGATAACACTTGGAACCCGCGAGGCCTCCCAAGAGCGGTAAAGCTCCGAAGGGAAAAAGGCATGTGTAGAGTACATTGAAGCCACAAAGATAATACAGTAAGCAATAAAATTTCAATAGATCGGTTTGCTAAAGTAGCAGAAATAAAATTACTTTTTAATTAATAGTTTCAATTTAACAATTATACCAGAGTCCAGTCCATGAAATTAAAGACAAGTACAGGCCGCAGGAAAAGAACGTACACTGAGGTCGGGGGAGACCAGACGCAGGTACAGCTGGCAGCTACGAACGCGCCACACCAGGAACCACGAACAGAGACGACGCCCACCGGAAAAGTAGGGGTGAGTCTCCAAACAGAGGCTCAGTTGGGGTCACGTGAATCCCCACTGAAAAACACGCAGAACACGGAACAGGAAGCAACCGTAGTAGCAAAGCAGGAAAAGCTACACTACTAAGCTGTAAAAAGAACGGGAGCAGCAGGAGTAGGGAACAGGCTAAGAGCAAGGGAAGCTAAAAGAAAAGGGAAAAGCGAGGCCGTAAAACTCAGAATACGGCCACCGAGAAGAACTCGGCTCCCTAAGTGATGCGGGACGGGACCACGGACACGACAAGCTCGCGATCGTCCCTTAACGAGGGAAGCGTCGGACGTGCGCGGTTGAGAAACCGGCAAGAGCTAGGGTGGTCGGCTCTCTCTTTCGTGCCCGGATCGGGTCACGGGACGGTAACGCTCTCTCTCGCAGCAGCGGTGATATAAATAGAAAGCGAGCTAATTACCCTATCATACTCTCTAGCAGCGGCATAAACAAGCATATATGAACTTAAGCAAAATGCCAAGTAAGGGAGCGAATGCGATACCTCCACGCGCTCGGCGTGGGGAAGACGGACCCGGCCGAAAACTCGTACTCCCGGGAAGCTTAACACACAATAATTACAGCAATGGGAACATGCCCACTCCACGCAGGGAGGTAAAGGGCTATACAAATGGGCCCGGGAGGACCGAATTCGGGTTGACGGGCAGCTTCGTGTGTTGATTCGGCTACACGCGTGTTTACGACCGTGGGGCCCACGTGCTGTCCGGAGGGGCCGTGTGGGACCCGGTGGTACCGCTGTAGTGGAGACACTTGGAGAAGCGCTCCCCGGGCTGGCGGCACGCTGGTTCGCCGGTCGGAGGCCGGGCGGCTCCGTTCGGCACCGGCCGGAAAAATCGATCGGAAATCTGTCGGTTCTGTATTTCAGGGCGCGCTCCGGCGAGAAGGGACGCTGCGATCAGCACCGGTGTCGGAATGCGACGAGATCAGAGCCGTTGGAAAGCTGCTTCGAAGTACTACAATCTAGTGGCCTTCAGAAAAATTCACCAGAGTTGTACTTTGTGTTGGCGAATTTTATATGCTGCTGTTGTACAGTAACTGAAGACTCAGATTTGCAGAGGACTTTCCTGTTGATTGCCTTTGACCGCGAAGTAGATGTCCGAATTTGAAGATATGTTCTTCAGCAAGGTTGTAGGAAATCTAACAAGGAAACCAGGACTATTTTTGGATTTGGATTTGGAGGTGTTGGTGATTTGTTCTGATTTTGGAAGTAGAGGGTGGTCGGATCTGGGATCTGACTAAAAACACTGTATCAGAGGAAGAACATGAATTTCTAAAAATAGATAGAAGGCTGATAAAAAATTAAGAAAATTTGTGGAGGTAGGGGGTGATGGACAGAACTCCCAGTAAAATTGAGAGGGTTTGAAAAATCAAAAAGATGGTAGGAGGGGGAAAACGCAGAGGTTCTGTCACTGTAGACAGAAACCTGGCAGATCTGGGATGACAGGTTGGACAAAAATGTAAAAATATTAAACGGTGGATTTTAGGTGTGAAAATGTAGGTGGCACTTGGGATGCAAGGGTAGAACACACCATAAAAATTTCAGCTTGAGATATTCACGTGGAGGAGAGAAGATATTCAGACAAGAAGCCTCTGTCTAGGATGGACAGAACACCGAAGGCGGCTCCGCGGCGGCGTGATGGCGGCACGGACGGCGGCGGCACAGATGATCACCGGAGATAGAGGGGAGGGGATAGAAGATAGAAATCACTCTAGAACTGGAGGTTGGAGGAGAGAAACCAGAGGGAGAGAGGAGGGGCTCAAGAACACTCTTGATTTTCCAACAATTTTCTCTTCATTTCTTCATTAATCTCTAATGACACTATACATAGGCTTATATAGAAAATGGCAAGGGGTGGGGGGCTGGGAATTTCGTGGGAAATAAGTCATTTTCTTCCCCCATGTGGTCAAAACTCAAAAAAAATAAATTACATATGAATGGAGCACTCCTTTGACTAGGTAGGTAAGGTAGGTGGCCAACCTTTGAAATTTTAACCCCTTTGTCTCCCATGTGGTCAATTAGCATTCAAACCTTCTAGATGGCCACCTAGGATGGTTGACCAGCCCCACATGGATGAGGTGGATCAATGGGGAAGGGGAGGGGCCCCCCTAACTGGACCTACTACACATTTGCATAAAAACCCACACAATCCTAGGGAATGACACATTGGCTTACAAAGCCTAACAATTGTACATATACTTTCCCAAGGATATAAAAGTAAATAAAAGGACTCAAATATAAAAATAAAAGTTAATGCTCGGCGTCGATTCCCATCAACTCTCCCCGGGTGGGAGGAACTCGACCCCGTCGAGTAGGGGTATGGATGCTCGAGTACTCCGGCGGATCCGTCACCGTGCCAAGTAACGCGGGTATGTCTCACTCCAAGTGATCGTCACCTGCTCATTCCATATATACTCGATATGCGCGAACTGCTATGGGCTAAAGGTGGACACTCCGGGTGGGACACTCTCAAAAGGGAAGGAAGCAGCTCGAAGACTCACTAGGAATCACCGCTGAGTCCCTGTAGGTGACTAGATCCGGGTATAGATATAGAACCGATCCCATACTCATCGAGTGAGTCGACTCGCTTCACCCTCATAAGGGACTGACATCGACGAGCTTGCACAAGACACATGCAGACAAACAAACTACACACACGTATGCAAATCACACAGATAAAAACACACGGACTCACCTATGACCCTAGACACACCTAATGTTAGTCTGACCCGGACATGGGTGACGGCGGACCAGGACACCTGAATATGTGCCATGCATGCATGTTGGGCAACTGGGAATGGATGGCATGAGGAACACCTATATGTCGGGTGTGGTTATGCGTGGATGGTCTTTTGAATGTGGGTGACTCGAGTGGTTTAGAAGGGCCGGGTGTAGGTGGGTCGGGATTGGTGGATGTAGATGGACCATCCCGAGGGGAAGGGGCATAAAAGTGGGCTTCCTTGAAGAAGGGGAGTACGGGTGGTAACTCGGGAAGCCTAATAGTGAAGGGGTCAAAAGGGTCAAAGAAGGTATGACCCCTTGTGGTGGGTTCCCACAAGTCACGGTCCCACATGTAGAAGGTTTGAAGATGTGGGTAGTCACCTTCTTGAATTGTAACGGGTGGGACAGGGATCGTAGGTAAGAAGTATGATTCCTCCCTCGGACAAAATGGTATGAATTCGGGCTCGTCCGGTAAGGGGAGGAGTAAGAGGACCTCCGTGGTGACACAACCCACGGTGCACTCGGAGGTAATAGACCCTAAGGCCGGATGGGTGAAGCTAAGACTAACGGGTTGGTCAAAGCCTCGGGCCAGTAGGTGCGTCAACTTCCATTGTGAATCTAATCCCATGATAAGATCGTCCAACGTATCAACATGGTGACTAGATCGAAATGTGGTATGAAATGAGTTGACCGGCACTAAAGGTAAGGTGGGGTCCATGGATGGAAAGGGATGTGGGATCGAGCCTTCCTTGAGCCATCTAAGAAGTGGCTCGGCTATATATAGAGTACCCGTTAGAAACACGGGAGGCTCGGGATGGGGTGACCCCAAGTTTGACGGCTCCGGAGGAAGATCGGAAGTGGATAGCAGTGGAGCATCCACGGGTGGTGAAGGAGCACGTGTCCTTTCCAACCAATCCGAAATCAGTTTATCGAACTCCTCGAAGGGGGCACGGGTTGGAGGGGGTGGCAATGGAGCCCTCGTGGAGGTGTCCACCTCGTGGAGAAGGGGCCCGTGGGGTGGCTCCAAGAACATCCGATCTACCCCGATGGAAAATCGATCTAGGTTAATACTAACCCGATCTAGGCTCGTATTCAACCCCTTAAATGCTCCCATAATGGCTCGGAACATTCCGGCCACTTCATCACCACTATGGACTCGGGGCGTGGCCATGGTGGCCAAGATGGGTTGGGTCCCCTAGGATTGGATATGCAAGGCCATTTTTTTTTGTTTTATAAGCAAACTAATGCAAGCGCCTAGACATGACTTAAAATGCGATGCAAGTTGGAATGTGACTCGACTATGAAAGTTTGGAATGCATGCACACTAAGGACCCTAGACGTAAACCAAGACTCGGTATGTGGCAGAGATAAGCGTTCCGAAGATCACTCGCACAAGTGTGCGGCCTTCCCGATAGGCGTAGTCTAACGTTCGGACAACACCTTTTGAGATACCGAGTAAAGGGATGCAAATGCAACCTAGACTGAGTTAGACAATGACTTAAATGACACTCTTTTTTTTTTTTGGACACCCTAGACTCAAACTCTCTCTGATACCAAATTGATGCGGGACGGGACCACGGACACGACAAGCTCGCGATCGTCCCTTAACGAGGGAAGCGTCGGACGTGCGCGGTTGAGAAACTGGCAAGAGCTAGGGTGGTCGGCTCTCTCTTTCGTGCCCGGATCGGGTCACGGGACGGTAACGCTCTCTCTCGCAGCAGCGGTGATATAAATAGAAAGCGAGCTAATTACCCTATCATGCTCTCTAGCAGCGGCATAAACAAGCATATATGAACTTAAGCAAAATGCCAAGTAAGAGAGCGAATGCGATACCTCCACGTGCCCGGCGTGGGAAAGACGGACCCGGCCGAAAACTCGTACTCCCGGGAAGCTTAACACACAATAATTACAGCAATGGGAACATGCCCACTCCACGCAGAGAGGTAAAGGGCTATACAAATGGGCCCGGGAGGACCGAATTCGGGTTGACGGGCAGCTTCGTGTGTTGATTCGGCTACACGCGTGTTCACGACCGTGGGGCCCACGTGCTGTCCGGAGGGGCCGTGTGGGACCCGGTGGTACCGCTGTAGTGGAGACACTTAGAGAAGCGCTCCCCGGGCTGGCGGCACGCTGGTTCGCCGGTCGGAGGCCGGGCGGCTCCGTTCGACACCGGTCGGAAAAATCGATCGGAAATCTGTCGGTTCTGTATTTCAGCGCACGCTCGGCGAGAAGGGACGCTGCGATCAGCACCGGTGTCGGAATGCGACGAGATCAGAGCCGTTGGAAAGCTGCTTTGAAGTACGACAATCTAGTGGCCTTCAGAAAAATTCACCAGAGTTGTACTTTGTGTTGGCGAATTTTATATGCTGCTGTTGTATAGTAACCGAAGACTCAGATCTGCGGAGGACTTTCCTGTTGATTGCCTTTGACCGTGAAGTAGATGTCCGAATTTGAAGATATGTTCTTCAGCAAGGTTGTAGGAAATATAACAAGGAAACCAGGACTATTTTTGGATTTGGATTTGGAGGTGGTGGTGATTTGTTCTGATTTTGGAAGTAGAGGGTGGTCGGATCTGGGATCTGACTAAAAACACTGTATCAGAGGAAGAACACGAATTTCTAAAAATAGATAGAAGGCTGATAAAAAATTAAGAAAATTTGTGGAGGTAGGGGGTGATGGACAGAACTCCCAGTAAAATTGGGAGGGTTTGAGAAAATCAAAAAGATGGTAGGAGGGGGAGAACTCAGAGGTTCTGTCACTGTAGATAGAAACCTGGCAGATCTGGGATGACAGGGTGGACGAAAATGTAAAAATATTAAACGGTGGATTTTGGGCGTGAAAATTTAGGTGGCACTTGGGATGCAAGCGTAGAACACACCATAAAAGGTTCAGCTTGAGATATTCACATGGAGGAGAGAAGATATTCGGACAAGAAGTCTCTGTCTAGGATGGATAGAACACCGAAGGTGGCTCCGCGGCGGCGTGATGGCGGCACGGACGGCGGTGGCACAGATGATCACCGGAGATTGAGGGGAGGGGATAGAAGATAGAAATCACTCTAGAACTGGAGGTTGGAGGAGAGAAACCAGAGGGAGAGAGGAGGGGCTCAAGAACACTATTGATTTTCCAACAATTTTCTCTTCATTTCTTCATTAATCTCTAATGACACTATACATAGGCTTATATAGAAAATGGCAAGGGGTGGGGGGCTGGGAATTTCGTGGGAAATAAGTCATTTTCTTCCCCCATGTGGTCAAAACTCAAAAAAAATAAATTACATATGAATGGAGCACTCCTTTGACTAGGTAGGTAAGGTAGGTGGCCAACCTTTGAAATTTTAACCCCTTTGTCTCCCATGTGGTCAATTAGCATTCAAACCTTCTAGATGGCCACCTAGGATGGTTGACGAGCCCCACATGGATGAGGTGGACCAATGGGGAAGGGGAGGGGCCCCCCTAACTGGACCTACTACACATTTGCACAAAAACTCACACAATCCTAGGGAATGACACATTGGCTTACAAAGCCTTACAATTGTACATATACTTTCCCAAGGATATAAAAGTAAATAAAAGGACTCAAATATAAAAATAAAAGTTAATGCTCGGCGTCGATTCCCATCACTAAGCTACTGCAAGTAGCGGCAGAAGGGTGACTTGATCTGACAAAGTCAGGAGTTACCGATCTGTCGACACGATGCCAGGCCTAAGATGAAGACCTGCACAGACAAACAAAAGTCTAGAAAAGATCTAGATAGACGACAGACAGACATGACTAGAATGTCGTGCACATTGCCTCACGCACGACAGGAACGTCATGCATGCGACAAGACACTGACCTCGAGCACAGCCACAGAAAGGCTAACTCGGGAAGGTCACGACGCACAAGAAACACCGAGAGTCACGTGTCACGTGACGAAAGTACCTCCTCACAAGAAGAACAGCCAGCTGCGTCCACTGACGCCTTATGCTGCGCCACAAGTGTCTCACCTACGGTACCGTTGAAACCACAGCAGAGTCGCAGACACGCACTGAACTAAACAGGAACATCAGTAACAAGTAACTAGTCAGGGCTACGCCCGTCGACGTAAGTCCTCAGCCCTTGACCACGTGTGCACACACTGGCTCTAGCCTAAGCCAGGTTCTCTAGCTAGTTTTCTCCCTCGGTAGGACGCTACCGTTGGCTGGGAGCCCACGGAACTAGCTTACAAACCGTATTACGGGAACTACCCTTTCGACCACTCCGAGGTGGGTCAACACACTGGAACGCGTGAGTCGACAGGCAACAACAAGCGGAGCTCACAAGACACAGGACTCAGAAACACAAGTGCTAGAGTACAGACAGGAGGGCATGCACTGTCGTACGTACTACAAAGCACCAAAAGCACCAACTGGCAGTACGTTCACTGCCAACAGACTCAGGACTAGGCAACTAGACCTACCACGTAACGATCTTTGAGTCGGACGACTCAAAGGCAAGATCGTCACTGACAGCGGAACAATCCGCCAATCGGTGTAATCCAAGCCACGGGAAAACGACGCTCCGCAGAAAATGACTCACGGAGACCTGAGGGAACACCAAGAACCCTCAACCCACCTGGACACGCAAACTGAGGTAAGGCGATACCTCTAGGCATCCAGAACCAGTGTCTCAGGCTGGACAGAACCGCCGAGACACGCACACAAGCTTACCTGTCAACCCCTGGGTGACCCTAGGTTGACCAGAACCAGACAACACCGACATAAAACACGGCATGCACAAGCACTCCTGGCTGTCCCATCATGGTTACTGCCCCCATAGAACGTCAACAGACACCCACGGGTCACGGGCAAACCACGAGACCAATCCAAGGCAAGCAGAAACCGAAACGGTAAAAACAACGCTCTGGCAGAACGGACCGTCATTCAACCGCTTGGCAGACCCAACAGTCAAGGAACAGCCGCCACACAACCAGTGACAAGGGCATTGGCAGTTCTGGATTGCGTTGTTAGGGAACTGTCATAGTCAGGGAAAAGATCACACCCAGTCACCCAACCCGACCGATCCAGAAGACCACTGCCACACAAACACAGCCCTATAACACAAACATATGACTGCCCAACACACGGGCGAACATCGAACCACCCAACGGCCATCACGACCACAACAGGGCTGTAACGCACCACCACAGGCGCGTTACACGAGCCTGACGCACCAGGGCAGGCGCGTCAGAGCCAACATGCTCAAAACTAAAACGCGAACCACGTAATGCACCAGGCCAAGCGCGTTACAGCGGCCTAACGCACGAGAGCAGGCGCGTTACGGCAGCCTAACGTAGGAGAACAGGCGCGTTATGGCAACAGACCTAAGTCTAAAATCTTAGACGAACAGCATGTAACGGTCCCCGATGGACGCGTTACAACACTGTGACGCATGGGGGCAAGGCCGTTAGAGACAACCGACACAGCCACCCAACTCAGCCAAACAGCGAGTAACGGCCTAGGACAGGCGCGTTACAAAGCTGTGACGCACAGGGGAATGACAGCTACACGAACTGACTTAGATGGTCAAATCCGGTCAAACAGAACGTAACGGCCTAGAGCAGGCGCGTTACACAGCTCTGACGCACCATGGAAAGGCCGTCAGAGGAACCGACTTACCCAAATCTCAAGAAGACAAAATGGCCGTGACGCACACACCTGGACGCGTCAGAGGGCTGTGACGCACCACTACTGGACCGTCACACTCCCACAGCCACGAAAAATTTAAAACGCTCAAACGCTGTGGCGGTCTATCGTAGGGCCGTCAGAGACTGTGACGGTCTCTGCAACGACCGCTACACCGGCCACGGCGAGAAAATAGTGGAAACGCTAAATCGGCCCGTTCCACGCCCCATTCACGTCGAAGCGCAGGGGAAACAAAGCCACTCGATGAAAAATGACTTCTGGAGGCTAAAAAGCCCACATGCACGCTCTAAAACGTAAGATCGGAGCGATTCTAACGAATCGACCCAAAACGAGTCACCGAGGTTCCCGGACTCCTACCGGCCTCGAATGACAACCGATCGACACGAAACTAACATGAATGGGGTCCAGACATCCCAACGGTCAATTTGACACTAACTATACCGTGAATGGTTTCCGTTTTCCGGTGAACTCTACAAAACTTGAAAATTACGGTTTAGGCTAAACAAGCCCGAACTCAGCCATTTCCACACCGAACAACGTGCAATGGCAGGGAAAACGGGCAGGGAGAAGTGGTGATCCATCACCCTACCTCCACCGAAGAAACCGTGCCCCGAAGGGACTAAACCGCGCCGCGAGCTCAAACGCCGGCTTTGAATCCACCGTTCAGGATCGCGCCAAAACCACTCCATCCTCGCCCCGTCGCGCACCCTGCCAGCTCCACAGCGTCCCCAGCACTCGCCCCTAGGTCCTCCGTCTGCAGCCGGAGCCGAGGAAGCTCGAGAGGAGAGAAAACGGGAGAGAGAGAGAGGCGGCGGCGTGAATGAGAAGGGAGGAGAGAGGAAGGAAAAGAAAAAGGAAAAGAAATTAGGAATTTTCCTAATTTCTAAAAAATCTGATTTTTGGCCCTATCTCCGAAAAATACGCAAAAATAGCCAAAACGATCGGCTCGAAGAGTACATCGTCGCGGTAGCATTCTCGAGTCTATGAACTGACAAGTAAACTCACCGTAGTGTTCCGTAACTAGTACGAGAGAAAAATCCACACGGATCGTAAAGCTCAACTCGGAAGCCACAAAAGCGAACCGAAACTCACCGAAACAGATCTGAAAGATCCAATAAAGATCCAACAAGACCTACTAAGGATCCAGCAGAGATCCAAGACATTACAGACGTGCTTCAGGCAAGCAGACAGAAGAGGGTGGCAGTCGGAATATTCTCAGTGAACGAACCCTATTTCTCCACAAAGGTCCTCTCTCTCTTAGACGAACAGACGCTGATTGGCTCTCCGACCCTGCCCCTCTCTCTCCGCCCTTTTATCTCTTGATGCCTTGATCCCTTTTTCCTTCTTTCCTCTCTTTTCTTTTTCACTTGGTTGAACCAAGTGGGTTATATAGATGGGTAAGAGGATGCGTGCCGGTGAAAGGGTGCGCCGGGGAGCCTTACTTTCGTCTGGCGCGTCGGGTAAGAGGGTGCCGAGATAGAGGGCGCGCCAGTGAAAGGGTGTGCCGGATAAGCTTTGTTCGCTTAACAAGGATTAAAGAGTGGGTCCCGGACTGGTTCTGGGAGTCACCGTGACCGTTCATCTCGTCGTGGTCTCGCAAAACCTTGGTGAGAAGTCCAGACGAAGTCCCCGGGTCGACATGCAACCTTCTTCGGAACCTCGTGCATCTTCAGTTTGAACACGCGGGTTTTTCGCTGACATGGCTTTCGGCACTGTGGTTCGTGTCGCCGGCTCGGTTTGACTCGTGCTTGAAGCTTTCTTGGGAGGCGGAATACCATCTAGGGTGCTTTTGCCTTGACTGGGTGATCATTTGGTCACTAGCGGACCCAAAATGTTGAGAGGCCGTACCCATACCGGGTCATCGGGATCTTCTACTGACAGAGCCTTCGATCCCCTATTCTGAAGGGCCAAGGGTGTTCTATCACCTCGGGAGGATCTTTCATTCAGGTGGGGGGCCATCGGGTACATTATCGTCCTTGGTCAGACGATGGATATGCTCTCATCCTTGGTCGGATGACAGATACATTCTCATCCTTGGTCGGACGACAGGTGCATCCTTGTCCTTGGTCGGATGACGGATGCATGCTTGTCCTTGGTCGAATGACAAGTACATCCTTGTCCTTGGTCAGATGACGGACGCATGCTCTTCCTTGGTCGGACGATGGATATTGTCTGCACGATACGACCGAGTCGATACCGGTTCATTGGGCAGTCCTGACGACACTGCCAGCTTGTGGTGTATTCTTCTCGATCCTCCTGAGGTGAAGTTCCTGACGTTCATACTAGGTGACCTGAGGCTCTGGCAGCTTGAGAAGGCTTCAGTGTGTTGATCTCTTTCGGCTTCTGTGCTTCAGTAGGCCGCATCATTTCTCTTTGAGGCTTGATCGCCGTTGGATATATTTTGAGTGCCAACAAATGCCCCCCAGCCGTGGGTGTTACGAGCGAGGCACGAGCGAAGCAGGACCAGCGGATGAGCTCCGTCTGGGCAGATTTCTTGTCTGGACGGCAAAGGCTCGGAATGGCCTTTAATCCGGCGTAGTTCTTAATCCAGCGCGCCCAAGGCTTAGAGGTTAATACGGCGCGCCCTCAACCGGCACGCCCTTTGCTTGGGGGGTTATTTCGGCGTGGTCATAATCGGCGTGCCCTTTTGGCCGAAGAGGTTAATTTGGCATGCTAAAGAGCACGCCAGATTAGCAAGGGGAGGCTCCCCCTATATATGCCTTCTCTTCTTCAATCTTCTTCATTTGCAAACAAACTTTCTCTCTCTTCATTCCCCTCCTCCCCATGGCGTCGAGAGAGCTGAGAGGGGCGTCCCTTGAGCGGGTGAGCGAGTTTTTGCTATTTAGGGATTTAAATCCCAACTTTCGGACCCCGGGAGGCTCCTAGTAGGACTTGCCCTTGGAGCTACTCCCTCGGGTGTTCTATTTTGGCCTCGGTGTAATAGCGATGGCTACTTTTAGGGACCATTCCCTTGGTGGACGTGTTCCCACTTTTTTATGGCAATCTCCCAAGCTGGGGAGGTTCTGTCGAAATTTTGTCAGAAATTTTGTCTTGATCAACTGCTTTCTGACCTTGTTTATTCTTTGATGTGCCTTTTACAGATAGAATGGCATCTGGCTCTTCTTCTTCCGCTTCCCGTGCCGTGGTGACATGGGAGAATGTTCACTCCCTAGATCGGGGGCACGATCAGCTTGCCATGGTCGCAGAATCTTCAGACTCAGAGACCGACACGGTAGACACTAGCCGCCTCCTCATCATCAGGGGTGATTCTTTTCAGTACGAACGAGAAGATGCCGTCAGGAGGGACCACCCCAAAGACAAGCATTTGATGTCCTTCCTCAGGCACTTCAATCTTCAAGGGAAGAGAGATTTGTTCCTCATCCGCAAAGCCAAGCAAGCATTGCTAGTCGAGAGGGATAGCTTGACAGACTGTGTGGTGCGGGGAAGGCCTATCTACCTCCCCGGGTGTTGGGTTCTGTGCGCCCCCTCTTTGCCCTTGACAATGGTTTTGATGATTCCAATATATTGTGTGTTGTTCATATATTTTAAAGTGAAAATATTCTGTGTAAGTTTTGTGGAAATATGCACTGATCATCTTGATCTTGATGCTCACATGTTGCATCTTCTTTTGCAGGTTATCTCACTTATTCTTCACATGCTCTGATCTGCCTCTAGACTTGCATCGACCTATTCTAGATTACTTTCATCATGTGCATCGTCATCACCATGTTTACTTCTTGATGCACTTCATACATGATGTTTTTCATTGGTGAAATCATGTTGTCATAGAAGGTCATAAGGCCCTTGAGCCTTGTCTCTTGTTCAAGATTTCAAGGACCCTTTACAGGTGTGAAATGCTTGGGTTTTCATGAGCACATCCCTTGGTTCTTCAAAAGTCTCAATGGATGTTATTCTAATTTGATGCTCTTATGCATATCATTCAAGTGTGGTTCATGGAGTTTTTAGATTTTCCAAATGGATATTGTTACTAGTGTTATCATGCATTCTGATGGTTGAGAATCTCATGTCAGGATATCATAATGTCTCTCACTGTGGGTTTTCAAATGGTTAGTGTAGCAGTACATGTCTTGCTTGAACTATATTGGAACATGGTTACTCATGCTGAAATCTGATTGGTCTTGATTGTGAAACTGACTTCCTTGTTAGGTGTTAACTTGCATTAGACTGTGCAAGTTCAGTTTTTTCCTTGGACTGCATTTGTGATTCATGTGTGACGTGCTTGAATCACATTTGATTTGTGAGTGCATGAAGAATACGGGTTGAAATTCCCTGAATCACTCATATGTGATATTGCATTTTCAATATATTAATATGAAGGTTGAAGGATTCATGCATATCATATATGGCTATTTATACAGAGCTGGACTGAATTCACACTTACTGTGTGAACCTAATTGTTTTGTGAGGGTTGTGTAAGTTTAGCTTATCTTGACTGAATCTGAAATCCTTTAACTAATATGTTTACACACTCATGGTTGTTTTGCCTTGATAAGGGCTGAAGGCCCTTCCATGTTTTGGACCAAATCTTGATGTCTTTGGACAATGTTTGAATTTCTTGATTAAACTTGGAACCCATGTGTGACTTGCTTAAATCATTTTGATTTGTGAAGAACGTGGATTTGAATTATGTGTATTATCTGTGCTTGTGGCTGCAATTCATCATGTTTCCACTGCATATGATCTTCATGTGTGGATTGGCTCAACATCAAGTGATCAAGGTATACATTTGCTTGAGTTGGAAATGAATTTCCATGTGCTTAGATTGGGGTTGATTCATTAGTCATGCTCTCAATTGATTTCATCTGCTAGTCAAGGACTTAATGGTTTCAAAGTGTTTTATGCATATTCTTGAGGAGGTTCTTGAGATGAAAATGTGTTCAAAGCATTTATGTGCCTCATGCTAATATTTTCATTATCATACTTCATGTCTTTTGGGTCTTGGACTCAAAACTAGCTCCATATGTTAATGCATGATCCAAATATTATGATTTCGATCTAACCTCTCATTTCATCATGTTTTACATGGCAAGAAATAATGGTTGATCATCGTGGGACTTGGTAACATGTAATCATTTAGTTTCCCATGTATTTTTGCTACTTTAACAGGTTTTTCTAACCCCTATTGCAGGGGTCGACCCTTAGAAGTTTTAGGCCGGACAGAACACATTTTATGCAGTCTGCCTGCATGGATCGACCCATGGGGTCGACCCTTGGAAACTAAGCTTTTATTTTTTGTTTGCCCGCCCTCTGGTTGTCCAGGGGTCGACCCATGGGGTCGACCCATTCTGGCACGGGATTTGCGAACCCGATTGAAACTCTTTCTAAACCCTATCAAAGTTTACCAAAACACCCCCCATTGGTTCCCAGACCTAAATGGATGTTTTTAACATACTTTGGGAGGGGTTTTTGGGTCTTTTAGTCACTCATTTATATATATTATTGTGAGCTCCGAATTTGGAGATGAGGAACCCTAATGTGCTAACATTTCTCTTTGTCTTGTAGGAAAAGAAAGAGGGAAAGGAGAGGAGCTGTAGAAAAACGTGGATATCATCTACATCCAGGAGGAGTTTGCGATCGTGATTGAAGGAAGAAAGGAGCGGAACGAAAAGGGGAACGTGTGGACGTTCTCATCGTCGACATCCGGCTACCCTCTGACTTGGGGCTTAGAGAAGATCTTCTACAACCCCTCTCTACTCATGGGGATTCATTATTGCATCTTGTTTGCATCTATTTGAGTCATCTACTTCCGGTTTACAAGGGTTTCCATCCTTTTGGTTGAGCATAGATTAATATTTTGGGCGTTTATTGTATATCTTGTTATTCATCAAACTTGATATATTATCGTGTGTGGGCGGAGTTGCATCTCCGCGTGTATGGATCTATTGCGGGGTAAGTTTCCCCGAGTTTGGTTGTGGTAGATGGAGCTGCGTCTCCGTGTGGTTTTAGTGTCCGAGGTGTGTTCCCCGACGTTGTGTGTGTGTGTGTGTGTGTGTGCTGCGGTGGCAGCGTTTTGGGGCTTGTCCCCGTGTGGATATTACTGCGGAAGCAGCGTGTGTGGTGTTGGGGTTCATCCCCGTGTTGCTACGTTCCGTAGCGTGGAGTGACGCCTCACCGGGTTCGGTGAGGGGTGGACGTAGGGAGCCCATCGTGGTCCCGAACTACCTAAAAATCTTTGTGTCTCTTGTGAATGCCTGTGTGATCGTCCATTTCATCTACCTCCCTTCACAGGTCAACTTGTAGATTTTTATTCACAACACCTCCACACATTGCTACCTCCGTTATCCGTGTTAAGCATAAATTTATCTGTGGTGAGCTTGATTTGTTTGATTCGTTGCATTGTTAATTCGAGTGAGATCGGAAAGCTTGAGAGAACTCTTTTAATCTCACATCTATTTAGGGCAATTAGCATTGTTAGTTTTATTTCCGTTGTAATTAGTTGGAGTTGTTTTTAAAATTCGCCATCTCGTTAAGGGGACAATTCAACCCCCCTTCTTGTCTGCCATCTCTCTGGGCCAACACTGGGGAAGTCCAAAACTGGAGCACTGTGCTTGCACTGCAAGATCTGGCTCCAAAAGACGGGCTGTTGACCAGGGCCTCTGAATTCGTGCCTGCTCGGTGGAATGATACCGCAGGCCGCGTTGATCGGGAAAAGCCGATCTTTGGTTTGTTTCTTGCCCCGTTGAAATGGGGGTACAGGGAAGAATCCTTCCTGCTGGACTGCCTGGTGGTCCGTTTTAAACATCAAATTTCTGTGGGGTGGTTTACCGAGCTGAGGGCCACCGACGCCCATGCTTTCAAACCTGGAGTAGTGGAGTTTACAGACTATGTGCTACAACACTATGCTCCCATCTTGGCCAAGGCTGGCATATATCACAGCGTGTACGCCTCGAGGTGCCGCTACCCCATATCCAGAGGCCTGTGCTGCGCCATGATCTAAGTATTCTGCCCCGAGTACAATACTTTCTATACTTCAGAGGGAGAGACTTCTTTGGATCTCTGGAGCCTTTCGCATCTCAGCGGCTTACCAATCGACGGAGAACCGTACGAGGAAGTTTGCTGGCCAGACTGGCTGAAAGACCAGACCGACGGTGAGGGTCGGTACTTGGCAGGCTATGTGGCAACCCGGAACTCGGATACCAGGTATACCCGGTAGGACTACCGAATACACGTGATACCACTTGGAACCCGCGAGGCCTCCCAAGAGCGGTAAAGCTCCGAAGGGAAAAAGGCATGTGTAGAGTACATTGAAGCCATAGAGATAGTACAGTAAGCAATTAAATTTCATTAGATCGGTTTGCTAAAGTAGCAGAAATAAAATTACTTTTTAATTAATAGTTTCAATTTAACAATTATACCAGAGTCCAGCCCAAGAAATTAAAGACAAGTACAGGCCACATGAAAAGAACATACACTAAGGTCGGGGGAAACCCGACGCAGGTACAGCTGGCAACTACGAACACGCCACGCCAGAAACCACGAACAGAGACGACGCCCACCTGAAAAGTAGGGGTGAGTCTCCAAACAGAGGCTCAGTAGGGGTCACGCGAATCCCCACTGAAAAACACGCAGAACACGGAAGCAACAGAAGAAACAGTAAGTGTAGAAAAGCAGGAAACTACATGTGGAAGCACTTTTTATTTATTATAAAATCATTGTTTATTTGTTTATTGACGTTTATTAAGTGCGTGGGCGTGCCAGTCACAAAGTGACGATTTATTGTGCGCTCGATCTGACTAATCAGACGATTGTGTGGTTCGCGTCGGGACTGAAACCCACCGTACCGTGAGGGCTACGATGTCATTTACATCCCCTCGGAGAGGGGAACACCCTTGATTAATCGCCGGGAAAAGGGGCCTCATGGCCAGGAAAATATATCGAGAGAAACAAGCCGATAGCGGTCTCGAATCAGTCGGAAAGCCCTATGTCTAGGGAAACAAGCATTCGAAATATGTCGGTCACTCAAGGGACCATTTTGATATTCGGACGAGCGTCCGGCTTCAGAGGATCGTGATCATCACAGGGAAAGCTGGAGCATATGTATGCCAGGGTACGGCAAATTTGTTGTTTAAAGGGATAGAAGACATTCGGTTGAATCCCGGTTAGAGCGGTCAGAAATCAGCGAGTTTATTGGCCTGGTGCGAGATCGAGTCAGGACCATTTCGGGGGGGCGCCTCCCGCGGTCCAAACGAGACTTGCGTGGGCATCATTAATATCTCCGGTGCCGAAGGGCGGCGGGAAAGTGTCCCGGGACTAGATTCCAAAACAAAGACGTATACAGAGATAGCTGGCTATAGGCCTAGATGTGGGTCAGGTAATGACCATGGTTGGGGCGAACCCGAGGTCCAGACGTGACTCACGAAGGTCTTATTGATATTCCCACACGCGTGGTCGGGGAAGGCGAGAGCCGTCTCGTTCCATTCAGATTTTGTTGGTCATTCATGGACCATTTTATGCTCGGACAAAGATCCGTATTGAAGACGTAAACGGAAATATACCCGTACAAATGTCTGCCGTGAGTACGGTAACTTTTAATGCAAGCACGGGATTCGATCCCGGGATATACGTTGGTCACTAACGGACCATTCAGTATTCGGACGTAAGCCCATATTCGAAACATCGAAGACCACGATAAAGACATACCGAAGGTACGGCACATTTCCTGGGGGTGCGGGATTGGATCCCGGTATATACGTCGGTCACTAACGGACCATTCCTTATTCGAACGGAGGTCCGTATTAGTAGCGTCAAGGACGACGATAAAACCGTACGGATGTCTGCCGTAGGTACGACAAGTTTAATGTGGATGCGAGATCGGATCCCGACAAAGACAGGTCGAACTAATGAACTATCGGCCCGTGATAAGTTCGGATCATGGTCACGTCCGGGCGAGGGCTCCCGAGATCCAAGTCCGATGCCATGGGGCGTCATTGCTTTTCTCTTCATACACAGTCCGAGGAAACGAAGGTTCCAAGGTATGCGTGCATGTCGGTCACGGTCGGACCATTCATTGTTCGGACGCGAGTCCACGTTTGAAGCATCGAAGACGACGATAAAACCGTGCAAATGTCTGCCATAGACACGACAAGTTTAATGTGGCGTTGCGGGATTAGATCTCGGGAGAAGCGGGTCGAGTTAACGAACTATTGGCCCAGACTGTGTTCGGATCATGACCATGTCGGGGGTTCCGAGGTCCACGCCCGATACCACAAGGCATCATTGATTTTCTCTTTGCACCGAGTCCGAGGGAGTGAATTGTTAAGTGTGAAGCCCGAACTCGCCAACGTGCGCCCTAGCACGCGGATCGACCTGCGCGGTCAGGCCGCGGGGTGATAGAGTTTCTTTTATTATTCTTTTATTAGTATTAAACTTCTTTTTTTTATTTAGTTAACTCTTCTTTACGAAATCACGCCGGATCAAGGGGAAGTCTGGGGGGCGCGCCGGAATAGAGGGCACCGGATTAGCAGGATGCCAAGGGCAAGGAGGGCGCGCCGTTTAACGGGATGCCAAAGGGAATAAGGGCACGTCGAAATAGGATGGCAAGGGGGGCGCGCCGGGTATGGAATCTCAAGGGGGTGCCGTATTAAGAGTAGGCTGGGGGGCACGCCGTTTTAACGGTTAAACAAAGGGGGGTGCGCCGGAATTGGGCCATTCAAGGGGAGAGGGGCGCGCCAGTTTTAAGGGCGCCGGGTTAGAATTGAAAGGGGTGCCCGGGGTGTGATAAAGGGAATGGTTTTGAGAGGTTAAACCGGCGCGATGGAGCAGGGGCGCGCCGGAATAGGAGATATGGAGTGGAAATGGGCGCGCCATTTAGCATCCGAAGAAGGAGATGGGGCTATTGTGAGGAGGGTTAAAACGGCGCGATGGAGCAGTGGCCGCGCCGGATTAGCCCCTCCCAAGGGTTTCTTGCTTTAACTGTGTGTTTTCTTTTCTTTCACCCGTGGGTGGATCTTATGATACGTTTGTTCATCCATTTGGTGGATTAGATAGGTAATGAGGTGGGGTTTAAGTGATTTGTTCGAAGGAGTTTATTGTGTAAGATTTTAGGGGTTAATTCACAGAGGGTTCACTGTGTGTTTTCAAAGGGCGTCTTGTTCATTCGTTCTTGAGTGTTCTTAATCCCCTGGCGAAAATTGGGCAGCATCTCCCCCAGATCGGGACTTGCAAGAGAGAAGCGAAGGCCACCAAACAGATTGCTCTGGGGTGACCCTCAAACATCGGAGTGGCCTTACGGCGGTCCGAACTCATGTGTGAGTGTGGAGCGCTCGAGGGCTAGCCTTCAAGAGCGACCACGACTCACGGGCGATGAATCTTCGGCGCGGGACAGATGTTTGCCACAGGGCCATGAATGTTCATCCGGTGATGGGTACCTTTATGGGTCGTGCCATGGAAAGGCAGCCCTCAAGGGCCAAGGATGATCGGAGAATGAGAAGACGGAGCAGAGAATGGAACGGAGAACACAAGAGTTGCAAAAAGATGGCTTTTCTTCTTTTATTCATCCACGCGATGGGGAAGGAAACTTGATACAGATAAAAAAAAAGGAAGAGAAGGCGTTACAAACGGAAAAGGAAAATACGTTCTATGGAGAGAAAGAGAGAAGCATTAGACGGAGGAGGGAGAGGAAAGCAGAAGAACACCATTTTCTTTTATTCATCCGCAAGGGGAAAGACAACAAAGCAAAAAGGGGGGAATACATCAGAGAGAAAAGAAGAAATACATCGATGGGGGGGGGGGACGGAGCACAACCTCCTCCCCCCCGAGCTCACCTCTCTTCTCTCACGCTCAATCTCTCTTCTTCTTCACCTAGCAAGCACAGGGACGAGGGGCTTCTTCTCTTCGGATGGCCTTTTCTTCTCACTTCAATAGCCCATCTGGGGGGGCGATTCGAGCCTCTCTCCCTCTTTCTTCACCAGTGGGGCATGCCTTTTATAGAACGGACAGTGGGGGAGAAAACTCCCGCCACCTCTGCCTTGTTCGCAACAACGTTGTTGTTGTGCTGGATGATGCTGGTTCGTGGAGTACACTGGCGTTCGTCCGAGGATGGGACATTTGCAGATTTGCCGGAGCCTGCTTCGCCGTTGCCGCTTCTGTGCTATCGAACGGAGGTAGAGACAGAGCGTCGGGCATTCAATGTTCTCTGCACATCATTAAACAGAGCATCGGCATGCCGATGGGATGGGTTGATTGCGCGCTGGGGAAGCACTTCAGAGAATAGAATGAGGGGTTAAAACGGCCCCATATTCAAAGGGGCACCGTTTTAAGCATCAAAGGGGATGCCCCTTCGCGCGCCGTGTAGCCAAAAGGAAAAGGGGCGCGTCGTTTTAAGAGGGGGGCGCGCCATTTTAAGGCGCGCCGTTTTAAGGCCCCTTCGTGCCGTTTTAAGCCTCGAATGGATTCTTTTCGAAGTCGCAGCCATTTATATGAATGTCGGCATTCCCAGAACGTTCCGGTTGCAATGTATGGCCTCCACAATTTTCCATTCGCAGCCTTTGGGACTCGGTCCCAGAGTTTGCGTGACTTTTGATGCAAGCTGAGACTGTGCCAAAGTTCCCGACCCTTCTTTGATTCAGCTTTCGGCATGGCCGGTCAGAGCGTTGTAGCTGTATCTTCTGCTTAGGGGGCTTCCTTAGCGGGTAGCGGACCACCAAGCGAGTTCTTGTCCTGGCCGGGCGAGGCATGAGGTTTATTCGGCATTTCCGTCTTCGACTCGCGCTCGAATGCATAGACGAGAATGTCGCCATGATCATCATCGTCATTTTTTGGCGTCCACACTACACTACAAAGCTGTAAAAAGAACGGGAACAACAGGAGTAGGGAACAAGCTAAGAGCAAGGGAAGCTAAAAGAAAAGGGAAAAGTGAGGTCGTAAAACTCGGAACACGGCCACCGAGAAGAACTCGGCTCCCTAAGCTACTTCAAGCAGCAGCAGAAGGGCAACTCTGATCTGAGAAAGTCAGGAGTTACCGATCTGCCGACACAACGCCAGGCCTAAGACGAAGACCTGCACGGACAGACAAAAGTCTAGAAAAGACCTAGACAGACGACAGACAAACACGACGGCACACATGACTAGAACGTTGTGCACGCAACGCCACACAGACCTCGAGTAGGGCCATGAGAGGGCTAACTCGGGAAGGTCACGATGCACAAGAAATGTCGAGAGTCATGTGTCATGTGACGGAAGCACCTCCTCACAAGAAGAACAGCCAGCTGCATCCACTGATGTCTTATGCTGCGTCACAAGTGTCTCGCCTACGGTACCGCTGAAACCACGGCAGAGTCGCAGACACACGCTGAACTAAACTGGAACAACAGCAACAATAGAACAAGTAACCACTCAGGGCTACGCCCGTCGACGTAAGTCCTTAGCTCCTGACCACGTGTGCACACACTGGCTCTAGCCTAAGCCACGTTCTCTAGCTAGTTTTCTCCCTCGGTAGGACGCTACCATTGGCTGGGAGGCCACAGAACTAACTTACAAACCGTAAAATGGGAACACCCCTCCGCCATCCGCAGGCGGGTCGGCAACTCAAAGGCCTTAGGGCTACAACAAGCGGAGGCTCACATGACACAGAGACTCAAGAACACAAGTGCTGAAGTACAGGCAGGCAAGAACGCCCCATGGCACGTACTCCGAAGCACCAATGGCAGCACAACCACTGCCGACAAACTCAGGACAAGGCAACTAGACCTACCAGCATGGCGATCCTTGAGTCGGATGACTCGGAGGCAAGATCGTCACTGGCAGCAGAACAAGCCGCCAATCGGTCTAATCCTAAGCCCGAGGAAACGACGCTCCGCAGAAAATGACTCACAGAGACCTGAGGGAACATCAAGGACCCTCAGCACACCTGGACACACGGACCGAGGTAGGACAACACCTTGAGGCATCCATAACCAATGTCTCGAGCTGGACAGAACCACCGAGACACACAAAGCTACCTGTCAACCCCTGGGTAACCCCCGGTTGACCGGAGCCAGACAACACCGACATAAAACACGGCATGCACGAGCACTCCTGGCTATCCCATCATGGTTACAGCCCTCATAGGACGTCAACAGACACCCACGGGTCACGGGCAAACCACGAGACCAAGCCAAGACAAGCAGAAACCGAAACAATAAAAACAACACTCTGGCAGAACGGACCGTCATTCAACCACTAGGCAGACCCAGCAGTCAAGGAACAGCAACCACGCAACCAGAGACAAGGGCATTGGCAATTCTAGATTGCGTCGTTAGGGAACTGTCGCAGTCAGGGAAAAGACTGCACCCAGTCACCTAAACCGACCGATCCAGAAAACCACTGCCATACAAACACAGCCCTAGAACACCAACCTACGACTACACAACACATGGGCGAACACCGGACCACCCAACGGCCATCACGGCCACAACAGGGCTGTAACGCACCTCCACAGGGGCGTTACACGAGCCTGACGCACGAGGGCAGGCGTGTCAGAGCCAACATGCTCAAAATCAAAAACGCGCACTGCATAACGCACCAGGCCAGGCGCGTTACAGCAGCCTAACGCACGAGGGCAGGCGTGTCACGCCAACCTAACGCACGGGAACAGCCGCGTCAGGGCCAACAGACCCAAGTCTGAAAACTTAGACGAACAGCACGTAACGGTCCAAGATGGATGCGTTACACCACTGTGACGCATGGGGGCAGGGCCGTTAGAGACAACAGACACAGCCACCCACTCGGCTAAACAGAGTGTAACGGCCTGGGGCAGGCGCGTTACACAGCTGTGACGCACAAGGGCACAGCTGCTACACGAACCGACTCAAATGGTCAAATCCGGTCAAACAAAACGTAACGGCATGGGGCAGGCGCGTTACGCAAGCCTGACGCCCCAGGACAGGCGCGTCAGAGGAACCGACTTAACCAAAACGCAAGACGACAAAATAGCTGTGGCGCACGGAACCGGACGCGTCAGAGGGCTGTGACGCACCACACCTGGGCCGTCACACTCCCACAGCCACGAAAAACTTAAAATGAACAGACACTGTGGCGGTCTATCGTAGGGCCGTCAGAGACTGCGACGGTCCCTGGAACGACCACTACACCGGCCACGGTGGGAAAACAGTGGAAACGCCAAATCGGCTCGTTCCACGCCCCATTCACGCCGAAGCGCAGGGGAAACAAAGGCACACGATGGAAAACAACATCTGGAGGCTAAAAATCTCACATGCACGCATTAAAACGCTAGATGGGGGAGATTTAGATAAATCGACCTTAAATGAGTCACCGAGGTTCCCGGACTCCTACCGGCCTCGAATGACGACCGATCGACACGAAACTAACATGAATGGGATCCAGACATCCCAGTGATCAATTTGAAACTAACTATGCCACGAATGGTTGCCGTTTTCTGGCGAACCCTACAAAACCCAAAAATCACGGTTTAGGCAAAACAAGCCCAAACTCAGCCATTTCTACGCCGAACGACGTGCAATGGCAGGGAAAACGGACATGCGGAAGTGAGGGTCCGTCACCCTACCTCCACCGAAGAAACTGTGCCCCGAAGAGACTAAACCGCGCCGCGAGCTCAAATACCGGCTTTGAATCCACCGTTCGGGATCGCGCCAAAACCACTCCATCTTCACTCCGTCGCGCACCCAACCAGCTCCAAAGCATCCCCAACACTCGCCCCTAGGTCCTCCGTCTGCAGTCGGAGCCAAGGAAGCGAAACGGGAGAGAAACGAGAGAGAGAGACGGCGACGGCGAAATGAGAAGGAAGGAGAGAGAAAAGGAAAGGAAAAGGAAAAGAAATTAGGAATTTTCCTAATTTCTGAAAAATCTGATTTTTGGGCCTATCTCCGAAAAATATGCAAAAATAGTCAAAACGACCAGCTCGAAGAGTACATCGTCGATGTAGCATCCGCAAGTTGATGAACTGACAAGTAAACTCACCGTAGGGTTCCGTAGCTAGTACGAGAGAAAAACCCACACGGCTCGTAAAGCTCAACTCGAAGCCACAAAAGTGAACCGAAACTCACCGAAACACATCCGAAAGATCCAATAAAGATCCAGCAGAGATCTAGGGCATTACATCCTCACCTCCTTTAGGAAATTTCATCCTCGAAATTTAAGGACTAACAAGGGTAAGCATGGAAGAACAACCCGACAGCACAACAACAGAAAGACACAAATCTCGAGAAACATGGCTCAGAGGAACACCGTCAGGCTATAATCACGAGTACATGCTCTGGATCGAGCACGACACAAGTGGACACAAGTCTGACACCTCCGAAACAAGGCAATGCCGCTTACGTCTCACCAGAAATGGAGACACGACTGCCACAACAACAGACAACCGATACCAAGAAATACAACGACCGCATGGCAAGCAGCAGCTTACACAAGGAGACACAGTCCTTTCAGCTGACAGCTCGACCACATCATCGGCTCCAGTGCCCAAGGTGACAGAGAACACCTGGCACACAGGACGCCAACGATAACAGCACCGGACCACAAACACAATCAAGTCAGCACTCACTCAGATATTACGTCTGACCGAGTCGCAAGCTAACTCTACCAAAGCAAGGGAGTTCAGCAAGCTAACTGACAAGATCATGGTCCACGGCAGAGACACAAAATCATAGATAAACAGTGATAAAACGACAACAACAACACTTGCAGGATTCCGGCTCCGTACAGAACACAGAACCACGGAACACAATCGCAAGCTAGGTCACATCAAGGCACAAGAATAGCTGAACACATGACCACAAGGGACGGGTCATGCATCAGACTGCTCACCAAGAAAAAGACCCACGACAACGAGAAATGACAATCTCAGGGAACGCACCTCAAGGACCATGAACACGCCTCGAGAGCACAACACCCAAGAGAAGAAATGCGGAATAGAGGGTACTCAATCAGCAAGGAATGCCGACAGGTTCCCCAATATTCGCAAATGCCAATGCCAGCACCAGAATGATTCCAACAACAACACGGCAATAGACATCATCAAGGCACAAGAAGCCAAGATGAAATCACATCGAGGAGAAATAAACCTCTCGACCGGCCAGAACCTTACGAAAAGATCCTCGACTAGTGGGTAGCCAACCCACACGCTTCCGCTACACCCTCAACAACGCACGCAGGCACCAGAAAAGACCTCGGTATCCGCACCTCAGCACACACTCGGTGCCATAGCAGTTCCCAAAAATCACAACGTAACACGCCAAGAGTACCGATCTGGCGAACAACGGATCACAGGAAGCCTAAGCGCAAAGAAGAGGAGTACCAGCTTCAGCACAAGGCACAAGGAAAAGGCTAATCTCAGCTTACCTTCACGTCCTGAAAACGGTAAAGGAGCCTTCACAATACATCGGCCACTGGACACGGCACGACAAACACGGTACACAACAGCTCTTAACACCATGATGGAGCCCAAAGCCAAGCAACCGTATAGCAAAGAGACAGATCTGGCTCAGAATAAAGCTGTCCACACTTAAGCAGACACAGGACAAAAGCATCACCAAGACAGTAATTCCAAGGCAAACCTCGAAAAGATTCCACCAGAAGGGACACGAAGCAATAAGCTCAACCACAAAACCTCACTAGGAAAGGAAAATCCTTGCTTGCCTGAGCAACTTCTCAACCACGGAATCAAATCGAGCACCTCAACAGAAGCGAGACACATTAGGAGCTGAACAGACTCAAGCCGGGACGACCAAAACAACGTGAGAACGTGTACGATCATCAGACCAAGGCCAAACGTCAACAGCAACCTGAACAACACACGGAGAAAACAACGTGACAAATCATCGCAACACCTAAGCCAGCAAATTCCTGTACAGGACTTTAAGGACTCTGGATACTGCAATATCTTGGATTCCCATGTACTTCACACAACAATGCTCTGATAGCTCAGAAAAGAACTCTGAACATCACAGAACATTACTCTGATACCAATCTGTGGCGACCCGGATCCCGGATACCAGGTATACCCGGTAGGACTACCGAATACACGTGATACCACTTGGAACCCGCGAGGCCACCCAAGAGCGGTAAAGCTCCGAAGGGAAAAAGGCATGTGTAGACTACATTGAAGCCACATAGATAGTACAGTAAGTAATTAAATTCATTATATCGGTTTGGTAAAGTAGTAGAAATAAAATTACTTTTTAATTAATAGTTTCAATTTAACAATTATACCAGAATCCAGCCCAAGAAATTAAAGACAAGTACAGGCCACAGGAAAAGAACGTACACTGAGGTCGGGGAAACCTGACGCAGGTACAGCTGGCAGCTACGAACACGCCACGCCAGGAACCACGAACAGAGACGACGCCCACCTGAAAAGTAGGGGTGAGTCTCCAAACAGAGGCTCAGTAGGGGTCACGCGAATCCCCACTGAAAAACATGCAGAACACGGAAGCAACAGAAGAAACAGCAGGTGTAGAAAAGCAGGAAACTACACTACAAAGCTGTAAAAAGAATGGGAACAGTAGGAGTAGGGAACAAGCTAAGAGCAAGGGAAGCTAAAAGAAAAGGGAAAATTGAGGCCGTAAAACTCGGAACACGGCCACTGAGAAGAACTCGGCTCCCTAAGCTACTTCAAGCAGCAGCAGAAGGGCGACTCTGATATGACAAAGTCAGGAGTTACCGATCTGCCGACACAACGCCAGGCCTAAGACGAAGACCTGCACGGACAGACAAAAGTCTAGAAAAGACCTAGACATACGACAGACAAACACGACGGCACACGCGACTAGAACGTCGTGCATGCAACGCCACACAGACCTCGAGTAGGGCCACAAGAGGGCTAACTCGAGAGGTCACGACGCACAAGAAACACCGAGAATCACGTGTCACGTGACGGAAGCACCTCCTCACAAGAAGAACAGCCAGCTGCGTCCACTGACGTCTTATGCTGCGTCACAAGTGTCTCGCCTACGGTACCGCTGAAACCACGGCAGAGTCGCAGACACGCGCTGAACCAAACAGGAACAACAGCAACAACAGAACAAGTAACCAGTCAGGGCTACGCCCATCTACGTAAGTCCTCAGCCCCTGACCACGTGTGCACACACTGGCTCTAGCCTAAGCCAGGTTCTCTAGCTAGTTTTCTCCCTCGGTAGGACGCTACCGTTGGCTGGGAGCCCACGGAACTAACTTACAAACCGCAAAACGGGAACACCCCTCCGCAATCCGCAGGCGGGTCGGCAACTCAAAGGCCTTAGGGCTACAACAAGCGGAGGCTCACATGACACAGAGACTCAAAAATGCAAGTGCTGAAGTACAGGCAGGCAAGAACGCCCCACGGCACGTACTTCGAAGCACCAATGGTAGCACAACCACTGCCGACAAACTCAGGACAAGGCAACTAGACCTACCCACATGGCGATCCTTGAGTTGGATGACTCGGAGGCAAGATCGTCACTGGCAGCAGAACAAGCTGCCAATCGGTCTAATCCTAAGCCAGAGGAAACGATGCTCCGCAGAAAATGACTCATGGAGACCTGAGGGAACATCAAGGACCCTCAGCACACCTGGACACACGGACCGAGGTAGGACAACACCTCGAGGCATCCAGAACCAATGTCTCGAGCTGGACAGAACCGCCGAGACACACAAAGCTACATGTCAACCCCTGGGTAACCCCCGGTTGACCAAAGCCAGACAACACCGACATAAAACACGGCATGCACGAGCACTCCTGGCTGTCCCATCATGGTTACAGCCCTCATAGGACGTCAACAGACACCCACGGGTCACGGGCAAACCGCGAGACCAAGCCAAGACAAGCAGAAATCGAAACAATAAAAACAACGCACTTGCAGAACGGACCGTCATTCAACCACTAGGCAGACCCAGATGTCAAGGAACAGCCGCCACGCAACCAGAGACAAGGGCATTGGCAATTCTAGATTGCGTCGTTAGGGAACTATCGCAGTCAGGGAAAAGACCGCACCCAGTCACCTAAACCGACCGATCCAGAAGACCACTGCCACACAAACACAACCCTAGAACACCAACCTACGACTACACAACACACGGGCGAACACCGGACCACCCAACGGCCATCACGGCCACAACAGGGCTGTAATGCACCTCCACAGGGGCGTTACACGAGCCTGACGCACCAGGGCAGGCGTGTCAGAGCCAACAGGCTCAAAATCAAAAACGTGAACTACGTAACGCACCAGGCCAGGCGCGTTACAGTAGCCTAACGCATGAGGGCAGGCGCGTCACGCCAACCTAACGCACGGGAATAGCCGCGTCAGGGCCAACAGACCCAAGTCTAAAAACTCAGACGAATAGCACATAACGGTCCACTGTGACGCATGGGGGCAGGGCCGTTAGAGACAACAGACACAGCCACCCACTCGTCTAAACAGAGTGTAACGGCCTGGGGCAGGCACGTTACACAGCTGTGACGCACAAGGGCACAGCCGCTACACGAACCGACTCAAATGGTCAAATCCGGTCAAACAAAACGTAACGGCGTGGGGCAGGCGCGTTATGCAAGCCTGACGCACCAGGACAGGCGCATCAAAGGAACCGACTTAACCAAAACGCAAGACGACAAAATAGCTGTGGCGCACGGAACCGGACGCGTCAGAGGGTTGTGACGCACCACACCTGGGCCGTCACACTCCCACAACCTCGAAAAACTTAAAACGAACAGACGTTGTGGCGGTCTATCGTAGGGCCGTCAGAGACTGTGATGGTCCCTGGAATGACAGCTACACCGGCCACGGCGGGAAAATAGTGGAAACGCCAAATCAGCTCGTTCCATGCCCCATTCACGCCGAAGTGCAGGGGAAACAAAGGCACACGATGGAAAATAACATCTGGAGGCTAAAAAGCCCACATGCACGCATTAAAACGCTAGATCGGGGCGATTTAGACAAATCGACCCTAAACGAGTCACCGAGGTTCCCGGACTCCTACCGGCCTCGAATGACGACCGATCGACATGAAACTAACATGAATGGGATCCAGACATCCCAGCGATTAATTTGAAACTGTGACGACCTGGATTCCGGATACCAGATATACCCGATAGGACTACCGGATACACGTGGTACCGCATGGGACCCGCGAGGCCTCCCAAGCGCCGAAGGGAAAAAGGACTGTCGTGTAGTACATTGAACTGACAGATACAACAGCAAGCAATTAAATTTCATTAGAACGATTTGCTAAAGTAGCAGAAATAAAATTATATTTTCATTAATAATTTAAATTTTACAATTATACACCAGAGTCTAGTCCAAAGGAAAGACAACAAGTACAGTCTGACAGAAAAGAACGTACACAGAAGTCGGGGGAAGCCCGACGCAGGTACAGTTGGCAGCTACAACAACGCGCTCCACCTGGAACAACAGAGGCAGACGGCGAAACCCACCTGAAAAGCAAGGGTGAGTCTCCAAACAGAAACTCAGTAGGGGTCACGCGGATCCCCACTGGAAAACGCACAAAGCAAAGGAAGCAACTACGGAAACAACAAGTGCAGCAAAGCAGGAAAAGCTACACTACAAAGCTGTAAACAGAACAGGGACAGCAGGAGTAGGGAACAGGCTAAGAGCCAGGGGAGCTCAACAACAAAGAAGAGCGAGGCCGTAAAGCATGGAACACGGCCACCGAGGAGAACTCGGCACTCTAAGCTACTCCAAGAGGCAACAGACGGTCAACCCCAAACTCACACAGTAGGGTAACCTAGTCCGTCAGCCAAAACAAAGGCGAAGGCAGACGCCAACGCCGAAAACATAGAAAAACACGACTGGAAACGTCGTGCACATAGCCCCACGCATGACTAGAACGTCATGCAAACGACAGAACACTGACCTCGAGTACGGCCACGAGAGGGCAACTCGCAAAGGTCAGAATACGCAATAAACGCGAGAGTCACGAACCAAGTGACAGGAGCACCCTCCCACTAGAAGAACAGCCAGATGTGTCCACTAACGTCTTACACTGCGCCACAAGTGTCATGTCTACTCAAGGACTAGACACACCAAGAACCAGGTCCAAGGAACAACAGTCCCAAGGAAACACAGTACCACAGCACAAGACTATAGCACCAACTGCGAGTGACTAGTCAGGGCCACGCCCGTCGACGCAAGTCCCCAGTCCCTGACCACGTGTGCACACACTGACCACTACCTAGGCCAGGCCTCTAGCTAGTATTCCCCTTGGTAGGACGCTACCACTGGCCGGGGCCCACGGAACTAGCTTAAGAACCGTACGTAACAAGACGCAACAGGAAACACCCCTCCACCACTCCCGGTGGGTCGGCAAAAGCCTAGGGCTACACTAGTGGAGGCTCACAAGGCACAGACTCCAAAACACAGGTGCTAAAGCACAGATAGTCTAAGAAAGACCTGTCTCGTGCACCACAAAGCACCAAGGCAGCTAAACAACCGCCAACAGACTCAGGACCAGGCAACTAGACCTACAACGTAACAATCCTTGAGTCAGACGACTCAATGGCAAGATCGTCACCAACGGCGGAACAAGCCGCCAATCGGTCTAATCCTAAGCCAGAAGAAACCATGCTCCGCAGAAAACAACACACGGAGACCTGAGGGAAAACACCGAAAACTCAGTACAACTGGACACGCCAACCGAGGTAAGGCAACACCCTGAGGCATCCAGAACCAATGTCTCGGGCCGGACAGAACCGCCAAGACACACACACACTAGGTCACACGTCAACCCCTGGGTCACACCGGGTTGACCAGAACCTAACAACAATGCTCAAAAAGTAGGAAAGAGAATCCTACCTCAAGCAAGAAGACTCCTGGCCGCTAAACCACGTAGTCATAGCCCTCATAGGACGTTGGGAGACATCCACGGGACAACGGACAGACCACAAGGATAAGCCAAGACAAACGGAAACCAACGGACGGAAATTAAGGCACAAGGAATGTAACGCACCACCCCTAGACCGCTACAGGCAAGTGACGGTCTATACCAGGGCCATTACTTCCAACGCGACGGTCGGGCAACAGGCAGTCACACACACCGGCCTAACCAACCTCGAAAAATGCAAAGGCATGTAACACGCAGCACCAAGCGCGTCACACGGATCTGACGCGCTAGACCGGGGCCGTCAGATCCCAAAACCCAAATCAAACGGAGCTCAAACGATGTAACGCGCTAGGCCTAGCGCGTTACACACGCCTGACGCACAGGACGAGGCGCGTTACGCACAGGCTCAAAACAGAAAACGAAGGCTGAGAGGCATGTAACGGCCAGCACAAGGCGCGTTACAAAACACCTAATGCACAGGGTCCCCACCGTTACATCCAACGGTGCAGCAACACAACTCAGCCAAACAACATGTAACGGTCCAGAGAGGACGCGTTACACTGGCCTAACGCACAGGGTGAGGGCCGTTACAAACTGAACAGCACACAACCACCCGAACTCAGACAAAAATAGAATGTAACGGCCAGCGGCATGCGCTTTACATTCACCCAATGCATAGGGGCACCACCGTCAGAGGCACCGCCTCTAATGGTCAACGTCGGTCAAACGGAATGTAACGGCCAGGGCAGGGCGCGTTACATCAATCTAACGTGCTGGGTCAAGCGCGTTAGACTAACCGATTTAACCCCAAAACAAAACGACGACGAAGCGAATGTAACGTTGTCACGCCCCGTACTCTATACCGTCGAGGTATTGTCCGCTTTGGCCTACCGGCCTGACGGTTTTATCCCCTTTTAACAGTGATCGGCTCTAGAATGAGGGACTTCCCGGGCAAGTCACCCATCCCAGTACTACTCCCCATTAAGCACGCTTAACTTCGAGTTCTTTCCAAGAACTGAGCCGATACTTTAAAAGGCGTCTCGGTGATATAGAGTACAACTTAACTATATTTGAGGGTGTTACAATCTACCCCTCTTATATAGGCGACGTCCTCGTCGCTGGGCACACATAGCACGAAATCACACAATCAAACCCCCAAGCAGGTAGGACTCTAGAGGTGGCCCCTACAGGCTCAAGAGGTGGCTCCCACTATGTAGCACTTTGTCCCATTACGGGTTCAAGAGGTGGCTCCCATAGCGTAGCACTTTGCCCTGCATGGCACTTAGTTCCCACACTTCCAGCTGGGGTATGGCTCTGATACCATTCTGTCACGCCCCGTACTCTATACCGTCGAGGTATTGTCCGCTTTGACCTACCGGCCTCACGGTTTTATCTCCTTTTAACAGTGATCGGCTCTAGAATGAGGGACTTCCCGGGCAGGTCACCCATCCCAGTACTACTCCCCATTAAGCACGCTTAACTTCGGAGTTCTTTCCAAGAACTGAGCCGATACTTCAAAAGGCGCCTCGGTGATATAGAGTACAACTTAACTATATTTGAGGGTGTTACACCGTGCCCCGAAGAGACTAGACCGCGCCGCGAGCTCAAATACCGGCTTTGAATCCACCGTTCGGGATCGCGCCAAAACCACTCCATCTTCACTCCGTCGCGCACCTAACCAGCTCCACAGCATCCCCAACACTCGCCCCTAGGTCCTCCATCTGCAGCCGGAGCCAAGGAAGTGAAACGGGAGAGAAACGGGAGAGAGAGACGGTGGCGGTGAAATGAGAAGGAAGGAGAGAGAAAATGAAAGAAAAAGGAAAAGAAATTAGGAATTTTCCTAATATCTGAAAAATCTGATTTTTGGGCCTATCTCCGAAAAATACGCAAAAATAGTCAAAACGACCGGCTCGAAGAGTACATCGTCGCTGTAGCATCCGCGAGTTGATGAACTGACAAGTAAACTCACCGTAGGGTTCCGTAGCTAGTACGAGAGAAAAACTCACACGGCTCGTAAAGCTAAACTAGGAAGCTACAAAAGTGAACCGAAACTCACCGAAACAGATCCGAAAGATCCAATAAAGATCCAGCAGAGATCCAGGGCATTACAGGCTATGCTTATCGCTACCTGATGAAAGCGTATCGTACACTTTGCCGCTCGTCGTACGACACGAGGGAGGCCCGAAAGCCTGGAGAGAAGATGTCACGCCCCGACGCGGAATATCGGGACGCGAGCGAGTCGTAAACAAGCGTGTCAATCAGAGCGTGTATAAATTAATTCCTAACGACAGAAATGAATGGGGAAATGATAATTTTATTCCATCAAAATGAAGTTTACAACACTAATTGATAAGCCATAAAGGTAAACTACAAACTTACAATCCAAAATACATCATCCTTGTAAAAACATTAATGACCTACATAAACCTAGGTAAAAGGAAAATTACTCTCTCACTCTTATCCATTTCCTTGATCATTTTCATTCCCTGCAACAATTAACCAAAACGTAGGGTGAGCTAAAAGCTCAGTAGGATTTTATATCTCTAAAAACCATGCAATCTTTAAGTATTAACAATTTGAGCAATTTTTGAAGTTGTATCGAGAAGTGTATAAACATAAATGGAATTTCCAAGTAATTGGGATAACACGATATCAAGAGAAATTTTTAAGTAATGAATTTGACAAGTAAAGACTTTTCATGTAATTTGGCCATTTCATGCAAGTCAAGTAAATCATATATTTATCGAAAAATCATGTAGACAAGTAATCAAATACCAATAACGAAATGTGGAATGCCGTATCAAGTAAATCTATCATGCACTTCGGTGCAATGCCACACCGTGGTCAATCAACTCCCATGGGCACAAGTACTTTCGGGCGCTCCCCTCAGGACCAGACCGGGCCCCATTAATGTCAGGCATTGAGTCATATGGATCAAAAGATCCCCAGTACGTCTAGACATCCACTTTAATGTATATGGCCAATGAATTTTAAGAAATAGGCTATTGTAAATAAGTACAGATCTGACAAAAATTTCAGAAGTTACAAGAAAAGTGGATAATAGTTTTGAGGCATAATGTTTAACGACATTAAGTCGTGGAATTCAGAAAATGAACGGCAAGTAGGATGAAAGTTTAAGTGAATATGATTATTTTAATTCATAATTTGAATCTGGTGTAGTTTGCATAATCAGTATTTAGACATGTTTCAAGACAGTTTTTTTTATGCTGGGGATTTATTTATAAATCAATATACAAATTATTTGATAAGAAATAGATTTAATATGCTAAAAAAAATCTTATCTTGCTGAAAATAACCTTATCATGCTGTAAATAATTTTTATACTTCAATTTACTGATAACATGATAAAAATAGATTTTTCATGCTGGAATTAATTTTTATACATTTATTTCCTAATTATTTGATAGGAAAAATATGCTTATCATGTAAAAATAGTTTCAAATAGTTCTAACATGCTATCAAATAGTTTTCATATCTCAGTATGAATAAAAATAATTTTATCATGCTGGAAGTAATTTTTTTCATGCTGAAAATAATTTTCATGCATTAATTTACTAATTATTTCATGAAAAAAAGTTTAACATGAAAAACAATATTTTTTTATGATAATATGATAGAAAAGATTTTTATCATGCTGAGAATAATTTTAATATATCAATTTTCTGATAAACAGATTTTTAGATGCTGGAAATAATTTTCATTCATTAATTTACCAATTATTTGGTAGAAAATAGATTTTTCACTCTGAAAAATAGTCTTTAATTAGGTTTGTCATGCTGAAAATAATTTTCAGATTTTAGTATGAATAAAATCAAAATTTTTATGTTGGAAGTAATTTTTAACATGCTGTAAATATTTTTCATGCATAAATTTACTAATAATATGGTAAAAATAGTTTTTTTATGGTAAAAATATTTGTCATCCACAAAATTAAATTTTAACATGCTGTAAATATTTTAACATGTTAATATGGATTTTCAAAATTTTAACATGCTGTAAATAGTATTATAATTTTTTATAGAGGCGTCTAAGCATATGGACGCCTTTAAAACTTTATTTTAATAATATTATAAATTTTTTATTGAGGCGTCTAAGCATATGGACGCCTTTAAAATTTTATTTTAATAATTTTATTATTTTTTTAGAGGCGTCTAAGCATATGGATGCCTTTAAAACTTTATTTTTAATATTTTTTTTTGAATTTAGGACGGAGGGAAAAAGTCTGTCTGAGCGCGTCTTATTTGGACGACGTGCTCTGTTGACGCGTCCCGATGGCTGGACGCCTTCTTTTTATTATTATATATTTTTTATTTTTGAATCCCGATCGGTGTAAAAGCGTCTAAGAATGCATCTTATAGAGGAGACGCGTTCATTAACGCGAACTGGGTTTTAACAGCCACGGTTTTCTTAAGAAAAAACATGAACACCCTTCAATAAAATGCTAATAACTTGCTCATTTCTCAATGACATTTAGGGAAACAGGTATCAATGGAAAGAGCATTGAAAAATACACAAGATAGCATGCTTTAATTGATGTTTAGCCTGAGAGACACCTACCTTTGAGCGGATTTAAGGAAGAAATAAGAAAATCCCCAATTTGATATGAAAACCCTTAATTCTCCAAATCCTTCCTTCAAATCTCCCTCAATCTTCAGAGTAGCATAGCCTAGGCCACCAATGATGATTTGAGGGTCGAATGAGGCTCTATTTATAGTCAAAACTTGGCCAATTTTATCAAGATTTCTTACCTAATTCCACCAAACCCATTAACTCCGAATTAGAAGAAATTCATATTTCTCCTCTTAATCTAGCCTCAATTTGGTGTGAAACCAATGTAAAAACGGCTGGTCTAAAGTTATAAGTTAGGTATGGGTTGATTTTTGAGTCAATTTTCTAGAAATGAGGTTATTTTAATCCCTTAAATCTCATATTAAACACATGTTACGAATTTAAGGTTATTTATCCTTTATTAAATCCTTTAATCCATTAATCCAACCCATTATGGATTATCCAATGGGCCAATTGTAATCCTAGTCCATTATATGGACTTTTATTGAGCTTACTATGATTTATCTAAGGTCTAAAGTATTTAATATCTATTTACTTCTAGTTAATTCAAGTAAATTCAATAAACTAGCTTATTTCATATAGTAAAAATGTAATTTGATTATTTCATGAAAATTTTAATTACATAATGAAATTAAAAATTTTATTTCTCATTTTTAATTATCGGATTTCTACATCCTCCTCCACTTAAAAGAATTTGGTCCTCCAAATTCACATTATATAATTAAAATCCAAAGATTCGAGTAGAAAGGTCGAATTTCTAACCTGAGATTAAATCAGGGTATATTTTCTTGATGGATTCTTCCAATTCCCAGGTGGCTTCCTCGAATCCACGCTTACTCCATTGGACCTTTACCATCGGAATGGCCCGATTCCTTAGTTGGTGTAGTTTCTGATCCAATATCTAGATCGGTCTTTCTTCATATGATAAGTCCTTTTGGAGTTTCAACTCTTCAAATTGAATCACATGTGAAGGATCATAGACGTATTTTCTTAGCATGGATACATAGAATACGTCGTGTACATCGGCCAGTTGAGGAGGTAAAGCTAACTTGTATGCCACTTCGCCGATTCTTTCCAGAATCTCGAAAGGGCCGATAAATCTCGGACTTAGCTTTCCTTTGATGCCGAATCTTCTAATTCCTCGTGTGGGTGAGATCTTTAAGAAGACATACTCCTCCACTTAGAATTAAAGGTCTCTCCTCCGATTGTCGGCATAACTCTTTTGTCATGATTGAGCGACTTTCAATCTTTCTTGAATTAACTAGATTTTTCTAGTTGTATCTTGGACAATATCGGGACCAAGTAATCCCTTCTCTCCAACCTCGCCCCAGCATAGAGGCGATCTGCAGCTTCGGCCATAAAGAGCTTCGAATGGTGCCATTTGAATACTTGACAGATAGCTATTGTTGTAAGCGAACTCTATGACGACCCAGAGCGCCGGATACCGATACACCGATAACATCGATACACCGATACCAGGAACTGGGGAAGCCACCCAAGAGGCTGATGAGGCCCCTGAAGGGTTAGTGAAGTTCGTTGAGGGGATGCATAACGAATTGCAATCACAAGCGCGCATATTTCAATTAAGCAATAAAATTAACAGAAGTGCGGAAGCAATTCAAAATAATCAGAGTGATACATATATAAACTAGTCCAGAGACACAAAAGTACTAGTCCAAAGAGGTACAACTACACGGGGTATACCCCGGCAAAAGTACACAAGAGAGCCCAACAAGGCAACTCGTCTACTGCTGGCAGCTAGGGTCGGTCTCCGGGCACACGGGAAACACCGGGAGACGACGGGCGCGACTCACCTGAAAGAAGAAGGGTGAGTCACAGCCAGACTCAGTAGGGGTCACGCGGATCCCTACCTCGAGCTAAACAAGCATACATGCAAAAGTAAAGGCAATTAGAGCATGCATTTAATCAAATAACAGGCAATGGCATGAATAACTAATCACAATAAAGCTGTAAAATCTAACTAAACAGATATAACAGCTAATACATGCCAATAATGAGTAAGTCTAAACGACTGAAACTAAATGTACCAGTAGAATATGCCTCAACTAATCCAAGCAGTAGGGAACAAGACAACCACTGGGAACAGAAACCAGATGCGTCCACTGACGGCTTACACTGCGTCTCAAGCACTCGCAGTCGGTAACACGACAAGCTAAGCGCGTAAACAGTACCAAACCAAGTGACCAGTCAGAGTGACACCCGTCAGTGTCAGTCCACAGCCTTCGACCACCTGTGCACACACTGACTCTCGCCTGAGCCAGGCCCTCTAGCTAGATTTCTCCCTTGGTAGGACGCTACCATTGGCGGGGAGCCCACGGACCTAGCTTACAAACCATGTACGGGAACGCCCCTCCGCTATCCCCAAGCGGGTCGGTACTCAAAGACCTTAGGGTCACAACAGTGGTTCCATTACAAGGAAAGAAAAGCTACTCTATTGGGATTTACAAACATGCCATTATATAATAAAATAACTCAACATGGCATTTAAACATTTCGGGAAGCATTAAGGAATGAATAGGCAGCTTTTAAAACCAACAGGTGTGTGGCGGTCTACAGCCAGCGCGTCAGAAGGGTGTGACGGTCGGGGAAGGGCGCGTTACATAGCTTGTGACGCGTCCGCCCCTAGCCGTTACAGCCACCCGAAGCCCCTATTCAAACCAATCAAACGGAATGTAACGGTCAGCGGCCACGCCGTTACTGAGCCTGACGGTCTGGGGTGGGCGCGTTACTTTGAACGTGACGCGTCCGCCCCTAGCCGTTAGAGCCACCCGAGGCCAAAACCAACGCACAGTTGTTCAAACCGTGCACAGGCGGTGTGACGCGCTCACCCAAGCGCATCAGGGCACCCTGACGGCCGGCCGACTGGCCGTCAGGTTAACTGCCAAACCCGGTCAAAATAAGACAAAGGGGGGTGTAACGGTCGAGGCGCAGCGTGTTACGTGAACGTAACGCATTCGACCCTATCCGTTACAGCCACCCGACACGGAAGAAACACAGAGGTCAGCTACAGAAGGTGTGACGCGCTCGCCCAAGCGCGTCAGGTCACCCTGACGGCTGGCCGACTGGCCGTCAGGTTGACCGCCTTACCAGGCCAACCCAAACCGATAGAAGCGTAACGGTCAGGAGCCTGACCATTACACTCACTGTAACGCGTCCCTCTAGGGCCGTTACACGTGTGACGGTTCCTGGAAGGACCGTCACACCGACTGGGTTCTGACAGGTTACGCTTGAAAACAGGTTCCCTCCCGGACGACCGAAATCGTCGGGTAACGTCAAAAAAAACCTGTTCCCTGTCAAACCACAAGTCCTAAACAACAATATACCAACTAAAACTATCACATGCAATGCCCACAATTGATTAAACATGAAGAACAAAGCTTAAACCCCAAAAATGAAAAATAACCATTAAGCATGCCACGGGGTTCTAATTAAACAAACGAGCTATAGGAAATGATCCTAGCGAGATCGAGATTTCATCCCCCTACCTCGTGCAAGCCGAAACGGCCGATTAACCCGCAGGCACCGAAGAGGGTTCACCGAGCCTTCTCGTTACGCCTCGTCTCTACAAGCCATGAACCACGTCAAGGTGGGCGTCCACGCGCTCCACTCGACGGAAGTAATCCAACGGCGCGCTCCACGCCTCAATCCGTCGACGTTCTGCCTGAATTCCCATGGAGAGGGGAGTGGCGATCGGACGAGAGAGAGAGAGAGAGCGTGAGAGTGAGATGAGATCGACGAGGGAAGAGAGAGGGGGGTGAGGGATTAAAGGGAAAAAAATAAAGTTAATATATATAATATATTTATTATATATAAAAATCTTATTATTTCCCATAAAACCTCAATTAAATCCAGAAAAATACCAGAAAATTCTTAAAAATCCAGGAAAATAGCCAAAAATTCCAGAGTGAATTCTAGGTCCGAACCACTAAGGATCCACCAAGGCACGGGCCTCACAGTCCCTCCCTCCTAATAAAAATTTCACCCTCGAAATTTACAACAATGGATAAGGAGGAAACTGAGAAACGGAATTATACCTCACTGGAATAAGAAAGGAAAAAGCTGACGTATCTCATCTTCGCGCTCCCAAGTAGACTCATTACCAGAGTGACGCTGCCAAGTAACTCTTACCAGAGGGATAACCTTATTTCTCAACCGCTGCTCACGACGGTCTTCAATTCTGATAGGAAACTATGGCGTAGACAAATCAACAGTCACTTCGGGCCAAACTGAATCATCGAGAACATGGGATGCATCTGGCACATATTTCCTCAACTGAGAGACATGGAACACATCGTGAATAGCTTGCATAGCCGCTGGTAGTTGCAGTCGATAAGCCACTTGACCCACAGCTTCAACAATAGGAAAAGGGCCAACATAACGCGGACTAAGCTTTCCACGCTTCCCAAATCTAGAAACACCTTTCATCGGAGATACCTTGACGAAAACCATATCTCCAGGCTCAAATTATAGTGGATGTCTGCGCTGATCTGCATAACTTTTCTGTCGACTCTGAGCCGTCAACAATCTCTGTCGAATCAGACGAACCACATCAGAACACTGCTGTACCATATCGGGTCTCGTCAAAAGTCGATCCCCAACATCAAACCAGTTCAGAGGAGAACGACAAAGATGACCATATAGTGCCTCATAAGGAGCCATGCCAATACTGGAGTGAAAACTATTATTATAAGCAAATTCAACAAGTGGCAAATGTTGACTCCACGAACCTTGCCAGTCAAGGCAACACGATCTCAGCATGTCTTCCAGGGTCTGAATAGTCCTCTCCGACTGTCCATCAGACTGCGGATGATACGCTGAACTGAATGCTAACTCAGTGCCCAAGGCTTTCTGAAAACTGCGCCAGAAGCCGGAGGTAAAACGTGGATCACGATCTGACACAAGTGAAATTGGAATTCCATGCAGTGGCACGATCTTCTGCACATAAAGCTCGGCCAACCTCTGCACATTCCAAGCAACTTTTATTGGCAACAATCTGGCAGTCTTAGTTAATCTGTCGACAAGCAACCAGATACCATCAAAACCTTGTGAAGTCCGAGGCAAACCCTCCACAAAATCTGTAGTAACATGGTCCCATTTTCACATTGGAATCTCTAATGGCTGAAGCAATCCACCTGGCTTTTGATGTTCGGCTTTAACCTGCTGACAAGTCAAGCACTTGGAAACAAACACAACCACATCTTTCTTCATACTTGGCCACCAGAACTGCCTTTTCAAATTCTGATACATCTTGGTGACACCTGGGTGAACAGCAAAGCAGGATCCATGGGCTTCACTCAGAACCTCAAGTCTCAATGCATCATCAGCGGGAACATATAATCTGCCCTGGAAACTGACGACCAGCTCATCATCAAATTCCACCTCATATCTTGATGTAACACGAGCCAAATCAGAATCAGCTTGCTGAGCTTCTTGAATCTGCTGATATAAAGAAGAACCCAAACTCAAGGTAGCACAAACCGCTGTCCTCGGGTCGGCAAGAATATCCACGCTAATCGCCTCGCTCAGAAGCTGTTCCCAAAGTTTCCATTCATGAAGCAACAAATGACTGACTTGCACCTTCCTGCTCAGAGCATCAGCCACAACATTCATTTTACCCGGCTGATAGGAGATTGTAAAGTCATAATCTTTCATGTATTCCATCCAGCGACGCTGCCTGAGATTCAGATCTTTCTGGGAGAATATATACTGTAAACTCTGATGATCAGTAAAAATCTGAAACCTCTTACCATACAGATAATGTCTCCAGATCTTTAAGGCAAAAACAACTGTAGCTAGCTCCAGATCATGCATAGGATAATTTTCTTCATGTTGTTTCAATTGCCGAGATGCATAAGCAATAACCTGACCAAGTTGCATCAGCACTGCACCCAAACCCACTCGAGAAGCATCTGTGCAAACCATAAATCCACCCGAGCCGGAAGGCAAAATCAACACTGGAGAAGAAGTCAATAGTCTTTTCAATTCAACAAAGCTATCCTCTCACTGATCCGACCAGACAAAAGGTACATCTTTACGAGTCAGTCTAGTCATTGGTGCTGCGATCTTTGCAAAATCCTGGATGAATCTTCGATAATACCTAGCCAAACCTAAGAAGCTTCTAATCTCCGTTACAGTTCTCGATCTTTGCCAACTCAAAACAGCTTCAATCTTTGAAGGGTCCACTGCCACTCCATCACCAGAAATCATGTGGCCAAGAAAATGAATCTCCCGAAGCCAGAATTCACATTTACTGAACTTCGCATAGAGCTCGTGATCTCTCAGAGTCTGCAGAACGATCCTCAAATGCTGCACATGATCTTCATCAGAAGCAGAGTAGATCAGAATATCATCAACAAAGATCACCACGAACTGATCGAGATAAGGATGAAAAATACGTTGCATTAAGTCCATAAAGGTTGCTGGAGCATTCGTCAATCCAAACGGCATAACCAGAAATTCAAAGTGACCATATCGAGTGCTGAAAGCTGTCTTCTCTGCATCAGATTCCTGGATTCGCAATTGAAAATAGCCAGACCGAAGGTCAATCCGTGAAAAGACAGTAGCAGACTGTAATTGGTCAAACAAATCATCAATCATGGGAAGCGGATATTTATTCTTGATAGTCACCTGATTCAGCTGTCTGTAATCAATACAAAGCCTCAGGCTTCCATCTTTCTTTTTCACAAATAGCACTGGAGCACTCCACGGAGAAAAACTGGGGCGAATATAGACTTTTTTCAGCAATTCAAGTAGTTGTGCTCGTAGTTCTTTCAGTTCAGCTGGAGCCATTCGGTACGGTGCCTTTGCTAACGGACCAGTACCAGGAAACAGTTCAATCACCATTTCAATCTCTCGCTCTGGAGGCAAGCCTGGCAACTCGTCAGGAAACACATCAGGGAACTCACAAACAACAGGAATATCACTGACGTCCTGTCGTGGTTTTTCAACAGCAACCACAGAAGCTAAGAATCCCTGGCAACCTGCACTAAGCAACCTATAGGCTCGAATAGTAGAAATAATCATGCGAGAAGAACGGGATCGAATACCTTGGAAAGAAAATGCCGATTTCCCTGTGGTTGAAAATAGACTTTCTTTGATCTGCAATCAACCACTGCTCCATACTGCTCCAACCAATCCATACCCAGAATGACGTCATAATCTGCTAGCTGCAACGCATACAATCTCGCCGACAACCGATGATTATTAATCATGACAAGAGATTCTTCCAAACACAGAGGCGTGATCGTAAAATCTCCAGAAGGCATCTCAACATACAATTCACAAGTTATCTCTGACGTTGGCTCCTCAATGCATGCAATGAAATCCTCAGAAATAAAAGAGTGAGAAGCACCAGAATCAAATAAGACACGAGCTGAATGACCATAAAGCATAGTCATACCTTCCACCAAATGGGATGCCACTGCTTCAGCTCGAGTTATATGCGAAACCTTGCCTTTCTGCTTCTTTGATCCGGCTGAAGATTACTGAGAAGACGTCGAAGCTTGAGAATAGAACTGTTGTTGAGGTACAGAAGGAGGTCTAAACTGCGACTGCTGAGGCTGAGAAAACAAAGGAGCCTGCACCGGCTTCGGCCTCAACGGACAATCTCGAACAACGTGACCAGGCTGGTCACAACGAAAGCAAACAACTGGAATAGAACACGGCTGACCCTTATGGTGACCTCCGTATCTCTGACAAGTCCACGGCTGACTGACAGTGGAACTCTGACGAGTCTGGGAAGAAGGCGCTGTCGGCTGCTAAACAGTACCCGTACCAGGAGATTCTTGCTGAAAGAACTTCTTCTTCTTCTTTAACCTTGTAAATTTGGTTTTGGAAGGGGAAGAAGTACTGCTAACATCTGACTGGACCGAGGGAACAACTGACACCGGCGGTTGGTAAACCTGCTGAGACTGCATCGTCGGCTGAACCAACCCCATTTGTGGATACCCTCCAGGTCTTGCCATCTCCAGCTCAAGTGCCACAGCTGCCTTGCACGCACCATCTAGATCAGCAACTCGACTCGCGATCAAAGGCAATTTCAACTCTGGCCTCAACACTCGCAAGAATTGCTGAGTCTTCAAAGCTTCATTAGCGAGCACATGGGGCGCATACTGACCCAATTCCATAAATTTGTTCCGATATTGTAGCACAGTCATACTGCCTTGAGTCAGCTCCATAAATTGATACATCTTAGCCATCTACAAGCAGGCAGGAGTATAGGCAGGCTCGAAAGCTGCAACAAACTCTGCCCAAGTGATCTGCCGAAGGGGCCTAGAATGAAATGCAATCTGCCACTCGGCTTTCCACCACGTAATGGCTGTACCTTGGAGTTGAAATGCGGCAAGCATAACCTTCTCATCCTCAGCGCACTCCATAGATAGGAACACGCGTTCAATCGCATCCAGCCACTGCCTCGCAACCTCTGGATCAACTTGTCCGTCGAAAGCAGGCAGATTGAATAAAAGAAATTCTTTCAAAGCCTTGCCTCGACTACCAGGCACTTCAATCTGAGGAGCAACGACTGGCGCTGGAGGAGGAACAACAGGAACGGCAGGAACTGTAGGAGGAGGTGCAGAACCACTGTAGCAACCCTGATAAATAAAATAAATCAAATTAGATTAAAAGATTTAGTAAAAGCTTGGAAGAAAAAGAATTAAACCCTGATGAAAATAACGCCTCAGATAAAGGCGCTACCTTACAAGAAACGCCCTCACCTAAGGCGTGTTTTGAAGAAAGGACGCCCACACATCAAGGCGTCAAATTTCAAACGACCAAAATAAATAAAAAGGGCAAGTTAGCGTAACGTCCCTAGCGTGGACGCGTTTCAACAAGAAACGACGCTTGACAAGGCGTCAATTTAAATTCGACGCCCTGACCTAGGTCGTTAATTCAGTTCGAGTTTCGTTCGACCCAGGAGTCTATCCAGGGTAAGTTGATAACTATGAGAAAGAGTTCGAATGTAGTAATAACTCTAATATGGAAGTATTACTTCCAATCAAACACTAACTCTATTAGGATTCTAGAAATCCTATAAATAACCTACTGCTTGAACCGAGAACTCTATTTGCCGTTCGGACTCTTCTAAGGTACGTAAAGAACAGCATGTTCTTTTTCTTTACTCTGTCTATCGAATTTGTGAAGAATACTAATGATTCTTCATCTACTTCTGATTACAGGTTGAAAGCTTCTGTCTTCCGAAGAACAAGTAAGTTCTTTTCCCTTGCTTTCGGTTACGTATAAGAAGACTTATAATATCTTCTTCCTTGTTTTCTTCTTCCTCTCTACAGGTTGCCTGTAGAAAGAAGACGTTCGACTAAAGAACAAGGGTTCTTCGAAGCCTTCTCTTTAACTCTTCAAATCAACCCTGCTCTACTGCTGTCAAACTTCGGAAGACTCTGTTGCAGCAGAGCATCGTTCTGCCATCAAAAGTATTTTCACGTGCCCTTCATCCAGATCAACTATTAAGGTAGGTTTTCTCAAGTAACGTAGCCCAAACAAATTAAATTCATAGTAACACATCATGCATGTCATGTATATAAGTTTCCTGATAGTTTCTACATGTTTCTGTAATATTTTTGCAAGAGACGCCCGTGTCCAGGGCGCTACTTTAAAGAAACGACCTGCACTAGGTCATCAATTTCAGATTTGACGCCCTGCCCTGTAGGCGTTAATCTCATGAAAATCACATGAAATTAATAATTGATCCACGTTAAAAATTCAATAGATATGAAATATCCAATCTAATATATATTGCATGACTCGACCTGTGAATTCCTGCTAATTTTCTGTCATGATCATGTCTCTTGTCTCTTGGAATTTTATTTCCTGAAATATTGTAAAATCTTGAATTCGCGACCCTGTATAGGTCGTCTCTCACTTGACTAACGCCCCTGTTCAGGGCGTGAATTGATAATTAACGCCCCTGTCCAGGGCGTGTTTTTGATAAATTTCTGAATATATATATACTGCAAAAATAGAAGGAAAGAATGGACGACCACTTATTGTGTCGTCAAATTGTAAATAAACGCCCTTCACCAAGGCGCATTTTTGGTAAAATACTGAAATATTGAAATCTTGCAAAAATGTAAAATAGATAAACGCCCTTACTGAAGGCGTTAATTACTTGAGTAGTGACTTTACTTAAGTCATTATTTTCCTGTAAAAATGTTTTACCCTGTTTCTGATAACCGATGGTTTCAGTATATCTATATATATATATGTATATCGGCACTATATCTCCACTTCGTGAGTATAGTCCCACGTTTCATGATGTTTTATCGATCGCCCTCAATTCTCATTGACATACAAGCTCTCCATTGGACATTCCGTTCCTTTGGACTAGCGAGTTAGTCATAGAGACCTCCGTAAGACTCCTCGAGCCTTGGATTCCCTCAAGGCCGACTGAGCTGGTTGTACCCTAAAAACCCATTACACTATTGAATGCCATGTCACTCTAAAGAAACATGGTATACCGGCCCTTATGATATGCAAAGAGTATATCATGAGAATTCTTGATGGGATGATGATATCATGCCATTTGTTGATGTTCTTGTAGACCTCAATTCTATAATAAGAATGAGGGTATCTTACCTTTGATGTACTGTTCATGTGGACCTCAATTCTATATAAAGAATGTCCATACTTGTTTGTCATGGTACCCGAGTTAAGGGAACCTAATTCCACCTAGTTTCAACGATAAATCGTGTTTTACACCGTTGTTATCGCCTATCTATGTCCAATGTCGTATTTTTGGACTCCATTTTCTCAAAGTGGTCCTACGTGTCTACATGCTTAAATTGTTGAAATTCCATATTGGCTATATATATATACAAGAGTGGATGTCAAATATACATGATAAATACCTGCGCATTTAGGGCCCAATCTGGTCTTGGGAGGAGCACCCGAAAGTACTTGTGCCCATGGGAGTTGAATGATAAGGTATCTGGCATTATACCGAGTGCATGACTAGCTTGATTGGACATTCCACACAAATCTTGTACTTGACTCGTACTTGACACGACATGAATTGCGTGACCCGAGAAAGGGTAATTACTTGCTTGCTTGATACATGATAGCCAAAGTTCTTGACATGACTTGCTAAAAAGTACTTACTTGAAAATCTTGTTATCTTTTCTTGAAAGCTCATGACTAGTTCATCTTGCTGTCTTATTGATAAATTCTCTCTCTATCTTGTCATTTTATGCGAGCATGCATAGCTATAGTACATACATGAAAGATGTAATTATTTAAACCCCTTGCTAGCGCTTGAGATATAAATTCCTACTGAGCGTTCGCTCACTCTGTATTTGTCCCTTACTTTTTAGGTAAGTCCGACGAAGAAAGTCAATCGGATGGGAATGGTCAAGAGTGAAAGAGATAGAACTTCTCCAAGTGTCATCTAGTCTTTTTCCTATTTTTCTTGAGTCAACTATGTACTTTTCCTTTTTAATTGAATAGAGTATTGGATTTGTAATAGTCTATCCATTATGAAATAAAGGATTGGGTTATCTTTACTTTTGCGCATCTCTGTTTTGGTGTTGAATACACTACTACTCTGATTGACATGATTGATATAAACTCGTCGCGCATATCCGAGTATCTTCCGTGCTCGGGGCGTGACAGTTTTTGTGGTATTAGAGCCTAGGGTATTCAATTCCTAGGAAAACCCAAGTCCAAGGATATGTTCAAACCTTTAACCAGTGAGATTGGGTAGAACCAAGGGTTAAAGTTAACATAGTATATGAGTCTTTAAATACAATCACATATTAATCTAGTTATTGTAATTGTAGGATAATGGCTGCCGAACGTGCTCAATGGCGCAACATGCAGCGTACACTGCAAGGCATGACTCAAGTGCTGCAACAAGTAACACTAGGAGGTGGACAACGAGCAGGAAGTCTCCACCAGACTTTCAAGAACATGAACCAGCCCAAGTTCACGGGTTCTACTGATCCAGATGACGCTGAACACTGGATTAGGGAAACAGAACGAATATTCCGTGTTATGCAATGCACGGATCAAGATAAGGTCTTATTAGCCACTTTTCAGTTAGAAAGGGATGCTAGATGCTGGTGGGAATCAATAGAGGCTACTATAAATCAAGATTAGGTTTCGTGGGAGGAATTCGTTGAACACTTCAACGCAAAATATTTCTCGGACCGAGTTCAGGAAAAGAAGGTAGCAGAATTTGCTGCATTAAAGCAACGATCTTGTCAGTGGCCGAGTATGAGGCCCAATTCTCTAGATTGTCTCGGTATGCCAAGCATCTAGTTAGCACAGAGAAAATGAAAGCTAGGAGATTTCTTAATGGGCTCAGGCCCCAAGCTATTACTCAACTGGCGCCGATGGACATTCAAGTCTACTCGGAGATAGTACGCCGAGCTCAACTATTAGAAGATGCCACGGAACTGTCTGATAGGATTCGTGGTAAGGATAAGAAGGAACAAGTTACAGGTTCGGGTTCCTTTAAACCCAACTTCAAGAAGAGGCCTAGCAATGGAGGTATTCCCTCGCAAGACCAAAAGTTCAAGAAGACCAAGCCTTTCTCTATCACCACTACCTCTCCAAATACAGTGTGCAAACATTGTGATAAAACGGGTCATAGAGCAGAAGAATGCTGGAGGAAACTAGGAGCATGTCTCCGTTGTGGGAGTCGTGAGCATCGGATTCCCGATTGCCCACTACTAAATAATCAAGCCGATGACGGAAAACGCCCAGTAACCAAGAATGCTCGTCTTCATGCAATCAAGGAGACTGAGCAAGTAGAAGGAGGCGGCTTAGTGGAAGGTACATTGAAAGTTTGTTCCAGGAATGCATATGTCTTAATTGATACTGGTGCATCGCATTCTATTATTTCTAAGAAGTTTGCTGACCCATTACCCCTAGAACCGGAATGGATATAGTTAATTTTGTCTACTCCTCTGGATGATGAAACTGATATTACACATCATTACCAAAACTGCGAAGTATTGGTTCAGGGTAGAAATCTCCCTATTGATCTCATATGTTTAGATCTGAAAGAGTATGATGTTATAGTAGGGGCAGATTGGTTATCCAAGTATCAGGCAACGGTTGATTGCCGCAATAGTAAGGTTACATTCAAGGAATTTCCAGAACTAATCTTGACTAGACCCAAGGGTCGAAGCAGATCCCCTCTTATTTCAGCTCTCCGAGCTAGCAAGCTCATCAGGAAAGGATGTACATCTTTCCTTACCTTTGTCACAGTTAAAGAAGCTAAGGAAGCTAAGCTAGAAGACATTCCAGTGGTACAAGAATTTCCGGACGTGTTTCCGGAAGATTTGCCGGGATTACCCCCGCAAAGAGAAGTGGCCTTCACCATTGACTTAGTCCCTGGTGCTGGTCCGATTTCAAAGGCACCTTATAGGATGTCACCTACTGAACTCAAGGAGTTAAAGGAGCAATTGATGGAACTCATTAAGAAAGGATTCATTAGACCAAGTACTTCCCCGTGGGGAGCGCCTATATTATTTGTAAAGAAGAAAGACGGATCCATGAGGTTATGCGTCGACTATCGACAATTGAATCATCTCACTATCAAGAACAAGTATCCACTGCCGAGAATCGATGAATTGTTTGATCAAATTTCAGGATCCATGTACTTTTCCAAAATTGATCTTAGGTCCGGATATCACCAACTAAGAATCAAGGACGAGGATATTCATAAAACCGCATTCAGAAGCAGGTATGGCCATTATGAATTTGTTGTCATGCCTTTTGGACTAACGAATGCCCCTGCTTCCTTTATGCAGTTAATGAATAGTATATTCAGGCCTTATTTAGATCAATTCGTGGTGATCTTTATTGATGATATATTGATTTATTCCAAGACCAAGGAAGAGCATGAGGAACATTTGAGGATTGCATTACAAATATTAAGGACAAACCAATTATATGTAAAACTTAGCAAGTGTGAATTCTGGCTTGAAGAAGTGACTTTTCTCGGACATGTTATATCAAAGGATGGCTTGTCTGTAGACCCATCAAAGGTTGAAGCTGTAAGGAACTGGGAAAGACCGACCAATGCTAGCGAGATCCGAAGTTTCTTTGGTCTTGCCGGCTATTACAGGCGATTCATCAAGGATTTCTCAAAAATCGACGTGCCACTTACGAGGTTAACTCGCAAGGAGATCCGTTATGAATGTGATGAGGAATGTGAAAGAAGCTTCCAAACTCTCAAGGATCATCTTACTACAGCTCCTATCTTAGCATTGCCAATTGAAGAAGAAAAGTTCGAGGTATACACTGATGCTTCTGGCATTGGCCTCGGGTGTGTTCTAATGCAACAAGGGAAGGTTATAGCCTACTCTTCTCGTCAATTAAAGAAGCATGAAGAGAACTACCCCGTCCATGACTTAGAATTGGCCGCGGTAGTATTTGCACTCAAAATATGGAGACATTATCTTTATGGAGTACAGTTTACTGTATACTCCGATCACAAGAGTCTCAAATATCTTTTCTCACAGAAGGAGTTAAATATGAGGCAAAGACGATGGCTGGAATATCTCAAGGACTTCGACTTCAATATACAATATCATCCCGGAAAGGGTAATCATGTAGCAGATGCCCTTAGTCGAAAGCCGAGAGCACTGTTAGCCAATTGTCTGATTCAAGAATGGAAATTGCTGGAACAATTCTCTGAACTCAATATAAGCATGGACACGGACTCTAGATGTGTCACATTATCTCATGTAAGCATACAGTCAGATTTATTGTCTGAAATACAAGCACTTCAGAATGACGATCCTACATTAGTAGAAATCAAGGGCAGATTAGAAGGACAATCGGATTTCCAATTAGCTTCTGATGGAAGATTAATGTTCAAGAATAGAACTTGTATACCGGACTGCCCAGAATTAAAGAAGAAGGTCTTAGATGAAGCTCATAGGTCAAGGTATACGATTCATCCTGGATCTACCAAGATGTACCAAGATGTGAAAAGAAATTTTTGGTGGCCCAACATGAAAAGGGAAATATCAGACTATGTATCACATTGTCTCACATGCCAACAAGTCAAGGCTGAACACCAAAAGCCTGCTGGAAAACTACATCCTCTGGATATTCCCAAATAGAAGTGGGAAGACATCGGTATGGATTTCATCATGGGATTATCTAAGTCAAAAGGAGGACATGATGGAATATGGGTTATCATTGACCGATTGACTAAATCGGCGCATTTCTTGCCAATCAAAAGCCGATGGTCAATTGATATTTTGGTTGCATTATACATCAAGGAGATAGTTAGATTACATGGTATTCCTGTTTCAATCGTGTCTGACAGAGACCCTCGCTTTACCTCTCATTTCTGGAAGGGACTACAACGTTCGTTGGGAACAAGGCTTAACTTTAGTACAGCTTTTCATCCTCAAACGGATGGTCAGACCGAGAGAACCAATCAAGTAGTCGAGGATATGCTAAGAGCATGCATTACTGATTTTGGTGGGAACTGGCATGATCACTTGCCTCTGGTCGAATTTACATACAATAATAGCTACCAGGCAAGTATACAACTGGCACCTTTTGAAGCCTTATACGGAAGGAGTTGTCGATCACCCTTATGCTGGGACGAAGTTGGAGAGAAACAACTATTAGGTCCAGAAATGGTAAGGGACACTACCGAGAAGATACAATTGATCAAAGAAAGACTGCAAGTTGCTCAGTCTAGACAAAAGGCTTATGCTGACACAAGAAGAAGAGATCTTGAATTCCAAGTTGGAGATCATGTATTTCTCAAGATATCGCCTGGACGTGGAATACGAAGATTTGGTGTTAAGGGCAAGCTTACACCAAGATTTATCGGACCTTTTGAAATTCTAGAAAGAGTTGGCGAGGTTGCTTATCGCATCGCATTGCCCCCTCAACTGTCCGAAGTACATGATGTGTTCCACATATCTATATTGAAGAAGTATGTACATGACCCATCACATATTATTGAGTATGGAGACCTAGTGATCCAGAAAGATTTCACATATGAGCAGAAGCCCATACGAATACTAGATCGAGAAGTACGTACCCTAAGGAATAAGGTTATTCCCATGCTAAAAGTACAATGGAATAAGAATTCTGAACATGAAGCTACATGGGAGACCGAGGAATCTATGAGGAAACAATTTCCAGATTTATTTTAGAAGGTACATACTCTACACTCTCCAAATGTAAATATATGATATGGAATTTGGGGACCAAATTCTTTTTAAGTGGGGGAGGGTGTAGCAACCCTGATAAATAAAATAAATCAAATTAGATTAAAAGATTTAGTAAAAGCTTGGAAGAAGAAGAATTAAACCCTGATGAAAATAACGCCTCAGATAAAGGCGCTACCTTACAAGAAACGCCCTCACCTAAGGTGTGTTTTGAAGAAAGGACGCCCACACATCAAGGCGTCAAATTTCAAACGACCAAAATAAATAAAAAGGGCAAGTTAGCGTAACGTCCCTAGCGTGGACGCGTTTCAACAAGAAACGATGCTTGACAAGGCGTCAATTTAAATTCGACGCCCTGACCTAGGTCGTTAATTCAGTTCGAGTTTCGTTCGACCCAGGAGTCTATCCAGGGTAAGTTGATAACTATGAGAAAGAGTTCGAATGTAGTAATAACTCTAATATGGAAGTATTACTTCCAATCAAACACTAACTCTATTAGGATTCTAGAAATCCTATAAATAACCTACTACTTGAACCGAGAACGCTATTTGGCGTTCGGACTCTTCTAAGGTACGTAAAGAACATCATGTTCTTATTCTTTACTCTATCTATCGAATTTGTGAAGAATACTAATGATTCTTCATCTACTTCTGATTACAGGTTGAAAGCTTCCGTCTTCCGAAGAACAAGTAAGTTCTTTTCCCTTGCTTTCGGTTACGTATAAGAAGACTTATAATATCTTCTTCCTTGTTTTCTTCTTCCTCTCTACAGGTTGCCTGTAGAAAGAAGACGTTCGACTAAAGAACAAGGGTTCTTCAAAGCCTTCTCTTTAACTCTTCAAATCAACCCTGCTCTACTGCTGTCAAACTTCGGAAGACTCTGTTGCAGTAGAGCATCGTTCTGCCATCAAAAGTATTTTCACGTGCCCTTCATCCAGATCAACTATTAAGGTAGGTTTTCTCAAGCAACGTAGCCCAAAAAAATTAAATTCATAGTAACACATCATGCATGTCATGTATATAAGTTTCCTGATAGTTTCTACACATTTCTGTAATATTTTTGCAAGAGACGCCCGTGTCCAGGGCGCTACTTTAAAGAAACGACCTGCACTAGGTCGTCAATTTCAGATTTGACGCCCTGCCCTGTAGGCGTTAATCTCATGAAAATCACATGAAATTAATAATTGATCCACGTTAAAAATTCAATAGATATGAAATATCCAATCTAATATATATTGCATGACTCGACCTGTGAATTCCTGCTAATTTTTTGTCATGATCATGTCTCTTGTCTCTTGGAATTTTATTTCCTGAAATATTGTAAAATCTTGAATTCACGACCCTGTATAGGTCGTCTCTCACTTGACTAACGCCCCTGTTCAGGGCGTGAATTGACAATTAACGCCCCTGTCCAGGGCGTGTTTTTGATAAATTTCTGAATATATATATACTGCAAAAATAGAAGGAAATAATGGACGACCACTTATTACGTCGTCAAATTGTAAATAAACGCCCTTCACCAAGGCGCATTTTTGGTAAAATACTGAAATATTGAAATCTTGCAAAAATGTAAAATAGATAAACGCCCTTACTGAAGGCGTTAATTACTTGAGTAGTGACTTTACTTAAGTCGTTATTTTCCTGTAAAAATGTTTTACCCTGTTTCTGATAACCGATGGTTTCAGTATATCTATATATATATATGTATATCGGCACTATATCTCCACTCCGTGAGTATAGTCCCACGTTTCATGATGTTTTATCGATCACCCTCAATTCTCATTGACATACAAGCTCTCCATTGGACATTCCGTTCCTTTGGACTAGCGAGTTAGTCATAGAGACCTCTGTAAGACTCCTCGAGCCTTGGATTCCCTCAAGGCCGACTGAGCTGGTTATACCCTAAAAACCCATTACACTATTGAATGTCATGTCACTCTAAAGAAACATGGTATACCGGCCCTTATGATATGCAAAGAGTATATCATGAGAATTCTTAATGGGATGATGATATCATGCCATTTGTTGATGTTCTTGTAGACCTCAATTCTATAATAAGAATGAGGGTATCTTACCTTTGATGTACTGTTCATGTGGACCTCAATTCTATATAAAGAATGTTCATACTTGTTTGTCATGGTACCCGAGTTAAGGGAACCTAATTCCACCTAGTTTCAACGATAAATCGTGTTTTATACCGTTGTTATCGCCTATCTATGTCCAATGTCGTATTTTTGGACTCCATTTTCTCAAAGTGGTCCTACGTGTCTACAAGCTTAAATTGTTGAAATTCCATATTGGCTATATATATATACAAGAGTGGATGTCAAATATACATGATAAATGCCTGCGCATTTAGGACCCGATCTGGTCCTGGGAGGAGCACCCGAAAGTACTTGTGCCCATGGGAGTTGAATGATAAGGTATCTGGCATTATACCGAGTGCATGACTAGCTTGATTGGACATTCCACACAAATCTTGTACTTGACTCGTACTTGACACGACATGAATTGCGTGACCCGAGAAAGGGTAATTACTTGCTTGCTTGATACATGATAGCCAAAGTTCTTGACATGACTTGCTAAAAAGTACTTGCTTGAAAATCTTGTTATCTTTTCTTGAAAGCTCATGACTAGTTCATCTTGCTGTCTTATTGATAAATTCTCTCTCTATCTTGTCGTTTTATGCGAGCATGCATAGCTATAGTACATACATGAAAGATGTAATTATTTAAACCCCTTGCTAGCGCTTGAGATATAAATTCCTACTGAGCGTTCGCTCACTCCGTGTTTGTCCCTTACTTTTCAGGTAAGTCCGACGAAGAAAGTCAATCGGATGGGAATGGTCAAGAGTGAAAGAGATAGAACTTCTCCAAGTGTCATCTAGTCTTTTTCCTATTTTTCTTGAGTCAACTATGTACTTTTCCTTTTTAATTGAATAGAGTATTGAATTTGTAATAGTCTATCCATTATGAAATAAAGGATTGGGTTATCTTTACTTTTGCGCATCTCTGTTTTGGTGTCGAATACACTACTACTCTGATTGACATGATTGATATAAACTCATCGCGCATATCCGAGTATCTTCCGCGCTCGGGGCGTGACAACCACTCTCTTCCCTGGGCCAATCTCTAGGAGCTCGAGGAACTCGAGGAGGTCTTCCTCGACGAGGCGGCATCTTGCAACTGCCGAACACATAAAACAACAACAAATCCGTCAATTATACGGAAAACATCCTAAGCCAGCAATAGACAACGCAAAGGACTAACTCTGGACAAGTGCAAATTCCAATTCCTTATACAAATCCTCAACTCCCGCTCTGATACCAGCTGTGACGACCCAGAGAGCCGGATATCGATACACCGATAACATCGATACACCGATACCAGGAACTGGGGAAGCCACCCAAGAGGCTGATGAGGCCCCTGAATGGTTAGTGAAGTTCGTTGAGGGGATGCATAACGAATTGCAATCACAAGCACGCATATTACAATTAAGCAATAAAATTAACAGAAGTGCGGAAGCAATTCAAAATAATCAGAGTGATACATATATAAACTAGTCCAGAGACACAAAAGTACTAGTCCAAAGAGGTACAACTACAAGGGGCATACCCCGGCAAAAGTACACAAGAGAGCCCAACAAGGCAACTCGTCTACTGCTGGCAGCTAGGGTCGGTCTCCGGGCACACGGGAAACACCGGGAGACGATGGGCGCGGCTCACCTGAAAGAAGAAATGTGAGTCACAGCCAGACTCAGTAGGGGTCACGCGGATCTCTAACTCGAGCTAAACAAGCATACATGCAAAAGTAAAGGCAATTAGAGCATGCATTTAATCAAATAACAGGCAATGGCATGAATAACTAATCACAATAAAGCTGTAAAATCTAACTAAACAGATATAACATCTAATACATGCCAATAACGAGTAAGTCTAAACGACTGAAACTAAATCTACCAGTAGAATATGCCTCAACTAATCCAAGCAGCAGGGAACAAGACAACCACTGGGAGTAGAAACCAGATGCGTCCACTGACGGCTTACACTGCGTCTCAAGCACTCGCAGTCGGTAACACGACAAGCTAAGCGCGTAAACAGTACCAAACCAAGTGACCAGTCAGAGTGACACCCGTCAATGTCAGTCCACAGCCTCCGACCACCTGTGCACACACTGACTCTCGCCTGAGCCAGGCCCTCTAGCTAGATTTCTCCCTTGGTAGGACGCTACCATTGGCGGGGAGCCCACGGAACTAGCTTACAAACCGTGTACGGGAACGCCCCTCCGCTATCCCCAAGCGGGTCAGTACTCAAAGACCTTAGGGTCACAACAGTGGTTCCATTGCAAGGAAAGAAAAGCTACTCTATTGGGATTTACAAACATGCCATTATATAATAAAATAACTCAACATGGCATTTAAACATTTCGGGAAGCATTAAGGAATGAAAATGCAGCTTTTAAAACCAACAGGCGTGTGGCGGTCTGCAGCCAGTGCGTCAGAAGGGTGTGACGGTCGGGGAAGGGCGCGTTACATAGCTTGTGACGCGTCCGCCCCTGGCCGTTACAGCCACCCGAAGCCCCTATTCAAACCAATCAAACGGAATGTAACGGTCAGCGGCCATGCCGTTACTGAGCCTGACGGTCTGGGGTGGGCGCATTACTTCGAACGTGACGCGTCCCCCCCTGGCCGTTAGAGCCACCCGAGGCCAAAACCAACACACAGTTGTTCAAACCGTGCACAGGCGATGTGACGCGCTCGCCCAAGCGCGTCAGGGCTGTTAGCTAGTTGAGATTGATAAATACTGATCCAGAGGGGGGGTGAATGGATCTTTCAAAGAATTCTACCCAATTTAAAATTCGCATGAGATGATAACAACTAGATCAGTGGACAATTGATCAAACAAGATATGCAACCTCAATTAACCTCTAGGATATAGATAATCAATTAAATCACGATCCTAGCATGCATCTAGCGGAAGCAGGCAATCAAACAAACCACTGCACAATGATGACACCAGGGTTTTTAGGTGGTTCGGTCCAAAGACCTACGTCCACCCCTCACTCCCAACCGGAGTGAGGCTTCCACTAGTAACACTAGCACAGCAGACTCAGTCTGCAACAAATGCTGCCACACAGCTTGACCAGGGGAACAACCTCCCCTCTTCCTCCCAACCGGAGGGAACCCACAAGTGACTCCCAGCCACTTGGAAACCAGAGACACACGGTCTCTCTTCCTCCAGACATGGAGGGAACCCCTGGACTTGCTACTCACAAGCCCAGAGCCGGAGGAACAAGCCTCCCTTCCTCCAACCCGGAGGGGAACCTAGAGACCCAAGTCTCTCTTCCTCTGAACCCCAGAGAGAAGCACAACCGGAGATAAATCTCCCTTCCTCCAACCCGGAGGGAAACAACCGATGACACCTTGTCAAAGGCAACCAGAGATCCAAGTCTCTCTTCCTCCACACCGGAGGGAACCAACCACAAGTAGCACCCAGCTACTTGCAAACCGAAGACACAAAATCTCCCTTCTCCTGAGTCCACAGGAGGAACCCGATCCCCAACAGGGAAATCGGAGGAACAACAAATGAATAGTTCAAAGGAAAAACAAAACCCAGCAACAGAAAGCTGAAAAGATAAAATCAAATGTGGCTCTCGCAGGAGCTGGCTGGCCTGGATTTGATCCACGGTCCAGCAGGAACTTTCTCTACTGCTTCTCTCTTTCTCCCAGCACGAACTCTCTTTTCTTCTTCTTCTTCTCACTGCTCTTGCCTTCTCCTTCTTCTCACTCTCTGTATCTCACTGTCTCTCTTTCTTTTTCTTCTTCTGCTCTCTCGATCTAGCTCTCAGCATTCTCTATTTCTTCTTTCTCTTCTGCGCTTCTTCTCTTAGCTCTGGCTGCTTCTACTTCAGTCACTCCCTACACTTTTTTTTCTCTTCAGAGGAAGAAGACACATATTTATAGCAGCAGCAGATTAGGGCAGCGTGTGCTCTCCACGATTCCCGCCCAAATGCTTCAGTCCACGTGGAGGCTCCTCTGCATCTCGGATCACGTGCCAGATGCCAGTCTCGTATCACGTGCCCCACTCTTCATAGGCTCCACGAACAGTACCTGTCACACAGTCATAGGAGATTAATCAGAAGGATAAAATGTATAGTCTTTGAAGACTTAGCCAACGAGTGTATTGACTTGAAGAGCTAGCCACGAGTGAATAGACTTAAGATGTGATAACAAGTGTGTAGACATGAACTCAGAAATGAATGTATAGACATTAGAACAGCAAAAGGTGCACTATACTGAAAACGACACGGGGTACATAAGATGACTACAGCACGAGATAAACAGAGAACGACACGAGGTACATACAGTATCAAAGCTAACACTACAAGGATAACGACACGAAGTCAGATGAGAACAGCACGAGGTAAGAGAGAACGACACGAGGTAAAACGGTAGTAAAACACGCGATCAGAGAAAACCTGGACGAAGATAGAAAGAAGCAACACGAAAAAATAACACTAAGACATAAACACAAAACTAACACGGAGACATACAAAACAAAACATAACATGAAGACACAAACATAGAAACAACACGAAGACATACAAAACAAAAGATAACACGAAGACACAAGAAAACGACTCGAACACGAGGACGACACGGGCTGAAAACAACTCGAAGATGAAAACAGAAACCGACACGAAGTGTGGTCACAAAGCAAGAAAGACACGGGGTCTTGGAAGAAACAACACGAATACAGACGACTCGAAGACATAGAAGTGACACAGATGGAGCGACACGAGGTGGCACAGAAAGCAGCACGAGGTGCTGCAGTGTTCAGCACACGATGGAACAAATAACGACACGAAGACAACTGGAATGATGCGTGTAGCAGTTCGTTGTACATACTTCCAATGTACAGACTTTGAAATAAAGAGTGTACAGACTTGAGAGATCAAGGCACGATGTATAGACTTTGCCCAAGGAAACGAATGTGTAGACTTTGGCTTGGAACGAAGGTAAGGATGAGGCTGTAAAGACTTGGCCAATATGAGACACTGTACAGACTTTGTCAAGTGACTGGCTGTACAGACTTCAGAAGATGAAGACTCTGTATCGACTTGAAACAAAGGCAGTGTATAGACTTAAGCATTCTGAGCATAACAAAAGCTATGAATGTATAGACTCCATGATCAAAATGCAATGCTGACTGATGTATACACTTGGCAAATAGATTGATGCATGAAGTACCCTGTACAAACTTTAAGACTTAATGAGCAACAAAAAGGGACAAAGCAGCATGGCGTCAACCCAGCTGTTCCACTGCGTCAACGCAGCAAGTAAGCCATCAACTACTGTGTCAAGGCAGTGTCCTTGTAACGTCAACGCAGCTAGTGAACAGACAGCCAATGCGTCAACCCAATCTCCAACTGCGTCAACGCACTCATTGCACAGAACCCATATTAATGAAAGACAGACATGCAGACATGCAGACATGGTGAGTGTACAATCTATGCCATGCTCACAGTTAAGTTGTTTTTTGTGTACCAAGTTCTGAATCAAGTAAACACATATGACATCAATTTGTCATCATCAACACATGTAAACTATATCATCATCAAAACATAAGAAAACACATATGACATCAAACATATGAGAATCATAGTGTTTGTCATCATCAAAACATAATATCCAACAATCTAGCCATATTCATGAATAGCTATTCAAGCAAACAATCAGATATTCAAGCAGTCAAACAGTCAACACACCTCAGTGTGACTCATGGTGTGTCAGCCATCATCAAAACCACACAGGGGCACAACAATCTCCCCCTTTTTGATGATGGCAACACTATGAGTTACACTGACTCAGATTAGATTCTTCTCCCCCTTTGCCTTCATCAAAAAATGAAATAGGGAAACAATTCAGTAAAGCACAGGAAGGTTATACTTCCCTTTGGTTTGTTGATGGTTCGAAGGAGGCCTTTTCTTTGGAGACATCTATCTTCCAAATGAATCCGTTCAAGAGCTTCTCCCCCTTTGACTTCAGCAAAAAGACATGAGCTGAAGAGGAAAGAATAAGACTGTATAAAAAGAGTGAAATAAAAGCTCCTCCTTTTGATCAATCTGCCCCTTTTGTCAAACAACTTATGCAGTGATGCATATGCAACAAATACTCCCCCTTTGACATGGCAGAAGATATAGAGCTAATGCAGACAAACAACATGATCAGACAATCTAGCACATTGTCCCCTTATGCATATAGTCTCTCAAACAGACCAAAGAATCTAGCCCTTATGATCTATGATGCAAGATACCAATTGTTAGGGTGCAAGAGAAATCCACAAGGATGAACTCTGGTTATCCAAAAACTGCAAGTACACAAGATAAACTGAGAGAAGTGCTTCTCAAAAATGACAACCAGTCTAATACCACTGAATCAAAACATAGTGATAAAGAGCCATAGGATGAGCAGATTCAATATTTAGTGAAAGTTGAGATATTGAACTTTTCAGCAAGATACTAACTTCATAGAACAAACTTTTAAGTTCTAGAGTCCTCCATTATAAAAGCTTATGAAACCTTGATTTTCAGATATGGTTTAAGAATGATGTAAACAAGTTTTTTCAAAAAGAATTGTACTCATATCTGAACCAACTCTTAATAAAAAGGAACTACAAGCTCATATAAAATTCTAGTTCAACCAACTTCCGTCTTACTTAGTTTACTTTCCATGACAGTTTTAGGAGATACATAAGAGAATGCAACAGAATTTTGCATTGTTCTTTCAGAATTTGATTTACACTTGTTCATAATTTTCTTTTTAAATGAACAATTTTGGTTTATCAACACCTTTTGACATGGGGAAACACCTTGATCAGAGGCCCGAATCCCCAGTTACTCAGTGTGACAACCGTATTGCTTCTCCCATTTTGGAGAACAGAGGTAGCATTGGAGGTATCTTTGGCATGAGGATACACCTTCATTAGAGGCCAGAATCCCCAATTACTCAATATAACAATGCCATTGCTCTGCCAAATTTTCACAGTATTTTCAATCATCTCTTTAAGCAGAGTTAACCATGGTACTTCATGACACAATCCTTTGGACAGGTTTCTCAGTAACTACAGTTATTGCTCTGTCCATGATTCAGAACAAGTACATTATATAACTCAGTCAACATAGACAATGATATCAACTTTTCAGATAACAGAAGCTCTTACATGAATTTACATGAAGCAGACAGTTAAAGTTTATTAAGAGATTGAATCAGATATTTCCAAATTCCTTGTGTCCAAACAGGAGTACATAAGACTTAAACCAGTTCCAGTTAACAAATGTTCTTAAGCATGTATAATGGAAGGTTTCTCATTAAAGATGTTTTTAACTTTCATGAAGTAGTATTCAGACTGAAGGTTTACTTCATATCTCAGCTTAGTAACTCAAGAGAGCTGACTGATATTTCAACAGACAGCATGGATTCTGAAAATTTTTAGCAAGGAATCTGCCCTTGAGCAAAGAAGTTCAGACTTGACTGGATTGAAGTGAAGCTCTCCTTCAGCAGATTTAGGAGAGATAGACAGATGCCTATAAAGTATGAATTCAGATTTTGAACAACTTCAGAAGCAGTCAAGGAAGATCTTTTGATACCACTTTCGTGATGGAATCACTGACACTAAAGAATTGACAAGATGAATCAAGTAGGTGGATAGGAAGAGTTCAGATAAAAACACAACTGAACGGTTTAAGCATGCTCCCCCTATCTATATGCAGTGAGATTTCCCTTCCCCCTTTTTTTTTGATTTTTCAAAGAAGTGATATGCTATGCAATGATTCCCTCTAACTAAAAACACCGAATCATCCTATATGTCATGCAGACACTGTAGATGTTGAATGACTATGCAACAACAGATTTAACATGCTATGCAGTAAATCTTAAAAACAGTTGAGTGATTTTAGATGTATGAATAATGCTCCCCCTAGATGTATGCATTCATTCTATCTTTTTGGCATTTTTAATGATAGTGTGTCAAGTGCATGATTAGGCAATTCTCATATATGCACTCAGCTCAAAGTACAAACACGAAAGCTCACAAGGCTCAATGCAAGAGTCAAAATAAACAAAAAGCATGTATGCATGAAACTATGACTTATCAGATCAACCACAAATTTCATTTGAACAGATTTGAGAAATTTACCCGAATGGGGTTTTATCAACTTGGGTGCCTTAGTTTATTTCCCCCTTTTTATTCTTCAGCTTCCAAGGCACACCTGCAAGTTAGCACACTATCTTGCATGGGCAGGTACCCAAACAGTCTTGGGTCCTGCATGGTTAATAGTGACACCTTTGGTAGGTGTTCTAAACACCCTTTTCGCATTTAGGTCATCAGATCTCATCAGATGGCAATTATTCATTGAATGACCTAATACACCACAATAATAGCAAGAGGCAGCAGATTTCAGATTTGTTTTATGCACATTCTGATTAGCATGAGTTCTATGTGCATTTGCATGAAATTTTCTGTTAACAGAATTAAGATTCTGCTTACCAACATAAGCCAGCCAACAGTCAGCAGCTCTATGGCCTGGCTTCCCACATTCAAAACATGCAAGTGTTTTCCTTTCAAAAACAAATTCATTTCTATCAGAAATATTTCTATTGACAGGGAATTTACCAAGTTTATTGTTAAACTTCCTTCCCTGAGCATGCCAACATTGGGCTGCAATGTGGCCCATCTTGCCACAGTGAAAGCATGAACTAGAATTTCTTCCACCAGCCCTCAGCCAGCATTCAATGGCCCTGTGGCCTGTCTTTCCACACTCAAAGCATGTAATGAGCTTACCTTTAAAAACAAATTTGTTCTTATTAGGACCATGTTGGCTTGCAGGAGATTTACCATGATATGAATGTGATGTTTTCTTATCATTTGCAAACCAGCATTGTGCAATTGTGTGTCTCAACTTACCACAGTGAAAACATTCTATTTTATTTTTCTGAAATGAAGGATTTCTATCATGAAGGTTCCTAGCAGTCATATCATCCTTCTCCATCAATTTACACTCATGCATCAGATGACCAAATTTATGACAATAATGGCATGACATTTTCCTTTTAGATGCATGTGAATGTGTGTGTGAACTTTGAACAACATGCCCTAATGAACCCTTTTTATTTATTTTCTGTTTTCCAATCTTTTTCTGATTTTTGTTCTGTTCTTCAGTTTTCTGAACAATGGGCTGTTTATCTTTTGAGGTGGTGGCTACATTTGAAGCTTTTACAAAAGATGTCATCAACTTGCTCTGAAACTCTTTCTTATTAGCATTGTTGTAGCCCAGCCCTTCCTTCCTAGTGTTGATTTTTACACCTAGTAGCTTGTCTAGATTTTTCTGCCCACTTACAAATTTTGACAGAGAATTGTTCAGATCATTTATTTCAGATTGAAGAGAAGAAATCTGATGTTCATAGTTGACTATATCTTCTTCACAGACCAGAATCTGTTGATGCATCACATCATTCAAATATTTAAGAGTTTCAATCTCTTGTTTCAATTTGAGCTCATTTTGATTTTCATCAACAGATTTTTCGTTTTCAAATGTCAGCAATCTCTCTGACATGGTGGAGTTCAACTGTTTCAGTTTCTCAATTTCTTCCTTTAGACTTGTGTTTTCCTGCTCAAGTTTATCATCATCAAATAATACATCAGTTAGGAAACTTGGATATTCTGATTTACAGTTTTCACAGTTTTCTTGAAATTTTAGGTTCGCAACACTAATAGCTTCAAATTCCTCATTGATCAATCTTTTTTCACTTTCAAAACAGATTAGTTTTTGGTCAGATTCCTGACATTGTTTTCTGAGTTTAGTGTTTTCAGATTTAACATGATCAAGTTCTGATTGGATTCCATCTAGTTTAGACACTTGTCTTCTGAGTATTTCATTTTCAGTTTTCAGAATTTCAGGATTTTCAAGATTTTTAGTCCCAGAAATTGGATCCCCTAGATTTGTTATCTTCTTTATCAGACTTTTATTCTTCTTCCTCAGTTTTTCATGGGAGTGTAACAGATTAGCATAGGCATCTTCCCAGTCATCTAAAATGAAATTCTCGAAAGGGTCTACCTCCACAGCATCTTCAAATTCATCTTGTTCACTGCTATGGTCGCTCTTATCAGCCATCAGGCAGCTGTCCTCATTCATCCTCTGAGCTAGCTTCAACTGATCCAGAATGTCCTTTGCGGACCTGTAGTCATAAAAACAAGAGTGTAGAGCCTTGCCAGTAGCTTCTTTTATTAATCTCAAAACTTTCTGATTCTCTCCATTTCTTGATCTGTCACTTTTAGTCCATTTGGACTCTTCCTTTGGCAGTCTGTGAGGACCATGTGAAATTAACTTCCACAGATCCGGATTCATCAAATTCACATAGTTATGTAGACTGCTAACCCATGAGTTAAAGTTAGAGCCATTAAAAACCGGTGGAGAGCCCATTGAATAAATCGGTAAGCAAACTAATATAGCAAAGAGTAAAATTAGAAAGCACCAAGGGACAACAGGATCCTCTGCAGATCGTTGGATCTGATCAATCAGAGAACTTTGCTCTGATACCAATTGTTAGCTAGTTGAGATTGATAAACACTGATCCAGAGGGGGGGGTGAATGGATCTTTCAAAGAATTCTACCCAATTTAAAATTCGCATGAGATGATAACAACTAGATCAGTGGACAATTGATCAAACAAGATATGCAACCTCAATTAACCTCTAGGATATAGATAATCAATTAAATCACGGTCCTAGCATGCATCTAGCGGAAGCAGGCAATCAAACAAACCACTGCACGATGATGACACCAGGGTTTTTAGGTGGTTCGGTCCAAAGACCTACGTCCACCCCTCACTCCCAACCGGAGTGAGGCTTCCACTAGTAACACTAGCACAGCAGACTCAGTCTGCAACAAATGCTGCCACACAGCTTGACCAGGGGAACAACCTCCCCTCTTCCTCCCAACCGGAGGGAACCCACAAGTGACTCCCAGCCACTTGGAAACCAGAGACACACGGTCTCTCTTCCTCCAGACACGGAGGGAACCCCTGGACTTGCTACTCACAAGCCCAGAGCCGGAGGAACAAGCCTCCCTTCCTCCAACCCGGAGGGGAACCTAGAGACCCAAGTCTCTCTTCCTCTAAACCCCAGAGGGAAGCACAACTGGAGATAAATCTCCCTTCCTCCAACCCGGAGGGAAACAACCGATGACACCCTGTCAAAGGCAACCAGAGACGCAAGTCTCTCTTCCTCCACACCGGAGGGAACCAACCACAAGTAGCACCCAGCTACTTGCAAACCGAAGACACAAAATCTCCCTTCTCCTGAGTCCACAGGAGGAACCCGATCCCCAACAGGGCAATCGGAGGAACAACAAATGAATAGTTCAAAGGAAAAACAAAACCCAGCAACAGAAAGCTGAAAAGATAAAATCAAATGTGGCTCTCGCAGGAGCTGGCTGGCCTGGATTTGATCCACGGTCCAGCAGGAACTTCTTCTACTGCTTCTCTCTTTCTCCCAGCACGAACTCTCTTTTCTTCTTCTTCTTCTCACTGCTCTTGCCTTCTCCTTCTTCTCACTCTCTGTATCTCACTGTCTCTCTTTCTTTTTCTTCTTCTGCTCTCTCGATCTAGCTCTCAGCCTTCTCTATTTCTTCTTTCTCTTCTGCACTTCTTCTCTTAGCTCTGGCTGCTTCTACTTCAGTCACTCTCTACGCTTTTTTTTCTCTTCAGAGGAAGAAGACACATATTTATAGCAGCAGCAGATTAGGGCAGCGTGTGCTCTCCACGATTCCCGCCCAAATGCTTCAGTCCACGTGGAGGCTCCTCTGCATCTCGGATCACGTGCCAGATGCCAGCCTCGTATCACGTGCCCCACTCTTCATAGGCTCCACGAACAGTACCTGTCACACAGTCATAGGAGATTAATCAGAAGGATAAAATGTATAGTCTTTGAAGACTTAGCCAACGAGTGTATTGACTTGAAGAGCTAGCCACGAGTGAATAGACTTAAGATGTGATAACAAGTGTGTAGACATGAACTCAGAAATGAATGTATAGACATTAGAATAGCAAAAGGTGCACTATACTGAAAACGACACGGGGTACATAAGATGACTACAGCACGAGATAAACAGAGAACGACACGAGGTACATACAGTATCAAAGCTAACACTACAAGGATAACGACACGAAGTCAGATGAGAACAGCACGAGGTAAGAGAGAACGACACGAGGTAAAACGATAGTAAAACACGCGATCAGAGAAAACCTGGACGAAGATAGAAAGAAGCAACACGAAAAAATAACACTAAGACATAAACACAGAACTAACACGGAGACATACAAAACAAAAGAGAACACGAAGACACAAACATAGAAACAACACGAAGACATACAAAACAAAAGATAACACGAAGACACAAGAAAACGACTCGAACACGAGGACGACACGGGCTGAAAATAACTCGAAGATGAAAACAGAAACTGACACAAAGTGTGGTCACAAAGCAAGAAAGACACGGGGTCTTGGAAGAAACAACACGAATACAGACGACTCGAAGACATAGGAGTGACACAGATGGAGCGACACAAGGTGGCACAGAAAGCAGCACGAGGTGCTGCAGTGTTCAGCACACGATGGAACAAATAAGGACACGAAGACAACTGGAATGATGCGTGTAGCAGTTCGTTGTACATACTTCCAATGTACAGACTTTGAAATAAAGAGTGTACAGACTTGAGAGATCAAGGCACGATGTATAGACTTTGCCCAAGGAAACGAATGTGTAGACTTTGGCTTGGAACGAAGGTAAGGATGAGGCTGTAAAGACTTGGCCAATATGAGACATTGTACAGACTTTGTCAAGTGACTGGCTGTACAGACTTCAGAAGATGAAAACTCTGTATCGACTTGAAACAAAGGCAGTGTATAGACTTAAGCATTCTGAGCATAACAAAAGCTATGAATGTATAGACTCCATGATCAAAATGCAATGCTGACTGATGTATACACTTGGCAAATAGATTGATGCATGAAGTACCCTGTACAAACTTTAAGACTTAATGAGCAACAAAAAGGGACAAAGCAGCATGGCGTCAACCCAGCTGTTCCACTACGTCAACGCAGCAAGTAAGCCATCAACTACTGTGTCAACGCAGTGTCCTTGTAACTTCAACGTAGCTAGTGAACATACAGCCAATGCGTCAACCCAATCTCCAACTGCGTCAACGCACTCATTGCACAGAACCCATATTAATGAAAGACAGACATGCAGACATGCAGACATGGTGAGTGTACAATCTATGCCATGCTCACAGTTAAGTTGTTTTTTGTGTACCAAGTTCTGAATGAAGTAAACACATATGACATCAATTTGTCATCATCAACACATGTAAACTATATCATCATCAAAACATAAGAAAACACATATGACATCAAACATATGAGAATCATAGTGTTTGTCATCATCAAAACACAATATCCAACAATCTTGCCATATTCATGAATAGCTATTCAAGCAAACAATCAGATATTCAAGCAGTCAAACAGTCAACACACCTCAGTGTGACTCATGGTGTGTCAGCCATCATCAAAACCACACAGGGGCACAACAAGGGCACCCTGACGGCCGGCCGAATGGCCATCAGGTTAACCCCCAAACCCGGTCAAAACAAGACAAAAAGGGGTGTAACGGTCGAGGCGGAGCGCGTTACGTGAACGTAACGCGTTCAACCCTATCCGTTACAGCCACCTGACATGGAAGAAACACAGAGGTCAGCTATAGAAGGCGTGATGCGCTCGCCCAAGCGCGTCAGGTCACCCTGACGACCGGCCGACTGGCCGTCAGGTTGACCGCCTTACCAGGCCAACCCAAATCGATAGAAGCGTAACGGTCAGGAGCCTGACCGTTACAGTCGCTGTAACGCGTCCCTCTAGGGCCGTTACACGTGTGACGGTTCCTGGAAGGACCGTCACACTGACTGTGTTCTGACAGGTTATGCTTGAAAACGGGTTCCCTCCCGACGACCGAAATCGTCGGGTAACGTCGAAAAAAACCTGTTCCCTGTCAAACCACAAGTCCTAAACAACAATATACCAACTAAAACTATCACATGCAATGCCCACAATTGATTAAACATGAAGAACAAAGCTTAAACCCCAAAAATGGAAAATAACCATTAAGCATGCCACGGTGTTCTAATTAAACAAACGAGCTATAGGAAATGATCCTAGCGAGATCGAGATTCCATTCCCCTACCTCGTGCAAGCTGAAACGGCCGATTAAGCCGCATGCACCGAAGAGGGTTCACCGAGCCTTCTCGTTCCGCCTCGTCTCTACAAGCCGCTAACCACGTCAAGGTGGGCGTCCACGCGCTTCACTCGACGCAAGGAATCCAACGGGGCGCTCCACGCCTCAATCCGTCGACGTTCCGCCTGAATTCCCAAGGTGAGGGGAGTGGCGATCGGACGAGAGAGAGAGAGAGAGCGTGAGAGTGAGATGAGATCGACGAGGGAAGAGAGAGGGGGGTGAGGGATTAAAGGAAAAAAAATTAAGTTAATGTATATAATATATTTATTATATATAAAAACCTTATTACTTCCCATAAAACCTCAATTAAATCCAATTAAATCTGGAAAAATACCAGAAAAATTCTTAAAAATCCAGGAAAATAGCCGAAAATTCCAGAATGAATTCTAGGTCCGAACCACTAAGGATCCACCAAGGCAAGGGCCTCACAAACTCAGTCAATGGTAAATGTTCATGCCAACTCCCGCCGAAGTCAATCATGCAGGCTCTCAACATATCTTCAATAATTTGATTCGTCCTCTCGGTTTGTCCATCCGTCTGAGGGTGAAAAGCCATACTAAACCTTAGTCTAGTACCCATAGACGATTGTAAACCCTTCCAGAAATGAGAGGTGAATCTCGGATCTCGGTCCGAAATAATAGAGCTGGGAATATCGTGCACCCTTACCATCTCCTTGATATATAAGGCGGCAAGAACATCCACGGTCCATTTAATCGTGATAGGTAAGAAGTGAGCAGACTTGGTTAACCGGTCCACAATAACCCATATAGCATCGAAACCACTTCGGGTCTTCGGTAATCCAACTATGAAGTTCATACCGATACTATCCCATTTCCATTCCGGTATTTCGAGAGGCTTAAGTTTACCAGCTGGTTTGAGGTGCTCGACTTTAACTTGTTGACATACCAAGCATTGACTTACGAACTCGGCTACCTCTCTCTTCATATTCGGCCACCAGAATGTTCTCTTGAGGCCTTGGTACATTTTTGTAGCACCGGGGTGAATAGTGTACCTTGACCGATGTGCTTCCTCCAAGATTTTACCCTTGAGGATAGAATAGTCCGGTACACATGTTCTTCCTTTGAATAATAACCTTCGATCATCAGCCAGAAGAAAATCCGGTCATTGATCTAATTTCTCTTTGATTTCAATGATTAACGGATCATCACCTTGCTGTTCCTTAGCTTCCGAGAGTAACTCGGGTTGGAGTCGAATATTAGCAATAAAGACTCCACCTTCCTTCTCCTCCATATTGAGGTCTAGAGTCGCCATTTGTTCAAGTAGATGCCATTCTTTAACCATCATGCTCGATAATAAAGCCATCGGCTTCCTGCTAAGTGCATCAGCTACGACATTGCCTTTCCGGGGTGATATTGTATAGAGAAATCAAAATCCTTTAAATATTCCAACCACCGTCTTTGTCTCATATTGAGCTCCTTTTGAGAGAATAAATATTTGAGACTCTTGTGATCAGAATACACAATAAAGGCTTCGCCATGGAGATAATGTCGCCAGATCTTTAAAGCAAAGATCACAGCTGCCGACTCTAGGTCATGCATGGGATAATTTTCTTCGTGTTTCTTCAATTGCCTTGAGGAATAAGCTATGACCTTGCCATGTTGCATTAATATGCATCCTAGGCCAATTCCAGATGCATCAGCATATACTTCGAATCCTCCTCCTTCTGTAGGTAATGTGAAAATAGGAGCAGTCGTCAGAAAATCCTTTAAAGTTTGAAAGCTTTTCTCGCATTCCTCGGACCATATAAAAGGATTCTCCTTCCTTGTCAATCTTGTTAAAGATACTGCGATCTTGGAGAAATCCTTGATAAATCTTCGATAATATCCAGCCAATCCCAAGAAGCTTCGAATTTTCGTCACACTAGTAGGTCTTTCCCAGTTCTTTACGGCCTCAACCTTTGAAGGATCGACGGTGATATCGTTCCGGAAAATTATGTGACCGAGAAAAGAAACTTCCTCTAACCAGAAATCACATTTGCTTAATTTGGCATAAAGCTTGTGATCTCTTAATAATTGAAGGGCCTTCTTGAGATGTTCCTCATGTTCTTCCTTGGACTTGGAGTAGATCAAAATGTCGTCGATGAATAGAACCACAAATTGATCGAGGTACGGCCTGAATACGATGTTCATCAATTGCATAAATGCGGCAGGCGCATTTGTTAAGCCGAAAGGCATAACGGTGAACTCGTAATGACCATACCGACTTCGGAATGTAGTATTGTGGATATCACTTTCCTTGATCTTCAATTGATGATAACCAGATCGAAGGTCGATCTTTGAGAAATATCGAGCTCCGAAAATCTGGTCGAATAATTCTTCAATTCTCGATAAAGGATATTTGTTCTTGATGGTGAGTTGATTCAATTGCCGATAATCAACACATAACCTCATCGAACCATCCTTCTTCTTGACAAATAAGACCGGGGCTCCCCAAGGTGAAGTACTTGGTCGGATAAACCCCTTCTCCAGTAATTCCAATAATTGATCCTTTAATTCTTTCATTTCCACGGCAGACATCCGATATGGAGCTTTAGAAACTGGTGCCTCTCTCGGAATTAAATCAATAGAGAATACCACCTCTCTCTCTAGAGGAATACCAGGTAAGTCGTCCGAAAATACATCAGAATAATCCCGAACGATAGGAATGTCCTTTAGAACGGATTCCGTATGCTCGGTCATTATGATAGAAACTAAGTAACCGACACAACCCTTCCTTAATAATTTTTTGGCTTTAAGGGCCGAAATGACAGGTATGTGCTTGGAATGCCTGATACCTGAAAATAGAAGGTCGGGGTAACCCATGAAAGTTACCATCCCCAACTTGCAATTTACACTAGCTCCATGTGTAGATAGCCAATCAACACCCAAAATAATATCATATCCTTCCATCTCCATGCATACCAAATTAGCGGGTAAGTTATAACCGCTAATTAGAACTTCACTAGCAGGATAGAAATGTTTAATCTCCGTTCCCGTTCCAATAGGGGTAGTAATAGTGAGTGTAGAATCTAATGGAACAGGCTTCATAGGTAAAAGACCATCAAATCTTTTAGATATAAATGAATGCGTAGCTCCGGTGTCAAATAAGACAGAGGCAGGCTCAGAGTATATGAAAAGAGTACCTTCCACGATGCCTCCTTCTTCGTTAGGTTCCGCATTCACGAGAGCTTGGAGTCTTCCTTGCTTTTTGGCAATAATAGGAAGCTTTGCCAGTGGTGGAGCTTGCTCGTTGAGAAGAGGGCAATTCGGGGTCCTATGCTCCCGACTCCCACATAGAAGACATGCGCCGAGTTTTCTCCAACATTCCTTGGCTTTGTGTCCGGGCTTCTCGCAATATTTGCATAATTCCTTTGATGGCGTAGAGAAAGGAACAATTTGTTTGTTGAAAGTCCTCGGCTTCTTGTCCCCTTGGAAATTACGTCCACCCTTGTTGAAATTACGCCCGTCCTTGTTAAAGTTACGCCCGTCATTGGGCCTTTTCTTCCCGAAGGAATGTTTGAAACTTCCGGACCCAGTAACTTGCTCTCTCTTGGCTTCCCTTCCTCAGATGCGATCCGATAACTCTGGTGCATCTTCTAGGAGTTGAGCTCTTCGTACCATATCAGAATATAATTGAATATCCATCGGGGCGAGTTGAGTAATATATTACGTCTTAAGGCCATTTAAGAATCTTCTTGCCTTCATTTTCTAGGTACCCACAAGATGTGGAGCATACCTAGATAACCTTGAAAATTGTGCTTCATATTCGGCGATCGATAATCCCCTTTGCTTTAAGGCGACAAACTCAGCGGCCTTCCTTTCTTGCACCCGATCGGAGAAATACTTGTTATTGAAGTATTCCACGAACTCTTCCCATAGAATTTGGTCGTGCAGTAAAGTAGCCTCGACTGATTCCCACCAGGCACGCGCATCTCTTTCTAGTTGAAAAGTAACAAGTAAGACCTTCTCCTCGTCGGCACATTGCATGACTCAAAAAATCCTCTCGATCTCCTTAATCCAATGTTCGGCCTCGTCCGGGTCCGTAGATCCCGCGAATCGGGGAGGGTTCATGCTCCGGAAATTCCTATGTAGATCACCCGCTCCTCGGTTTGCTCCTCCCTGAGCAACCTGTTGGAGAGCTTGAGTTAAGCCTTGAACGGTACGTTGCATCTCGCGTCATTGAGCTCTCTCGGCGGCCATTTGTGAGAATTAACCTGCAACCATAATTACAAGGTTTAATTGTTTTATTCATTTGTTTATGTCTTGATAAATCTTTTTCTTTAAAACTAAACCCGTGTTTCTACCCGTGCTTACCGAGAATGTTTAAGTCCTTATCCAAGTTTCTAGATATTGATCTAAACCTAACCTAAGTTTAAGAATGAACCTAAAATTATGAAACCTAGGATTTTATGTAACATAGGCTCTGATACCACAAAGACTGTCACGCCCCGACGCGGAATATCGGGACGCGAGCGAGTCGTAAACAAGCGTGTCAATCAGAGCATGTATAAATTAATTCCTAATGACAGAAATGAATGGAAAAATGATAATTTTATTCCATCAAAATGAAGTTTACAACACTAATTGATAAGCCATAAAAGCAAACTACAAACTTACAATCCAAAATACATCATCCTTGTATAAACATTAATGACCTACATAAACCTAGGTAAAAGGAAAATCACTCTCTCACTCTTGTCCATTTCCTTGATCATTTTCACTCCCTGCAACAATTAACCAAAACGTAGGGTGAGCTAAAAGCTCAGTAGGATTTTATATCTCTAAAAACCAGACAATCTTTAAGTATTAACAATTTGAGCAATTTTTGAAGTTGTATCGAGAAGTGTATAAACATAAATGGAATTTCCAAGTAATTGGGATAACACGATATCAAGAGAAAATTTTAAGTAATGAATTTGACAAGTAAAGACTTTTCATGTAATTTGGCCATTTCATGCAAGTCAAGTAAATCATATATTTATCGAATAATCATGTAGACAAGTAATCAAATACCAATAACGAAATGTGGAATGTCGTATTAAGTAAATCTATCATGCACTTCGGTGCAATGCCACACCGTGGTCAATCAACTCTCATGGGCACAAGTACTTTCGGGCATTCCCCCCAAGACCAAACCGGGCCCCATTAATGTCAGGCATTGAGTCATATGGATCAAAAGATCCCCAGTACGTCTAGACATCCACTTTAATGTATATGGCCAATGAATTTCAAAAAATAGGCTATTGTAAATAAGTACAGATCTGGCAAAAATTTCAGAAGTTACAAGAAAAGTGGATAATAGTTTTGAGGCATAATGTTTAACGACATTAAGTCGTGCAGAAAATGAACGGCAAGTAGGATGAAAGTTTAAGTGAATAGGATTATTTTAATTCCATAATTTGAATCTAGTGTAGATTTGCATAATCAGTATTTAGACATGTTTCAAGACAGTTTTTTTTTATGTTGGGGATTTATTTATACATCAATATACTAATTATTTGATAAGAAATAGATTTAATATGCTAAAAAAAATCTTATCTTACTGAAAATAACCTTATCATGCTGGAAATAATTTTTATACTTCAATTTACTGATAACATGATAAAAATAGATTTTTCATGCTGGAATTAATTTTTATACATTTATTTCCTAATTATTTGATAGGAAAAATATGCTTATCATGTAAAAATAGTTTCAAATAGTTCTAACATGCTGTCAAATAGTTTTCATATCTCAGTATGAATAAAAATAATTTTATCATGCTGGAAGTAATTTTTTTCATGCTGAAAATAATTTTCATGTATTAATTTACTAATAATTTCATGAAAAATAAGTTTAACATGAAAAAAATATTTTTTTTCTGATAATATGATAGAAAAGATTTTTATCATGCTGAGAAAAATTTTAATATATCAATTTTCTGATAAACAGATTTTTAGATGCTGGAAATAATTTTCATTCATTAATTTACCAATTATTTGGTAGAAAATAGATTTTTCACGTTGAAAAATAGTCTTTAATTAGGTTTGTCATGCTGAAAATAGTTTTCAGATTTTAGTATGAATAAAATCAATTTTTTCATGTTGGAAGTAATTTTTAACATGCTGTAAATATTTTTCATGCATACATTTACTAATAATATGGTAAAAATAGGTTTTTTATGGTAAAAGTATTTTTATTCCACAAAAATAAATTTTAACATGCTGTAAATATTTTAACATGTTAATATGGATTTTCAAAATTTTAACATGCTGTAAATAATATTATAGTTTTTTATAGAGGCGTCTAAGCATATGGACGCCTTTAAAACTTTATTTTAATAATATTATAAATTTTTTATTGAGGCGTCTAAGCATATGGACACCTTTAAAATTTTATTTTAATAATATTATTATTATTTTTAGAGGCGTCTAGGCATATGGACGCCTTTAAAACTTTATTTTTAATTTTTTTTTGAATTTAGGACGGAGGGAAAAAGTCTGTCTGAGCGCGTCTTATCTGGACGACGTGCTCTGTTGACGCGTCCCGATGGCTGGACGCCTTCTTTTTATTATTATATATTTTTTATTTTTGAATCCTGGTCGGTGTAAAAGCGTCTAAGAACGCGTCTTATCGAGGAGACGTGTTCATTAACGCGAACTGGGTTTTAACAGCCACGGTTTTCTTAAGAAAAAATATGAACACCCTTCAATAAAATGATAATAACTTGCTCATTTCTCAATAAAATTTAGGGAAACAGGTATCAATGGAAAGAGCATTAAAAAATACACAAGATAGCATGCTTTAATTGAAGTTTAGTATGAGAGACACCTACCTTTGAGCTGATTTAAGGAAGAAATAAGAAAATCCCCAATTTGATATGAAAACCCTTAATTCTCCAAATCCTTCCTTCAAATCTCCCTCAATCTTCAGAGTAGCATAGCCTAGGCCACCAATGATGATTTGAGGGTCGAATGGGGCTCTATTTATAGCCAAAACAGGGCCAATTTTGTCAAGATTTTTTACCGAATTCCACCAAACCCATTAACTCCGAATTAGAAGAAAATTCACATTTCTCCTCTTAATCTAGCCTCAATTTGGTGTGAAACTAATGTAAAAACGGCTGGTCTAAAGTTATAAGTTAGGTATGGGTTGATTTTTGAGTCAATCTTCTAGAAATGGAGTTATTTTAATCCCTTAAATATCATATTAAACACATGTTACGAATTTATTATCCTTTATTAAATCCTTTAATCCATTAATCCAACCCATTATGGATTATCCAATGGGCCAAATGTAATCCTAGTCCATTATATGAACTTTTATTGAGCTTACTATGATTTATCTAAGGTCTAAAGTATTTAACATCTATTTACTTCTAGTTAATTCAAGTAAATTTAATAAACTAGCTTATTTCATATAGTAAAAATGTAATTTGATTATTTCATGAAAATTTTAATTACATAATGAAATTAAAAATTTTATTTTTCATTTTTAATTATCGATTTCTACAGAAGAGGCGCGTGCGGATGGACACTTGGCTCCAGCATTTCTTCAGTGGGAAGCAGAAGTACGAGGACTTCCCTACAGTAGCGCCGACTGCTTTGAAGTGAAAGAAAAGGGTTTGACGATAGGCCGTCGTCTCATCCACTTCGAAGGGAGGGCAACGGGAAGACCCGAACCCTACTGGCGTTGATGCAGTCACGCACTTTGCTGCATATTTGACACACTAGATTTGTTCTTTCGCTCTCCCGCAGGGCGATGAGAGTGTAATCAGAGCGGAGGCTATCTATCCTACCTGTCTGATGGCTTGGGGCACGAAGCTGTCCCTTTGCCCAGTGGCTTTATGCCTTATCTTCAAAATGCTGGGAGACTTGGACAAGTCGCGTCTCCCCAGGAATTTGCAGACGGTCGGTCCGTTACATTTTCTCAATGCTTGGGTCTACACCCTGTTCCCGGAGGCTGCTCCTCGGGCGCTGCAATCGGTTCGTCTTATTCCAAGGATGATAGAATTCGCGAGTGCTGAACCGGCATCAGTAGCGGAACAACTCTTCGCCATTCAGGGCAAGCTGACCCGGGTTCCCATGGATTCACCCCGGGTTCTTCATTTCTGGAGCTTGGCCGCCCATTCAAGCCCGTTGGTGAATAGGACGAGGCAGTGCCGTCTTTTCGAGACGGAAGAATATATTCATCCAATCTCTGGTGCCAAGTGCACGAGGCCCATTCTGGAGCAGGAGCTGGTTGATTGGGCGCTGGCTATCAGACCAAGCGTCCTTATTTTCCGGAAGAGTGGCATTTTTTGGCTGGAGCCATACTATCCATTCTGATTTAGTCAAAATTTTGGCTATGATCAGCACATCCCTCATTCCTCTTCACAATTTGCATTGCCAAACAGACATAGAGCCGGCCAGGTATCCAATGATGATGGCCAGATATGGTGGGATTACTTCCACAGCCGAGAGAATGTTTCATTTAGGGTGTGCCAGCCCCTGCTCGTTTCCCCCGCGTCACCCCTGAATATATCAAGTGGTGGAATGTGCGAACATGGTTTTATAGAAGCTCTCGTCGAGACTGCTGCTCCGTTGTAGAGCACAGATTTTTGGACTCCCAACTGGAGCTGGTCCTTGACATTGAACCCTCTTATTTGAAGAAGCTAAAGTCTTGGACCAATGTAGAGGTGAGGGCTTATCTGGAAGCCCGGAAGACTCAGAAGGGTCGTTCATCTAAAGCCGATCTGAAGCTGCCTGCAATTGGCAGGGATGACTATGTGAAGACGCTTCGGGGATTATGCCGTGTGAGCAGCGAATGGGTGGTTCTTCAGCAACTCCCTCTGCCAGTGGAAGAGCCTATCCTGTTGCGACCCGGATCCCGGATACCAGGTATACCCGGTAGGACTACCGAATACACGTGATACCACATGGAACCCGCGAGGCCTCCCAAGAGCGGTAAGGCTCCGAAGGGAAAAAGGCATGTGTAGAGTACATTGAAGCCATAGAGATAGAACAGTAAGTAATTAAATTTCATTAGATCGGTTTGATAAAGTAGCAGGAATAAAATTACTTTTTAATTAATAGTTTCAATTTAACAATTACACCAGAGTCCAGTCCAAGAAGCTAAAGACAAGTACAGGACACAGGAAAAGAACGTACACTGAGGTCGGGAGAAATCGTACGCAGATACAGCTGGCAGCTACGAACACGCCACCCCAGGAACCACAAATAGAGACGACGCCCACATGAAAAGTTGGGGTGAGTCTCCAAACAAAGGCTCAGTAGGGGTCACGCGAATTCCCACTGAAAAACACGCAGAACACGGAAGCAACAAAAGAAACAACAGGTGTAGCAAAGCAGGAAAAGCTACACTACGAAGCTGTAAAAAGAACGGAAACAGCAGGTGATGCGGGACGGGACCACGGACACGACAAGCTCGCGATCGTCCCTTAACGAGGGAAGCGTCGGATGTGCGCGGTTTAGAAACCGGCTGTGAGCTAGGGTGGTCGGCTCTCACTTGTGCCCGGATCGGGTCACGGGATGGTAACGCTCTCTCTCGCAGCAGCGGTGATATAAATAGAAAGCGAGCTAATTACCCTATCATGCTCTCTAGCAGTGGTATAAGCAAGTATATATGAAAATTAAGCAAAATGCCAAGTAAGGGAGCGAATGTGTAAGACCCCAAATTCTTTAGAAATTTATTTAGAAAGTTATTTGTAATTATTTGGAATTTATTTGAAATTATTCGAAATTAATGAGAATTATCCAAATTAATTAGATTAATTAATTAATTAATAGAATAAGTCATTTTTCTACTATTTTCTAAAAATCCCAAAAAATCACATCTTGTAGAATTAATTTTGTTTATCAACTTTGTCTTCTACAATTAAGCCTAATACAATCGTTTATTAAGCCGAATTAGCGAACTAATTCTTCTGAACTTAATATTTAATTAATTACGGAATAGTAGAAATGGAATTTTATCTAACATATAAAAATTCACAAAAATAGTAATTAAATAATAGATGCTTCGACTAACACTTTTGTCTTCTTGGAGTAAGCCTAATTAAATCATTATCTAGGCCTAATCAGTGGATTAAGCCTGACTTATAACCCACCTAACCCAAATTCGAATTTACTATTCACCCAAACTTTGAACATCAAATTCGAGCTTGTTTCTCAACCAAATGGGGTGATTCCAGAGGCAAATGAAAGGTATTACATAAAGGAACATTTACCCTCAATCAATTTGAGGTAAACTTAGCCCCAAAACGTGCTGCCGACATAGTTAGGTCAAGTCAAGGATTTCGGCGCCGTTTCTAAACTCGTAGCTTGCAGCAGCAAATACTCCCAATTCAGAAGGCTCCAGAAGCTCTATGAGCTATCAAAATGAATCCCTACGAGTCTTCTTTCATTTGGCTGCTGTGGGGTTCGCTGAAATTTCGGATCTGGAGAGATCTAGTTCGATTTGTGAAGGTCGGTCAGCAGGCCGTTGGCTTCCCTTCATCCTTCTTTGATCAATCGATTAAGGTAGGAATTCTCAACCAAATCTTGATCATGAGTATAGAAAATTGTACCTCTCATCGAGCTCTTTCCATTGGTGGCAAAAGCCCCAATTTTCATTAGGTATCCGTGGAGTTATCGAAGTTTTAGTGAGGTGCTGTCAAGTTGTTCTTCATTCTAGGTTTCGAGTTCCTTCTTCAATTTGAGGTAGGTTATAACAGCCCAATTTCTAATTAACATACATGAATATAATCAATAGCATGTTAGCTTTCTTTTGACATCAAAATCCCCAATTTTTATAGATCATGCCTAGAGTATTTCGTGTGTTATTAGAAGCATGCTAGCAAGCTAGACTTTTCTTATGTTCTTCATAGAATAGGTTGTATTTCATTGGATTCCTATCAAAATTCGTGATTTAAAATCGTGTTTCATGACCCTAAGATGCATATTAATGACCCTAGAGTCTATGGTTATGATCCCAATACTTTTAGACCCCAAATTCGTGGAGATTTCATAGCTTTTTGGGTCTGGAAACCCAGGGGTCGACCCACGGGTCGACCCATTTCCACCCTGCAAGCAGCAGCAATGCTGCCTTGCATGGGTCGACCCAATGGGTCGACCCACGGCCTGCAGGGGTCGACCCATGGGTCGACCCATGCACCCAGAGCAGGGGGTCGACCCAATGGGTCGACCCATGAAGCCTGATTTTGAAGGGGTCGACCCATCCCTGGAATTTTTCCAGGGGTCGACCCAAAGGGTCGACCCATGCAGTGTAAACCCGTTTTTTTGATGATTTGACCCGGGGATCAATCCGGATCATCGGGGAATCAAACCATTCAACCTAAACACTTTGAAAACTACATTTTTGATGAACTAATGACCTATTCATGTACCCTTTTTAGTTTCAATTAACATTGGTCCATACATGTAAACTTAGTGTAAAAACACACCGTTTATCATCTTCATTTTCAATGCATACAAGATTAAATAGAAACCCACATAATTAGTGGTTAATGGTGTAACTAAATCTCTGTTAATGTATTCTATTTCACTCATGTGGGAGTTGTTCTTTGCTTTATCATCTTGAATCAGCTTCTTGGCAATTGTCTTAATGCAAATGATAATGGTTAAATCATGATATCTTAACTTGATGATTAGGATTAATATGTTGATTAGCTTGTTTGATTGCTGCTGTTGTACAGTAGCGCAGCATGATTAACTCTTGTTGTGACTTGATTTCAATCTCCTTGATGATTATACTTACCTTGAAATTCTGGAAATGAATCTCCTTCCTACTTGAAGTTGTTATTGCTACTTAGTTTAAACCTTGGAATTCTGGCCATAAACCGTGGAAGTCTAGATTCGTGGGATCTTTGATCCAAAGAAATCAATGCCTGGCAAACAATTAAGGGCTCGGTCTAGTCCTGGGAAGAGCGCCCGAACACTACGTGTACCCCTGGGAGGTGAATGACTAGGTGTGGCATTTGGCACCAGTACTTGACATGTGTTAAATCTAGGACTGTCCACTACTCTCTCCACTACTCTCTACATTACTTTCTACTACTTTTCACTTTCCACTCGTCACTGTTCTATACTCTACTTGTGGTTACTGTACTTGCTCATTACTTGGACGTGGAAATGAAATTACATACGTGCTTGACATGACTTGAATCGACTTGATATGGCCAACTTTTTATCGTTATCTCCTGTAGTAAATTCTTGTCTTACTATTCTATTCATTATATTTCTTGACCTTGCAAGATCTTTGAATTTCGTTTCGTGATATCATCGTTATCTTTTTATTGTTTTTATCATTTGTAGCATGACATTTTGAAAATGTAATTAAACTGTTAATCACTTATACATGTCTGTTACTTCCTACTGAGCGTCAGCTCACACCCCGTTGTTTTTCCCCCTTTCCAGGCTTTTCAGGTGACGCGCTTACCGATGGGGAAGGGCAGGAGTGATGTCTTGAGTGTATCAGTTCTAGTGTGTTAGTAGTGTGTTATCCTTTGTTAGTTGTGTTTGGAGATCATTTAGTTTCAGTTTGTTGTTGAGTCTTAGTGGTTGTTATTCCAGTTGTATTAAGTTGAACTTGAGGGTTATTGTATTAGTCGTGGTTTATTAATGATCTTTTAGCATTTCCATCTTGTAGCACTTGTGTATTGTTTTAGATTTAGTTCCCTCTCTTGCCAGCGTGTCCCTAACTGTACGTCCCGATATTTCTGCCTTGTTCGGAGCGTGACAGAATGCGATACCTCCACGCGCTCGGGGTGGGGACGACGGACCCGGCCGAAACTCGTACTCCCGGGGAACTTAACACACAATAATTACAGCAATGGGAATATGCCCACTCCACGCAGGGAGGTAAAGGGCGACACAAATGGGCCCGGGAGGACCGAATTCGGGATGACGGGCAGCTTCGTGTGTTGATTCGGCTACACGCGTAATCACGACCGTGGGGCCCACGCGCTGTCCGGAGGGGCCGTGTGGGACCTGGTGTCACCGCTGTGGTGGGGACACTGGTAGAAGTGATCCCCGGGCTGGCGGCACGCTGGAACGGCGATCGGAGGCCGGGCGGCTCCGTTCGGTACCCGTCGGAATTGTTGCCCACGGGCTGGTTGCTGCTGTTTTGCAGCGCACGCTCGGTCGAAAATGGCCGCCGTGATCAGCCCCGTCACCGGAATGCAACGAAACCAGTGCCGTTGGAAAGAGGACTCAAAATCCTCAAACGTAGGGCCAGTGTATTCCTATGAACCTATGCGGACCAGGGCCTTAGATATTTTTCAATCTTCTGCTCCACTGCTCCAGAAATCTCAGATCAACATATTAGATCCCTATAAAAGGCCGTTGACCGCCTATTTACAATGGGATTCGGACTTTGAGCTCTTCTTCAAAGTTGTATATAATCAAACCACGGAATTGGGACAATTTTGGGAATTGGAGTTGGAGGTGGGGGTGATTTGATATGATTTTTGGAGTGACTGGTGGTCGGATCTGGGAACAGGTGGACAGAACTGTAGATGGGACTGAGGACGATTTTTAGAAAATACGAGATGGACGAACCAAAAATTAAGAAAAATTGTGGATGAAGGGGTGGATGGAAGGAAACGCCAGTAAAATTTTTGAGATGAAAAACAATCAAAAAGTGGGCCTAAGACCTAAAACTAGGGGCGGCTGAAAATGGAAACAGACAGCAGATAGAACAGAAGTGGAAGAGTGGACGAAAATATAAAAATACTAAACGGGATCTGAATGACAAAACAAAATTTAGAGGATGTTCTGGACACCTATGGAACACCCAGTAAAATTCCCAGCTCGATCTGAGCTCATGGCTGAGGTGGGAATTTCGTGGAAGTTGCTATGGTACTGCGCGGACAGAACTGCAGCGGCAGCTCGATGGCGGCACGAACGGCGGCGGCGGCGGCACCGATGATCACCGGAGGGTGGGGAAAGAAGATACCACTCTAGAATGGAGGCTTGGGAAGGGGAGAACCAGAGGAGAGAGGGCTGGGGGCGCAGCTAGCTCTTGCTCATTCAACAAAATTCTGATTTTCATTGATTTTCACATAAAAATACAATCTTTTATATGATTCCAACCAAATCAATTGTCCACCCTTAGATCTAGGGATGGGGATTGAAGGGCTGGGATTGCATGCCACAAACACCAAAAAAAACATTAAAAAATGAAAGGGGGGGGGGGCGGCCTATTGACTATGGGTAGGTTTTGAATGGAAGGTTGAATGGGGGTAGGTGGGATGGGTGTAGAATGTTGACATTCTTAACCCTTTGTCTACCCATGTGGCATATGACTAGTCCACTCATCTAGAAGGCCACCTAGGCTGGTTGACCAGCCCCACATGGTCTAGGTGGACCAATGGGAAAGGACTGAGGGCCCCCTTGCTGGTCCCATGGGCAAATTACATAGAAACCCACATAATCTATGGGAGTGACGCATTGGCCGATAAAGTCGTACAATTGTGCGTATACTTTCCCATGGATAAAAAAAATAAACTAAAGGATATAAACGTAATATGAGAAGTACTAGTTCGGCGTCGATTCCCATCAGCAGGAGTAGGGAACAAGCTAAGAGCAAGGGAAGCTAAAAGAAAAGGGAAAAGCGAGGCTGTAAAACTCAGAACACGGCCACCGAGAAGAACTCGACTCCCTAAGCTACTCCAAACAGCAACAGAAGGGCGACTCTGATCCGACAAAGCCAGGAGTTACCGATCTGTCGACACGACGCCAGGCCTAAGACAAAGACCTACACGGACAGATAAAAGTCTAGAAAAGACCTAGACAGACAACAGACAGACACGATGGCACATACGACTAGAACGTCGTGCACACTGTCCCACGCACGACAAGAACGTCATGCATGCGACAGGACACTGACCTCGAGTAGGGCCACAGAAAGGCTAACTCGGGAAGGTCACAACGCACAAGAAACGTCGAGAGTCACGCGTAACGTGACGGAAGCACCTCCTCACAACAAGAACAGCTAGCTGCGTCCACTGACGTCTTATGCTGCGCCACAAGTGTCTCGCCTATGGTACCGCTGAAACCACGACAGAGTCGCAGACATGCGCTGAACCAAATAGTAACAACAGCAACAATAGAACAACAGAACAAGTAACTAGTCAGGGCTACGCCCGTCGACGTAAGTCCTCAGCCCCTGACCACGTGTGCACACACTGGCTCTAGCCTAAGCCATGTTCTCTAGCTAGTTTTCTCGCTCGGTAGGATGCTACCGTTGGCTGGGAGCCCACGGAACTAGCTTACAAACCGAATGTCGGGAACACCCCTCCGCCATCCGCAGGCGGGTCGGTAACTCAAAGGCCTGAGGGCTACAACAAGCGGAGGATCACATGACACAGAGACTCAAAAACACAAGTGCTAGAGTACAGATAGCTGAAACGCACTATCGCACGTAGTACAAAGCACCAAGGCAGTATGACCACTGTTGACAGACTCAGGGCAAGGCAACTAGACCTACTCACATGACGATCCTTGAGTCAGACGACTCAAAGGCAAGATCGTCACTGACAGCGGAACAAGCCGCCAATCGGTCTAATCCTAAGCCACGGGAAAATGACGCTCCGCAGAAAATGACTCACGGAGACCTGAGGGAACACAGAGGACCCTCAGCACACCTGGACACACTGACCGAGGTAAGACAACACCTCGAGGTATCCAGAACCAACGTCTCGAGCTGGACAGAACCGTCGAGACACACCAAGCTACCTGTCAACCCCTGGGTAACCCCAGGTTGACCGGAGCCAGACAACACCGACACAGAACACGGCATACACAAGCACTCCTGGCTGTCCCATCATGGTTACTGCCCTCATAGGATGTCAACAGACACCCACGGGTCACGGGCAAACCACGAGACCAAGCCAAGACAAGCAGAAATCGAAACGGCAAAAACAACGCTCTGGCAACAGACCGTCATTTAACCGCTAGGCAGACCTAGCAGCCAAGAAACAGCCGCCACGCAACCAGAGACAAGAGCATTGGCAATTCTAGATGGCGTCGTTAGGGACTTGTCGCAGTCAGGGAAAAGACCGCACCCAGTCACCTAACCGATCGATCCAGAAGACCACTGCCACACAAACACAGCCCTAGAACACCAACCTACGACTGCCCAACACACGGGTGAACACCGAACACCCAACGGCCATCACGGCCACAACAGGGCTGTAACGCACCACCCCAGGGGCGTTACAGGCGCCTGACGCACCAGGGCGGGCGCGTCAGAGCCAACAGACACAAAACCAAAATGTGAGCCATGTAACGCACCAGGGCAGGCGCGTTACAGCGGCCTAACGCAAGAGCGCAGGTGCGTTACGCTAACCTAACGCACGGGAGCAGACGCGTCAGGGCCAACATACCCAAGTCTGAAAACTCAGACAAACAGCACGTAACGGTCCATGATAGACGTGTTACAACACCGTGACGCACGAGTGCAAGGCCGTTAGAGCCAACGACGCAGCCACCTAGCTCAGCCAAACAGAGTGTAACGGCCTGGGGCAGGCGCATTACACTGCTGTGACGCACAGGGGCACAACCGCTACATGAACCGACTGACCCGGTCAAATCCGATCAAAACAGAACGTAACGGCTTGGGGCAGGTGCATTACGCGAGCCTGACGCACCAGGGCAGGCGCGTCAGAGGAACCTACTTAACCAAAACACAAAATGACAAAATAGCTGTGACGCGTACACCGGGACGTGTCAGAGAGCTGTGACGCACCACCCCTGGGCTGTCACACTCCCACAGCCACGAAAACCTTAAAACGAACAGACGCTGTGGCGGTCTATCGTAGGGCCGTCAGAGACTGTAATGGTCCCTGGAACGACCGCTACACCGGCCACGGCGGGAAAAAGGTGGAAACGCCAAATCGGCCCGTTCCACGCCCCATTCACGCCGAAGCACAGGGGAAACAAAGGCAAACGATGAATAACAACATCTGGAGGCTTAATAGCCCACATGCACGCATTAAAACGCTAGATCGGGGTGATTCTAACGAATCTACCCAAAACGAGTCACCGAGGTTCCCGGACTCCTACCGACCTCGAATGACAACCGATCAACACGAAACTAACATGAATGGGATCCAGACATCCCAGCGGTCAGTTTGACACTAACTAAGCCACGAATGGTTGCCATTTTCCGACGAACCCTACAAAACCCAAAAATCACGGTTTAGGCAAAACAAGCCCAAACTCAGCCGTTTCCGCGCCAAACGACGTGCAATGGCAGGAAAAATGAGCAGGAGGAAGTGAGGATCCGTCGCCCTACCTCCACCGAAGAAACCGTGCCCCGAAGGGACTAAACCGTGCCGAAAACCACGCCGCAAGCTCAAACGTCGGCTTTGAATCCCCCGTTCGGGATCGCGCCAAAACCACTCCATCTTCACTCTGTCGCGCACCCAACCAGCTCTATAGCATCCCCAACACTCGCCCCTAGGTCCTCCGTCTGCAGCCAGAGCCGAGGAAGCTCGAGAGGAGAGAAAACGTGAGAGAGAGATGACATCGGTGAAATGAGAAGGGAGGAGAGAGAAAAGGAAAGAAAAAGGAAAAGAATTTAGGAATTTTCTTAATTTCCAAAAAATTCGATTTTTGGGCCTATCTCCGAAAAATACGCAAAAATAGTCAAAACGACCGGCTTGAAGAGTACATCGTCGCTGTAGCATCCGCGAGTTGATGAACTGACAAAACTCACCGTAGGGTTCCGTAACTAGTACGAGAGAAAAACCCACACTGATCGTAAAGCTCAACCCGGAAGCCACAAAAGCGAACCGAAACTCATCGAAACAGATCCGAAAGATCCAATAAGACCTGCTAAGGATCCAGCAGAGATCCGGGGCATTACATATCCCATCTGTGGCTGATTGGCGTCCCGAGACTGATAGACTGCATCCTTATCGGACCTTCATTCGAAGGGAAGATAGGCGGGATGCCTTAAATAGCAATACCCCTTGGTTGTTCGCCCTGCTCCGCTCCCATGGGCTTTCAGTGGGTGGCCCATGTGAAGCTATTCTAGATCAGCCCCTCCTTATCTCCTTTAAGTATGTTGACGGATGGGGACTGGATCACTTAAGCTTATATTATCATTTGTCTTCTCGCGGCCACACAGACTTGGCATCGCTGGCCGAGCGGAGCGAGAAGATAGGAGACGTGTGTTGGCTCATTCACGAGGCAGCTTCGAGAGATAAAGTGCCATCGCTGTTCTATTGGCCTCTTTTCCCCTTTTATACGGGGCCAGCAGGTATCTTCCATTTCTTCATTTCGGCCCTTCGACCGGCTTCTTTTCTTTGTTACAGTACATATCATTCTCACCTTTGTGCGTATGCAGTCCGACTCACTTTGGAAGAGACTCGGCACTTCAGGGAGCTAATAATAAAGGCTCAGAAGCTGACATATTTTGAGATTCCCGAGCCGACCCCGACCACGACACCATTGCCTCCTGGTGACTTACAAAAGCGAACCAGGTCCCAGTTGAGAGAGGCCGTTGGCAAAGCCAAAGAGGCCATGACCCAAGTGACAAGGGCACGTCGGAGGAAGGCTGCAGAACAGGCACCAGCAATCATTCTTCCTCCGGTTGTATATTTCAAAGAATTTGAGGCTTCTCGTGCGCAGGGGCCTGAAGCAGAAGGTAGGCTTTTTTATTCTTCCATGGTTTATTTGCTTATTCTGGCCGCCTTGGCTAATTCTTCTTTACAGTTGCCGGCACAGTTGCTGCGATCGTCGGACTAGAGGCAGCAACATGCGCAGTGACTGGAGAAAGGGCATGGGAAGTCTCTATAGCTCCTATTGATGTGACACAACCTAGGACTCAACAAGCAAGCACAATTAAGCATTCAAAAATGGACCGATAATAGCAACCGCTCACCCGATGCTCACTAAGACCCGGGGTAACTTGGCAATGCCAAAGGGAGGTTGTGTGGGCTAGGCCCTTGCTGGTAGAGGGCCAGCAAGGCCAAGGTTTGATTCCCCAAGGGTACGGCTGTCCAAATCAAGGGTCCGATGAAGTGCCAAAGGGCACGGGTTCCACTCTCTTCCCACGGTGATCACTCAAGACAACAGGGCTTGAGGATCGAGCTCTCACTCGCATAACCAGCGGAACTAGAACGAATATTGAAAGACAAGCACTAAATGGAGTGAAGGATTGAGCACTTACTCGACCGGTTTGAAGAAACCGGTCCCGGTCGGAGACGAGGGCGAGCGGGGAGGCGAGTGGATCCCCACAGGCTGCGTCGGGGTAGCTTGACCTGCCCAAACAAGTTACACCACTACACCTCTCGTAGGAGGGGAATCTTGGGGTGGGGGTTAATGAGATTACAAATAATACTACCTCCACGTAGGGAGGGGCCTTCAGCCGGCCAAGCGGGGCGGGGAAATTAGACTAAAGAGGGATGACTAAGTAACGGCACCGAATCTGCTTGCTGTCTGTGAACAGGGACAGATAGTCGGTGTTGCTGCTGTAGAACCCGCTCAGGAATTTTTCTGGTGGCGAGACCGGTGGGAAAATCTTCATATCTGAGAAGGGAATGTCTCAGAATTTCTTTAATTTCTTCTGGAGTCTCTTCTAGCCGGGATGGAGGTTTGAACAGAGCCTCAGATTCTCGGACCGGCAGCTGCAGACTTCTAACAGCAGATTGCAGAGAATGCCCCAGCAGGTCCTGACCTCAGAATTAAGCTCCGTTGGAGTCGTTGGAATCGTGGACGAGTCCTCTTTGCAGAAAAACTGACGAGGAAGCCAACCGATGTCGGAGAAGACTAGGGGATGCAGAACAATGGCAACTGGTCGGTGCAGACTGTGGGTAGCAGATCTGTGTAGCTGAGGGAGAAAAATGAGAACTCTGGATCACGAACGCCAAATGAAGTTCTGTTTCTTGATTCTGGAAGTAAACTGGGCGATGAAGAATTTTGAAGAAGAACTCGTGGGCTGATTCCTCCGGGGTTCGTCGTGGCAGAGCTTCTCATCTGGCTTAGGTTCTCAGCCGAGGCAGAACTGCGCAATTGTGGGAGAATGGACCTCTTGGACGGCACGGAGATCGGAAGAAGATGAAACCACTTCTGTTGCGAAGGAGACTGGTAGACGCTTCCGAAGATGGCTCTTGGGTCTTCAAACTCGTCCGGAGGAAGTTGTGGTGGCCGCTGTAAGTTGCTGGTTCATCTACAACCTCTGGACAGCAAACTGCAACTTCGAAGTAGCTTCCAATGACCAAGAAAGAAGAAGGGGAAGGGGGTAGATGAGTGTGGGAGTGACCCCTGGTTATAAGGGGGTCTTGGAGGGGGTGTTCTAAGGTGTGGGAGGTGGAGAATAAGGTCTGGAAGAGGGTCCAACAGATGGTGGTAGTGGGGGCTGCGAATTTGGGAAGGTGGGTGAGAGGGAAAGGGTATTTGAAAATGGGTTTAAGGGTGGGGTTAATTTGTTTGTCTTGGGAATGGGGGGGTTGTGTTGGGGAAGGGAATGGGTGCTTGGGGTAGTGGGAAGGGTGCTTGGGAAAGTGGGAAGGGTGCTTGGGATAGTGGGAGGGGTAGTTGGGGGTTGGATGGTGAGGAGGGGATTGGTGGAGGGGGTCCTGGGAAGGGATGGAGTATTGATGATGGTTGTGGGGAATGGGAAGAGGTTTAAATGGGGTAGGTGGGGAGTGGAGGTGATTGGGAAGGGAGGAGAGAGAAGAAAATTCAAATTTGGGTGTTGAGGAGAGAGAAAGTGGAGTGAAAAAGAGAGATTAAGAGAGGGAAGGGTGGGGAATCTCTCCCCTAGGGTTTCTCACCCAAAAATTGGAATCTCTCCACTAGATAAGAAGTGTAAACTCTCAAAATGGCAAGTTTTTCATTCATTGATTCATTAAGTTGAAATGGGGGGGAATGGGGTCCTATATATAGGAAACCCACATTTATACAAAAGTCCCTGACAATTGACTCAATGACAAATAACCGAGGGGGTAGGGGAGAGCCCTTGGGCCAAGCCCAATGAATTGGGCCCAATAGCTAACTAGACAACCTAATGACACTCAAACTTAGGGAAATGAACACAAGACCTAGGAACATGACTCAAATAAAAGGGAAAATACATCAAATGACTCAAATAAAAATTACATAGGACTCAAAATTAAATGACTAGACCATGCCGGATGCAACTGGGGCGAGGAGACGAGCGGTGGACGTGGGCATGGGAGGTGATGTCCCCATCACCTATAGAGAGAGATCTACCTTCCCCGATGCCCAGGTAGGAAATGAAAGGTAGTTTGCAATTTGTTCATGGGGCTTCAACGAACCATCATGTCTTCAGTCGGCTTGACTACTTCCTGCTTCAAATTTTAGTTGAAATACAACCGACATTACTCCTTGAAGCCAGGGCTGTGGGGGAAGCTACTGCTGGGGAGCAAGCCATTTCAGGAGGTGAGCCTACCCCCGAGATTCATTCAGCCGACGCTCCCAGTGTAGAGCCGACCGAGGAAGTCCTTGCCGAGGGTGACGTCCCTATTTACAAGACATCCGCTCCGATGGTGGAACGCCAGGAACGGGCAGAGGGCTCCTCCTCTTCCGAACAGGTTGATTATGGTGGCGACTCCAATGACAAGGAGTTTCCACCTGTTGATATAGAGACCGAGGATGCCGGGGCATCTTCGGCCTATGAAAGTGATTATACAACCTTCAGCCCACCCCGGTTGGCATGGAGCGGCCCTGGGCCGTCGGGCTTACTTGTAGGTGAAGGGGCTGGAGCCACGGAGGCCGCCCTTGGAGATTTGAGCTTAGTGCCGGTTGAGGTGAGAAGTCCTCTCCCATTTTGACTTTATCGCTCTTCCCTTCTTTTTATATCAGCTGCCTGATATATATATTTATGGTGCAGACTGAGGTGGCACTTCCAACCATAACGGTGCAGATACCCCTCCCGGCTTTAAGCGCGGGTCAACCAACATTCTTGCCAGTCTTGCGGCCTATTGCTCTGTGATATCCCAAAGATTATGCGGCAGTAGCAGGTCTGGAGGGACCTGGGGTAGTTGCGGGGGTTGATGCATTGGCAGCAGTCGCAGAGCCTCAACCACTTGATGCTGACAAAGCGTCGTCCCCGGAGAAAAGTAGCCCTCCCGAGATAGAAGCAGGAGAAATTGTTGAAGGAGAGGCCGGGGCTTCCAAGGCCTTGGCTCTTGTTACTGAAGCTGCCCCTGTGGAGGTCAGCCAGACTGAGTGCGAGGAGCAAGTGTCCTCGGCTATTGATGCTCCCGGTGTAGCTTCACCCCGAGAGGTTGGCAGGGAGGTTACTGTCGTCGAGACTTTGCCCATTGTGTCAGCTGCTGGAGTTGGTTCCAGTGTAGGTGCCTTGTAAATCTTGCTGTCATCATCTTCTGAGATGAGCGACGATATCTGGGCTGCCGTGGATAGCAGGGTGGATTTTTAGCTTCCCGAGACGTCACCAATTGGTCTGTAATCATCAAGCAACCTAGTGTGGCAGTTCTTGGGAACCCTCCAGCAGACTATAGCAGCCAGTCGAGATTTAACTTATGTACAGCTGAGGGGCCTGGTGGAGCACCTTTCCCGTTCACTACTGGGTTTTGGCTGCCCCATGGACGACTGGACGCCACGGGTAGTATTGCTATTAAAGTATGTGAATAGAAGGGAATTTCTTGGCCGAGAAGTAGCTGATCAACTGACGGCCATAACACTGGAGAGAGCTGAATGCTGAATTGCTCTTGCCTCTCATTCTCGCCTGAAGCAGTCCTAGGGCGATTCTGGTTCTCCCCATCGTGGCTGCCGGCCATGGCTGGCCTTGGGGGGGGGGCCTCTGCCTCCCCCTCCCCCGTCTAAGGTCCGTCCTCATGTTGATGCTGATTGTCTCGATTTGGTGGAGGCCCCCGCCTGCAAGATTCCTGCCGCCTGCGTGGTTGGATCGGCTGCGCCCCTTCCTGCTACGGCTGGGGCCCTTGGCACCTCTGGTGATACTGCGTGTCCTCCTTTGCCTTTCGCTGCTGCCCCGCGTAGTGGGTTGGTGACAGACCCCACCGGCGGTCATCCTCCTTCGCCTGCTGTCCTAGATGCGTTCACGGGTGGTGCTAGTTTGGCTCCATCTCCTGCGGCTTCGGTCCTTGGCGCCCATGGTGGTCATGTTCTTGTCGCTCAGCCTTGTGCTCATGCTGGTGTTAGGCCCCACGGGGCCTTGGCTGTGTGCAGATCTTTTGATGGGGCCTGCCGTGTTATTATTCCTGGCGGTATCCCAGCTGCAAACTCCTCAGATGCTGTCCTTGATGCGTCCTCAGCTTCAGACCTTGGCGCCCATGGCGGACATGTCCAAGATGCTTTGCCATGTGCTGATGCTCCCCATGGGGCCCCATTTGCTTCTATTCCTGGTGGGCTCCTTGCTGCTTCCTCAGATCTGCCTTGTGTTGCTGCTAGTGCTAGGGTCCTTGGGGCCTTTGATGTGCACATCCCTGCAGCTGGGGGCTCTTCCGCTACTGCTCAAGTGGATGGCCGGCTTCTGCCTGACCCTCCTCGTGCAACAACAGCTTTTGTTGCAGCGTCGGCCCCTCCTCAAGCTTCAGCCCCTCCGGTTTCTCTCCTAGCGGATGGCCCCTCCGTCCATGGTGCTTCAGCATGGCAGCAGGGCCCCGCGGCTGGGGCCATGCCATGTGATCATGATGGTGAACGCAACTTGGGAGCTTTTGATGTGCACGGGGGCCCTTCCTTTGCCAATGGTGCTGCAGATCTGCCCCCATTTGCTGATCGGCCATCTCCTTCCTGCCGTGCTGCATCTTTGGGCCCCCCTACGGCAACTGCCTCCATTGCTCAGCCTCCTTCGGTATGGACTAATGGACCCCCTTCTTCTACGTAGGCTGTTAAGCATGCCGTGGCTCCTCCTGTTCTACCTGTAGCTGTTCATCCTCCAGCCTGTACCGATATGGGTGAGCCTGCGGTTTTCTTTTCCATGGCTGAGATTGGCGCATCGTGCAAGCCCCTCGAGCACTCCATTGTAGCATACACTCCATATGGTCGGCCTCCGTTTCCAGAGATACGCAATCATATCGAGCAAAGATTTAAGTTCCATGCTAATTTTGCCATAAGTGCATTGGATAATTGTCATCTTCTTTTGAGATTCCAATGTCGTGAGGACTTCATTAAGGTTTTGCTTAAAGGGTCCATGCTTATTCTTGGCCGTGTGTTTAAGTTTGCTCGCTAGTCATTTAATTTCTCTCCTGATATTGATTCTTCAGTGGTTCCGGTGTGGGTCGAATTCCCTAATCTCCCTGCCAACTTCTTCTTCGAAGCCATGATGAGATCTATTGCTGGAAGTGTTGGCACAGTACTACAAATTGATCACAACACCACTTCTCTTGCACAATCTAATGTTGCCCGAGCATGTGTGCTCTTGGATATTGCTCAAAGAAACCCGGATAAAATCTGGATTGGTTTTGGATCTGATGGATTTTGGCGGCCCATTGTCTGCCCCTTATACCATTATTTTGTTCTACTTGCCATCGCCTCGGCCATCTTGTTGGCAATTGTAAAAAGATTGGTGCCAAACATGGTTCTATTAATGGTGTCTCCGGCGGTCCCCCTCCGGCGTCCGGCCAGTCTGCTCCGGCCAAGGTGGTTAAGCAAACATGGAAAGCAGTTCCCAAGGACGTCCAAGTCTTCCCTAGCATGATTGCCGCTCCAGCTGGTGTTTCCATACAGTGTGGTGGAGCCAACAGTTTCAATAGCACCGCCCCCTTTTGTGCACAGGCTGATGGCTATATTGGTGGTAGCTCTTGTGGTCCCTCTTCGGCTGCCTTGTGCGCGGAACAGGGGCCCTTGGTCGATTCTCCTCTTGGAGTCTTTGTACCGATGGGGCTCTCCTCACATGGACCTAATGTCCTTGGGGGCCACTCCCCCTCCATTCCTTTTGCTCCACCTGCGGATATTGGTCTTATTGCTGCTCCAAAGTCTTCTCTAACTGGTGGTGTAGCCGCCCCTCATCTACGGTTGTCTCCCACCCACCCTACTCCATCTCTTGGAGTTTTTGCTTCATTGGGCCCCTCCCTTCTTAGTGCCCAGCCCACGGCTGTTCATGTTGTTCAAGAGGATCGCGCAAGCATTAGTGCCATATCTGGGCCCACGGAAGAATTCCCTCCTGGTCTCTGTTCGCATGGTATCCTTGGTGCCTCTTCGAAGGGGCCTGCACCGGCTGTGGTTGCGCCCACGAGCCCTGCTCATGGTGCGTTGGTTGGTCTTGCTGCTGGTCCCCTTGCATCTTACTCTGCTGATAGTCTTGATGGGGCTGACCACCCTGCTGCTTGTGCACATACCAATGCTCCTTTTACTCCTTCCCCCTTAGTGGATCTGGGTGCTCCTTCACCATAGGTGCCACATTCTGCCCCAGCTGGTGTATCTCTTGCTGCCACCTGTGGTGTACCTTATGCTCCTTTTTCCTCCCCTTCGGTTGAGGCTGGACGTGTGGAAGGGCCTCCTTCGGCTAACGCTGGATGTACTGCTACCCCCTCTTCAAAGGAAGAGGCACGTCAAGCCCGCCTGGCTGCCCTTCGTGCTATGCGTGACGAGGTTAATGCCCTGCCGTTCTTCTCTAGCTCTAACGCTGCTGCTCCTGGCGTGTCACTTCTTATTGAGGCTTTGCCCAATCTACCAAAGTCATTCGTGGTACATGTTCCTGGTGTACCTATGGTTGGTGATGTTACTGCTGCTGTGGTCCCCTTGGTTGCGTCAGCAAACTCTCTTCTGCAGCCCCTTGTTCCTGCTTCGTCATCCCCTCGGCTAATCAATGTTGAACAACCTTTGGAGACGAATTCCGTCGTCTTAGCATTGGTTGCTTCTAATGCGCCTGGTGTCCCGTCTGGCCAGCCTACTGCTGCCTCAACTCCTCTGCCTGAACGTGCCAAGGGGCCTGTCATCCAACTCCATTCTGTGCCTGGTGCTGTCCTAGAGGACCCCGTTGATTCTGATGATCAGCTCTGTTCTCACGACAGTGAGTCCTTTGAATCTGAGTTTCATGTGGTGAAGTCTAGGCGCTCTCGACGGCGTTCCAACCGCTCCCGTCCTTAAGAGGATTGGTTTTGATTCTTGCTTTGCCACTTTGTGCTGGCCTGCGTGTACCTTTCTTCTGTTATGTAGGAGCAACGTTGTCTATTGACCCCTCTGCGTAGGGTGTCGTTTTATTGGCTGTAGCCTCTTTGTATCCTTTCTCCCCTTCTCTTAATAAAAACGCCTAGCTGATCCTGTGATCTGCCTAGGTATTGACATAGTTTAAAAAAAAAATGCTCTTTCCTCTTTGAGAGGGACTACGGAGCAGATGAGAGATGCAGCCAACACTTCTTCCCAGCGCCGAACTTTCCATACAGCTCGGATAGCAGAACTGCGTGCTGAACTTTCCAGGGCCGAGGCCGAGCTTCAAGAGACTGAGCGTCTGGAAGTCCAGAATGTGGAAGAAGCCGAATTGGCCGAAGGACAAGCCGCTTCTCTCGAAGAGAAGCTATCATAGCTGGAGGCTACCGAGTCTCGACTACAGGAGCTGACCCGCCACCATTCCTTGGGTATCTTGGAGCTGGAGGATATCTTCCGACGTTCACTACAGTAGCCCCTTTTGTCGATTCCCCTTTTTGGTACATCTTTATGTATCTTGGGGAATGCCTCGAGTAATCATGTATTTTGCTACCTTATAGCAATGAAATATCTTTATTTGCCGCTAAATCGTGACTACATTTTCTTATTATATTTTTTCTCTAGCCAGTTAGCTTAATCCGAATACGTAAGTTACTAAGGCAGGAGAGTGCTCACGCCTTCAGCAAAGGGGTGAGGTGTACGCTCCACTACGGCGTAACTATTCTCGGGGCCAAAACATGGCTAATGTAGGCTGAAAGTTTTAAGGACGGGGGTGTAGATGTAATGCCCTAGATCCTTGGTAGGTCTTGTGGGATCTTTGTTGGATCTTTCGATTTGGTTTCGTTGAGTTTCGGTTCACTTTTGTGGCTTCCGAGTTGAGTTTTACGAGCCGTGTGGGTTTTTCTCTCGTACTAGTTACGAAACCCTACGGTGAGTTTGTTTCTTAGTTCCTCGACTCGTGGATGCTACAGCGATGATGTACTCTCCGAGCCAGTCGTTTTGACTATTTTTGCGTATTTTTTGGAGATAGGGCCAGAAATCGGATTTTCCAGAAATTAGGAAAATTCCTAATTTCTTTTCCTTTTTCTTTCCTTTTCCTCTCTCCTCCTTCTCATTCACCGTCGCCGCCGCCGCCGCTGTCTCTCTCTCTTTGTTTCTCTCCTCTCGAGCCTCCTCAGCTCCGGCTGCAGATGGGGTACCTAGAGGCACGTGTTGGGGATGCTGTGGAGCTGGCTGGGTGCGCGATGGAACGAGGATCGGGATGGATTTGGCGCGATCCCGAACGGTGGATTCAAAGCTGACGTTTGAGCTCGCGGCGTGGTTTTCGACGCGGTTTAGTCCCTTCGGGGCACGATTTCTTCGGTGGAGGTAGGGTGATGGTTCCTCACTTCCTCCTCTCCGTTTTCCCTGCCCTTGCACATCGTTTGGCGCGGAAACGGCCGAGTTTGGGCTTGTTTAGCCTAAACCATGATTTTTGGGTTTTGTAGGGTTTGCCAGAGAACGACAACCATTTGTAGCTCGGTTAGTGTTGAACTGACCGTTGGGATGTTAGGATCCCATCCATGCTTGTTTCGTGTTGATCGGTGGTCATTCGAGGCCGGTAGGAGCCCGGGAACCTCGTTGATTCATTTAGGGTCAATTTGTTAAAATCGCCCCGATCTAGCATTTTAATCCGTGCATGTGGGCTTTTTAGCCTCCTTATGTGGTTTTCTATCGTTGAGGGTTGTTTCCCCTGCGCTTCGGCGTGAATGGGGCGTAGAAAGGGCCGGTTTGGCCAACCCTCTATTTTCTCGCCTTGACTGGTGTGGCGGTCGTTCCAGGGACCGTCACAGTCCCTAACGGCCCCACGATAGACTGTCACAGCGCCTGGGTGATTTTTGTTCTTCGGGGTTTTGAGAGTGTGACGGCCCAGGAGTGGCGCGTCACAGCCCTCTGACGCGTTCCGTGAGACGCGTTACGCCTATCTTATCGTTTAGTGCTTTGGTTAAGTCGGTTCCCCTGACGCGTCTGCCCCTGTGCGTCAGGTGGGTGTAACACGCCCGGTGTAGGCCGTTACATTCTGTTTGACTTTGTGTTTGACTGTGAGTCGATTTGTGTAACGGTGGTGTCCCCGTGCATCACAGCGTCGTAACGTGCCTGCCCCAGGCCGTTACATGCTGTTCTGGCTGAGTGGGTGTTGTGTCATTGGTTCTAACGGCCCTACCCTTGTGCGTTAGGTGTTTGTAACGCGTCCGAGATGGACCGTTACATGCCTGTTGGCCAGTTGTTTTCTGACTTTAGCCTGTTGGCCCTGACGTGCCTGCTCCCATGCGTTAGGTGTCTGTAACGCGCCTCGTCTAACACGTTATGCGGTTCGAGTGTGCTTTGAGTTTGAGGTTTGTTGGCCCTGACGGCCCGGGTTGGGGCGTCAGAGCTGTGTAACGCGCCTGGTGTAGGCCGTTACGTGCCTTGTGCACTTTTTAGGTTGGTTAGGGCGGTGTGTGTGATGGCTCCCCTTGTGACCGTCACGTGTCGGTGACGCGTCTGCGTTAGACCGTCACGGTTGGAGTGTAACGGCCTGAGCTAGACCGTCACGTTCGTGTAACGGTCTAGGGGTGGTGCGTTACAATCCTTCTGCCCTGATTTCTGTTGTTTTGGTTTTTGCTTGCCTTGGCTTGTCCTTGTAGCCTGCCCGTTGTCCCGTGGATGTCTCCTGACATCCTATGAGGGTTAAGACTACGTTGTAAGGTGGCCAGGAGTCTTCTTGCTTGTGGTAGGATTCTCTATCCTACTCTTGTGTGTGTCTTTGGTCGGGTTCCGGTCAACCCGGGGTGACCCAGCGGTTGACGGGCGACCTTGCATGTGGGTGTCTTGGCGGTTTTGTCCAGTCCGAGACGCTGGCTCTGGATGCCTCGAGGTGTTGTTACCTCGGTCCATGTGTCCAGGCGTGTCTGAGGGTCTTCGGTGTTCCCTCAGGTCTCCGTGAGTTGTTTTCCGCGGAGTATCGTTTCACGTGGCTTAGGATTAGACCGATTGGCGGCTTGTTCCGCTGTCTGTGACGATCTTGCCTTTGAGTCACTCGACTCAGGATCGTTACGTGGTAGGTCTAGTTGCCTAGTCTTGAGTCTGTTGGCAGTGGTTGTACTGCCAGTGGTGCTTTGTAGTACGTGTGACAAGGCTTCCTTAGACTGTCTGTACTTTAACACTTGTGCTTTGGAGTCTGTGTCTTGTGAGCCTCCACTGGTCGTAGCCCTGAGGCCTTGAGTTGCCGACCCACCTTAGGAGGGTAGAGGGGTGTTCCAGGTTTCACGGTTTGTAAGCTAGTTCCGTGGGCCCCGCCTAACCGTAGCGTCCTACGGGGGGGGATACTAGCTAGAGGCCTGGCTTAGGCAGGAGTCAGTGTGTGCACACGTGGTCAGGGGCTGAGGACACGCGTCGACGGGCGTGACCCTGACTAGTCACTCGCAGTGTGTTTCTACGGTTCCTTGTGTCCGTAGGTGCCATTCTTCCTTGGGACTTCGTTGTTCCTTGGATTCCGTTCTTGTGTGTCTAGTCTCCACCGTGCTCCACACGGTCGGGCGGACGAGACACTTGTGGCGCAGAGTAAGACGTCGGTGGACGTATCTGGCTATCCTTATAGTGGGAGGGTGTTCCTATCACTTGACCGGTGACTCTCACGTTTCTCGGAGTTGGCATTCTCCTTCCCGCATTGGCTAGTCTTGGCCTTGTCCAAGATTAGTTTCCCTGGCTGTGTCTGTTCGTTCTTGGCTGTGTCCAAGATGGGCCCGGGGTTGCGTACATGATGTTCCGGTCATGTAGGCTGTTGCATCTGTTTCGGGTTGTACTTGCAGGTCTTTATCTTAGACCTGGTGTTGGGTCGGCAGATTGGTAACTTCTGACTTTGTTAGATCAGAGTCGCCCTTCTGTTGCTGCTTGGAGTAGTCTGGGGTGCCGAGGTTAGTTCGGCCGCCACTTGTCTGGCACGGGTTCTTCCCCTTTCTTACTTGTTCCCTACTCCTACTTCCCGTCTGTTTACTACTGCTTGGAGCATAGTTTTACAGCTTTGTAGTGTAGTTCTCGCTTTACTACACCTGCTGTTTTTGTTGTTGTTGTTCCGTGTTACTACGTGTTTTTCAGTGGGGATCCGCGTGACCCCTACTGAGCCAGTGACACGTGGCTCACCCCTGCTTTTTAGGTGGGGTGGCGTTGTTCGTCTGCTTCCGCATGGTTCCTGGTGTGCGTGCTCGTTGCGTGCCGTTGCTGCCAGCTGGTACCTACGTCGGGCTTCCCCCGACCTTTTGGTACGCCTTTCCTTTCTGTTGACTGTACTGTGCTGGGCTTGTTGTCTTTAGCTTTGGACTGACTCTGGGATATAATTGATATTTTGAAACTGTTAATTAAAAAGCAATTTCATTTCTGCTACTTTAGCAAACCCATCTAATGAAATTTAATTGCTTCTGTTATATCTCTGTGGCTTCAATGTACTCTACACGTGCCCTTATCCCTTCGGAGCTTTCCCGCTCTTGGGAGGCCTCGCGGGTTCCATGCAGTATCACGTGTATCCGGTAGTCCTACCGGGTATGCCGGGTATCCGGAATCCGGGTCGCTACAGAGTGGTATCAGAGCAGTGTTCTGAGATGTTCGGAGTTCTTTTCTAAGCTATCAGAGCATTGTCGTGTGAAGTACATGGGAATCCGAGATATACAGTATCTAGAGTCGTGAAAGTCCAGTACAGTCTTCAGCTGGCTTCGGTTTGCGATTTTTTTGTCGCGTTGTTTTTGGTGTGTTGTCTTGTGCCTGATGTTCTGGCACTGCACGAGATGGTTCTGCTCTCGTCAGAATGTGACGAGGTGTTTCTTTTTCGTCGTTGTGTTTGTTTCGATCATGTTGTACTTGACAGTGTTCGCCGGAAGGCTTGAATCTGTAGTACGTTGTTCAAGGTTTTCTCCGTGTGTTGTTCAGGTTGATGTTGACCTTTGGCCTTGGTTTGATGACCTTACACGTTCTCACGTTGTCTTGGTCATCCCGGCTTGAGTCTGTTCAGCTCCTGATGTGTCTCGCTTCTGTTGAAGTGCTCGATTAGATTCCGTGTTTAAGAAGTTGCTCAGGCAAGCTAGGATTTCCCTTCCTGGTGAGCTTTTATGATTGAGCTTCTTGCTTCTCGTCCCTTCTGGTGGAATCTTTTCGAGTGTTGTCTTGGAATTGCTGTCTTGGTGATGCCTTTGTCCTGTGTCTGCTTAAGTGTGGACAACTTTGTTTTGAGCCTGAACTGCTCTCTGCTTTACGGTTGCTTGGCTTTGGACTCCATCATGGTGTTAATAGCTGCTGTGCACCGTGGTTGTCGTGCCGTGTCTAGCGGCCGATGTATCGTGAAGGCTCATTTATCATTTTCAGGACGTGAAGGTAAGCTGAGGTTAGCATTCTTTTGTGCTTTGTGCTAAAGCTGGTACTCTTCTCCTGTTGCACTTAGGCTCCTTGTGATCGGTTGCTCGCGGAATCGGTACTCGTGGCGTGTTAATTGCGATCTTTGTTGATTGCGATGGTGCCTGGTGTGTGCTGAGGTGCGACTACCGAGGTTGTTTTGTTGCCTGTGCGGGTTGTTGAGAGTGCAGCGGAAGCGTGTGGGTTGGCTACCCATTGATCGAGAGGTTTGCTTCTTCTCGATGTGACTTCATCTTGGCTTCTTGTGCCTTGACTTCGTCTGTTGCCGTGCTGTTGCTGGTGTCTGTCTGGTGTTGGCATTGGCAATTGCGAGTGTTGGGGAATTTGTCGGCGTTCCTGCTGATTGAGTACCCTCTACTCTGTATTTTCTTTTCTTGGGTGTTGTGCTCTCGAGGCGTGTTGGTAGTCCTTGAGATGCGTTCCCCGAGATCGTGGTTGTTGTTTTGGCGCTGTTTCTCTATGATTTTGTGTCTCTGTTTTGGACCAGGTCTTGTCGGTTAGCTTGGATGTACTCTTTTCCTTAGAGCTAGCTCGCGACTCGATCAGATGTAATATCTGAGTGAGGACTGACTCGATTGTGCTTGTGGTCCAATGGTGTGGTCATTGGAGTCATGTGTGCCAGGTGTTCCCTGTTGCCTTTGGCACTAGAGCCGATGATGTGGTCGAGCTGTCAGCTGACAGGATTGTGTCTCCTCGTGTAAGCTGCCACTTGCCGTGCTGTCGTTGTGTTTCTCGGTTGGTTGTTTGTTGTTGTGGCAGTCGTGTCTCTATTTTTGTTGAGACGTAAGCGACGTTGCCCTTGTTTCGGAGGTGTCAGACTTGTGTTCACTTGTGTCGTGCTCGATCGAGAGCGTGTGCTCGTGATTATAGTCTGATGGTGTTCCTCTGAGCTGTGTTCCTCGAGATTTGTGTTGTTTTCGTGGTTGTGCTGTTGGGTTGTTCTTCCCTGCTTCTCCTTTGCTAGTCCTTAATTTCGAGGGAGAAATTTCTTAAGGAGGGGAGGATGTAATGCCCTGGATCCTTGGTAGGTCTTGTGGGATCTTTGTTGGATCTTTCGATTTGGTTTCGTTGAGTTTCGGTTCACTTTTATGGCTTCCGAGTTGAGTTTTACGTGCCGTGTGGGTTTTTCTCTCGTACTAGTTACGAAACCCTACGGTGAGTTTGTTTCTCAGTTCCTCGACTCGTGGATGCTACAACGATGATGTACTCTCCGAGCCGGTCGTTTTAACTATTTTTGCGTCTTTTTCGGAGATAGGGCCAGAAATCGGATTTTCCAGAAATTAGGAAAATTCCTAATTTCTTTTCCTTTTTCTTTCCTTTTCATCTCTCCTCCTTCTCATTCGCCGCCGCCGTCTCTCTCTCTTCGTTTCTCTCCTCTCGAGCCTCCTCGGCTCCGGCTACAGACGGGGTACTTAGAGGCACGTGTTGGGGATGCTGTGGAGCTGGCTGGGTGCGCGACGAAACGAGGATCGGGATGGATTTGGCACGATCCCGAACAGTGGATTCAAAGCCGATGTTTGAGCTCGCGGCGTGGTTTTCGACGTGGTTTATTCCCTTCGGGGCACGGTTTCTTCGGTGGAGGTAGGGTGATGGTTCCTAACTTCCTCCTCTCCGTTTTCCCTGCCCTTGCACATCGTTTGGCGTGGAAACGGCCGAGTTTGGGCTTGTTTAGCCTAAACCGTGATTTTCAGGTTTTGTAGGGTTTTTCGGAGAACGGCAACCATTTGTAGCTCGGTTAGTGTTGAACTGACCGTTGGGATGTTAGGATCCCATCCATGCTTGTTTCGTGATGATCGGTGGTCATTCGAGGCCGGTAGGAGCCCGGGAACCTCGTTGACTTTTTTAGGGTCGATTTGTTAAAACCGCCCCGATCTAGCGTTTTAACCCGTGCATGTGGGCTTTTTAGCCTCCTTATGTGGTTTTCTATCGTTGAGGGTTGTTTCCCCTGCGCTTCGGCGTGAATGGGGCGTGGAACGGGCCGGTTTGGCCAACCCTCTATTTTCCCGCCGTGACTGGTGTGGCGGTCGTTCCAGGGACCGTCACAGTCCCTGACGGCCCCACGATCGACCGTCACAGCGCCTGGGTGATTTTTGTTCTTCGGGGTTTTGAGAGTGTGACGGCCCAGGAGTGGCGCGTCACAGCCCTCTAACGCGTTCCGTGAGACGTGTTACGCCTATCTTGTAGTTTAGTGCTTTGGTTAAGTCGGTTCCCCTGACGCGTCTGCCCCTATGCGTCAGGTGGGTGTAATGCGCTCGGTGTAGGCCGTTACGTTCTGTTTGACTTTGCGTTTGACCGTGAGTCGGTTTGTGTAACGGTGGTGTCCCCGTGCGTCACAGCGTCGTAACGTGCCTGCCCCAGGCCGTTACATGCTGTTCTGGCTGAGTGGGTGTTGTGTCATTGGTTCTAACGGCCCTGCCCTTGTGCGTTAGGTGTTTGTAACGCGTCCGAGATGGACCGTTACATGCCTGTTGGCCAGTTGTTTTCTGACTTGAGCCTGTTGGCCCTGACGTGCCTGCTCCCATGTGTTAGGTGTCTGTAACGCGCCTGGTCTAGCGCGTTACGCGGTTCGAGTGTGCTTTGAGTTTGAGGTCTGTTGGCCCTGACGGCCCGGGTTGGGCGCGCCAGAGCTGTGTAACGCGCCTGGTGTAGGCCGTTACGTGCCTTGTCCGTTTTTGAGGTTGGTTAGGGCGGTGTGTGTGACGGCTCCCCTTGTGACCATCACGTGTCGGTGACGCGTCTGCGTTAGACCGTCACGGTTGGAGTGTAACGGCCTGAGCTAGACTGTCACGTTCGTGTAACGGTCTAGGTATGGTGCGTTACAATCCTTCTGCCCGATTTCCGTTGTTTTGGTTTCTGCTTGCCTTGGCTTGTCCTTGTAGCCTGCCCGTTGTCCCGTGGATGTCTCCTAACATCCTATGAGGGTTTAGACTACGTTGTAAGGTGGCCAGGAGTCTTCTTGCTTGTGGTAGGATTCTCTATCCTACTCTTGTGTGTGTCTTTGGTCGGGTTTCGGTCAACCCGGGGTGACCCAGCGGTTGACGGGCGACCTTGTATGTGGGTGTCTTGGCGATTTCGTCCAGTCCGAGACGCTGGCTCTGGATGTCTCGAGGTGTTGTTACCTCGGTCCGTGTGTCCAGGCGTGTCTGAGGGTCTTCGGTGTTCCCTCAGGTCTCCGTGAGTTGTTTTCCGCGAAGTATCGTTTCGCGTGGCTTAGGATTAGACCGATTGGCGGCTTGTTCCGCTATCTGTGACGATCTTGCCTTTGAGTCACTCGACTCAGGATCGTTACGTGGTAGGTCTAGTTGCCTAGTCCTGAGTCTGTTGGCAGTGGTTGTACTGCCAGTGGTGCTTTGTAGTACGTGTGACAGGGCTTCCTTAGACTGTCTGTACTTTAGCACTTGTGCTTTAGAGTCTGTGTCTTGTGAGCTTCCACTGGTCGTAGCCCTGAGGCCTTGAGTTGTCGACCCACCTTAGGAGGGTGGAGGGGTGTTCCCAGTTTCACGGTTTGTAAGCTAGTTCCGTGGGCCCCGCCTAACCGTAGCGTCCTACGGGGGGGAATACTAGCTAGAGGCCTGGCTTAGGCAGGAGTCAGTATGTTCACACGTGGTCAGGGGCTGAGTACACGCGTCGACGGGCGTGACCCTGACTAGTCACTCGCAGTGTGGTTCTACGGTTCCTTGTGTCCGTAGGTGCCGTTCTTCCTTGGGACTTCGTTGTTCCTTGGATTCCGTTCTTGTGTGTCTAGTCTCCACCGTGCTCCACACGGTCGGGCGGATGAGACACTTGTGGCGCAGAGTAAGACGTCGGTGGACGTATCTGGCTATCCTTCTAGTGGGAGGGTGTTCCTATCACTTGATCGGTGACTCTCGCGTTTCTCGGAGTTGGCATTCTCCTTCCCGCGTTGGCTAGTCTTGGCCTTGTCCAAGATTCGTTTCCCTGGCTGTGTCTGTTCGTTCTTGGCTATGTCCAAGATGGGCCCGGGGTTACGTGCACGATGTTCCGGTCGTGTAGGCTGTTGCGTCTGTTTCAGGTTGTTCTTGCAGGTCTTTGTCTTAGACCTAGTGTTGGGTCGGCAGATCGGTAACTTCTGACTTTGTTAGATCAGAGTCGCCCTTCTGTTGCTGCTTGGAGTAGTCTGGGGTGCCGAGGTTAGTTCGGCCGCCACTTGTCTGACGCGGGTTCTTCCCCTTTCTTACTTGTTCCCTACTCCTACTTCCCGTCTGTTTACTACTGCTTGTAGCGTAGTTTTACAGCTTTGTAGTGTAGTTCCCACTTTACTACACCTACTTTTTTTGTTGTTGTTGTTCCGTGTTACTGCGTGTTTTTCAGTGGGGATCCGCGTGACCCCTACTGAGCCAGTGACACGTGCCTCACCCCTGCTTTTCAGGTGGGGTGGCGTTGTTCGTCTGCTTCCGCGTGGTTCCTGGTGTGCGTGCTTGTTGCGTGCCGTTGCTGCCAGCTGGTACCTGCGTCGGGCTTCGCCCGACCTTTTGGTACGTCTTTCCTTTCTGTCGACTGTACTGTGCTAGGCTTGTTGTCTTTAGCTTTGGACTGACTCTGGGATATAATTGATATTTTGAAACTGTTAATTAAAAAGTAATTTTATTTCTGCTACTTTAGCAAACCCATCTAATGAAATTTAATTACTTCTGTTATATCTCTGTGGCTTCAATGTACTCTACACGTGCCCTTATCCCTTCGGAACTTTCCCGCTCTTGGGAGGCCTCGCGGGTTCCATGCGGTATCACGTGTATCCGGTAGTCCTACCGGGTATGCCGGGTATCCGGAATCCGGGTCGCTACAGTAGAGGCCTCCTAGGACCAAAGAATAAGGTCAGAAGACCTGTCAATAGGATTTGTCGATGGTGACGGAAACTGAGGGTAGGGTTTATTCATCGACATGGGTTAAATGCCGAGGCAAAGGAGGCTTGTTGGTTAACGAGGACGAAAGGTCCAGGTTAGGGGAAAGGTTGACCGGTCCTGCTGATGGTGACAAGGGTCAAGTGGTGGGTTTGGTCATCGACATTGGCTGAATGCCGAGGCAAAGAAGTTTGTTTAATTAACAAGGACGAAAGGTCCACGTTAGGGGAAAGGTTGAGCGGTCCTGCCGATGGTGACAAGGGTCAATAGATGCGGACCGATCTTCCCGATGATGACAAGGGTCAAAGGGATGTTGACCGATCTTGCTGATGATGACAAGGGTCAAAAGTAGGTCAACTGATCTTGTCGATGATGACAAGGGTCGCAAGGAGGTTGACCGATCTTGCAGATGATGACAAGGGTCAAAAGGATGTTGACCGATCTTGCCAATGATGACAAGGGTCAAAAGTAGGTCGACCGATCTTGCCGATGATGACAAGGGTCGCAAGGAGGTTGATCGATCTTGCCGATGGTGACAAGGGTCAAAAGTAGGTCGACCGATCTTGCCGATGATGACAAGGGTCGCATGGTGGTTGGCCGATCTTACTGATGGTGACAAGGGTCAAAAGTAGGTCGACCAATCTTACTGATGATGACATGGGTCAAAAGTAGGTCGACCGATCTTGCCGATGATGACAAGGGTCGCAAGTAGGTTGATCGATTGATGTGACACCACCTTGGGGTGATAGTCACAAGATCAAATGCCCCTTGGACCTAGCAAGCAACTAACGCACGAACCGGTGACTTTACTCGAGCGGACTCACCCGCTAAGCGCACTCTTGTGCCCGTAGGCAACCCGGTGATGGTGGTGAGGGTTCGGGACGGGACCTCGCTTCTCCGAAGGTTGGCTAGCTTTGGATTGAACCCCCAAGGGTTCTGGATGCCCACTATCATAGGCGGTCAGTACGCCAAGGGCATGGGTTGTAGGGTCGCTCTCTTAACTCACTCCGCGGTGGTTGCTCAATTCGATGATAATTTGAGATCGAGCACTCTCTTACCGCCAACGGCACTAAGAAGCAATACTAATTAAGCAAGGGAATCTAGCAACGAGAAGTGTTTAGTGGCTCACCTGATCGGTGTGAGGACACCGATCCCGGCCGGAGATGAGGGCGAGCGAGGAAGTGTGGGCTTACCCGCACGCCGCCGGAGAAGCTTCAACCTGAAATTTCAAATTACATGCACTACGCCCCATGCAAGGGGGGGGGGGAGATCTTGGGGAAGGGAAGCCAATGAATACACCTAAACACTACCTCCACACAGGGAGGGGCCTTCAGCCGGCCAAGCGGGGAGGGGTGAAACCGAACTAGAAGCTAAAAGGAAGCCGATGCCGATTCTATCAGCTTCCTGTGCTTCAGGATAGATAGTTGGATATCTTGACGCTGAGGCAGCTCCATAATTTTGCTGATGACGAGACTAGATGGGAATTCTTCGTAGCTGGATAAGAATGGTGTCAGAAATTTTCTGATTTCTTTGGTCACCAGTGCTGGTCGGGGAAGAGGCTCAAACAGGGAGGCATGTCTTCAGTTCTGACTGCTTCAAGTTCACAACAGCAGGAAGAGGAGGTTGCCACGAGCGCTCCAGAGCTCAGAATCAGGCGCCGCTGAAGTCGTCAGAACCGTGGATGAGTCCTCTTCGAAACGAGATCAACGGGGATGCCAACTGTTGTCGGAGTAGACCAGTAGAACTCGAACAATGAGGGGGGGTCGGAGCAGACTGATAGGAAGTAGAACCGCACACCCGGAGGAAGAAAATGAGAACTCTTGATTCCGGGTGTAAAATAGAGCTCCGCTTCTTGATTCGGGAAGTAGACTTGTTGATGAAGCTCCTGGCCAAGCCTCGCCTCCAGATCTTCCAGAGAGTGGTCGTGGTAGCTTCTGGAATCAGCTTCAGATTGCTCTTCAGGGAGGAGATGCGCAGTTGGAGAAGAACGACTCTTGGGCCTTCAGATTCGCTGGGATGTGGTCGGGGTTGTCTCTGCAAGCTGCTGCTTCTCTGCTTCCTCCGAACTAAGAACTACAGGTTGAAGATGATGGGGGGAAATAGGGTATATGGGAGGGGAAATGAGGTGGATGTGTATGGGGGCAACCTCTAGCTGTGAGGGGGTCTGGGAGGGGGTGTTCCAAGGTGTGGGAAGGGGAGAATCGGGGCTGGAATGGGGTGTTTAGAGAGGGTGAGAGAGGAGCTGCGAATTTGGGATGGTGGGTGAGAGGGAAGGAGAGATCTATCTCCAAGGTTTGAAAGTGGACTAAAGGAGTGATTAATGGGGGCTTTGGGGATGGGAAGGGTTGTATTGGGGAAGGGAAGGGATGCTTAGGGAGTGGAGAAGTCTCCCTTGGGAGATGAGAGGTTGCTTAGGGAAGGGGATTGGGTAGTTGGTGGTTGGGTGGTGGAGTATGGATTGGTGGAGGGGCTCTTGGGACTAGGGGTGGAGTAATGAGGGTTGGGGGTAGTTGGAATGACCTTAATGGATGGGGGGAGGAGAGAGAAAGGTGGTTGGGAGGGGAGGAGAGAGAAAGGGGCGCAGGTTTTAGAGAGAGAAAGTGGGGGAGAGAGAAAATGACTTTCTAGAGAGAGGGGTAGAGAGAGAGGGGGGTAGGGGCTTCTCACCCACTCAATTGACTTCTCACCAAAAGAAGAAGATTTAAATTGGACACTAGAGAATTCAAATTTTCATTCATTGATTCATTAACTCAAAATGGAGAGAGTGGGGTCCTATTTATAGGGATCCCACAACTTACAATAAGACCCTGACTTTTGGAGCATTGACAAATAACCAAGGGGAGGGGGGGGCTCCCTTGGGCCTAGCCCAATGAGTTGGGCCCATTAACTAATCTAATCAACCCTATGACACTTAACTTAGGTAGATGACTCATTAACCTAGGTACTAGACTCAAATAAAAGGAAAATTATAATGATATGACTCAAATAAAATATGAAAATTACATAACTTGACTCAGAAAAATATGATGGACACAATGGAGCTATGTTGGCGAGCAATCATAGCTGTGGAAAATGTGAAGGGCGAGAGATGCCCCCATCATACCCCCGGGGTGCGAAGAACTCGACTCCGTCGAGTATGGGTCCGCCTGGGAAGAGGCCCTCCAATGCAACTCCGGGCAAGCCACAACCTCCAAACTCAACCTCGCATTCACAACTAGGGAACAACGCTTCAACTTCTCAAGGCGGCTCGGACACACCCTCTTGCCGGCAATAGTACCTTGCTTGCCCAGTATTCCCTCCGTGTGCACACGTCGGACTCTCAAGCTGATATGTGGAAGCTCTCCGAGGGTGTCACTCACAAAGATGGGGGTAGGCTGAAGGTGCTCACTGGGACCCTCCGTGGTGCCCTTAGAGGGTGCTAGATCCGCCACATGAAAAGTGGGGTATATCCCAAAGTCCCATCGGTAAATCCAACCCGTAAGCCAGGTTGCCAAAGCCACTTGGAACATGGCAGGTCCAAGTCCTCGTGCCCTCGATTTGGAGGTGACCCTAAGATAGAGCCATTCCAAAGCCACCATCGTAAGGTTACCTTCTTGGAATCCAAAGTGGCACTCGTGAGTTTTTGCCCGCTCATTATGAACCTCACCGCTCGTTGCTGAATGCTTGCTTGGGTGCACATGACATGCATTACGGGGCGGTGGGTGTGTGAAAATGTGTGTGGATAAAGGTGGACTAGGACATCCATAGATGGACCTATCATGCCATGATGCCATATGGACCTTGATGAGCCTTGGTGGGCCGGGGCAACCAAATGTGGCCCTATCATGCATGGACTCTCTAACAAAGGTTGGAGGGCCGGGGCATCCGTAAGTGATCCGGTCATACATGGGGGTGATAAATGCCAGGGGACCCGGACATCCAAGAATGCTCCTATTATGCTTAAGACTCATGATGAGTGAAGGTGGACCATTACATCCGAATTTGGACCACTCATGCTTTCTACTTGACATGTGAGTGATATGAATGAATGGACCCAACATAGTGTTCATGCCAAGTGGTGTGGTAAGCCTAGAGACATACATGTTTTTCCCAAAGGTGACTTCCATGTGTATAGGTGTGGCACAACCTTTGAACTCCCATTGGAAAGGATCGAATGGATCTAAGAAGGTGGTCATCATGGGGTGGGGCACAACCACATTACCTAGGGATATGTGGCCTAAGGTCATGGCTCCCAAGGTGTAACCCGGGTCTAGGATGGGGTGGATTGGGTCAAACATGGTGGGTTGGGATAGGGAAAGGTGGGTGGTGGATAAGGTGGTTGGGTCCCATGGGTTCTTTGACCCCCATTGGAAGGGATCATAAAAAGGGTTATCGAGGGGGAGGGGCCCTATGTCCTCAAGATCCTCAAATGGTGGTGGGTCATCCTCCTCTAATGAGACAACTGGGCCGAAGTTCTTGGTGGGTGGGTCGGCCATGAGGGGAGGGCTTGTCTTTCCACCCGATATAGGAAGCTCCAAATTGAGAAGAAGGTCGGGCACATCGGGTGTGGGGAGGAATAGAAGGAGGTTGCTAGTGTAGCAACCAATGGTGCAAACCGAGGTGATAGACCCGACACAAAGGTGAAGGAGGTCAAGGCTCCTAGATTGGTGGGCCATGGGGGTTAACAAGCCGGTCAACTCAAATTGCCAAGCTAAGCCCTTGAGAAGGTCCTCTAAGGTTTCCACTCGGTAGGATGTTTGGATTATGGTGTGATAGGAGGAGATGTGCACTATGGGAAGGTTTTCCTTTATGGGAGGGAAATCGTGGGCTGTGATCTCTCTTATTGGGCTCTTCTTGATGGGGACATCACCTCCCATGCCCACGTTCACAGCTTGTCTCCTCGCCCCGGTTACATCCGGCATGGTCTAGTTATTTAATTTTGAGTCCTATGTAATTTCTATTTGAGTCATTTGATGTAAGTTTCATTTTACTTGAGTCATGTCCCTAGGTCTTGTGTCATTATGTTGGTATGTTAAGCTATTGGGCCCAACTAATGGGCTAGGCCCAAGGGCGCCCCCCCTTGGGACATGCTAGTCAATTTAGGGTTTGTCAGGGCTATTTTGGTCTTAGGAAAAGTATGGAGTCTATAAATAGTCCCTCCCCTCTCTCATTTGTAACAACCTTTTTATGATCAATTTAAATCAAGTGAGTTCTAGTGTCATATTGGAGTGGATTCTCCAAACCTCTCTCTCTCTCTATTGGGGTGGATTCCCCTTCTCTCTCTCTTCTGCTCTTCAAGGAGGAGGGCGCCACTTTCTCTCTCCTCTCCTCCCTCTCTCTCCTCCACATCATCAATTCTCTCTCTCTCCCCCTCATTACTCATCCTCCCAACTACCCCACCCTCATTACTCCACCCTAGTTCCAAGAGACCTTCCCCCCAATCCCCACTCCACCACCCAACCACCACCTACTCAACTCCCTTCCCTAAGCACCCTCTCATCTCCCAAGGGAGAATTCCCCACTCCCCAAGCACCCCTTCCCTTTCCCAACACAACCCTTCCCATCCCCAAAGCCCCATTAACCACATTGGTCCATTTTCAAATTTTAGAGAGAGATCTCTCCTTCTCTCTCCCCCACCCATCCCAAATTCGCAGCTCCCCTCTCACCCACTGCAAACACCACCTTCCAGACCCCATTCTCCCCCATCCACACCTTGGAACACCCCCTCCTAGACCCCCTCACAGCCAGGGCTCTCCCCACACTTATCCTCCCCCACTTCCCCTCCCATATACCCCATTTCCCCTCACCATCTTCAACCTACAGTTTTCAGTTCGCAGGCAGCAGAGGAGTGCCCAGTTGCAGAGGCTGCCACATCTTCACATAGAAGCTTCAGAGGGCACACCATATATTGTTGGAAGCGTCTCCCAGTCATCTTTCCAACGGTGGTAGTCCCGCCGACTTCCAAGATCGGAGCTGTTCGGAGGAGGCGATCTACCACGACTGCGCAAGACTTCTCAGGCAGAGGACCAGAACCAGAGTGGAAGATCTACAGCGGCCATCCTACTAGGAATCTTAGCAAGAGTTCTTCATGAAAAGTCTTCTACTCGGAGTCTTCTTTCATCTCCAAAAAGCAGAGCTCAATTTGACATTCGGAACCAAGAGTTATCAATTTTCTCCCCCGGGTGCGCGGTTCTGCTTCCCCACAGTCTGCACTGACCTCTCATCAGAGTTCTAGCCCACTGGTCTTCTCCGACAACGTTTGGCTTCCCCGCTAGTTTTTCTTCGAAGAGGACTTGTCAACGGTTCCAACAGCTACAGAGGCACCTGATTCTGAGTTCGGGAGCGGTCGTGGCATCCTCTTCTTCTGCTGTTGGAAACCTGAAGCAGCCAGTTCTGAGAAGCTACCACCCTGTTCGAGCCTCCACCCAGACCAGCGTTGGCGCCAGAAGAAATCGCAAAAATTCAGACATTTTTCCGTTCCAGTTACGAAGAATTCTCCACTGGTCCCGTCATCATAAAAATTCCAGATCATGTTCTGTGGCCACAACTCTGTCAGTCTGTCCCATATCGCAGAGAGCAGGCAGAACCGGCTTCGACATCTATCTTTGCTTTTAGTCCAAGTTCCCCTCCCCGCTTGGCCGGCTGAAGGCCCCTCCCTATGTGGAGGTAGTTTTGGTTGTAATGTCAACTAACACCCACCCCAAGGTCCCCCCTCCTGCGAGAGGTGTAGTGTTGTAATAGATTGAATAGGTCAAGCTCCCCCGACGCGGCGTGTGGGGATCCACTCGCCTCCCCGCTCGCCCTCGTCTCCGAGCGGGACCGGTTTCTTCAAACCGGTCGAGTAAGTGCTCAAACCTAGCTCCAATTTAGTGCTTGTATTTCAATATTAGTTCATAGTTCCGCTGGCCGTGAGAGTGAGAGCTCGATCCTCAAGCCTCGTTGCTTTGAGAGATCACCGTGGGGAAGAGTGAAGCCGGTGCCCTTGGCACTTTGTCGGCCCCATTGAATTGGGCCTCCACACCTTTGGGGAATAAACTTTGGCCTTGCTGGCCCTCTACCAGCAAGGGCCCAACCCTCACATCCTCCACTTGGCATCGCCAAGTCACCCCGCGGGTTTGGGTGAGCGACGGGAGAGCGGTGGCCCATATCGGTCCATTTGAATGCGAATGTGCTTGCTTGCTTAAGTCCAAGGGTGTGTCACATCAAAGTGGTATCAGAGTAAGTTCACAACTTGTCTCTATCAAGTTGGTTCTAGGACGCGCATATGCATTTAGAGTCTTCTAGTGCATCGCTCTTGTCCACTAGTATAGCCACCTCATACCGACCTTACCAATCGGCCCTCTCCATAAGTCCAAACCACCAAGGGATGCCTACCACTAACACACAGAACCTCCCTGGCCATGTCAACTACCTCATGAAGGCCTTGACCTATGCCAATGAGCGGCTTGATAACATATCGGGTCGACTCAACCAACTTGGAGAAAATGGGCCCGCCCCAAGGACGGACGATAGAAGGACATGTCCCCCACCTCCCACTTTTGATGGAATTCATCTTAATGACTATTTAGTTTGGGAGGCATCAATGGACCATTTCTTTGAGAGGAATCCCATGTCCGAGGATAGGAAGGTTCGATGTGCCAAAATGCAACTAACCAAAAGGGCTCAAACTCATTGGTTAAAAATCGAAAGCTTGAGGATAATTAGAAGGGAAGCTCCCCTCACCACATGGGAGGACATGAAGGATCAACTTAGGGCTAGATATGTTTTCCCCTCCTACCCGGATCACCAAAGCCCAAGGAGCATTTCAACTCCACCGTCCCCACCCGGCCAACCCAAGGCTCCAATTCCTCAATTCCCCATAACCCAACAAAAATCCCATCTCACAACCCACACCACTCAAGCCCCATTGGTCCCCTCCGCCACCCCTCACCTCACCCCTTCTCAAAAGGGAAAGAGCCCAATGGAGATAGAAGTGAGTGAAATAACCCCGGGTAAGTGCAAGTCGGAATGTTATAGGTGCCACCAATTGGGGCACATCGCCGGACAATGCCCCACAAGGAAACATCTTCCTATGTCCCTAGTGGTTGAAACATCTCCCACCCTGACCACCATTACCCTGCCATCGTCCCCCAGCAAGGACACTCCTCCCAAGGATAATCTTCCCAAAACCCCTCAACCCACCCATCTTCCTCTTCCTACCCCAACCCTACCCCAACCTAGGCCACCACTACTTCCACTCCCAACCCATGTTCGACCTCACTCACCACCCCGGGAGCACCATGCCCCAACCATCATCACCCCATCTCCAAAAGACCTTCCCATTCCCTTGAGAAAGGAGGCCACACCCACTCACATAGGAATAGTTGCTAGCCCAGACCCTCTTCCCGCCCATAAGGAAGCCCGAGTTCACACCAATGGTGAGGAAGAGCCTCAACCCTTCACCACTTCAAATAATCTGGATCTTCAAGAGCTACAAACCTTCACAAAAGGCACTATAATCATAGATGGGCCCCTAGCTAGATGGCTAAAGGAGAGACCAATTCACCCCATCATGTCCTATGTTTGCCCTCCCATAGAGCAAAACCTTCCCATTATACCCTTCTCATCCTATCACACCATAATCCAAACATCTTACCAAGTGGAAACCTTAGAGGACCTTCTCAAAGGCTTAGCATGGCAATTAGAATTGACTGGCATGTTGACTCCCATGACCCAACAACCTAGGAGCCTAGACCTCCTACACCTATGTATTGGGTCCATCACCTCAATGTGCACCATGGGTTGCTACACTAGTGACCTCCTATTATTCCTCCCTATACCCGATGAGCCCGATGCTATCCACGAATTAGAGTTACTTATCTCGGGTAGAACGTCGAGCCCTCCACTCATGGCCGACCCACTCACAAAGAACTTTGGCCCAATTATCTCATTAGAGGAGGATGACCCACCACCACTTGATGATCTTGAGGACATAGGGCCCCTCTCCCTCGATAACCCTTTTTATGATCCCTTTGATCCCTTCCAATGGGGGTCAAAGAACTCATGGGACCCAACCACCTTATCCACCACCCACCTTTCCCTATCCCAACCCACCATGTTTGACCCAATCCACCCCATCCTAGACCCGGGTTACACCTTGGGAGCCATGACCTTGGGCCACATATCCCTAGGTAATAAGGTTGTGCCCTACCCCTTGATGACCACCTTCTTAGATCCATTCGATCCTTTCTAATGGGAGTTCAAAGGTTGTCCCACACCTATACACATGGAAGTCACCTTCGGGAAGAGCATGCATGTGTCTAGGCTTATCACACCCCTTGGCATGAACACTATGTTGGGTCCATTCATTCATATCACCCACATGTCGAGTAGAAAGCCTGAGTGGTCCAAATTTGGATGTAGTGGTCCACCTTCACTCATCATGAGTCGTAGGCATGATATGAGTATTCATGGATGTTCGGGTCCCACAGCATTTGTCACCCCCATGCATGACCGGATCACCTATGGATGTCCCAGTCCTCCCCATTCCATCAAAGTCTTCTTGGCGTCAAAGCATGATTGGTCTACTTTTGGTTGTCCAGGTCCACCCATCACCCTTAGAATGTCAACATACACAAAATTGCATGAAAATCTTTGCAATCACATTAGCAAGGAAAATGAGATCTATAAGAGGTAGGCTGACTCCCTTTGGCGTCACCAAGAATTCCACGTGGGTGACTTTGTGATGGTGAGGAAGGAGAGGCTCTCCCCGGGAGTCATCTCCAAACTGAGGCCACGTGGGGCTGGTCCCTTCCAGGTCCTGAGGCGCATTGGCGCTAATGCCTATGAGTTAGATCTTCCCGAGGAGTATGGAGTGAGTCCCACATTCAATGTAGCCGACCTAGTGCCATATAAGGGACCCACGGTGGTACCTAGTGGGGATATTGAGCCTATTCCCTCCATTGAGAGAGCACCCACCAGTGAGGAGAGACCACCAGCCAAGAGAGCCCAGCGTGAGCGCATTGAACGAATATTGGATGAACAGGTCACTACCACCAGGAGCAAGGTATACGAGCGCTATCTCGGCAGGTGGATGGATCGGTCTTCTTCGGAAGACTTGAGGGCAGTACCACTTCTACACCCTCCGAGGAGGAAAGGACACTTACTCGACGGAGTCGAGTTCTCCGCACCCCGGGAGTATGATGGGGACATCACCTCCCATGCCCACGTTCACAGCTCATCTCCTCGCCCCGGTTGCATCCGGCATGGTCTAGTTATTTAATTTTGAGTCCTATGTAATTTCTATTTGAGTCATTTGATGTAATTTTCATTTTACTTGAGTCATGTCCCAAGGTCTTGTGTCATTATGTTGGTATGTTAAGCTATTGGGCCCAACTAATGGGCTAGGCCCAGGGGCGCCCCCCCTTGGGACATGCTAGTCAATTGAGGGTTTGTCAGGGCTATTTTAGTCTTAGGAAAAGTATGGAGTCTATAAATAGTCCCTCCCCTCTCTCATTTGTAACAACCTTTTTATGATCAATTTAAATCAAGTGAGTTCTAGTGTCATATTGGAGTAGATTCTCCAAACCTCTCTCTCTCTCTCTATTGGGGTGGATTCCCCTTCTCTCTCTATCTCTTCTCTCTCTCTTCTCTCTCTTCAAGGAGGAGGGCACCACTTTCTCTCTCCTCTCCTCCCTCTCTCTCCTCCACATCATCAATTCTCTCTCTCTCCCCCTCATTACTCATCCTCCCAACTACCCCACCCTCATTACTCCACCCTAGTTCCAAGAGACCTTCCCCCTAATCCCCACTCCACCACCCAACCACCACCTACTCAACTCACTTCCCTAAGCACCCTCTCATCTCCCAAGGGAGAATTCCCCACTCCCCAAGCACCCCTTCCCTTTCCCAACACAACCCTTCCCATCCCCAAAGCCCCATTAACCACATTGGTCCATTTTCAAATTTTAGAGAGAGATCTCTCCTTCTCTCTCCCCCACCCATCCCAAATTCGCAACTCCCCTCTCACCCACTACAAACACCACCTTATAGACCCCATTCTCCCCCATCCACACCTTGGAACACCCCCTCCTAGACCATCTCACAGCCAGGGCTCTCCCCACACTCATCCTCCCCCACTTCCCCTCCCATATACCCCATTTCCCCCCACCATCTTCAACCTATAGTTTTCAGTTCGCAGGCAGCAGAGGAGTGCCCAGTTACATAGGCTGCCACATCTTCACCTAGAAGCTTTAGAGGGCATATCATATATTTTTGGAAGCGTCTCCCAGTCAGCTTTCCAACGGTGGTAGTCCCGCTGACTTCCAAGATCGGAGCTGTTCGGAGGAGGCGATCTACCACGACTGCGTAAGACTTCTCAGGCAGAGGACCAGAACCAGAGTGGAAGATCTACCGTGGCCATCCTACTGGGACTCTGAGCAAGAGTTGTTCATAAAAAGTCTTCTATTCTGAGTCTTCTTTCATGTCCAAAAAGCAGAGCTCAATTTGGCATCTGGAACCAAGAGTTATCAATTTTCTCCCCCGGGTGCGCGGTTCTGCTTCCCCACAGTCTGCACCGATCTCTCATCAGAGTTTAGAGCCCACTGGTCTTCTCCAACAACGTTTGGCTTCCCCGCCAGCTTTTTTTCGAAGAGGACTCGTCAACGGTTCCAACGGCTCCAGCGGCACCTGATTCTGAGTTCGGGAGCGGTTCTGGCATCCTCTTCTTCCTGCTGTTGGAAACCTGAAGCTGCCTGTTCCGAGAAGCTACCACCCTGTTCGAGCCTCCACCCAGACCAGCGTTGGCGCCAGAAGAAATCGGAAAAATTCAGACGTTTTCCTGTTCTAGTTAGAAAGAATTCTCCACTGGTCCCGTCATCAGAAAAATTCCAGATCAGGTTCTGTGGCCACAACTCTGTCAGTCTGTCCCATATCACAGAGAGCAGGCAGAACCGGCTTCGACATCTATCTTTGCTTTTAGTCCAAGTTCCCCTCCCCGCTTGGCCGGCTGAAGGCCCCTCCCTATGTGGAGGTAGTTTTGTTTGTAATGTCAACTAACCCCCACCCCAAGGTCCCCCTCCTGCGAGAGGTGTAGTGTTGTAATAGATTGAACAGGTCAAGCTCCCCCGACGCGGCGTGTGGGGATCCACTCGCCTCCCCACTTGCCCTCGTCTCCGAGCGGGACCGGTTTCTTCAAACCGGTCGAGTAAGTGCTCAAACCTAGCTCCAATTTAGTGCTTGTCTTTCAATATTAGTTCATAGTTCCGCTGACCGTGAGAGTGAGAGCTCGATCCTCAAGTCCCGTTGCTTTGAGAGATCACCGTGGGGAAGAGTGAAGCCGGTGCCCTCGGCACTTTGTCGGCCCCATTGAATTGGGCCTCCACACCTTTGGGGAATAAACTTTGGCCTTGCTGGCCCTCTACCAGCAAGGGCCCAACCCCCACATCCTCCACTTGGCATCGCCAAGTCACCCCGGGCTTGGGTGAGCGACGGGAGAGCGGTGGCCCATATCGGTCCATTTGAATGCGAATGTGCTTGCTTGCTTAAGTCCAAGGGTGTGTCACATCACTTCTTTAGGCAACTAATAAGGGGTTCCCCTAAGATGAGTTTGGCCCTAACTAGAGAGGGTGGTGTAAGGTGAAGGTCACCATGTGATGTTTCTTCTTCTACTTGGTGATGGGTGGTCTCCGTGGTAGGGATAGGGTCCGGAGTGTTCACCACAATGGGGTCGGGTATGGGTTCCTCCTCTAAAGAGGTGAGAGGGTCTTTTGGTGGTATGATGATGAGGGTTGGTGCATGGCGCACCCGGGGTGGAAGGTAAAGAGAAACTTGGTTTGGGATAGGGAGGGGAAGTAGTGGGGGACTAGGACATGGGAGTTTTGGGGGAGGGAGTGAGAGATGGGTTGGTTGGGGTGGCTTGGGTTGGTCGGTCTTGGGGGGATTGTCCCTTATAGGGAAAATTGGAGGAGTAGTGGTGGTCCTTATTAGAGAAACCAGGTCAGTTAGGGGTCTCTTCCCCTTAGGATCGGCTGGTTGTGGAGGGGTGGAAGTGGGGGCTAATTGGGTTTGGATAGTGAGGTTTTTGGAAGGGGGTTTTGGTTGGGGTGTGGGGACCCTCATGGGGTTAGGTGGGGAGGTGGATGCTTGGATTATTTGGGTCCTAAGGGATAGGATTTGGTGGCAGAGTGTAGCGGTGATGGTTGAGAGGGGATTTGTTGGGAGTGGTGGGGGAGGAGGCCTAAAAGTGGTCTCAAGTTGGCCGGGTGGGGATGGAGGAGTGGTAGTGCTCCTCGGGCTAGGGGTGTTTGAGTAGGAGGGGTGGGAATATTTGGGGATGTAGATCTTCCTAAGTTCTTCCTTCATGTCATCTCATGAAGAAATGGGCTCTTGCCTCCTAACCCTTCTTAATCCCTCTATGTGTTCCCACTTACTCTTGGCTTGACCCCGAAATCATCCCTTGGCCTCGCGGACTCTTGCGGGTCCATATACCTAAGTATTTTCAAAATATCTTTCCATGGTAGCCTCCAACCTATCATAATCACTAGAATGTGATCCGTCAAAGGTAATATCATCATCTAGAATTAAGTCCATGGGTGGCGAGTAGGTTAAGTAGGAAGTGGCCATGAAGATCGGGGGGGGGGGGGAGGGGAGATAAATGCAATGGCCCTAGGACAAGACTTAGTAGAGACAAGTCTAGAACTTTCTCTGATACCAATTTGATGTGACACCACCTTGGGGTGATAGTCACAAGATCAAATGCCTCTTGGACCTAGCAAGCAACTAACGTACGGACCAGCCTCTGGGACCAGCCTCCTCAGCTCCTTCTGTTGTCCGGGAGGACGACTCTGCAGACCATGCTCCTCCCGCCATGGTTATGCCTCAAGCTAGCGTTCCCTCTCTTGGATGTGCCCCCCAGGTGTTCATGCCAGCCGAACACCCTCGAGTCGCTGCACCTCCGGACCTTGCAGCTGGTTCCCTCCAGCCAGCCTGGTGCTCCCTGCCTTCTGTCTCCTCCCCGTCGGATCCTACACCGAAGGTTTCCACGGTTCGCTTCGTGGGTGCGGAGGTAGTCACACTCCCCGTGGGTGTTGTTCCTTCTGCCTTGGAGCTGCCCCTTGCGGTCCCTTCCCTCCAGGTCGAAGACTTCACCCAGACGGACAGTGTTCTGTGGACATGCAAAATTACACGCCCATACGTCCCAACTAGTCTAGCATCAACAACGACTCCAACTAGAGAAACTACAGAGGAGATGGGCCGTCTGGACTCTCCAAACAAACGCACACACTGTAGTGAAGCCATCTCCGGAGTCACGACAGCGAAGAGAGATCAACTACCAGAATACACTCCAACCTGTGGACCTCGAAGAAAATCGAATGGGCCACAACCCGCACTCTCAACGGGCTCAGAACTGCCCACTTCGCCCCTTCAGCAGCACGCCCCTCAGGCCCCTTCAGCGGCACGCCCTTCGGGTCCTTCAGCGGTACGCCCTCAAGCCCGTTCAGCGGCACGCCCTGGCAGCCCCTCAGCGGCACGCCTTGGCAGCCCTTCAGCGGCACACCCTTTGCCCTCTTCAGCGGCACGCCCTTTGGGCTCTTCAGCGGCACGCTTGCCAGCCCTTCAGCGGCACGCCCTTGGGCTCTTCAACGGCAGGCCCTCTGGGCTCTTCAGTGGCCCACCCATCCTGCCCTTCCAGCGGTACGCCCTTTGGGCTCCTCAGCGGCACGCATGCGAGCTCTCCCAGCGGCACGCTTTTGCAGGCTTCCAGCGGCACGCTTTTACGGTCTGCCAGCGGCACGGGTTTTCTCCCGTTCAGCGGCACACTTCGGCCGGCAAGCAATCTTAACGCCATCCCCTATAGATCCTTGGCGCGCAATGGGGTTGCTGAGGTGTCGTCCGGGGAGAGGGCCACGCTGCCTACTCCTCCTGCCACCCAGGACAAGGGAGTCAACTCCCATGAAATGCCCGTCGGACACTTCCCGCCTTCGGACGCTTCCGCCATGGAGGATATAAAAACCCCTCTCCTTCGACAGACAGGGAGGAGGAGGAGGTAGAAGAGAAGAAGAGAAGAAGAGAAGAAGAAGGAGAAGAGAAGTGTAGACACGCCATTCCTGACATCTCCTGAGAAAGTCTCATATTACTATACGACGCCCTGCAACGGCTTACGCATTTCGAATCTCTTAAGTGCTTCCTTTTCTTGGGTCTTCTTCTGCCTTTTTCGGCATCCGGAATCATCTCGTCACGGCATTCGGACGGCATCAACACCAGTCGGACGCATCAGAGGTTCCGAAACCAGGAAGGGTGTCTGCCGGGCGGCCGCCAACGCCTGAACTGAGGACCCGGGTGGGTCTTTATGTGGGCGTCCAGACCCCTGGACGCCCCCATTCTTTTAATTTATTTTTCAAAGCCCAAAACCAAATAAAAAATAATATATTAATGGAGGCGTCCAGGCCCCTGGACGCCTCCATAAAAACAAATATAAAAAATTAAAATGCCAGTTGGCATAAAAAACAAAACACAAATAATAATAATATTTTTTTTGGAGGCGTCCAGGCCCCTGGACGCCTCCATCAACTCACCCACGGGTGCCCGCCCACCGAACGACGGTTTGTCGTGTGTGAAAGAATCCAAATTATGGAGACGTCCAGCCGGCTGGACGCGCCCATTTCCAAATCACGGGTCGCCGCTCCAAAACCACACGTTGTGCCAAACCGCGTGTGTCTTTCGGTGGAGTTCGGTGGATGTTATAGAGGTGTCCGGGACCCTGGACGCCCACAAGAAAATATTCAAAAAAAAAGAATAAAAAAGAATAAAATATTACTTCGGCCCTGATGGAGGTGTCCAGGGTCCTGGACGCCTCCACCCTCCGGAGCCCTATTAATAGAGGCCCACCCCCTCAGTTCTGATAGAGCTTCTAAGAGATCCGATAGGCTGCCGGAGCCCAGAGGCTACGGAGTCATTTCTAACCCGTGGGGTCTTTTGTAGGTGGAGGTTCTGCCGACTTCTCGGGTGCCCACGCTTGCGAGAGGAAGGTCGTCTTCATCCATCGCGCTTCCACGTCGTCCCTACGTTGTCGGAGCTCCGCCGAATTTCACCATCGGCACATCTAATAAGCCAATCCTTTCCTTTTCTTCGTAGTTCTTTTACATTCATCATCTTGCATCCTCTATCCCCCTTCATAAGGGCGCCTCTTCTTATATACTTCTTGCATCCATCATCTCATTTTCCTCCTACTCGAGTCCGAGAGGGGTTTAAAAGATAACACCAATCATGTGTATGTCTTGCCATCATTTCATTATTTTTATCGTAAGGATTTGAATACTACACCTTCATCTTTCTAATCCACTCGTTACTTATTTGTCGTTGTTTTGCAAGGGTACCCAAGGAAAGCCCTCTCCATCGGCCGGCCGAAGGGGGAGGAAGAAGCAACCCGCCATCTCCCGCTCTTGAGGTAGGCGCGATCACTTTCTTTATTTTTGGGTCTTTTAGCCCCTGGCGATCACATCTTATTCTCGAGGCCACGGCGAGTCACTTCCCCAATGGCCGTTTAAATTCCCGTTCTTATATTCTCTTTATATTCTGTTATATTCTGCTCATATTCTCGAGGCCGCGGTGAGTCACTTCCCCAATGGCTGTTTAAATTTCCGTTCTTATATGTTATATTCTTATCTATTCATATTCTCGAGGCCGCGGCGAGTCACTTCCCCAATGGCCGTTTAAATTCCCGCTCATATATTCTCTTTATATTTTGTTATATTCTTATCTATTCATATTCTCGAGGCTGCGGCGAGTCACTTCCCCAATGGCCGTTTAAATTCCCCTTCTTATATGTTATATTCTTATCTATTCATATTCTCGAGGTCGCGGCGAGTCACTTCCCCAATGGCCGTTTAAATTCCCGCTCATATATTCTCTTTATATTTTGTTATATTCTTATCTATTCATATTCTCGAGGCCGCGGCGAGTCACTTCCCCAATGGCCGTTTAAATTCCCGTTCTTATATGTTATATTCTTATCTATTCATATTCTCGAGGCCTGCGGCGAGTCACTTCCCCAATGGCCATTTAAATTCTCGCTCATATATTCTCTTTATATTTTGTTATATTCTTATCTATTCATATTCTCGAGGCCGCGGCGAGTCACTTCCCCAATGACCATTTAAATTTCCGCTCTTTATATTCTCCTTATATTCTGTTATATTCTTATCTGCTCATATTCTCGAGGCCGCGACGAGTCACTTCCCCAATGGCCATTTCAATTCTTGCTATCTAATTTCTACACCATTCCCGTCCCCCCGAGGCCGCGGCGAGTCACTTCCCGCTATGGCCGTTTAACCCCCATATCTTGCTATATTACATTTGTCCCGCTCGCCCCGCCGGAGCAATCTCCCGTGGTGGCCCCTTCTCTTTTCTCTTATTTATGTGTTGCAGCAAACAAACAGGAGCCCGCGCGCTCCGCGTCTTCTTCGCTCCCCGAACCGCGTGACGTCGCTCACAGATTGGCGATCACGGTGGGACTTCTACTACTTCCTTTTGGCTACCCTTGCAAGTTCGGCACCGTCCGTGCCTCTCCACCTTGGCGCCCTCGCGCGCCCCCGTTGTGCTCACGGCAGCACTGTCAGTTGTGATTGGTTGGGTGTTTATTATATGTTTATTATTTCTGTTATTTTCTTACTCTATATCTCTGTCAGCATTCCATTGCATACATCCATCCCTCTTTTATATCCTTTTTCATTTTTTTTAAGGATCACCCTTTCCCGGTGAAGGAAGGACTCTCCGTTTGAGACTTCCTCTCAACGGACTAGAATCTTCTCCACTGGGACCTCCGTAAGCCCCCGACATCGAAGAATCTCCTCTTCGTTCACTGGGCTGGTTGTACCATTGAAGTTCCCCGGAGTTAGTCATCCATTCGTGGTGAGACGAGAGACCCTAGCTAACACGGCGGTGAAACAAAAATAAACTAGGGTCCCTATTTTGTGTGAACTTCGGATCTCGCTAAAAACACAAAAAAATCATCAAAATCAAAACACAAAAAAGGCGTAAAGGCATCCACTTGTTTGATAATCTCTGCTACCTGCTTGCTAGTGTATGTTTTTACGTTCTGAGAAAACTGTGAGCATGGCTCACGAGTCTTTTGAGGAGAACCACCCTAGTCGTGGTTTGTCAACCGACCCGCGAGTCTATGCTATGGACTCGGGTCCTTCTCATGAGCCCTCGCATGAGGTGCAGGTTATTGCAGGGGACACATCCCCACCACAGGATATCTCTTCCTTACTGGGCGTCCTCGCCAACACAGAGCTTACCTCTGAACAGCTCCGGGCCTTCCAGGTCATTCTGAAGAGGAAATCTGTTTCCCCCACGCCCCAGGAATCAACTCCGGCCATCACACCTCTCCAAGAGTCCGTGCAAGCCATTCCATCTCCTTCATTGGCGCAAGCCATCCAGTCTCCCTCGCTTCAAGGATAAGCGAGCCAACAACCACCCTCATTCCAGTTCCCGTCACAATCTCAAACTCCCGTTGTTCCCCACATACCGCTTCAGCCAGGGCCAACTGTCGGTGGTCCGACAGCTCCCTCTCATTCGGGGTTCCCCCCTCAAGTCTCCAGGAGACAGTTTCTCCCCCAGTGGCAAGTGCCACCTTCACCTCCAGAGGAGCTCGCCCAATCGCTCCTCAATAGGTTCAATCGCATGGACGAGCAGTTTCAAAATCTGAGAAGAATGGTGGACGTGAAAGCCACCCCGGAGGTTGCTTTGCCAATCCTTCCCGTCATTCATCTTCCTCCCTCCGAAATGCCCACGTACCGCAGATACAATGGTACCGGCAGCCCCTTCATTCACCTCAAGGATTTCATGTATGAGTCCTCCTATTGGCAAAACGATCAGAGGTCCCTGGCATACCTCTTTCGAAGATCATTGGATGGTCCCGCGCTTGAGTGGTTCTATTCCTTGGAGCCCCGCGAGGCCGAGAATTTTGAAATAGTCCAGAGAATGTTCTTGCAGAAATATAGGGATAGGGTCAGTCCCTCACTCTCCATTACCGACCTAGTGGCCGAAAAGATGAAGCCCGACGAAGATTTTGTCCGCTATGCTGATAGATGGAGGTCTCTGGCGGAAAGAATAAGGGATACCCTCTCCGAGCCCGAACAAGTGAAGATGATTGTGTCTAATGCAACCCCATAGTTCAGACACGTCCTGGCCATGAATAAACTTACTACAATGGAGGAACTCTATGAAAGGGCCCGGTACATCCAAACCCAGTTAAAAGACTCCCCCATTATGAATATGTTTGAGTCGTCGAAGCCCAAAGTGATCAGAAAGACAGGCGCTGGTGTCCCAGGCGGAGCCACAGAAGGGGTCGTGACAAATGAGCAAGTGGGTGCGGTCAACAATGCCAATTATGCAGTCAACCCAAGTCCTCCACAAATGCCCCGACTTCCCCTCCAACCAGGTCCTTTCCCTCTTCGTCCTCCACCCCAAAATAATCCACCTCAGGATAATATGCCTTCATTACGTCAACCCTAGCAACAACAACCACAACCTCAGCAACAACAACCACCGCTTCAGTACAACCAAGTTCCACCCCCGGGGAACTATGGTCCCCAACAGCAACAAAGGAGGCCGGTCGGTCCCAAGAGAGCCTACTATCCACCATTGCCAGAAACCTTAGCAGACATTTTTAATGCCCTCATGGCATCAAACCAACTCGCCCTATCTAGAGAAAGGCCCGTGTGGCCCCCGAATGTTGATACCTCCAAATACTGCGTCTACCACAGGCAGCCAGGACACACAGTAGATTACTGCTTCCATTTCAAAGATTACATCCACGATATGAATGATGAACATCAAATAGATTGGGATGAAATGAGACGATACGTCGCCGCTCTCAAGGCTAGGAGACCTCCTCATAGGCCATAGCAGCAGTTACAACAGCAGCAGCAACAGCAACCACAACAACAACAACAGCCTCAGCAGGCCCCACAACAACAGCCCAACATGGGCATAATCCAGAATCCATTACCGGAGCACCAACAGTCCAATCATCAGGTTAACCCCATCTCCTCCTTCCCGGAAGTCGGGAGAGAGCAGGTGTGGCACCAGGAAAGTACCTCCATTCTTTCTACCGCCAATCCTATCATCACGCAACACCCTTGCCTTGCCCGGGTAGCACCTCTCTCTCATCAACCCGCGTCAGTATCGCTTTCACCATTTCCACTACCATTACGCCCTCTCATCCGTACCCCGATCCCCTATCAACCGACACTCTCCACTACGCCTTCACACCCTCTCATCTTCTCTCACTCCCCCACTTTACCATCCACCTCTACCACATTTACCCCTACGCCTTCTAAACCCCTTATCATCTGTCAACCATACATAACCCCGTCTTTCTCCACCGTATCCCCACTAATGCCTTCAAAACCACTCATTACCCATCACCCACCTCAAAATCATTGCCCGCTTCAAGCCCTACCCACTTCTACTTCGTCTCCACCTCCACCTTCCAGACCCCTTACCTTCATAATCCGCGCGATATCCCCTCTACCTCCACCATGCCTCCACCTAACAAACCCCTCATCAGAATCCCTGCTCCCGTCATCACCCCTGCTTCATCAACCATTCCTCCACCACTACCCCTCAAATCCCTTTTAAAAGCCACTGCTACCCCTACAGAGGTACAAAAGCCGCAGGCAATGGTGCTCCGGAGTGGAAGGATTTTCCATAGGGTTTTCCCCCACAACAGTCAGAATCCTGAGCAATCTCAGCCATAGAAGGATGATGGAGAACAACCAGAAAGAGCTATCCCTGGAACACAGTATGATCTATTGAAACACTTGGACAAGACGCCTGCTCGGATCTCCATCCTGGAGCTACTTCAAAGATCCACATCCCACCAGGCAGCCTTGATGGAATATCTTCAAAAAGTCATGGTTAATGAAGACCTCCCCGTGGAGAAGATTTTGACCGTCCTGACCCCAACAGACACACAACCGGCCATCATGTTCCACAACTACGAGCTCGCTCCCAAGGAAGCTCAGAAATATGCATTGTGCATTTCAATAAAAATTAATGGGGTATCCATAAACCCGTGTCTTGTGGACACGGGTGCGTCCATAAATGTGATCTCCATGGACACCCTTCAGTTGTGTGGGGTCAATAAGGAACAAATAAGACCTTCCTCGATCACGGTCACGGCTTATGACAATAGCAAAAGGCCGCCGCAGGGGATGATTATTCTGAAGGCAGAACTAGGCCCCATGTCAATTCCCATGGAATTCCATGTCCTCGACATGGACCCCACATTCAAGGCTATACTGGGTCGCCCTTACATCGAAGCCATGGACGCTGTGCCTTCCACCAACCATCAGTGCCTAAAGTTTCCTTACAATGGGAGGATTATTAAAGTGGTCAGTACACCTGTCCTTCACACAGTGGATGCTATCAACACCTCTCTGCCCTCTGTTTGGCCGTCTCATCGGCCCATATTGTCACTACTGGACGTACATGATTCATCTCACGTTCCACTAGCACCAAAGGAGCCGGTCAGGACAACCGCAACATCATATCTCCCTTTTCACTCCAAAGGTTGGGAGATTATGAGGAACATCGGCTACCAACAGGGTAAAGGTCTGGGTGCACAGTTACAGGGTAGGCTCAAACCGCCAAAGGAAATTAGGCCGAACCGCAGGTTTGGCCTAGGCTTCAAAGGACCGTTCAAGGCGGGTTGGAAGCCCCTCACATGGACTGTATCAAACCACTTCAACAGAGGGCCCGTTGTTCAGATGGGAGATTACCCACGAGAAGCATATGGGAGATCACATGTTGTATATTTGGCTGAAAAATGTCCGAAGATCACCAAAAGAGGCAAGATCAAAGATCCGGAATGCTAGTGGAACAAATGGTTCGACATACGGGACATTTCCATTGCACTGGAAAGGATGTTCTCATCTCCGCAGCTTGAAGGACCACCATTGATCTCCGAAATACCAGAGAATATTATCACTCTTGCCAAGGTTCCAAACTATACTCGTCCTCGCCAGAAGGACCCTGTCATCAACGGATCTTCATCCGTCCTCAACATTACCGTCGACGGCTCATTAGCCGCCATCTTCTCCATCCACTCGTCTCAGCCTTTGCTGATATTTTCTTCCTGGGCCAGACAGTTGTCTGATGATCTTCCCAAGTCCCCTTCTTTGCTTACATACCTACGCGGGCTTTTCAACCCACGCCAGGTCTTCAACCATGATCTGCTCTATGAGCCTCACAATCCTCTAGCCATAACCACTTTTCTCTCTCCTCTAATCTCTTTTCACTGCTTTGTCATTAAAAATGAAAACGAAAAAAAAATATCAATTTTCAAACTCCCCAACAACACATCTTCGTTGAGGAAACCTCCTACATCTCCCACGGGTGCGTCCCGCCCTGCGGACCACCCGTCCAAGGTCCGATGAGCGACCTTTCCTACCCCTCCTCTGAGGGGTATTCTCCTGTACATTCTACACCATCCTCTTCGTCTTCCTCTTCTTCTGTAAATATTGTCAGTCAATCTAGGAATGATAGGTCAAGGGTGGTACCTAGGAAGAAATCCAAGGGTAGGCAGATCCCTCGTCGATTCCTTCTAGATTTAGCCGCCAGATGTCAGGCCCTTCTTGCCATCCCCCAGTTGTTAGAAAATCCCATCCAGCTACCGGAAATAGAATGTGAGGGCGACAGTGCATTTGATGAAGGGTATGGAGTCTACGAGATCACGGATGAAGAATACCCCACTGAAGATGAGGGTGAAGAATATGAGGATGCGGCGGGCGCATACGCTAGTGGAATGAGGAGATTCGACGAGCCGTCAACCGCCGTAGAAGAATCCACCAAAGAAGTCAACTTGAGAACTGAGGAAGACCCTAGGATCATCCTCATAAGTGACAACCTACCACCCTCTGAAGAAGAGGCATTAATTGAGGTTCTCACGGAATATAAGGACACGTTTGCATAGAGCTACGAGGATATGCCGGGTCTAGATTCAACCTTGGTCGAACACCGTTTAACCCTAAAACCAGGGACCGTCTCAGTAAAACAAAGGTTAAGGCGTTTCCACCCTCAGATGGCTTTGAAAATGAAAGAATAGGTCGATAAGCTCCACAAAGCCAGGTTCATTAGAGTCGTTCTTTATCCTCAATGGGTGGCGAACATTGTCCCGGTCATGAAAAAAGATGAGAAAGTCAGGATTTGTATCGACTTCCGGGACCTTAACAGCGCGTGTCCAAAAGATGATTTTCTCTTACCTCACATTGATGTGTTGATTGATAACACGGCAGGCTACGAAACCCTCTCATTCATGGATGGATTTTCAGGATACAATCAAATTCATTTGGTAGAAGAGGATCCGAAAAAGACGTCATTCACTACCCCTTGGGGAACATATTGTTACGTGGTCATGCCGTTCGGATTAAAGAATGCTGGAGCTACTTACCAAAGAGCGATGATGGCCATATTTCATGACATGATGCACATATATCTAGAAGTGTATGTGGATGACTTATTGGTGAAATCAAGGACCAGGATGGAACATCCAGAAGTTTTGGCTAAGGTCTTGCAGAGGTCAAGGGAGTTCCAATTGAAAATGAACCCGAAAAAGTGTGTGTTTGGTGTGTCATCGGGTAAATTGCTGGGGTTCATTGTGAGTAAAAGAGGGATCGAGATAGATCCCGACAAAGCTAAGGCTATCAGGGATATGCCACCTCCCAAGAATTTGAGGGAAGTCCGAGGTTTAATCGGGAGGTTGCAGTTTATTCGTCGATTTATGTCCCAACATTCATAAAGGTGTAGACCTCTCTACGAGTTGACCAAGCCAGGAGTAGAATTCCACTGGAATACTAAATGTCAGAAAGCTTTTGAAGGGTTAAAGGAATATCTGGCTAGTCCACCCGTTCTCATTCTACCCAAACCAGAAAAACCTCTGATCCTTTACGTCTCAGTCTTGGATGACTCCGTGGGAGCCGTCCTCGCACAAGCTGATGAAGAAGGCAAGGAATGGGCAACCTATTACTTGTCCAAACTTCTCAATCCCTGTGAGCAGAAGTACACCGCCATGGAGAAAACCTGTGCTGCCCTCGTTTGGGTAGTGCAGAAATTGAAGCACTACTTCTTGGCTCATGAGGTCCACTTGATTGCTCGAATGAATCCTATCAAATTCCTTCTGCAGAAATCTGTCCTTACGGATAGGCTAGCGCGCTGATAAAGTTTTCTCTCTCAGTTCGACATCACCTACATCCAGCAAAAGGTGATTAAAGGCTATGCCATAGCCGAGCATCTCGCTCACCATCCTCTTCCCAAGTTCGATCACGTCCAATCAGAGTTTCCAGATGAGGAACTAATGTCCGTCAACCAATCAGATGAGCCAATGTGGACGCTATATTTTGATGGAGCTCTGAATTCTCAAGGGAGAGGAATCGGCGTCGCCCTCCTGTCGCCTGAAGGCCTCACATTCCCATTGGCATACCAGCTCAAATTTCTAGTTACCAACAATATAGCCGAATATGAAGCTCTTCTAGCTGGCCTAGAACTCGCCCATTCTTTTCGTATCATTGAGCTGCGAGTCGTAGGTGATAGTCAACTCATCCTTCGCCAGGTGCTCACTAAATATCGCACTCGCGATCCCAAACTCAAGCCATACCAAGAACTCACTGTTGGCTTTGCCAAACTGTTCACAAAACTGATCTTTGTTCATGTCCCTCGTCATCAGAATATTCTCGCCGATGCCCTCGCCTCGTTGGCATCATCCATAAGGTTCCCTCTAGGAAGATGGTTTGAGTCCATTTCCATCTACAAACTTCACGCCCCTGTAATCGATGTTGCTTCCTACGTAAATATCAAAGACAGGATAGCAAGGAAGATCCTGCAGGAAGATATCCTTGAGAAGAGGGAAATCATGTTGGCAGAGGCCGAAGAAGAACTGGCTGATGAAGAGAAACCAAGGTTCTATGAAATCGTCAAATACTGCCAAGACCAGTCTTATCCTGAAGGGGCCACCACAGAGGACAAGAAAGTCATAAGAAGGGTGGCTCAGAAATACACATTGGTTGGAGGTCTACTCTATAGGAGTAGCCTTACTGGTATTCTGTTAAGATGTCTTGGTGACGATGAGGTTTGGAAATGTGTAGAGGAGACGCACTTGGGTGTGTGCGGTGGCCACGTGAATAGTCAGATGCTCGCCAAGAAGATCATTCGCCAAGGCTTTTATTGGCCCACTATGGAAGAGGATTGTGCTGTCTATGTCCGTAGGTGTGTCAAGTGTCAACTTCACGCCGATAAAATCCATTCACCATCTTCCTCACTTCATCCAATATCCTCCCCGTGCCTTTCTCCATGTGGGCATTCGACATCATTGGTCCCCTAGGTGATCCCAATTCTCTCACCAAGCAGAAATCTTTCATCCTTACTACGACGGAACACTTCACCAAATGGGCCGAAGCCGAAGCTTACGCGGAAATCAAGGCGTCAACAGTCTGCAAGTTCATCATGAAGAACATCCTCACCAGATTCGGCGTCCCAAGCACAATCGTCACCGACAATGGGCCACAGTTCATTTCTCAGGACCTACAGGACGTCTGCAAAAGGTACGCAATTGCATTGCATCATTCATCACGTTATTACCCACAAGGTAAATGCCAAGCGGAGGCCACCAATAAAATATTTCTCAAAATCATCAAAAAAACCTGCGAGTCTAGTAACTTTTCAGACTGGCCAAAAAAACTTATCGAAGCCCTATGGGCCTATCGCACTTCAATCCGTACCCCCACCGGGCAGACTCCATTTGCCCTTACTTATGGTATGGAAGCGGTAGTCCCGTATGAGACTCTGATCCCTTCTCTCAGGGTACAATTGGACGAGGAATTTCCCCTCGACGATCGTCGTAATTCACTCCTCGCCCAGTTGGAACTCTTGGATGAGAAGCGGCTGGCCGCTGCCGAACATGCGCGTGTGTATCAAAATAGACTCGCTCGCTTTTACCAAAAGAAAGTCATTGAGAGAAAATTCAAAGTCGGTGAGATGGTCGTAAAAAGAATTTTTGTCAAACCTGGAGGGCCGTGTTCTAAGCTCCAACCCAATTGGGAAGGACCATTTGTAATTCAAGCCGTGTACCCTGGGAACGCCTACAAGCTAGTCAACGCCGAAGGGACCGAGTTATCCCACCCTTGGAATGGGCTTTATCTTAAGAAATACTACCCTTAGCACAAAACAAAAAAAATGATGAAAAGATAAAAAACATCAAAAATAAAGAAATATGGAAAACCACTAAAAATATGGAAAATTCAAAATGCCAATGCCTGGTGGTCACCATGTAGTCAAGTCACTGCATCTAACCTTCATGATAGGATAGGGTCCCATTAAGGCTTGGTAGGCACCGGGTCTTGGTTTGCCAGAACCGTGGAGATCCCTGTCCGGCCACGTCGGCCTATGCTCGCTCGAAGGAAGCTAACATGTGCTCACTTATGTTTTTTATTCAAAAAAAGTCGGTAGCATCACCTACGGTGGGGCCCGACCCAGAAGATCTCCGGAAGCTGTAATCTTTATTCTTTTCTCTTCGACCAAATGAGACAGTCGGTGCCCTTAAAACGCTGAGCATGAGAAACCGAAACTCAAACCCCAAGGGCAAGAGTAGGATCCATTTCCTCGAGCATCGATCAGAGCACGAGAAGAGGGCAGTGTCCCCGCAGGCATACGAAAGGGAGCCCACAAACGTCAAATGACTATATCTCCCTCACAAAAAGAAATACAAAATCAAAATCAAGAGCTTGGTCGTGACCGTGCCTGATGCGATAAATGGAACCCCTCAAAGTAAAAGTTTGAATCCACAAAAAGGGGGGGCTATGTAATGTAAATGCTCAAGATTTGGTCCGAAGTTGTCAGAAAGGAAAGAGTTAATGGGCCCTTATTCGCTCTCCGGGTTAACGGCTTTGCCGGTCCTCTCAGGAGGTTTATCCCCTACACTCTTCCTTCTCCCTCTAAAGATGAAGGTTCGATGGAGTTTCTGAAAGGTGAAAACTGCCCAGGGTCTGCGACCTTATTTTAATATACACATTTGGTTGCCTACTTTGAAAAGCAAAAAGCTATCGCTGCGAAGGAGTCTCCGTGTTTCTGGCTGGTCAAGACCCCCGTTTACCACCTTGATGTCTTCTTGCTTAACCTTGGGCTTAGGCCAATGCAAGCGCGTCACCTATGGGTGCGACGGCGTCTGATTCCGGGTCAGCGTCGCGCGGTTGGTCATTGGGGTTCCAGGGTGTTCCATCATATACCATCTAGAGTTGTGAGGAAACAGACTCGGGTCGGGAAAATCTCTTACCTCAAACACCTTTTGGGTGAATCCCTGTGGTCGGAAGCGACTGGGAGCCCAAGCATGGCATGACGGTATTGTCATCAGGGTAAGTCTTAGCCGGCGGGATCATCATTCGAGGGGTCTAGAGGGCCAAATCAACCTAGATGTGCACTTAGGATACCTGGGAGGTTAGTAAGAAACCCCTGTTCTCACGTAGGTTAGGTGCCATTTGAGTGCTTGCCGGGCGTTAGCAACAAAAAAATTGAAATGATAAAAATAACAAAAAAGAAAAAAAAATAAAATGTACATATTTGCAAACAAAAAAAATCTTTTTTATGATAAAACAAAAAAAGTGCCAAATATAAAAAATAAAATAAATCAATTTTGCATGATTGCATTTGCGTGCAGCATCTCACTTTTAATATCGCTTGCATTCGTGTGCTTGCCTGTCACATTTATCATCACCGCATCTTTCCCTTGCCTTCGCTAAATAAAGGTTTGGCCCTTTGACCAGTTTTCAAGGATAGTCACAGTGACCATTTGCTTATTGAGCAAGGGGCCAAGTCAGAATAGAAATTCTGATTTGTTTGTTTCAGTGATGTGTGCAGGGATTCAGGCAACAGAAGCAAAGGTGAAAACCAAACAAACCGAACCTTGCATTTTATTCCAAAAAAAACAAAAAAATTACATCAAGTTCCGCCCTCTCTCTCTGCATCACTCGTCCCACTACTCTCCGGGCAAAACGCTCTCAAAGGTGCTACCCAACTACGAAAAGTGGTACTCCTACCGCTCTGTACTCCCCTTCCTATTCCCACACCCCGGCGTTGATCCACGGAAGCAGCAGAGAAGCTACCAACACGAAAGCCACGCCCTCGTGCTCTTCGGTAGCGCTCCTCACCATCTCTCAGCCACTGTTCAGCAAGACCAAGGCTGAGTCGGAGTTCGAATAGTTGGGCCTCCATGGCCCTTCGTTCCTCCTTTTCAGTCAATATGTTGGCTCTTTCTCTCTCTGCGTCTCTTTCTTTCTCTGCACGTTCTCTCTCGCGGTCTTCCCTCTCCAACTGGAGAGTGATCCTCAGTTCCACGACATCCCTAAAGGAGTCGTCATCAGGATGACGCCGTAGTTCCCTCTCCAGTTCTGCTATCCTAGCCTCCTTCTGCGCAGCTTGGGCAAGCGCTTCTTCCGTCTCCTTTTCCTGCCGAGTGTACCATCTCAGATACGCGATAAGGCGTAAACAAAGAGAACTCAACACTGAAACTTTTACCTATATATAGAGCATCCCTTCTGCCTCCGCAGCACGCTGCGTGGCGTGAGCAAGTTGCTCATGAAGCAAGTCAAGTTCTGAGGTGGGAATCCACAAGCTGGAAGAGGCACCACCTACTCCCATCGCCGGGGAAGCTACGCCAATCTGAGCATGCTACGACCGCGTGAATTAGCAGCCAACATCTGAAATCTGCGGTTCTAATTAGGAACGCACTGTACACCTACCAAGGCGCTTGTAGCTCCGCGGGCATCGCCCAACCGTTGCTCCATCTCTGCCAAGCGAGTTCATAAAGTCGCTATCATCGTATCACGGATATCCTGCAGCCATACGAGTCAGCATTTCCACCAGAAAGCCAAAAAAAGGAATAAGAAGAAAAGAGAAAAAGGGGAAACCTACCTCCATAAATCCCCGGGGTTAGAACCGCTCTGCGTACCTTGTCTTGTATAGACGCAGGTAATCCTCGCTATCCCGTGCCTGCGATTCTACAATCGTGCCACCCCGTTGCCAGTCTTCATACTGTTCAGGGAACCGCACGCGCCAGTCAATGCAGGTCGCCGGTCCTCGCGTCTTTCTCCCGACACGAGGTAGCGCAGCCGTATCCACCCATTCCTGAGCCAGTCCCAAAGTCCTCATAACCAATCGTAGCCGAAGCGGCTCGATTTCATTCAGGCAGTGCATCCACAGTTTCCGTCCGAACCGGGCACGACTTGCTAGAACCCACGGCTGGTCGGCATCGACCATGTCTGAGTAGGGTCTCCAGTTTACCATCGCTGCAGGGAACTCCTGTAGCTCCCGCCTTAGCACCATCAGTTGGTAGGTTAGGGGTGCCGCACTCATGATGGGTTCCCACCGCCTGGCTAGCGGCACCATCGCGGGTCGCCAATGATGTGCTCTCCCCATGGGGAGGTAATAATAGCTCCACAGCTGCTCGGCGCAGGTCATCAGTACCTTGCAAAAACACAAAAAAAAATACAAAATAAGGAAAACCAAAAATACCTAGATAAATGGTGTAAAACCACTCACAGCCATCTCACGATCCGCTTCTTGGAACAGGCCTGCAAACAAGTGCGCCAGCATGGCAGCCCCCCAGGCGTAGTACCCTACTCTTTCAAGGTCTGACAGCAGCTCCAGGAAGCGACATTGGATACCGTCCCCTTTCGAGCTCAGTACCAATCTCCCCAAAAGGAAGAGAAGAAATCTCATCAAATCTATGTTGCATCTTTCCCAGTTGCCGAAATCTGTGCAGTACACGGCACGAAATCCTATTTCCATCCTTTCCATGAACTCTTCTGAGGATTCATCATCCCGCCAACGAGTGTCGGTGAGCCCTAATGCATCCATGAGGGACGGCCTAGCTACCGACCTATTTTTCCGACCATCTAGGTCCAAACCCAGTAGCTTCCGAGCACCTTCTCGGTAATCCGCATAAGTGACCCCGGTCACTGCCTCGCTCTCCACCTTCAGGCTTGTGATCCGGACCACATCCTCCAAGCTGGGCACCATGTGCTCCCAGGGCATCTGGAATGCCCGACTCACTGGGTCCCATCTCTCACACAAGGCTTGGATCAGGACCAGGTCGAGCTGGATCGGCTCGATCCGAAGAAAGGCACCAAATCCCATCACGTCTAGCCTGGCCTTCTAAAAATCTGGGAGACCCCTGTATGCGGCCACTGCTAACTCCCATGAAATGTGTGATTTCATCACACTCTGTGCGTACATAAGAAATAGAGAAGGGTGTTGTCAAGAGGAAGGAAGAAAGAATGAGAAAAGGGCAGGAAAGCTCAGCTTACGAGTTGTGATTGGGCCCTTCGCTAAAGTGCCCTTCGAGGTCCGAAAGCCTCCTGGAACTACTACCACTGGACCTGCTTCTCTTCGAGGAGTGGGAAGATTCGCCCTCCATCCAACTCTCGAATTTTGAACTCCTCCTCTCCCGTGAGAACTTGTGCCCCTCGAGTTAGCTCTCGATATACCTGGGAGGATAAAAGGGACAAGAACTTATAGAAATGGAAGGAGTGCAGGCCAAGATTGCGTCCATCACCTTTAATGATAGCCCTCGCGATGAGGCACCTACCATGCGGTCCCGTGTGTCACTTCACCGCTCGCACAGGGTGATTGATTGGACGAAGAATATGACGACTAGCCCCCTATGTTGTCTAGGGATACTCTATCATGTTTTGGAGGACGTCCGCAAAATTTGACACAACATACGGGAAAAGGGACTAGGGCCGTCATTATTGACTTCGACGGCAGATTCCCGTGGAAAATGGTCACAACAAGACGTGATTCTCCGCTTGGGGTGGAGTCTCGACAGACCCATCACATGGGAACAGCGCAAAGGAGAAGAAGTGTAGGGAAGAAGGAATGCACAAGAGAACAAACAAGCAGCAGAAATCAAATCACTCCATTCATAATTCTACATCAGCTGTCATAAACACTACAATCATAGAGAGGAGGCGGGTCCACTAGCTCGCCAACTCTTGCCATTATTTTCATGCTCATCCCTCTAGGCGTCCCTCTCCTCTCCCCTGAGGTGAGGGTCCTCAGAAGCCTCCGGGATCCCCGTGCAGTAGCACCCGCCTTGCCTCATGGCACCGGCTCCACAGCAATGACTCGCTGCTCCTCCCCTGGCGTGGCAAAGAAGCCACTAGCGGCAAAGCGACCAGACTGGCGCAGTCGCTCCCCGAACTCTCGCGCTCTCTCGTAGCGCGTCTCCATCCCTCCTAGCCTCTGCACGACGGCCTGAAGGCCCAGCTGGAGCTCCCTCACCTTGGGCCTCCAAGGCCCTCCTCTCGGTCTAATCCCATTATCGCTCGGACCTTCTCTCGGCTTTCTCTCTCTATGCCTCTCTCCTCATCATCTGCAGAAGAACCCTTAACTCCAGGATGTCTGGAGAAGGTCTCTCCTCACCGCGATGTCGCAGGTCTGCTACAGTCGCCACCCAGGCATCACGCTCCTCTTCCGCCCGGGCAGCCCGAGCCACCGCACCAGCAAGTTGCTCCCGAAGGGAGGCAATCTCGAGAAAAGGGGCTGAGGAACTGGAAGATGCGCCGCCAGCCACTCCCACCATCGTTGTCTGCTGGGCACGCTGGAACGAACAAACAACAGCCGTCAGCTAAGCTCTACATTTAAAAATAGAAAATGCAGCACTTAGCTTACCAGGAGCGACAGTTCCTGTTGAGTGGCGGCCAGCTGCCGCCTGACCTCGGCTAATTGGGCACGCGACCCGTCGACTTCGCGCGTATCCCCGGCTTGTGGAAGCCCCGCATAACTCTCTCTCTGCTGCCGCAGGAAGTCGGCACTGTCCTGCACCAATACGCTCCCTTGCTGTCCAGGGAGACGTATGCGCCAATCCTCGAGCTTCGCCTTGCCACGACTCTCCTTCCTGATGCGGCTCAGCTCGTCTACACTCGCCCACTCATCGGCCAGGCCCAGAGTCCTCGCCATGTCCTACACCAAGAAAGAAGGACCTAGCATCATAACAAAGAACGCGTCCCCTGTCTGGGACGCGTCCATCATTTGAGTGCAACACTCGCCGAACCCTTTCCCCCCTCGCGCGGCTCGCTTCAAAACTCAAAGTGGATCAAAAGAGGAAGAGATCGGAGGACCTACCAGACCGTGTTCACCTCCCTCCGCGACATCGGGCCCCTCGGGTCCCTCGGGGGCCCGAAGCGGCCCTTCCTCCTCCATGGATGCCGTTTCGTGCTTTGGCGCGTCCCTCCTCAGGCGAGGGGTCCCGCGTCCCTCTCCACCTTCGCCGTGGTCCAGACCACCGAAATCCATCGATTGAGGGGAAGAAGATAAAGACGGGCGAGTGAGTTTCGGCGGAAGGCGGGCTCATTTGCGGGTAAGGCACGGGAGAAGAAAGGCCACCCGTCGCTTTAAATTTGAATTCGAGGATTAAGACGCGTCCTCGCGCCTAGACGCGCCCAAAAAAAAAGGGAGAAAGGAAACAGAATCCCCCCGTGCAAAGCATAGTTCCCCGCTATTCAGGGTAAGGTCTCGTGGAGCGTGCCTCGAAGGAAAACTCAGTGCAAAGAAGAAAGTGTGGGAGAGAGAAAAGTACACACAACACAAGAAAGCCATTTTCATTTCATATAATAGCCGAAAGTACATCATGCAGTAAGGAGGGTGGAGTGTACAAGCAACTCTCTAACTCTCGCCATCACCCTCCTGGTCATCTCTCTCCTCCCTCCTCTGACGGGGATCCCTAGGGGGCCTCTGCGACCTCTATGAACCCTGAGAAGCCGTGCTCGCCTCGCCCTGCGGTGGCACCCCAGCCTCGAAGGCACGACGACGCTCCTCGATCGAAGAAACCAGATAGCTGCCCATGGAAAAAGAACCAGACTGACGAAGTCGCGCCCCGCGTTCCTTCGCCCTCTGGTACCGCTCCTCGCTCTCTCGAAGCCTCCCCTCCGCCATGCAGAGACTCAATCGGAGCTCCATCAGCTGGGCCTCCAGAGCCCTCCACTCGTCCCAGCCTTGCAGTCGCTCTGCCCTCCTGTCCTCTCTCTCTCTCTCTCTCTATCTTCTCTCTCTCTCTCTCTCTGCCCTCTCTCTCCCTCTCCTCTCTGTCTCGCGTCGCCTCCCTCCTCGACAGTTCGAGGGCGATCCGTAAATCCAGCACGTCACGAGGGAGCTCCTCAGCCTCCCGTCGCCGCTCCTCCTCCAACTCCACAATTCGGGCGTCACGCTCTGTCACCCGAGCATCGCACTCCTGCTCGGCACGAACAGCACACGCCAGGGCCTCTCGGATCTCGGCCACCTGTTAAAGTACGCATACATCGTAAGAGAGAGGTGAAGGATGAAAGAGTAACTAGAGGAGGGTCAGGGCCAAGTAGGCACTCACTCGAGCCTCGCGATCGCGCTCGGCCTCCTCAGCCCGGGCCACCTCGTAGGCCAGCTGCTCCTGAAGCGCAGAAATCTCCGGAGGAGGGCCCCACGAACTGGAACCCGCTCCACCAGCCGTCCCGGCTGCTGCTGCCTGGTGGGCCCACTGAAACACGGGGCAAACGGCAGTCAGGGGCTAAGCATCGAAATCCAGGTCACAAGAAATGCATTGCATAGACTCACCAGGATCTCCAACTCCTGTCGGATGGCCACCAACTACCGCCTGGCGTCTGCCAGCTGGGCCCGCAGGTCAGCAATCATGTTGTCACGAGCATCCTATATTGCACATAAGTTAGTGCCACATGCATATACATATAGAGGGTGAAGCATTTTCATTTCACTTACCCCTGCCATACCACCAAGGAAGAGGCGGTCCCCGTACGTAGCCCGGTACCGTCTCAGGTAATTAGTACTATCCTGTACATGGGACACCACTGGGACCCCACCCTACTGCCAGTCCTGGTACTGTGCCAGGAAGCGCGTACGCTAGTCCACAATCTTCGCCTTCCCCTTGGTCTTCCGCCCGATGCGGGCCGGCTCATCTACATCAACCCACTCCTAGGCTAGCCCCAACGTCCTCATAAGCAGCCTCAGCCGAAGCGGCTCGATCTCGTTCAGGCAATGGACCCACACGTCCCGCCCGAAACGAGGAAGACCCGCTACAACCCAAGGCTGGCCAGCGTCGCCCATGCCCAGGTAGGGTCTCCACACCACCTGCATCACCATACATACATCATGTTAGTTACCATTCAGTCACATGCATAAAAACATAAAAAATCATACGCATCATACCATGGCCTCGGGATACTCGCTCAGCTCCCGACGAAGTGACGCCAGCTGGTAGCTGTGTGGTGCTGCTACCACGGCCGGCCTCCACTGTCGCGCTAGAGGAACGGCTCTCCTGTTCCCCTGCCTGGCCCTCCCCATCGGGAAATAGTAATAGCTCCACACCTACATCCATCATACATCATTAGCACGAGTGATTGCATATTTAACTACGGTAAAATGCATAAATAAATTGTGTACCTGGAGAAAAGGTGCGAAGCTGCTGACTGTCGTCTCCCTCTCTGAAGTCTGGGAGAGATCAGCAATCAAATGGGCAAGCAGAGCCGCTCCCCACGCGTAGTGCCCCACTCTGTCAAGGTCCGCCAGGATCCTGAGGAAGCGGCAGTGGATGCCATCCCCCTTCATCCCCAGTAGAAGGCGGCCCAGGAAGAAGAAAAGAAACCTCCGGAGGTCTAGATCCACTAGCTCCCGCTCGCTCGGGTCCTGGGTGAAAGCTGCACGGGCATCTCCCTCCAGTCGTGCCAGAAAATCCGCTCCAGTGTCGCTAACCCGCTGGCGCGGGTCACCGAATCCGAGGGCCTCCATAATCTCCACTCGGCCGACTACCCTGCTATCTCTATCAGTCACGCTCGTCTCTAACCACAGCAGGTCCAGGGCACTCTCTCGGTAGTCGGGGTAGGTGACCCCACTGACCCCGCTTTGGCGCGTACCATCCCCCTTGATCCGAGCTACGTCTTCAAGCGTCGGCACCATGTGCCCCCAGGGCATCAGAAACGCCCGGCTCGGCGCGTGCCACCGCTCCCTCAATGCCTGGATAAGAGGAAGGTCGAGTCGGAGGGGCTCGATCCTAAGGAAAGCTCCAAAACCCATGGCGTCCACACGCGCCCTCTGGAAGTCCGGCAGCCCACGGTATGCTGCCACCACTAGGGACCAGCTGATCCGGCCCTTCATCACGCCCTGCACACCACAAAACCAACAGGGCAACACATCAACAGCATGGATAGTAGTAAACAATAACACTGTATATGCTACTTATTTATTTTTTATTTTATTTTATTTTTTTAAAAAAAAATAAAAAAATATTTATGTTTTCTTAGAGGCGTCCAACCCCTTGGACGCCTCCTCTTTATTTTCTTTATTTTCTTTTTATAAAAAACCAAAAACAAAAACAAAAATAAATAATATATATATATATTATCATGGAGGCGTCCTAAGTCCTGGACGCCTCCTTATTTTTAATCCTATTTTATTATTTATGTGAATAAATAAATAAATAAAAAGAAAAAAAAGAAAATGTGGAGGCGTCCAGGCCCCTGGACGCCTCCTTCCCTCACTCACCGGCCCTCACCACACGGCCTCTCGTCCGCCTATCCAGCCTATTAAACCAACAGATTGAAGTTCCGAAGGGCTTACCGGGTCGTGATCGTCCTCTCCCGCGTCGCCAGCGTCTACTGCAGCCTCTACGGCCAAAGGAGGAGCCTCCTCCTCCACGACAATCTCCTCCGCCGCAGTAGCCTCCTCGGCATCATCCCTCAGCCTCCTCGGATGACGAGCCCGTTGTACACACGCTATTCCTGACGTCTCCTGAGAAAGTCTCATATCACTATACAACGCCCCGCGACGGCTTACGCGTTTTGAATCACTTGAGTGCTTCCTTTTCTTGAGTCTTCTTCCGCCCTTTTCGGCATCCGGAATCGTCTCGTCACGGCATTCGGATGGCATCAACACCAGTCAGATGCATCAGGAGGTTCCGGAACCAAGAAGGGTGTCTGCCGGGCAGCCGCCAACACCTTGTCCGAGGATCCGGGTCGATCTTTTTGGGGCGTCCAGGCCCCTGGACGCCCCCATGCTTTTAATTTATTTTATTTTATTTCTCAAAGCCTAAAATCAAATAAAAAAATAATATATTAATGGAGGCGTCCAGGACCCTGGACGCCTCCATAAAAACAAATATAAAAAATTAAAATGCCAGCTTTGGCATAAAAACAAAACATAAAAATAAAAATAATATATTTATGGAGGCGTCCAGGCCCCTGGACGCCTCCATCAACTCCCTCACGGGCGCCGCCCACCGAACGACGGTTTGTCGTGTGTGAAAGGATCCAAATTATGAAGACGTCCAGCCAGCTGAACGCGCCTATTTTTGAATCACGAGGCGCCGCTCACAAAACCACGCGTTGTGCCAAACCGCGTGCGGCCGTCGGTGGGGTTCGGTGGACCTGTTGGAGGCGTCCGGGGCCCTGGACGCCTCCACAAAAATATTCTGAAAAAATAAATAAAAATAGAAAAAAATATTAGTTCAGCCCTAATGGAGGTGTCTAGGGTCCTGGACGCCTCCACCCTCTGGAGCCCTATAAATAGAGGCCCACCCCCTCAGTTCTGGAGGAGCTTCTAAGATATCCGATAGGCTGCCGGAGCCCAGAGGCTGCGGAGTCATTTCTAACCCGTGGGGTCTTTTGTAGGTGGAGGTTCTGCCGGCTTCTCGGGTGCCCACGCTCGCGAGAGGAAGGTCGTCTTCATCCACCGCGCTTCCACGTCGTCCCCACGCTGCCGGAGCTCCGCCGGATCTCACCCTCGGCTCCTCCAATAAGCCTTTTCTTCCCCTTTTTCTCCATAGTTCTTTACATTCATCATACTGCATCCTCTATCTCCCTACATAAGGGCGCCGTCTCTTGCATACTTCTTGCATTCATCATCGCATTTTCCTCCTACTCGAGTTCGAGAGGGGTTTAAAACAACACCAAACAGGTGTGTGTCAGGTCACGATCTCGTTACTTTTATTGCAAGGAATTGTTACTACACTGCCATTTTCTAATTCCGTTCGTTTATTGTCTACTGTTTTGCAAGGGTAACCAAGGAAAGCCCTCTCCGTCGGCTGGCCGAAGGGGGAGGAAGAAGCAACCCGCCATCTCCCGCTCTTGAGGTAGGCGCGATCACTTTCTTTATTTTGGGGTCTTTTGGCCCCTGGCGATCACATCTTGTTCTCGAGGCCGCGGTGAGTCACTTCCCCAATGGCCGTTTAAATTTTCGTTCTTATATTCTCTTTATATTCTGTTATATTCTGCTCATATTCTCGAGGCCGCGGCGAGTCACTTCCCCAATGGCCGTTTAAATTCCCGTTCTAATATGTTATATTCTTATCTATTCATATTCTCGAGGCCGCGGCGAGTCACTTCCCCAATGGCCGTTTAAATTTTCGTTCTTATATTCTCTTTATATTCTGTTATATTCTGCTCATATTCTCGAGGCCGCGGCGAGTCACTTCCCCAATGGCCGTTTAAATTCCCGTTCTTATATGTTATATTCTTATCTATTCATATTCTCGAGGCCGCGGCGAGTCACTTCCTCAATGGCCGTTTCAATTCTTGCTATTTAATTTCTGCACCATTCCCGTCCCCCTGAGGCCGCGGCGAGTCACTTCCCGCTATGGCCGTTTAACCCCCATATCTTGCTATATTACATTTGTCCCGCTCACCCCGCCGGAGCAATCTCCCGTGGTGGCCCCTTCTCTCTTCTCTTATTTCTGTGTTGCAGCAAACAAAAGAGGAGCCCGCGCGCTCCGCGTCTTCTCCGCTCCCCGAACTGCGTGACGTCGCTCACAGATTGGCGATCACGGTGGGACTTCTACTGCTTCCTTTTGGCTACCCTTGCAAGTTCGGCACCGTCTGTGCCTCTCCACCTTGGCGCCCTCGCGCGCCCCCGTTGTGCTCACGGCAGCACTGTCAGTTGTGATTGGTTGGTGTTTATTATATGTTTGTTATTTCTGTTGTTTTCTTACTCTATATATCTGTCAGCATTCATTGCATACATCCATCCCTCTTTTATATCCTTTTTTCATTTTTTCTAAGGATCACCCTTTCCCGGTGAAGGAAGGACTCTCCGTTTGAGAATTCCTCTCAACGGACTAGAATCTCCTACACTGGGACCTCCGTAAGTCCCCGACATCGAAGAATCTCCTCTTCGTTCACTGGGCTGGTTGTACCATTGAAGTTCCCCGGAGTTAGTCATTCCATTCGTGGTGAGACGAGAGACCCTAGCTGACACGACGGTAAAACCAAAATAAACTAGGGTCCCTATTTTGTCTGAACTTCGGATCTCGCACAAAAAAATCATCAAAATCAAAACAAAAAAAAAGGCGTAAAGGCATCCACTTGTTTGATAATCTCTGCTACCTGCTTGCTAGTGTATGTTTTTGCGTTCTGGGAAAACTGTGAGCATGGCTCACGAGTCTTTTGAGGAGAACCACCCTAGTCGTGGTTTGTCAGCCGACCCGCGAGTCTATGCTATGGACTCGGGTCCTCTCATGAGCCCTCGCATGAGGTGCAGGTTATTGCCTGGGACACGTCCCCACCACAGGATATCTCTTCCTTACTGGGCGTCCTCGCCAACACGGAGCTTACCTCTGAACAGCTCCGGGCCTTCCAGGCCATTCTGAAGGGGAAATCTGTTTCCCCCACGCCCCAGGAATCAACTCCGGCCATCGCACCTCTCCAAGAGTCCGTGCAGGCCATTCCATCTCCTTCATTGGCGCAAGCCATCCAGTCTCCCTCGCTTCAAGGACAAGCGAGCCAACAACCACCCTCATTCCAGTTCCCATCACAATCTCAAACTCCCGTTGTTCCCCACATACCGCTTCAGCCGGGGCCAACTGTCGGCGGTCCGACAGCTCCCTCTCATTCGGGGTTCCCCCCTCAAGTCTCTGGGAGACAGTTTCTCCCCCAGTGGCAAGTACCACCTTCACCTCCAGAGGAGCTCGCCCAATCGCTCCTCAATAGGTTCAATCGCATGGACGAGCAGTTTCAAAATCTGAGAAGAATGGTGGATGTGAAAGCCACCCCGGAGGTTGCTTTGCCAATCCTTCCCGTCATTCATCTTCCTCCCTCCGAAATGCCCACGTACCGCAGATACAATGGTACCGGCAACCCCTTCATTCACCTCAAGGATTTCATGTATGAGTCCTCCTATTGGCAAAACGATCAGAGGTCCCTGGCATACCTCTTTCGGAGATCATTGGATGGTCCCGCGCTTGAGTGGTTCTATTCCTTGGAGCCCCGCGAGGCCGAGAATTTTGAAATAGTCCAGAGAAGGTTCTTGCAGAAATATAGGGATAGGGTCGGTCCCTCACTCTCCATTACCGACCTAGTGGCCGAAAAGATGAAGCCCGACGAGGATTTTGTCCGCTATGCTGATAGATGGAGGTCTCTGGCGGAAAGAATAAGGGATACCCTCTCCGAGCCCGAACAAGTGAAGATGATTGTGTCTAATGCAACCCCACAGTTCAGACACGTCCTGGCCATGAATAAACTTACTACAATGGAGGAACTCTATGAAAGGGCCCGGTACATCCAAACCCAGTTAAAAGACTCCCCCATTATGAACATGTTTGAGTCGCCGAAGCCCAAAGTGGTCAGAAAGACAGGCGCTGGTGTCCCGGGCGGAGCCACAGAAGGGGTCGTGACAAATGAGCAAGTGGGTGCGGTCAACAATGCCAACTATGCAGTCAACCCAAGGCCTCCACAAATGCCCCGACTTCCCCTCCAACCAGGTCCTTTCCCTCTTCGTCCTCCACCCCAAAATAATCCACCCCAGGATAATATGCCTCCATTACGTCAACCCCAGCAACAACAACCACAACCTCAGCAACAACAACCACCGCTTCAGTACAACCAAGTTCCACCCCCGGGGAACTATGGTCCCCAACAGCAACAAAGGAGGCCGCTCGGTCCCAAGAGAGCCTACTATCCACCATTGCCAGAAACCTTAGCAGACATTTTTAATGCCCTCATGGCATCAAACCAACTCGCCCTACCCAGAGAAAGGCCCGTGTGGCCCCCGAATGTTGATACCTCCAAATACTGCGTCTACCACAGGCAGCCAGGACACACAGTAGATTACTGCTTCCATTTCAAAGATTACATCCACGATATGAATGATGAACATCAAATAGATTGGGATGAATGAGACGATACGTCGCCGCTCTCAAGGCTAGGAGACCTCCTCATAGGCCACAGCAGCAGTTACAACAGCAGCAGCAGCAGCAACCACAACAACAACAGCAGCCTCAGCAGGCCCCACAACAACAGCCAACATGGGCATAATCCAGAATCCATTACCGGAGCACCAACAGCCCAATCATCAGGTTAACCCCATCTCCTCCTTCCCGGAAGTCGGGAGAGAGCAGGTGTGGCACCAGGAAAGTACCTCCATTCTTTCTACCGCCAATCCTATCATCACGCAACACCCTTGCCTTGCCCGGGTAGCACCTCTCTCTCATCAACCCGCGTCAGTATCACCTTCACCATTTCCACTACCATTACGCCCTCTCATCCGTACCTCGATCCCCTATCAACCGACACTCTCCACTACGCCTTCACACCCTCTCATCTTCTCCCACTCCCCCACTTTACCATCCACCTCTACCACATTTACCCCTACGCCTTCTAAACCCCTTATCATCCGTCAACCATACATAACCCCGTCTTTCTCCACCGTATCACCACTAATGCCTTCAAAACCACTCATTACCCATCACCCACCTCAAAATCATTGCCCGCTTCAAGCCCTACCCACTTCTACTTCGTCTCCACCTCCACCTTCCAGACCCCTTATCCTTCATAATCCGCGCGATATCCCCTCTACCTCCACCATGCCTCCACCTAACAAACCCCTCATCAGAATCCCTGCTCCCGTCATCACCCCTGCTTCATCAACCATTCCTCCACCACTACCCCTCAAATCCCTGTTAAAACCCACTGCTACCCCCACAGAGGTACAAAAGCCGCAGGCAATGGTGCTCCGGAGTGGAAGGATTTTCCACAGGGTTTTCCCCCACAACAGTCAGAATCCTGAGCAATCTCAGCCAGAGAAGGATGATGGAGAACAACCAGAAAGAGCTATCCCTGGAACACAGTATGATCTATTGAAACACTTGGACAAGACGCCTGCTCGGATCTCCATCCTGGAGCTACTTCAAAGATCCACATCCCACCAGGCGGCCTTGATGGAATATCTTCAAAAGGTCATGGTTAATGAAGACCTCCCCGTGGAGAAGATTTCGACCGTCCTGACCCCAACAGACACACAACCGGCCATCATGTTCCACAACTACGAGCTCGCTCCCAAGGAAGCTCGGAAATATGCATTGTGCATTTCAATAAAAATTAATGGGGTATCCATAAACCCGTGTCTTGTGGACACGGGTGCGTCCATAAATGTGATCTCCATGACACCCTTCAGTTGTGTGGGGTCAACGAGGAACAAATAAGACCTTCCTCGATCACGGTCACGGCTTATGACAATAGCAAAAGGCCGCCGCAGGGGATGATTATTCTGAAGGCAGAACTAGGCCCCATGTCAATTCCCACGGAATTCCATGTCCTCGACATGGACCCCACATTCAAGGCTATACTGGGTCGCCCTTACATCGAAGCCATGGACGCTGTGCCTTCCACCAACCATCAGTGCCTGAAGTTTCCTTACAATGGGAGGATTATTAAAGTGGTCAGTACACCTGTCCTTCACACAGTGGATGCTATCAACACCTCTCTGCCCTCTGTTTGGCCGTCTCATCGGCCCATATTGTCACTACTGGACGTACGTGATCATCTCACGTTCCACTAGCACCAAAGGAGCCGGTCAGGACAACCGCAACATCATGTCTCCCTTTTCACTCCAAAGGTTGGGAGATTATGAGGAACATCGGCTACCAACAGGGTAAAGGTCTGGGCGCACAGTTACAGGGTAGGCTCAAACCGCCAAAGGAAATTAGGCCGAACCGCAGGTTTGGCCTAGGCTTCAAAGGACCGTTCAAGGCGGATTGGAAGCCCCTCACATGGACTCTATCAAACCACTTCAACAGAGGGCCCGTTGTTCAGATGGGAGATCACCCACGAGAAGCATATGGGGGATCACATGCTGTATATTTGGCTGAAAAATGTCCGAGGATCACCAAAAGAGGCAAGATCAAAGATCCGGAATGCGAGTGGAACAAATGGTTCGACATACGGGACATTTCCGTTGCACTGGAAAGGATGTTCTCGTCTCCGCAGCTTGAAGGACCGCCATTGATCTCCGAAATACCAGAGAATATTACCACTCTTGCCAAGGTTCCAAACTATCCTCGTCCTCGCCAGAAGGACCCTGTCATCGACGGATCTTCATCCGTCCTCAACATTGCCGTCGACGGCTCATTAGCCGCCATCTTCTCCATCCACTCGTCTCAGCCTTTGCTGATATCTTCTTCCTGGGCCAGACAATTGTCTGATGATCTTGCCAGATCCCCTTCTCAGCTTACATACCTACGCGGGCTTCTCAACCCGCGCCAGGTCTTCAACCATGATCTGCTCTATGAGCCTCACAATCCTCTAGCCATAACCACTTTTCTCTCTCCTCCAATCTCTTTTCACTGCTTTGTCATTAAAAATGAAAACGAAAAAAAAAACGTCAATTTTCAAACTCCCCAACAACACATCTTCGTTGAGGAAACCTCCTACATCTCCCACGGGTGCGTACCGCCCTGCGGACCACCCGTCCAAGGTCCGATGAGCGACCTTTTCTACCCCTCCTCTGAGGGGTCTTCTCCTGTACATTCTACACCATCCTCTTCGTCTTCCTCTTCTTCTGTAAATATTGTCAGTCAATCTAGGAATGATAGGCCAAGGGTAGTACCTAGGAAGAAATCCAAGGGTAGGCAGATCCCTCGTCGATTCCTTCTGGATTTAGCCGCCAGGTGTCAGGCCCTCTTGCCATCCCCCAGTTGTTAGAAAATCCCATCCAGCTACCGGAAATAGAATGTGAGGGCGACTGTGCATTTGATGAAGGGTATGGAGTCTACGAGATCACGGATGAAGAATGCCCCACTGAAGATGAGGGTGAAGAATATGAGGATGCGGCGGGCGCATACGCTAGTGGAATGAGGAGATTCGACGAGCCGTCAACCGCCGTAGAAGAATCCACCAAAGAAGTCAACTTGGGAACTGAGGAAGACCCTAGGATCATCCTCATAAGTGACAATCTACCACCCTCTGAAGAAAAGGCATTAATTGAGGTTCTCAAGGAATATAAGGACACGTTTGCATGGAGCTACGAGGATATGCCGGGTCTAGATTCAACCTTGGTCGAACACCGTTTAACCCTAAAACCAGGGTCCGTCTCGGTAAAACAAAGGTTAAGGCGTTTCCACCCTCAGATGGCTTTGAAAATGAAAGAAGAGGTCGATAAGCTCCACAAAGCCAGGTTCATTAGAGTCGTCCTTTATCCTCAATGGGTGGCGAACATTGTCCCGGTCATGAAGAAAGATGGGAAAGTCAGGATTTGCATCGACTTCCGGGACCTTAACCGCGCGTGTCCAAAGGATGATTTTCCCTTGCCTCACATTGATGTGTTGATCGATAACACGGCAGGTTATGAGACCCTCTCATTCATGGATGGATTTTCAGGATACAATCAAATTCGTTTGGCAGAAGAGGATCAGGAGAAGACGTCATTCACTACCCCTTGGGGAACATATTGTTACGTGGTCATGCCGTTCGGATTAAAGAATGCTGGAGCTACTTACCAAAGAGCTATGATGGCCATATTTCATGACATGATGCACATATATCTGGAAGTGTATGTGGATGACTTATTGGTGAAATCAAGGACCAGGATGGAACATCCAGAAGTTTTGGCTAAGGTCTTGCAGAGGTCAAGGGAGTTCCAATTGAAAATGAACCCGAAGAAGTGTGTGTTTGGTGTGTCGTCGGGTAAATTGCTGGGTTCATTGTGAGTAAAAGAGGGATCGAGATAGATCCCGACAAAGCCAAGGCTATCAGGGATATGCCGCCTCCCAAGAATTTGAGGGAAGTCCGAGGTTTAATCGGGAGGTTGCAGTTTATTCGTCGGTTTGTGTCCCAACATTCACAAAGGTGTAGACCTCTCTACGAGTTGACCAAGCCAGGAGTAGAATTCCACTGGAATTCTAAATGTCAGAAAGCTTTTGAAGGGTTGAAGGAATATCTGGCTAGTCCACCCGTTCTCATTCCACCCAAACCAGAAAAACCTCTGATCCTTTACGTCTCAGTCTTGGATGACTCCGTGGGAGCCGTCCTCGCACAAGCTGATGAAGAAGGCAAGGAACGGGCAACCTATTACTTGTCCAAACTTCTCAATCCCTGTGAGCAGAAGTACACCGTCATGGAGAAAACCTGTGCTGCCCTCGTTTGGGTAGTGCAGAAATTGAAGCACTACTTCTTGGCTCATGAGGTCCACTTGATTGCTCGAATGAATCCTATCAAATTCCTTCTGGAGAAATCCGTCCTTACGGATAGGCTAGCACGCTGGCAAAGTTTTCTCTCTCAGTTCGACATCACCTACATCCAGCAAAAGGCGATTAAAGGCTATGCCATAGCCGAGCATCTCGCTCACCATCCTCTTCCCAAGTTCGATCCCGTCCAATCAGAGTTTCCAGATGAGGAACTAATGTCCGTCAACCAATCAGATGAGCCAATGTGGACGCTATATTTTGATGGAGCTCTGAATTCTCAAGGGAGAGGAATCGGCGTCGCCCTCCTGTCGCCTGAAGGCCTCACATTCCCATTGGCATACCAGCTCAAATTTCCAGTTACCAACAATATAGCGAATATGAAGCTCTTCTAGCTGGCCTAGAACTCGCTCATTCTTTTCGTATCACTGAGTTGCGAGTCGTAGGTGATAGTCAACTCATCCTTCGCCAGGTGCTCACTAAATATCGCACTCGCGATCCCAAACTCAAGCCATACCAAGAACTCACTGCTGCCTTTGCCAAACTGTTCACCAAACTGATCTTTGTTCATGTCCCTCGTCATCAGAATATTCTCGCCGATGCCCTCGCCTCGTTGGCATCATCCATAAGGTTCCCTCTAGGAAGATGGTTTGAGTCCATTTCCATCTACAAACTTCACGCCCCTGCAATCGATGATGCTTCCTACGTAAATATCAAAGACAGGATAGCAAGGAAGATCCTGCAGGAAGATATCCTTGAGAAGAGGGAAATCATGTTGGCAGAGGCTGAAGAAGAACTGGCTGATGAAGAGAAACCATGGTTCTATGAAATCGTCAAATACTGCCAAGATCAGTCTTATCCTGAAGGGGCCACCACAGAGGACAAGAAAGCCATAAGAAGGGTGGCTCAGAAATATACATTGGTTGGAGGTCTACTCTATAGGAGGAGCCTTACTGGTATTCTGTTAAGATGTCTTGGTGACGATGAGGTTTGGAAATGTGTAGAGGAGACGCACTCGGGTGTGTGCGGTGGCCACGTGAATAGTCAGATGCTCGCCAAGAAGATCATTCGCAAGGCTTTTACTGGCCCACTATGGAAGAGGATTGTGCTGTCTATGTCCGTAGGTGTGTCAAGTGTCAACTTCACGCCGATAAAATCCATTCACCATCTTCCTCACTTCATCCAATATCCTCCCCGTGGCCTTTCTCCATGTGGGCATTCGACATCATTGGTCCCCTAGGTGATCCCAATTCCCTCACCAAGCAGAAATCTTTCATCCTTACTGCGACGGAATACTTCACCAAATGGGCCGAAGCCGAAGCTTACGCGGAAATCAAGGCGTCAACAGTCTGCAAGTTCATCATGAAGAACATCCTCGCCAGATTCGCGTCCCAAGCACAATCGTCACCGACAATGGGCCACAGTTCATTTCTCAGGACCTACAGGACCTCTGCAAAAGGTACGCAATTGCATTGCATCATTCATCGCCTTATTACCCACAAGGTAACGGCCAAGCGGAGGCCACCAATAAAACATTGCTCAAAATCATCAAAAAAACCTGCGAGTCTAGTAAGTTTTCAGACTGGCCAGAAAAACTTATCGAAGCCCTATGGGCCTATCGCACTTCAATCCGTACCCCCACCGGGCAGACTCCATTTGCCCTTACTTATGGTATGGAAGCGGTAGTCCCGTACGAGACTCTGATCCCTTCTCTCAGGGTACAATTGGACGAGGAATTTCCCCTCGACGATCGTCGTAATTCACTCCTCGCCCAGTTGGAACTCTTGGATGAGAAGCGGCTGGCCGCTGCCGAACACGCGCGTGTGTATCAAAATAGACTCGCTCGCTTTTACCAAAAGAAAGTCGTTGAGAGAAAATTCAAAGTCGGTGAGATGGTCGTAAAAAGAATTTTTGTCAAACCTGGAGGGCCGCGTTCTAAGCTCCAACCCAATTGGGAAGGACCATTTGTAATTCAAGCCGTGTACCCTGGCAACGCCTACAAGCTAGTCAACGCCGAAGGGACCGAGTTATCCCACCCTTGGAATGGGCTTTATCTTAAGAAATACTACCCTTAGCACAAAACAAAAAAAATGATGAAAAGATAAAAACATCAAAAACAAAGAAATACTAAAACCACTAAAAATATGGAAAATTCAAAATGCCGATGCCTGGCAGTCACCATGTAGTAAGTCCCTGCATCTAACCTTCATGTTAGGATAGGGCCCATTAAGGCTTGGTAGGCACCGGGTCTTGGTTTGCCAGAACCGTGGAGATCCCTGTCCGGCCACGTCGGCCTATGCTCGCTCGAAGGAAGCTAACATGTGCTCACTTATGTATTTTATTCAAAAAAGTCGGTAGCATCACCTACGGTGGGGCCCCACCCAGAAGATCTCCGGAAGCTGTAATCTTTATTCTTTTCTCTTCGACCAAATGAGACAGTCGGCGCCCTTAAAACGCTGAGCATGAGAAACCGAAACTCAAACCCCAAAGGCAAGAGTAGGATCCATTTCCTCGAGCATCGATCAGAGCACGAGAAGAGGGCAGTGTCCCCGCAGGCATACGAAAAGGGAGCCCACAAACGTCAAACGACTATATCTCCCTCACAAAAAGAAATACAAAGTCAAAATCAAGAGAAAAGCCTGGTCGTGACCGTGCCTGTTGCGATAAACGGAACCCCTCAAAGCAAAAGTCTGAATCCACAAAAGGGGCCGTGGAATGTAAATGCTCGAGATTTGGTCCGAAGTTGTCCGAAAGGAAAGAGTTAATGGGCCCTTATTCGCTCGCCGGGTTAACGGCTTTGCCGGTCCTCTCAGGAGGTTTATCCCCTACGCTCTTCCTTCTCCCTCTAAAGATGAAGGTTCGATGGAGTTTCTGAAGGTGAAAACTGCCCAGGGTCTGCGACCTTATTTTAATATACACATTTGGTTGCCTACTTTGAAAAGCAAAAGCTATCGCTGCGAAGGAGTCTCCGTGTTTCTGGCTGGTCAAGACCCCTGTTTACCACCTTGATGTCTTCTTGTTTAACCTCGGGCTTAGGCCAATGCAAGCGCGTCACCTATGGGTGCGACGGCGTCTGATTTCGGGTCAGCGTCGCGCGGTTGGTCGTTAGGGTTCCAGGGTGTTCCATCATATACCATCTAGAGTTGTGAGGAAACAGACCCGGGTCGGGCAAATCATTTACCTCAAACATCTTTTGGGTGAATCCCTGTGGTCGGAAGCGACTGGGAGCCTAAGCATGGCATGACGGTATTGTCATCAGGGTAAGTCTTAGCCGGCGGGATCATCATTCGAGGGGTCTAGAGGCCCAAATCAACCTAGATGTGCACTTAGGATACCTGGGAGGTTAGTAAGAAACCCCTGTTCTCACGTAGGTTAGGTGCCATTTGGGTGCTTGCCAGGCGTTAGCAAGAAAAAAATTGAAATGATAAAAATAACAAAAAATGGAAAAGAGAAAATGTACATATTTGCAAACAAAAAAATCTTTTTTATGATAAAACAAAAAAATGCCAAATATAAAAAAGAAAACAAATCAATTTTGCATGATTACATTTGCGTGCAGCATCTCACTTTTAATACCGCTTGCATTCGTGTGCTTGCCTGTCGCATTTATCATCACCGCATCTTTCCCTTGCCTTCGTTAAATAAAGGCTTGGCCCCTTGACCAGTTATCAAGGACAGTCACAGTGACCATTTGCTTATTGAGCAAGGGGCCAAGTCAGAACAGAAATTCTGATTTGTTTGTTTCAGTGATGTGTGCAGGGATTCAGGCAACAGAAGCAAAGGTGAAAACCAAACAAACCGAACCTTGTATTTTATTCCAAAAACCAAAAAAATTACATCAAGTTCCGCCCTCTCTCTCTGCATTACTCGTCCCACTACTCTCCGGGCAAAACGCTCTCAAAGGTGCTACCCAACTACGAAAAGCGGTACTCCTACCGCTCTGTACTCCCCTTCCTATTCCCACACCCCGGCGTTGATCCACGAAGCAGCAGAGAAGCTACCAACACGAAAGCCACGCTCTCGTGCTCTTCGGTAGCGCTCCTCACCATCTCTCAGCCACTGTTCAGCAAGACCAAGGCTGATTCGAGTTCGAATAGTTGGGCCTCCATGGCCCTTCGTTCCTCCCTTTCAGTCAATCTGTTGGCTCTTTCTCTCTCTGCGTCTCTTTCTCTCTCTGCACGTTCTCTCTCACGGTCTTCCCTCTCCAACTGGAGAGTGATCCTCAGTTCCACGGCATCCCTAGAGGAGTCGTCATCAGGATGACGCCGCAGTTCCCTCTCCAGTTCTGCTATCCTAGCCTCCTTCTGCGCAGCTTGGGCAAGCGCTTCTTCCGTCTCCTTTTCCTGCCGAGTGTACCATCTCAGATACGCGATAAGGCGTAAACAAAGAGAACTCAACACTGAAACTTTTACCTGTATACAGAGCATCCCTTCTGCCTCCGCAGCACGCTGCGTGGCGTGAGCAAGTTGCTCATGAAGCAAGTCAAGTTCTGAGGTGGGAATCCACAAGCTGGAAGAGGCACCACCTACTCCCATCGCTGGGGAAGCCGCGCCAATCTGGGCATGCTACGACCGCGTGAATTAGCAGCCAACATCTGGAATCTGCGGTTTTAATTAGGAACGCACTGTACACCTACCAAGGCGCTCGTAGCTCCGCGGGCATCGCCCAACCGTTGCTCCATCTCTGCCAAGCGAGTTCGTAAAGTCGCTATCATCGTATCACGGATATCCTGCAGCCATACGAGTCAGCATTTCACCAGAAAACCAAAAAAAGGAGAAAGAAGAAAAGAGAAAAAGGGGAAACCTACCTCCACAAGTCCCCGGGGTTGGAGCCGCTCTACGTACTTTGTCCTATATAGACGCAAGTAGTCCTCGCTATCCCGCGCATGTGATTCTACAATCGTGCCACCCCGTTGCCAGTCTTCATACTGTTCAGGGAACCGCACGCGCCAGTCAATGCAGGTCGCCGGTCCTCGCGTCTTTCTCCCGACACGAGGTGGCGCAGCCGTATCCACCCATTCCTGAGCCAGTCCTAAAGTCCTCATAACCAATCGTAGCCGAAGCGGCTCGATTTCATTCAGGCAGTGCATCCACAGTTCCCGTCCGAACCGGGCACGACTTGCTAGAACCCACGGCTGGTCGGCATCGACCATGTCTGAGTAGGGTCTCCAGTTTACCATCGCTGCAGGGAACTCCTGTAGCTCCCGCCTTAGCACCATCAGTTGGTAGGTTAGGGGTGCCGCACTCATGATGGGTTCCCACCGCCTGGCTAGCGGCACCATCGCGGGTCGCCAATGTCGAGCTCTCCCCATGGGGAGGTAATAATAGCTCCACAGCTGCTCGGCGCAGGTCATCAGTACCTTGCAAAAACACAAAAAAATACAAAACAAGCAAAACCAAAAATACCTGGATGAATGGTGTAAAACCACTCACAGCCATCTCACGATCCGCTTCTTGGAACAGGCCTGCAAACAAGTGCGCCAGCATGGCAGCCCCCCAGGCGTAGTATCCTACTCTTTCAAGGTCTGACAGCAGCTCCAGAAAGTGACATTGGATACCGTCCCCTTTCGAGCTCAGTACCAATCTCCCCAAAAGGAAGAGGAGAAATCTCCTCAAATCTATGTTGCATCTTTCCCAGTTGCCGAAATCTGTGCAGTACACGGCACGGCATCCTATTTCCATCCTTTCCATGAACTCTTCTGAGGATTCGTCGTCCCGCCGACGAGTGTCGGTGAGCCCTAATGCATCCATGAGGGACGCCCTAGCTACCGACCTATTTTTCCGACCATCTAGGTCCAAACCCAGTAGCTTCTGGGCACCTTCTCGGTAATCCGCATAAGTGACCCCGGTCACTGCCTCGCCCTCCACCTTCAGGCTTGTGATCCGGACCACATCCTCCAAGCTGGGCACCATGTGCCCCCAGGGCATCAGGAATGCCCGACTCACTGGGTCCCATCTCTCACACAAGGCTTGGATCAGGACCAGGTCGAGCTGGATCGGCTCGATCTGAAGAAAGGTGCCAAAACCCATCACGTCTAGCCTGGCCTTCTGAAAATCTGGGAGACCTCGGTATGCTGCCACTACCAACTCCCATGAGATCTGTGATTTCATCACACTCTACGCATGCAGGGAATGGAGAGGAGGTTTGGTCAGAAAGAAAGGAAGAGAAAAGAATGGAAAAAGGGCAGGAAAACTTGGCTTACGAGTTGTGATTGGGCCCTTTCGCTGAAGTGCCCTTCGAGGTCCGAAAGCCTCCTGGAACTACTACCACTGGACCTGCTTCTCTTCGAGGAGTGGGAAGATTCGCCCTCCATCCAACTCTCAGAATTTTGAACTCCTCCTCTCCCGTGAGAACTTGTGCTCCTCGAGTTAGCTCTCGATATACCTGGGAGGATAAAAGGGACAAGAATTTATAGAAATGGAAGGAGTGCAGGCCAAGATTGCCTCCATCACCTTTAATGATAGCCCTCGCGATGAGGCACCTACCATGCGGTCCCGTGTGTCACTTCACCGCTCGCACAGGATGATTGATTGGACGAAGAATATGACGACTAGCCCCCTATGTTGTCTAGGGATACCCTATCATGTTTTGGAGGACGTCCGCAAAACTTGACACAACATCCGGGAAAAGGGACTAGGGCCGTCATTATTGACTTCGACGGCAGATTCCCGTGGAAAATGGTCACAACAAGACGCGATTCTCCGCTTGGGGTGGAGTCTCGGCAGACCCATCACATGGGAACAGTGCAAAGGAGAAGAAGTGTAGGGAAGAAGGAACGCACAAGAGAACAAACAAGCAGCAGAAAATCAAATCACTCCATTCATAATTCTACATAAGCTGTCATAAACACTACAATCATAGAGAGGTGGCGGGTCCACTAGCTCGCCAACTCTTGCCATTATTTTCATGCTCGTCCCTCTAGGCGTCCCTCTCCTCTCCCCTGAGGTGAGGGTCCCTCAGAAGCCTCCGGGATCCCCGTGCAGTAGCACCCGCCTCGCCTCGTGGCGCCGGCTCCACAGCAATGACTCGCTGCTCCTCCCCTGGCGTGGCAAAGAAGCCACTAGCGGCAAAGCGACCAGACTGGCGCAGTCACTCCCCGAACTCTCGCGCTCTCTCGTAGCGCGTCTCCATCCCTCCTAGCCTCTGCACGACGGCCTGAAGGCCCAGCTGGAGCTCCCTCACTTGGGCCTCCAAGGCCCTCCTCTCGGTCTGATCCCGCTGTCGCTCGGACCTTCTCTCGCTTTCTCTCTCTCTGCCTCTCTCCTCATCATCTGCAGAAGAACCCTTAACTCCAGGATGTCTGGAGAAGGTCTCTCCTCACCGCGATGTCGCAGCTCTGCTACAGTCGCCACCCAGGCATCACGCTCCTCTTCCGCCCGGGCAGCCCGAGCCACCGCACCAGCAAGTTGCTCCCGAAGGGAGGCAATCTCGAGAAAAGGGGCCGAGGAACTGGAAGATGCGCCGCCAGTCACTCCCACCATCGTTGTCTGCTGGGCACGCTGGAACGAACAAACAACAACCGTCAGCTAAGCTCCACATTTAAAAATAGAAAATGCAGCACTTAGCTTACCAAGAGCGACAGTTCCTGTTGAGTGGCGGCCAGCTGCCGCCTGACCTCGGCTAATTGGGCACGCGAGCCGTTGACGTCGCGCGTATCCCCGGCTTCGGGAAGCCCCGCATAACTCTCTCTCTGCAGCCGCAGGAAGTCGGCACTGTCCTGCACCAATACGCTCCCTTGCTGTCCAGGGAGACGTATGTGCCAATCCTCAAGCTTCGCCTTGCCGCGACTCTCCTTCCTGACGCGGCGGCTCGTCTGCACTCGCCCACTCATCGGCCAGGCCTAGGGTCCTCGCCATGTCCTGCACCAAGAAAGAAGGGCCTCACATCATAACAAAAAACGCGTCCCCTGTCTAGGACGCGTCCATCATTTGAGTGCAACACTCGCCGAACCCTTTCCCCCCTCGCGCGGCTCGCTTCAAAACTCAAAATGGATCAAAAGAGGAAGAGATCGGAGGACCTACTAGACCGTGTTCACCTCCCTCCGTGACATCGGGCCCCTCGGGTCCCTCGGGGGCCCGAAGCGGCTCTTCCTCCTCCATGGACGCCGTTCCGTGCTCTGGCGCGTCCCTCCTCAGGCGAGGGGTCCCGCGTCCCTCTCCACCTTCACCGTGGTCCAGATCGCCGAACTCCATCGATCGAGGGGAAGAAGACAAAGACGGGCAAGCAAGTTTCGGAGGAAGGCGGGCTCGTTTGCGGGTAAGGCACGTGAGAAGAAAGGCCACCCGGCGCTTTAAATTTGAATTCGAGGATTAAGACGCGTCCTCGCGCCTGGACGCGCCCAAAAAAGGGGAGAAAGGAAAAAGAATCCCCCCGTGCAAAGCGTAGTTCCCGCTGTTCAGGGCAAGGTCTCGTGGAGCGTGCTCGAAGGACAACTCAGTGCAAAGAAGAAAGTGTGGGAGAGAGAAAAATACACACAACACAAGAAAGCCATTTTCATTTCATATAATAGCTGAAAGTACATCATGCAGTAAGGAGGGTGGAGTGTACAAGCAACTCTCTAACTCTCACCATCACCCTCCTGGTCATCTCTCTCCTCCCTCCTCTGACGGGGATCCCTAGGGGGCCTCTGCGACCTCTGCGAGCCCTGAGAAGCCGTGCTCGCCTCCCCAGGTGGCACCATGCCAGCCTCCAAGGTGTGGCGACGCTCCTCGGCCGAAGAAACTAGAAAGCTACCCACAGAAAAGGAACCGGACTGACGAAGTCGCGCACCGCGTTCCTTCACCCTCTGATACCGCTCCTCACTCTCCCGAAGTCTCCCCTCCGCCGTGCCAAGACTCAGCCGGAGCTCCGACACCAGGGCCACCAGAGCTCTCCTCTCGTCCCAATCTTGATATCGCTCTGCCATCCTGTACTCCCTCTCTTTCTCTATGGTCTCCCTATCCCTCTCCCTCTCTCTCTCCACGCTCTCCCTATCCCTCTCCCTCTCCTCTCTCTCCCTCATCGCCTCTCTCCTCGACAGCTCGAGGGCGATCCGTAGATCCACTACGTCGCGAGGAAGCTCCTCAGCCTCCCGTCGCCGCTCCTCCTCTAGCTCCGCAATCCGGGCGTCACGCTCTGCCACCCAGGCATCGCGCTCCTGCTCAGCACGAACAGCACGGGCCAGGGCCTCCCGAATCTCGGCCACCTGTCAAAGCACGCATGCACCGTAAGAGAACAGTGATAGAAGGAGAGCAGCCAGAAGGAGAGTCGAGGTCAGACAAACACTCACTCGAGCCTTGCGGTCACGCTCGGCCTCCTCAGCCCGAGCCACCGCATACGCCAGCTGCTCCTGGAGGGCAGAAACCTCCGGAGGAGGGCCCCGCGAACTGGAACCCGCTCCACCAGCCATCCCGGCTGTCGCTGCCAGGTGGGCCCGCTGAAACACGGGGCAAACGTCGGTCAAAGGCTAAGCATCAAAAATCCAGGTCACAAAAAATGCATTGCATAGACTCACCAGGATCTCCAACTCCTATCGGATGGCCACTAACTGCCGCCTGGCGTCTGCCAGCTGGGCCCGCAGGTCGGCAATCATGTTGTCACGAGCATCCTGCATTACACATAAGTTAGTGCCACAAGCATATACATATAGAAGGGTGAAGCATTTTCATTTCACTTACCCCTGCCATACCACCAAGGAAGAGGCGGTCCCCGTACGTAGCCCGGTACCGTCTCAGGTAATCAGTACTGTCCTGTACATGGGACACCATTGGGACCCCGCCCTACTGCCAGTCCTGGTACTGTGCCAGGAAGCGCGTACGCCAGTCCACAATCTTCGTCTTCCCCTTGGTCTTCCGCCCGATGCGGGCCGGCTCATCTACATCAACCCACTCCTGGGCTAGCCCCAACGTCCTCATAACCAGCCTCAGCCGAAGCGGCTCGATCTCGTTCAGGCAATGGACCCACACGTCCCGCCTGAAACGAGGAAGACCCGCTGCAACCCAAGGCTAGCCAGCATTGCCCATGCCCAGGTAGGGTCTCCACACCACCTGCATCACCATACATACATCATGATAGTTACCATTCAGTCACATGCATAAAAAACACAAAAAATCATACGCATCATACCATGGCCTCGGGATACTCGCTCAGCTCCCGACGAAGTGACGCCAGCTGGTAGCTGTGTGGTGCCGCTACCACGACCGGCCTCCACTGTCGCGCTAGAGGAACGGCTCTCCTGTTCCCCTGCCTGGCCCTCCCCATCGGGAAGTAGTAATAACTCCACACCTGCATCCATCATACATCATTAGCACGAGTGATTGCATATTTAACTACGGTAAAATGCATAAATAAATTGTGTACCTGGAGAAAAGGTGCGAAGCCACTGACTGTCGTCTCCCTCTCTGAAGTCTGGGAGAGATCAGCAATCAAATGGGCAAGCAGAGCTGCTCCCCACGCGTAGTGCCCCACTCTGTCAAGGTCCGCCAGGATCCCGAGGAAGCGGCAGTGATGCCATCCCCCTTCGTCCCCAGCAGAAGGCGGCCCAGGAAGAAGAAAAGAAACCTCCGGAGGTCTAGATCCACCAGCTCCCGCTCGCTCGGGTCCTGGGTGAAAGCTGCACGAGCGTCTCCCTCGAGTCGTGCCAGAAACTCCGCTCCAGTCTCGCTAACCCGCTGGCGCGGGTCGACGAATCCGAGCGCCTCCATGATCTCCACTCGGCCAACTACCCTGCTGTCCCTGTCAGTCACGCTCGTCTCTAACCACAGCAGGTCCAGGACACTCTCTCGGTAGTCGGGGTAGGTGACCCCGCTCTCCGCCTCTCCGTCAACCCGTAGCCCGGTGATCCGAGCAACGTCCTCGAGTGTCGGCACCATGTGCCCCCAGGGCATCAGAAATGCCCGGCTCGGTGCGTGCCACCGCTCCCTCAATGCCTGGATAAGAGGAAGGTCGAGCCGAAACGGCTCGATCCTAAGGAAAGCTCCGAAGCCCATGGCGTCCACACGCGCCCTCTGAAAGTCTGGCAGCCCACGGTATGCTGCCACCACTAGGGACCAGCTGATCCGGCCCTTCATCACGCCCTGCACACCATAAAACCAACAAAGAACACATCAGCATCATGAATAGTAATAAACAATAACACTGTATATACTACTTATTTATTTTATTTTTATTTTAACAAATATTTATGTTTTTTTTGGAGGCGTCCAACACCTTGGACACCTCCTTTACATTTTCTTTATTTTAATTTTAGAAAAACCCAAAAACCAAAACCAAAATAAATAAAATATATATATATTATCATGGAGGCGTCCCAAGACCGGGACGCCTCCTTATTTTTTAATTATATTTTTATTATTTACGTAAATAAATAAATAAAAAAGAAAAAAAAGAAAATATGGAGGCGTCCAGGCCACTGGACGCCTCCTTCCCTCACTCCCCGGCGTTCTCCACACAGCCTCTCGTCCGCCCGTTTAGCCCAGTGAACCAATAGAATGGAAGTTAAGGGGCTTACCGGATCGTGCTCGTCCTCTCTCGCGTCACCAGCGCCCGCAGGGTCCTCCACAGCCAAAAGAGGAGCCTCCTCCTCCACGGCAATCTCCTCCGCCATGGTAGCCTCCTCGGCGTCATCTCTCAGCCTCCTCGGACGACGAGCCCGTCGTTTCCGCTTCTCCCCACCCTGGCTCGGGCCTCCTTGCTCCATTAGAATTGGGAATGGGTCGTTTAGGGTGAACGAGTCGTCATAATGAACAGCATAAGTGAAAGGGGGGTGAGGCCCCCCTTATATAAGAAAAACCCATTTTTTGGGGCGTCCAGGTGCCTGGACGCCCCCACTTTTTTCTTTTTTTCAAAAATTCAAAAAATTTAGGGGCATCCAGGTGCCTGGACGCCCCCAAACAAAATTAAAAAAATAATAATAAAAGGAAAACATAGGGGCATCCAAGCGCCTGGACGCCCCCAAAATAAAAAAATATATAATAAAAAAAATAAAAAATTGGAGGCGTCCAGGCCCCTGGACGCCCCCATTAAAAATATATTTTTTAATATATATGATCATATTGTGAATAAATAGGTACATAAAAAGAAAGAAAACACAAAAATAGAAAAACGGAAAAATAAAAATCATAACAAAGGGAACTGGTCCAAAACATCAAAATGCCAGATTTTATTCCATCAGAAAGCAGAATGAGCTACATCAGGGGCTTAGGCGCCTTAGGCCTTAACTTCCCCAGTTCAGTTACATAAGCCCTCCACAGCTCGCACTCTTCCCCCACATGCGCTAAGGCCTTTCCCGCAACACTTGTCTTCCAGGGTGCTTTGACGGCCTTCGCTTCCTTCGCGTCCGCTTCAGTGCCCAACTCCCTCTTCTTCAAAGGAACGATGCCAGTCGGTGGCGGGAACGAATGGCGTGGGATGCCAATCTGGAGGCAGCACCGATGCGCATTATCAAGGACGAACTCGGTCGCGCCGATCAGTTGAAGATCAACTTCCGGAGAAGGCCTCATGAGGAGATCAAGCGAAAGTAAACATGCCGGTGCGCAAGTGAAAAAGCCTTGTGTCACGGTGCGGAAGTGAGATCACCAGTCTTCACGTTTCTTCAGCCACGGAACGCGGTTCACTACAGTACCACCGAAGCCTAACACGTCGGCTATGTGATGAAGAGGGCTTTGTTGGAAGAGCTTCGAAGCGGTTGGCATTCCCTCACGGTGATAAAACTTGAAATGCAAATCAGCCAGCAACTCAGGACAAGTGCGCAACCAAAAGGAGGCTTACCCATGCTCGAGGCAGTAAGGCCACTATACAAGTAGGCAAGGATAGCAGGTCCCACCCTCTTTCCACGCCAGATCCCGCAGATAGCACTCAGTTGGTCTTCCTCCACCATGTTGTCGGTATAAGGAAACAAGAGAGCACCCGCCAGACAAATGGTGAACCCTTTCATGATTCCCTCCAAATAGTCATCGTCTGGTAACCCTCTCAGGGCCTCCATGACCCATTCCGCGAGCTTTTGCAAGTCAATTCCCTTTTGAGTATGAACCTTTCGGGCTGCGTCGAGCGGCATGAAGCTTCCAAGGACGCTTTCGGAAGTCCCCCGTATCAGCATCCGCATAGCCTTCACCTTCCCGTCACTCTTCAATTTCTTCAATCCAAGCAGAAGTTCCACCTCCTCGAGGAGGATGGTCACCTCGAAGGTCGGGAAGATAAAAGTGTGGGTCTGGGGATGCCAGATCTCCACTAGTGCACCCATAGCCGCCCAGTCCATACGAATCTTCTCGTAGTGTTTGGCGTGAATAAGGAGCCCCTGCAGATGCCACTTCGAGAGTATGGCCCTCATGCCGATAGAGATGTTGGAAGTTAGCTTTGAAAGCCATGGCAGTTTGGAAAACTTCCTTGGGCCTGGGAAGAGTGGATATGGCTGGAAGAGAAAAAAAAGAAGAACAAATGAAGGAAGTAAGAAGAAGGTTCACGTGGAGAAATTTGAAAAGAATCAGCTTACCATATGCGAAATGATCGTCCCATTCAGATGACCCTCGAGGTCGGAGAGTCGCCTGATCTCGCTGCTAGGCCTGCTCCTCTTCATAACGCGGGAAGACTCGCCTTCCATCCTGAAATCTCTAGATTCTCCTCTCCTTCCTCTCCTGAGCTTCCAAAACCCACCTTGGTGCATTTGAGTGAACTAGCCTAAGGGGAGTTCTTATAGGAAGGGTAGGGCGCTACAGGACGGAACATGTCACATCAGCGGTCAATGTCAGGATTTTGGCTAGATCTCCTTTCCATTGTGATGTGATTCTTTTACGATTCTGTTACTTTCTAATGTTATTAATCCATGCTGGTCTCTGCAGGTTTTACTAACAGACGTCTTTGTCCTATCTCCTGTCCCACCTTTCAATGGTTGGTCCCACCATATCATGCATCATCGTATATAATACCTACGCTACTAGAACATGTCAAGGACCTTGCGGCCCGAACAAATCTGGGATTTGAGTTCCCCTTCAACAAAAACAGTGATGATCCCGGAAGAATTTGGGTTGTACGGATAGGCCATTAACTTGTGGTAGCATAGGGACGACGGTTCCATTCAGTGACTTGGTGCGCGGATAAACGGGCCCCAGCCCAGTGTCGGCTCACCGGATCGGTATCCTGACCCATTCTTAACAAGTTGACAATATTATCCTTGACTATTTTCTATTTTAGTTTGTTTTAAATTTTTCTTTAAGCCCAGCATGCATTCATATAGGACTTTGATTTATTGCGGAAGATCATTCAAGTGATTCGATTGCGAAAGCCGCTGTGCTTCAATTCTTACAAATATGAGATATTCCACTCCAAATGAAATACTGAGTTTCCTTGAAACGGCCCTACGTTGCTCTTCCAAAGGAGACCCTTGTTTGGATAGACTCTCAGATATTTCTTTACTTTTTACCTTGTTTGACCCACATTGGCTGCAGCACTTCCACATTGGCTGGTAACCGCTCCCCAAAGGTGAAACCTGCAGGTTTATGACCCAGGTACTTCCACACCGAGAAGTTGGACTCCTTTATTTTCGTGCCTGAGTGCACATTTCACCCTGCCTTATTTGATCTCCGTCCAAGCAACCGTCAAGACTTGAAAGACCTCCTTCAAGGTCGCCTCATTGAAACTTCAGGAAAGATTCCAGACAGTAACGTCAAAAGCGTGTCTCATCACACCTTAACATCAACTTATCAGTCCACTCCCACTTCATTTCACTCCACTTCGAAACCATTCCACTACGTGTCGCTCCCTTGCAAAGCAGACGCCAAGGCGGGGCAGCTGTAGACACGCTATTCCTGACGTCTCCTGAGAAAGTCTCATATCACTATACAACGCCCCGCGACGGCTTACGCGTTTTGAATCACTTGAGTGCTTCCTTTTCTTGAGTCTTCTTCCGCCCTTCTCGGCATCCGGAATCGTCTCGTCACGGCATTCGGACGACATCAACACCAGTCAGACGCATCAGGCGGTTCCGGAACCAAGAAGGGTGTCTGCCGGGCAGCCGCCAACACCTTGTCCGAGGATCCGGGTCGGTCTTTTTGGGGCGTCCAGGCCCCTGGACGCCCCCATGCTTTTAATTTAATTTATTTTATTTCTCAAAGCCCAAAATCAAATAAAAAAATAATATATTAATGGAGGCGTCCAGGACCCTGGACGCCTCCATAAAAACAAATATAAAAAATTAAAATGCCAACTTTGGCATAAAAACAAAACACAAAAATAAAAATAATATATTTATGGAGGCGTCCAGGCCCTTGGATGCCTCCATCAACTCCCTCACGGGCGCCACCCACCGAACGACGGTTTGTCGTGTGTGAAAGGATCCAAATTATGGAGACGTCTAGCCAGCTGGACGCGCCCATTTCAGAATCACGAGGCGCCGCTCACAAAACCACGCGTTGTGCCAAACCGCGTGCGGCCGTCGGTGGGGTTCGGTGGACATGCTGGAGGCGTCCGGGGCCCTGGACGCCTCCACAAAAATATTCTGAAAAAATAAATTAAAATAGAATAAAATATTAGTTCGGCCCTGATGGAGGTGTCCAGGGTCCTGGACGCCTCCACCCTCCGGAGCCCTATAAATAGAGGCCCACCCCCTCAGTTCTGGAGGAGCTTCTAAGAGATCCGATAGGCTGCCGGAGCCTAGAGGCTGCGGAGTCATTTCTAACCCGTGGGGTCTTTTGTAGGTGGAGGTTCTGCCGACTTCTCGGGTGCCCACGCTCGCGAGAGGAAGGTCGTCTTCATCCACCGCGCTTTCACGTCGTCCCCACGCTGCCGGAGCTCCGCCGGATCTCACCCTCGGCTCCTCCAATAAGCCTTTTCTTCCCCTTTTTCTCCATAGTTCTTTACATTCATCATACTGCATCCTCTATCTCCCTACATAAGGGCGCCGTCTCTTGCATACTTCTTGCATTCATCATCGCATTTTCCTCCTACTCGAGTCCGAGAGGGGTTTAAAACCACACCAACCAGGTGTGTGTCAGGTCACGATCTCGTTACTTTTATTGCAAGGAATTGTTACTACACTGCCATTTTCTAATTCCGTTCGTTTATTGTCTACTGTTTTGCAAGGGTAACCAAGGAAAGCCCTCTCCGTCGGCCGGCCGAAGGGGGAGGAAGAAGCAACCCGCCATCTCCCGCTCTTGAGGTAGGCGCGATCACTTTCTTTATTTTGGGGTCTTTTGGCCCCTGGCGATCACATCTTGTTCTCGAGGCCGCGGCGAGTCACTTCCCCAATGGCCGTTTAAATTTCCGTTCTTATATTCTCTTTATATTCTGTTATATTCTGCTCATATTCTCGAGGCCGCGGCGAGTCACTTCCCCAATGGCCGTTTAAATTCCTGTTCTTATATGTTATATTCTTATCTATTCATATTCTCGAGGCCGCGGCGAGTCACTTCCCCAATGGCCGTTTAAATTTCCGTTCTTATATTCTCTTTATATTCTGTTATATTCTGCTCATATTCTCGAGGCCGCGGCGAGTCACTTCCCCAATGGCCGTTTAAATTCCCATTCTTATATGTTATATTCTTATCTATTCATATTCTCGAGGCCGCGGCGAGTCACTTCCCCAATGACCGTTTCAATTCTTGCTATTTAATTTCTGCACCACTCCCGTCCCCCTGAGGCCGCGGCGAGTCACTTCCCGCTATGGCCGTTTAACCCCCATATCTTGCTATATTACATTTGTCCTGCTCGCCCCGCCAGAGCAATCTCCCGTGGTGGCCCCTTCTCTCTTCTCTTATTTCTGTGTTGCAGCAAACAAAAGAGGAGCTCGCGCGCTCCGCGTCTTCTACGCTCCCCGAACCGCGTGACGTCGCTCACACCCGTCGTTTCCGCTTCTCTCCACCCTGGCTCGGGCCTCCTTGCTCCATTGGGACTAAGAATGGGTCATCTGGTTTGACTGGGTCGTCTGAATGAACAGTAAATGAGCAAGGGGGGGGGGGGAGGCCCCCCATATATATAGAATCCACCTTCTTTGGGGCGTCCAGGCGCCTGGACGCCCACACATTTTTTATTTTTTTTCAAAATTCAAAAAAATTAGGGGCGTCCAGGCGCCTGAACGCCCCCAAAACAAAACCAAAATAAATTAAAAAATAAAAATTAGGGGCGTCCAGGACCCCGGACGCTCCCAAAAAATAAAAAAAAAATAAAAATTTCAAAACGAAAAATAAAAACATAGGGGCGTCCAGGCCCCTGGACGCCCCCATAATAAAAATTTCAAAAAAAAAATAATAAAAGAGAAATAAGACAAGAGTATGTATATAATCCAAACAAAAGCACAAAATAAAAACACCAAGAAAAAGAAAAATCACCAAAAAAATAATAATTAAGGGGACAAGGGTCCAAAACATCCAAATGTCAGATTTTATTCCATCAGAAAAGTAGAATGAGCTACATCAGGGGCTTAGGCGCCTTAGGCCTTAACTTCCCCAGTTCAGTTACATAAGCCCTCCACAGCTCGCACTCTTCCCCCACATGCGCTAAGGCCTTTCCCGCAACACTTGTCTTCCAGGGTGCTTTGACGGCCTTCGCTTCCTTCGCGTCCGCTTCAGTGCTCAACTCCCTCTTCTTCAAAGGAACGATGCCAGTCGGTAGCGGGAACGAATGGCATGGGATGCCAATCTGGAGGCAGCACCGATGCGCATTATAAAGGATGAACTCGGTCGCGCCGATCAGTTAAAGATCAACTTCGGGAGAAGGCCTCATGAGGAGATCAAGCGAAAGCAAACATGCCGGTGCGCAAGTGAAGAAGATTTGTGTCACGGTGCGGAAGTGAGACCGCCAGTCTTCACGTTTCTTCAGCCACGGAACGCGGTTCACTACAGTACCACCGAAGCCTAACACATCGGCTATGTGATGAAGAGGGCTTTGTTGGAAAAGCTTCGAAGCAGTTGGCATTCCCTCACGGTGGTCGAATTTGAAATGCAAATCAAGCCAGCAATTCAAGACAAGTGCGCAACCGAAAGGAGGCTTACCCATGCTCGAGGCAGTAAGGCCGCTGTAAAGATAGGCAAGAACGGCGGGTCCCACCCTCTTTCCACGCCAGATCCCGCAGACAGCACTCAGTTGGTCTTCCTCCACCATGTTGTCGGTATAAGGAAACAAGAGAGCACCCGCCAGACAAATGGTGAACCCTTTCATGATTCCCTCCAAATAGTCATCGTCTGGTAACCCTCTCAGGGCCTCCATGACCCATTCCGTGAGCTTTTGCAAATCAATTCCCTTTTGAGTACGAATCTTTCGGGTTGCGTCGGGCGGCATGAAGCTTCCAAGGACGCTTTCGGAAGTCCCCCGTGTCAGCATCCGCATAGCCTTCACCTTCCCGTCACTCTTGAATTTCTTCAATCCAAGCAGAAGTTCCACCTCCTCGAGGAGGATGGTCACCTCGAAGGTCGGGAAGATAAAAGTGTGGGTCTGGGGATGCCAGATCTCCACTAGTGCGCCCATAGCCGCCCAGTCCATACGAATCTTCTTGTAGTGTTTGGCGTGAATAAGGAGCCCCTGCAGATGCCACTTCGAGAGTATGGCCCTCATGCCGATGGAGATGTTGGAAGTTAGCTTTGAAAGCCATGGCAGTTTGGAAAACTTCCTCGGGCCTGGGAAGAGTGGATATGGCTGGAAGAGAAAAGAAAGAAGAAGAAATGAAGGAAGTAAGAAGAAGGTTCACGTGGAGAAATTTGAAAAGAATCAGCTTACCATATGCGACATGATCGTCCCACTCAAATGACCCTCGAGGTCGGAGAGTCGCCTGATCTCGCTGCTAGGCCTGCTCCTCTTCATAATGCGGGAAGACTCTCCTTCCATCCTGAAATCTCTAGATTCTCCTCTCTTTCCTCTCCTGAGCTTCCAAAACCCACCTTGATGCTTTTGAATGAACTAGCCTAAGGGGAGTTTTTATAGGAAGGGTAGGGCGCTACAGGACGGAACATGTCACATCAGCGGTCAATGTCAGGATTTTGGATAGATCTCCTTTCCATTGTGGTGCGATTCTGTTACGATTCTGTTACTTTCTGATGTTATTAATCCATGCTGGCCTGTGCAGGTTTTACTAACGGACGTCTTTGTCCTATCTCCTGTCCCACCTTTCAATGGTTGGTCCCACCATGTCATGCATCGTAGTATATGATACCTACGCTACTAGAACATGTCAAGGACCTTGCGGCTCGAACGAATCTGGGATTTGAGTTCCGCTTCAACAAAAATAGTGATGATCCCGGAAGAATTTGGGTTGTACGGATAGGCCGTTAACTTGTGGTAGCATAGGGACGACGGTTCCATTCAGTGAGTTGGTGCGTGGATAAACGGGTCCCAGCCCAGTACCAGCTCACCGGATCGGTATCCTGACCCATTCTTAACAAGTTGACAATATTATCCTTGGCTATTTTCTATTTTAGTTTGTTTTAAATTTTTCTTTAAGCCCAGCATGCATTCATATAGGACTTTGATTTATTGCGGAAGATCATTCAAGTGATTCGATTGCGAAAGCCGCTGTGCTTCAATTCTTACAAATATGAGATATTCCACTCTGAATAAAATACTGAATTTCCTTCAAACGGCCCTACACTGCTCTTCCAAAGGAGACCCTTGTTTGGACAGACCCTCAGATATTCCTTTACTTTTTACCTTGCTTGACCCACCTTGGCCGCAGCACTTCCACGTTGGCTGGTAACCGCTCCCCAAAGGTGAAACCTGCAGGTTTATGACCCAGGTACTTCCACACCGAGAAGTTGGTCTCTTTTTGTTTCTTGCCTGAGCGCACATCTCACCCTCCCTTATTTGATCTCCGTCCAAGCAAATCGTCAAAATTTGAAAGACCTCCTTCAAGGTCGCCTCATTGAAACTTCAGGAAAGATTCCAAACAGTAACGTCAAAAGTGTGTCTCATCACACCTTGGCATCAACTTATCAGTCCGCTCCCACTTCATTTCACTCCACTTCGATACCATTCCACTACGTGTCACTCCCTTGCAAAGAAGACGCCAAGGCGGGGCAACTGTAGACACGCCATTCCTGACGTCTCCTGAGAAAGTCTCATATTACTATACGACGCCCCTCAACGGCTTACGCATTTCGAATCTCTTAAGTGCTTCCTTTTCTTGGGTCTTCTTCTGCCTTTTTCGGCATCCGGAATCGTCTCGTCACGGCATTCGGACGGCATCAACACCAGTCGGACGCTCAGAGGTTCCGAAACCAGGAAGGGTGTCTGCTGGGCGGCCGCCAACGCCTGAACTGAGGACCCGGGTGGGTCTTTATGGGGACGTCCAGACCCCTGGACGCCCTCATTCTTTTAATTTATTTTTCAAAGCCCAAAACCAAATAAAAAATAATATATTAATGGAGGCGTCCAGGCCCCTGGACGCCTCCATAAAAAAATATAAAAAATTAAAATGCCAGTTGGCATAAAAAACAAAACACAAATAATAATAATATTTTTTTTGGAGGCGTCCAGGCCCCTGGACGCCTCCATCAACTCACCCACGGGTGCCCGCCCATCGAACGACGGTTTGTCGTGTGTGAAAGAATCCAAATTATGGAGACGTCCAGCCAGCTGGACGCGCCCATTTCCAAATCACGGGTCGCCGCTCCAAAACCACGCGTTGTGCCAAACCGCGTGCGTCTTTCGGTGGAGTTCGGTGGATGTTATAGAGGCGTCCGGGACCCTGGACGCCCCCAAGAAAATATTCAAAAAAAATGAATAAAAATATAATAAAATATTACTTCGGCCCTGATGGAGGTGTCCAGGGTCCTAAACGCCTCCACCCTCCGGAGCCCTATAAATATAGGCCCACCCCCTCAGTTCTGATAGAGCTTCTAAGAGATCCGATAGGCTGCCGGAGCCCAGAGGCTACGGAGTCATTTCTAACCCGTGGGGTCTTTTGTAGGTGTAGGTTATGCCGACTTCTCGGGTGCCCACGCTCGCGAGAGGAAGGTCGTCTTCATCCATCGCGCTTCCACGTCGTCCCTACGCTGCCGGAGCTCCGCCGGATTTCACCATCGGCACATCCAATAAGCCAATCCTTTCCTTTTCTTCGTAGTTCTTTTAAATTCATCATCTTGCATCCTCTATCCCCCTTCATAAGGGCACCTCTTCTTATATACTTCTTGCATCCATCATCTCATTTTCCTCCTACTCGAGTCCGAGAGGGGTTTAAAAGATAACACCAACCAGGTGTGTGTCTTGCCATCATTTCGTTATTTTTATCGCAAGGATTTGAATACTACACCTTCATCTTTCTAATCCACTCGTTACTTGTTTGTCGTTATTTTACAAGGGTACCCAAGGAAAGCCCTCTCCGTCGGCCGGCCGAAGGGGGAGGAAGAAGCAACCCGCCATCTCCCGCTCTTGAGGTAGGCGCGATCACTTTCTTTATTTTGGGGTCTTTTGGCCCCTGGCGATCACATCTTGTTCTCGAGGCCGCGGCGAGTCACTTCCCCAATGGCCGTTTAAATTCCCGTTCTTATATTCTCTTTATATTCTGTTATATTCTGCTCATATTCTCGAGGCCGCGGGGAGTCACTTCCCCAATGGCCGTTTAAATTCCTGTTCTTATATGTTATATTCTTATCTATTCATATTCTCGAGGCCGCGGCGAGTCACTTCCCCAATGGCCGTTTAAATTCCCGCTCATATATTCTCTTTATATTTTGTTATATTCTTATCTATTCATATTCTCGATGCCGCGGCGAGTCACTTCCCCAATGGCCGTTTAAATTCCCATTCTTATATGTTATATTCTTATCTATTCATATTCTCGAGGCCGCGGTGAGTCACTTCCCCAATAGCCGTTTAAATTCCCGCTCATATATTCTCATTATATTTTGTTATATTCTTATCTATTCATATTCTTGAGGCCGCGGCGAGTCACTTCCCCAATGGCCGTTTAAATTCCCGCTCTTTATATTCTCATTATATTCTGTTATATTCTTATCTGCTCATTTTCTCGAGGCCGCGGCGAGTCACTTCCCTAATGGCCGTTTCAATTCTTGCTATTTAATTTCTGTACCATTCCCGTCCCCCCGAGGCCGCGGCGAGTCACTTCCCGCTATGGCCGTTTAACCCCCATATCTTGCTATATTACATTTGTCCCGCTCGCCCCGCCGGAGCCATCTTCCGTGGTGGCCCCTTCTCTTTTCTCTTATTTATGTGTTGCAGCAAACAAACAGGAGCCCGCGCGCTCCGCGTCTTCTTCGCTCCCCGAACCGCGTGACGTCGCTCACAAGAAGGAGAGGGAAGAGAGGAAGAGAGGGGAGAGGCCTCGCCGCTCCGCCCACCGCCGCCGTCTGTGCGAAAAGAGAAGAAGAAGAAGAGGAGCCTGCCACCTCGATCACCACCGCCTGACGAGGAGAAAGAAGAAGAGAAGAGAAGAAGAGAAGAAAGAGGAGGAGGGGAGGCTCTGGCATCCCCCCTCCCTGCTGCTCCGTCCGCCGCCGTCAGCGCGAAGAGAAAGAGAAGAAGACAGAAGAGAAGAAGAGAAGAAGAGTGGGTGGAGAGAGGGAGTGAGGTCCGGGAGGGGAGGAGTCCACGCTCCGTTCCCCCCCCACTGTATTTCCTTTTTCCTCTTTCTTTCCTTTCATTTCTCGTTTTTCCGTCGTTGCAATGTATTAGCCCCCTTGGGGCACTCCTCTTTCATTTCTTGTTTTGCCATCGTTGCAATGTATTAGCCCCCTCCCATTTGTGCCTCCAACGGCACACCCTGATTGTGCCTCCAACGGCACGCCCAGTTGTGCCTTCAGCGGCACACCCCAGCCTTCAGCGATACACCCCCTTTGAACCCTTTGCCGGCACACCCCCATCAGGCCTTCGCCGGTGCACTCTTCAACACCCTTCGCCGGCACGGCCTTGGCTGCCTTCCCCCGGCACGCCTATGATAGCCCTTGCCGGTATGCCCCTTTGGGCCTTCCTTCGTGGCCTTCACCGCCATACCTTTAGCCTCCCTGGCTCGGCACACTTGCCCCTCCTTCTTGCCCGGTGCATCCCCCCTTAGCCAGTCCTAGAATAGTCTTCCACTCACCGTCGCCTCCGAGTTTTCCAAAGTTTTATTAAAGGTGTTGCCGCTCTCGGGCACCCACCTCCAGTTGTCGGGTTTCGCCACTCCATGTGGCGCGTTCCCTGTATCTCCCTTACGCTCGGGTCAAGGGGAGGTGCTGCCAGATTTTTGTTAGAAATGATAACATATTAAAAAGATAAAAGGAAGCAACAAATAAATGGAACAACCACACGTTAAAAAGGACTAAAAGAAAGCAACAAACAAACGAAAAGAACAATGGTAAAATGCTTTAACCGAGGCTAGGGAACCGTAATCAACTCAAAGAGAGCCGAATCGAACAACAACTAAGCAACTTGAACATCCGTCCTCAGGAGAGAAAGAATTAAAGATAATCAAGAGAAAGAGAGAAGAAACCCACGCAAACTTAATAAAATCAAGAGAGAAATAAAAAAGGGAAAAGGCATAAGAATGGAAGAGGAGTGGGCTCCCCATGCCCTTCGCCGGTACACCCCTTAGCCAACCTTGGCCGGCACACCCTTTGCCGACACGCCCAGCTCGGCCAGACCTTCGCCGGCACACCCCTTTAGCCACCTTCGCCGGCACGCTCGCTCGCGCCCTTCGCCGGCAGGCCACCACCCAGCTCCTTCCCCGGCACGCTCCTAGGCCGGCACACCCTTCGCCGGCACACTCGGCCAGGCCCTTCGCCTGCACGCCTCTGGCTCCTTCTCCGATACGCCCTCCAGCCGCCCATCGCCGGCACACTTGGCCAAGCCCTTCGCCGGCACGCTCCCTGTTCCTTACCCGGCGCGCCCGCTTGCACCCTTCGCCGACGCGCCCGCTCGCGCTCTTCGCCGGCACGCCCAGCTCGGCCAGACCTTCGCCGGCACGCCCCTTCAGCCCCTTTTTAGCCCTCCATTGACTCACTCTCTCTCCAAAAATATATATAATGATAATGATAATGATAATTATGATAATAAATTAATAAAAACCATGATAAATAAATAAACTTGAATATATATATATATATATATATATGAAATAAACAAAAAAATGAAATAGTGACAATAATAGTAAAAAAGGAAAATATAATAATAATAATAAACAAAATGGAGAAATCATTCAGAACAAATACATAAAAGGGAAATAAGCAATAAAAATAAATATGCATATATATAATTTGAAACCCAAATAAAAAAATGGTAAAATCTATATCGCAGCCCCCCCGTCTCTCCCGTGACCCGGTGCTGAAGGAACAACAATACCGTCCTTCTAGGTTGGGCCTGAGTCTTGGGAATTATCCCGAAATGGCCATGACCCGACCTCGTCTCGGGCCGACATTCCGATTAAACCAGACTCGTTTCTCAGGCGGGTCCCTTCCGAGCCGCTACTAAAATTGCCGCACGTTCGGCAGACATTTGAACGGGTTCACCTCGATTTCCGCCACATTTCTATTACGGACCTATGTCCGAACATGAAAAGACCCGTGAGCGACCAACATGGCCGACGACTCCCACCCCGACGTGGTCGTGACCCGGCATTGCTCTGGGCCGATAGCTCGTCAAATTGGATTCGTTCTATCGGGATTCGTGCCCACCCTTTCATTGAAATTTCTACAAACTCGGCATACATTTGTACGGGGTTGTTTCTATCTACGTCGTACCTTCAATATGGACCCTTGTCCGAATATCAAGTGGTCCGCAAGTGACCGACAGAAATCAGAATAGAACGAGATGGCTCCCGTCATCCCTGGACCCTACACATGGGAATATCAATAAGGCCTTCGTGGGCTATGCTTGGACCTCGGGTCCGTTCCGATTATGGTCATTGTCTAACCCATATCCTCGGCCTATAGCCCGCTCCCTCCGAACACATTTTTGGTTTTGGAATCTAGTCCCGGGACTCTTCCCCGTTGCCCTCCGGCACCGAAAACATTAATGATGCGCACGCAAGCCCCGTTTGGACCGCGGGAGACGCCCCCGGTATGGTCCTGACTCGATCTTGCACCGGGCCAATAAATTCATTGGTTTCCTGCTACACTAACTAAGATTTAACCGAATGTTTTCAGTGTCTCGAATAATATATTTGCCATATCCCGGCATACATACGTTCTGGGTCTTCCCGCGACGATTGTGATATTTTCAAGCCGGACACCCGTCCGAATGCCGAATGGTCCCTTGAATGACCGACGCATTTCGAATGTTTGCTTCCCTAGATATAAGGCTTTCCAGCCGATTCAAGGGACACTCCTCGTTGCCCTTTGGCACCGGAAATATTAAAGATGCTCATGCAAGTCTTGTTTCGACCGCGGGGGGGCCCACCGCAGTATGGTCGCAGCTTGCTCTTGCATCGGGCCAACAAATTTACTGGTTTTTGACCGAGGCTTAGTCGAACATTTTTCGTTCTTCCGATAATAAAATTGCCATATCCTGGCATACATATGCTCCGGTTTTCCCGTGACGATCGCGCTTTTCTCGAGCCGGACATTCTTCCGAACATTAAATGGTCAGTACACGACCGACATGACCGCGAATATTTTCTTCTCACCCTCATACGGGGATTTCAATGTTTCCTAATAGACCTTTCATGCGATTAATTTCCCTAGCCATGAGGCCCTGGATCCCGGCGATTAATCAAGGGTGTTCCCTCGTATGGGGGATGTAAATGACGCCACGACCTTCATTGTGCGGCGGGTTTTGGTCCCGACACGAACCACACAATCGTCTGACCGAGTCAGATCAAGCGCACCATGGGCTCTTCGGAGCCTGAATAAATTGTCACTTTGTGACTGGCACGCCCACACACTTAATAGACGAATCAACTGCACCCGAACAGACGAACATAACGCTATGAGTGAATTTTAGTGCGTCCACAAGTTCCCCCCAAGGTTTCCACCTCATCTGATGGCTCCAAGGTCCCGCTTCCTACTGCATCTACAACGGCTGTTCAGCCCGCTGCGCGCTTGGCTTCTTCACCGGCTCCGTTGACTGCTTGCGTGCAGGGCTCCGCTGTAGCTGCCGCTCCTTCCGAGCCTCCTTCGATCCCTCACGGCCTGTTGGCGCCGGCTAAGACGCTTGCTCTTACTGCGGCTTCTACAGCTTGGCCGCCGGCACTCTCCCTCGTTCGCTCCTCTGCCTCCGTGGCCTTGGGCCTTGCTGCTCCCTCTGGTGAGCCGTCTGCTATCTCTGGCGTGGGGCTCAACGCCACCTCTCCACCTTGGTCCCCGGCTGCCTCCCATCAGGACGCTCTTGGCTCTTCTGCTCCAACATTTCCTTCCACCTCGGCTGCAGGATCGCAGGTGGAAACGACTACCACTCCCCCTGGTACTCCTCCACCGGCCACTCGCGTCTCTTTCGTCGATGCCATCAAGCGTGCTGCTAGGTCCTCTTATCATCGATCGCTATCCTCTGATGAGCATGCGCCTCCCTCCCCCGACCCCCCCTCCAGGGCCGCTGGGACTGAGGAGCAACCTCACGCCTCTGAGGAACGGATCAACTTCACCTCCTCCATCCAGCGACTCCACATTCCGGGCGTCGAGCCGATCCCGGATGCGTTGTTTGATCTCACTCGTGCCCACACCATCTTCGTTGGTGAGCACCGTGAGGACCGTTCGCGACCGGTTGCGAGAGATGGCGGCATTGCGACTAGGAGTTCCCTCCGCAGATCCAACTCCACCAGCTCCACTGGGGACCGTTGACGTCGACTGCCGGGGTTCTTGTCAGCCTTGGCAGATTGTTTCTCTACCTTCCTGCCGTTTCCTTCTTAGCTTGTCGATTGCACCACCTTTTGTTATCTGTTTGGTGCCCTTTCTCTCTCCTCCTCATGTACCTCCCTTTATTTTGCACTGCTTAATGAAAAGGCTTGCCTGGTGGCTGGGATAGTGTTTTCATCTTCTTCCACAATGAAGAGATGAACCCCCTCTCCCGTCTCCCCCCTTGCAAGTATCAACTTTAGTTAAAAAAAACTAACGCACGGACCGGTGACTTTAATCGAGTAGACTCACTCGCTAAGCGCACTCTTGTGCCCGTAGGCAACCCGGTGATGATGGTGAGGGTTCGGGACGGGACCTCGCTTCTCCGGAGGTTGGCTAGCTTTGGATTGAACCCCCAAGGGTCCTGGGATACCCACTCTCATAGGCGGCCAGCACGCCAAGGGCGTGGGTTGTAGGGTCGCTCTCTCAACTCACTCCGCGGTGGTTGCTCAATTTGATAGTAATTTGAGATCGGGGACTCTCTTACCGCCGACGGCACTAAGAAGCAATACTAATTAAGCAAGAGAATCCAACAAAGAGAAGTGTTCAGTGGCTCACCTGATCGGTGTGAGGACACCGATCCCGGTCGGAGACGAGGGCGAGCGAGGAAGCGTGGGCTTACCCGCACGTCGTGCCGGAGAAGCTTCAACCTGAAATTTCAGATTACATGCACTACACCCCATGCAAGGGGGGGGGGGAGATATTGGGGAAGGGAAGCCAATGAATACACCCAAACACTACCTCCACACAGGGAGGGGCCTTCAGCCGGCCAAGTGGGGAGGGGTGAAACCGAACTAGAAGCTAAAAGGAAGCCGATGCCGATTCTGTCCGCTTCCTGCGCTTCAGGACAGATAGTTGGATATCTTGACGCTGCGGCCGCTCTAGAATTTGGTTGATGACGAGACTAGATGGGAATTCTTCGTAGCTGGATCAGAATGATGTCAGAATTTTGCTGATTTCTTTGATCACTAGTGCTGGTCGGGGCAGAGGCTCGAACAGGGAGGCAGGTCTTCAGTTCTGACTGCTTCAGGTTCACAACAGCAGGAAGAGGAGGTTGCCACGAGCGCTTCAGAGCTCAGAATCAGGCGCCGCTGAAGTCGTCAAAACCGTGGATGAGTCCTCTTCAAAATGAGATCAACGGGGATGCCAAATGTTGTTGGAGTAGACCGGTAGAACTCAAACAATGAGGGGGGGTCGGAGTAGACTGATAGGAAGTAGAACCGCACACCCGGAGGAAGAAAATGAGAACTCTTGATTCCGGGTGCAAAACAGAGCTCCCCTTCTTGATTCGGGAAGTAGACTTGTTGACGAAGCTCCCGGCCAAGCCTCGCCTCCAGATCTTCCAGAGAGTGGTCGTGGTAGCTTTAGGAATCAGCTTCAGATTGCTCTTCAGGGAGGAGATGCGCAGTTGGAGAAGAACGACTCTTGGGCCTTCAGATTCACTGGGATGTGGTCGGGGTTGTCTCTGCAAGCTGCTGCTTCTCTGCTTCCTCTGAACTAAGAACTGCAGGTTGAAGATGATGGGGGGAAATGGGGTATATGGGAGGGGAAATGAGGTGGATGTGTATGGGGGCAACCTCTAGCTGTGAGGGGGTCTGGGAGGGGGTGTTCCAAGGTGTGGGAAGGGGAGAATGGGGGCTGGAATGGGGTGTTTAGAGTGGGTGAGAGAGGAGCTGCGAATTTGGGATGGTGGGTGAGAGGGAAGGAGAGATCTATCTCCAAGGTTTGAAAGTGGACTAAAGGGGTGATTAATGGGGGCTTTGGGGATGGGAAGGGTTGTATTGGGGAAGGGAAGGGGTGCTTAGGGAGTGGAGAAGTCTCCCTTGGGAGATGAGAGGGTGCTTAGGGAAGGGGATTGGGTAGTTGGTGGTTGGGTGGTGGAGTATGGATTGGTGGAGGGTCTCTTGGGACTAGGGGTGGAGTAATGAGGGTTGGGGGTAGTTGGAATGACCTTAATGGATGGGGGGAGGAGAGAGAAAGGTGGTTGGGAGGGGAGGAGAGAGAAAGGGGCGCATGTTTTAGAGAGAGAAAGTGGGGGACAGAGAAAATGACTTTCTAGAGAGAGGGGTAGAGAGAGAGGGGGGGTAGGGGCTTCTCACCCACTCAATTGGCTTCTCACCAAAAGAAGAAGATTTAAGTTGGACACTAGAGAATTCAAATTTTCATTCATTGATTTATTAACTCAAAATGGAGAGAGTGGGGTCCTATTTATAGGGATCCCACAACTTACAATAAGACCCTGACTTTTGGAGCATTGACAAATAACCAAGGGGAGGGGGGGCACCCTTGGGCCTAGCCCAATGAATTGGGCCCATTAACTAATCTAATCAACCCTATGACACTTAACTTAGGTAGATGACTCATTAACCTAGGTACTAGACTCAAATAAAAGGAAAATTACAATGATATGTCTCAAATAAAATATGAAAATTACATAACTTGACTCAGAAAAATATGATGGACACAATGGAGCTATGTTAGCGAGCAATCGTAGCTGTGGAAAATGTGAATGGCGAGAGATGCCCCCATCACTGATCCTGCCGATGGTGACAAGGGTCAAAAGTAGGTCGACCGATCTTGCCGATGATGACAAGGGTCGCAAGGAGGTTGACCGATCCTGCCGATGGTGATAAGGGTTAAAAGGATGTTGACCGATCTTGCCGATGATGACATGGGTCAAAAGTAGGTCGACCGATCTTGTCGATGATGACAAGGGTCGCAAGGAGGTTGCCCGATCTTGCCGATGATGACAAGGGTCGCAAGGAGGTCGACCGATCTTGCCGATGATGACAAGGGTCAAAAGTAGTGCGACCGATCTTGCCGATGATGACAAGGGTCGCAAGGAGGTTGACCGATCTTGCCGATGATGACATGGGTCAAAAGGATGTTGACCGATCTTACCGATGATGACAAGGGTCAAAAGTAGGTTTGAGAACTTTAAATCATCACTTTACTGGCTTAAGCGCCCTTTCGGGTTTTCGCCGAAGCTAGCCCCCTCTTGCTTTTGCCCACGCGCCCTTTCGGGTTTTCACATAACGGGGTACCTGATTTTTCCTAGGGCGCCCTTTCGGGTTTTCGCCACAGTCGGGTTATAGCCATTTTTGCCCTTGTCCTGATGTAGGAACAAGTCCGGTGAGGCACCTCTATTTTACGCCTCATTCTTTTCTTTTCTTTTTTTGTTCTTCTTTTTTTTGATTCACAGAACGGATCCGGGATGAATGTGGACTCGTTTGTTAGCAACGGATGAGGGATCCGGGCTAATGAGACGTCGACTAGCCTTGCCGATGATGGCAAAGTTCGAACACAGGCTTGTTCGTTGACATTGGTTAAATGTCGAAGCAAAAGTAGATTTATTAACAAGGATGGAAGGTCCAAGTTAAGGGAGTACTGATTGGTCTTGCCGATGGTGGCAAGGGTGGATAGAAGTTTGTTCATCGGCATTAGATGAGTGCCGAAGCAAAGGATAAGTTTATTTATTAACGAGGACGTAAGGCCCAAGTTAAGGGACAATGTCAACCGGTCTTGCTGATGATGGCAAGGGTCGAACACAAGTTTGTTTGTCGACATTGGTTGAATGCCGAAGCAAAAGTGGATTTATTAACAAGGACGGAAGGTCCAAGTTAAGGGGGGAATGTCCACCAATCTTGCCGATGATGGCAAGGGTCAAACACGAGTTTGTTCATCGACATTGGTTAGATGCCGAAGCAAAAGATAGGTTTATTCATTAACGAGGATGGAAGGTCCAAGTTACGGGAAAGTGTCGATCGGTCTTGCCGATGATGGCAAGGGTCAAACATAAGTTTGTAGAGAGAAAAGATCTCCGGCGGGACTTGTGGTGATCATCCTTTTCGGAGTTTCATTGGGATGTGGGTGAAGAGGAACTTCAAATTACCACATTATTGGCTCAAGCGCCCTTTCGGGTTTTCACCAAAGCCAGCCGCCTCTTGCTTTTGCCCACGCGCCCTTTCGGGTTTTCACGTGACGGGATACCCGATTTTGCCTGTGGCGCCCTTTCGGGTTTTCGCCACAGCCGGGTTATAGCCATTTTTACCCTTATCCTAGTGTAGGAGCAAGGCCGGCGGGGCACCTCTATTTTAAGCCCCATTTTTTTCTTTTTTTGTTCAGTTCATATGAAAGGAGAACGCTGCCAGGTCAACATGTGATATTTGACCTTTGGCGACGACAGATAGCTACTGACTGAGGCGCGGGGTCTTATGTCAGTAAAGGCGATTTATTCGTTGGCAGAGGAACAATGCCAGCGCAAAGGAGTAGCTTTGGCCAATTCGGACGTAAGGCCCTCAATGGTGATATTGTGTGAGGGTTGGCTAGGACATGAAGTCTTTTGCCGGAAAAGAGGGTTTATTCGTTAGCAAGAAAGTAATGCTAATGCAAATGATAGATTTTCTGCCGATTCGGGCGTAAGGCCCGTAATGACGATATTGTGACAGAGTCGGCTGGGACACGAAGTCTTGCACCGAAAAGGGGTTTATTCGTTAGCAAGGAGGTAGTGCTAGCGCAAAGGATAGATTTTGTGCCGATTCGGGCGTAAGGCCCGTAATGGCAATGTTGTCTGAGGGTCGACTAGGACACGAACTCTTGCGCCGAAAAAAAAGGGTTTATTCGTTAGCAAGGAGGTAATGCTAACGCAAAGGATAGATTTTCTGCCGATTCGGGCGTAAGGCCCGTAATGGCGATATTGTGAGAGAGTCGGCTGGGACACGGAGTCTTACACCGAAAAGGGGTTTATTCGTTAGCAAGGAGGTAGTGCTAACGCAAAGGATAGATTTTGTGCCGATTTGGGCGTAAGGCCCGTAATGGCAATGTTGTATTATATATATTTTTTGGAGCTCGGCCAGGACGGAGTGCCACTAGACCAAGGTAGGTAGAGCTCGGCCAGGGCGGAATGCCACTAGACTAAGGTAGGTTTTGGTCATTCTAGGAATACCGGTTGGGCTGTGTGATACAGCTTCATATGCTTTCCATTAAGGGGAGAGAACTGGATGACTCCTTTGTGGTCTACAAGGATGTATGCACCCCCTTCATATACTCGGCGGATGACATATGGTCCGACCCAGTTTTCAACCAACTTTCCTTTGGGGTTGGAGGCCATCACTTCTCTTCTTTTGACCATTACTAAGTCACCCTTCTTGAATTCTCGACCTTTGACCAGCTTGTCAAAAGCACAGGCCATGCGAGCTTGGTAGAGTTGAATATTTTGTTGTGCGCGGAGACGCTTTCCTTCGAGTTTGGCAAGCTCTTCTAGTCTTCTTTCTATGTTGGTTTGTTCGCCGCTAGCCAAATCATGCTGGATGGCGACTCGCAGCGAGGGGACCTCCAATTCATTCGGCACTACAGCCTCCGACCCATATACGAGGGAGAATGGTGAACAACCGGTTGGGGTTTTATAGACCGTACGATAGGCCCAAAGCGCTTCGTACATCTTTTCTTCCCAATCCTTTTTGTTACACTTGACAGTCTTTGCTAGCAGCGTGCATAGTGTTTTATTGAAGGCCTCTGCAAGTCCATTGTCCTGAGGGTTGTAAGGGGACGAGGTCCTCCAGTCAATCTTGTATTTATCGGCCAGCCGATAAACCTTCTGGTTTCTGAAATGGCTGCCATTATCAGAGATAATTCGGCTGGGAACCCCGAACCGGAATATTATATTTTGCCGGAAGAATCTTGCGACCAATTCTCCCATCACATCTCTTAGCGCAACTGCTTCTGCCCATTTGGAGAAGTAATCTATGACTGCTAAGATATATTTGCACCCTGACGAAGATGCTGGCAGTGGCCCCATCATGTTCGTGCCCCATTGGGCGAACGGCCAACTTGGTATGGTGGGATGTAGCGGCACCGGCGGTCTCCTAGACATGTTGGCATGCTCTTGACATTTTTGACAAGCTTTAGCAAACTTGCAGTAATCATCACACATGGAGGGTTAATAATAGCCTAATTTCTTTATTTCAATTTTCATTTTTGGCCCGGCCCGATGTGCTCCAGCCGACCCGGCATGGACTTCTTGCATTACCTGCCCAGCTTCTACTAAAGACAAGCAACGGAGCAAAATTTCTTTTAGGCATCAGCCATTATTCGGAAGAAGGTTCCGCTTCTCATCTCATAGGAGTCTTTGACCCTCAGAAGCTTCATTCTTTGTTCTTTTTCCTTCGGGAACTATTGGTGTTGAAAGCAACGTAGGAGGTGCTCCCGCCAATCAGACTGCTAGATTTCTTCGACAGTCGCTACTTCATTTTCTTGTTCATCGGCCAGAGCCTCTGTAACACTGGGGACCTGTCGACGGTTGATTACTGCTATATTCAGGCTTGTGTCTGGCGGGATTGCCAAAGAACTAGCCAGCTTTGCGAGGGCATCCGCTTGAGCATTCTATCCTCGGTTAATATGCTTGATTTTGATGAAATAGAATCGCGCCATTAAGCGGAGTGCCAGCTGATAGTTGTTGACATGTTTGTTTTACTCCTCATTGGCTTAAAAGACGTCTTATCTCCCCTTCTACTAAATCGACATATAAAATAAATGAGAACAATAGAAGGAGAACAGAAGAGTGTAAATAACTGTGATCGCCACCAAGGTGCCTAATGTGATTGACACACCGTACCTTGGAAAGAGGGAGACACTCACCTTATGAGCAGCGCTGGGAGGATGAGCGGCCCGTGAAGAACCGCCTGTGATGTTGGACGGCCGCACGACAGACCTCTCTTCAGTGCTGCAGAGGACGCGGGATGTAGAACTACTAGCTGATGGGTGGTTTAGAAACGACCGCAGGATGATGAAGGGTGGTAGAAGATCCACCGCACGTACCCTTGAACGGTCTTGACAGAGCCGCACAAGACCACCACGCCAAAAGTTGCAAAAGGGTCTAGCCTCCACCCTCTCCGGCCGGCCATAAAGGATGGGCCTTGCGTTAGTGAATTGCTGACCTGCGAAACAGAGTGTAAAACATAAAGAAAAACCCAATATCAGAACTATAGAGTGTAGTAGATGCCAACATGAAAAGAAATAGACGTAACTAAGTGAAGTGGGGGATACCTGGGGAGTTTTAAACCTCTGGGGCATCAAAAATGTGGGAGTGTGTGTGTGAATGATAGTGCAAGCAACGAAAACGTGGGAGAATGGATGTGTAGAAACAAACATGCAATGAGAAGAAAACGAGACTATCCAGAATGCAAAAGGACTCAAAACGGAAGTTACTCCCTGGATCGAAGGCCTATATGGACGTAGAAAGCCTCCCTCCCTGGTCGTAGGTCGCTCAAGGATTCGGCAGGGCTTCACCGTCGACCAAAATCTCCCCCCCTTTCAAAGGTAGCCTTTAGGGTCTATTTATAGAGCACATAAAGTTCTAGCTCGAAATTAGGGTTTAGAAGCATTTTCAGGTTGAGATTATCAAATAAAAATCGTAGATAATCAAATTATCTCTTATCTAGTCAAAACGGTACTCAAAATGGTTCAGCATCCGCGAAGAAAATGACGGGAGAAGTTAGGGATAAAACCACGCATAGAGAGAGAAAATCTGTTGAAATTCAGGAATCGAACGGATGAACGGTCTTACGATAGACCGTTCAACGGGATGTGCGGCCATGTCCTGGCCGTCCAACCCTATCGGTGGAAATTCAAAATAGATAAGATAATTAGATAACTATATGAAAATCTACGATGTTAGGACTCTGGAGAGATATATAGACGGCTCAGATGCTACCGTATAGTGGTCTTATTCGGCTATGCCTAGGCCGTATATATGCCTGTCGGTGATAATTCAGAAAATCAGCTAAATGTCCCATAAATATATGAACGGCCCAGTATCAACCGCACAAATTGTTATACGGCTGGAGGTTGACCGCACATGTACATGGGCGCTTGGAATTCATAGAAAAGCTCGATTAACCGAAACCAAGGCCCATTAAGCCCTGAATCAACTCGGACCTAACCAGGGAGGGAGGCTACCCATAAAATAAGCCCAAAATGTGCCTGAAAATAGCCCCAATGAGCGATGGACAACTCGAGACATCAACAAATGGGAGTAAGAAGAACGACTCAACTCATCGGCAAAAAATGGGTGTCAACAGGTGCCCCTCCTTAACGTCCTCTTTGCAGGGGAGTGAGCGGAGGTGATGTGAAAGTGACATGGGATATGGAGATGAAGCAGAAATGCAACGGAGTGGACCGGAAAGCGGGCGTTAAGGTAAAACAACACCAATTTTTACCAACAAGTGACAGGAATCTTCCGAAAAACTCTGAACCAAATGCAAGGAATGATAAAACCAAAAGTGACACCTGTCTGGAGGAACTAAACTAAATGAAATGAAACAAATCGATAAGACCAACCTCATGGGGGACACAATCCCGCGGTCCAATGAGGAGGCTAGAAGTAGACAATAAAAGTAAAGAAAATAGGCTAAAGCTCTAGACGGGGACCTCTTAATTAACCAAACCAAGCGAAATGACCAAAGAGAACCTTCCAACTCAGAGTGGAATTAGTTCCTCTTACTCAAACACTGAACGCACAGCTAAGCATCGCTGGTGGGACATTCTTCAGGCAAAGCATGGGTCATGAAAGCTCAAAAGAATGCGTATGACGCATGCTGGGTTAAAATAAAAGAAATCGTTAAATTAAATGCAAAGAAAGATTACAATATAAAATACTCGAGAATAATATTGCTAAGCTGGGAAAATCAGAGTCAAGAGACCATCCGCAACCACAGCGTGTAGGATAGAACCATCCTCCCCAGGCTTTCCCAACGTAACGGCCTATCCGAAGATTAAACACGTGAACCTGGATCATCATCGTTTTTGTTAAAGGGGAACATCAGATCTTGGAACACGTAGATAATCAACTGGTTCTCGAGATAATATAGCATAGTACCATATAGTAATGTAGTAAGGGATGTAAGGATAGAAAGCCATACCTGACTTACCTGTGCAGGTGAAACGGCAAGCTTTCTTGGATTTTCATTTTCAGATTTTTATGGATTTTTATGAATAAGACAAATGAGTATAAACATAGCAAGTATAAGCATAGCAAAGATAACACAATGCTTAACTGAACGACAAACAACATGACATAACATAACGATCAACATAACATAACAAAGCAAACGAGCACATATGCAAGGCATAAATAAACAACACTTATGCACGAACACAGCATGACAAGACACCAATGCGGCGGGACAACACACGGTTGGGACAAGAACATGACGGACGATCACACAGTTGGGACAACACATGGAACATAGAGGGACGACTATCATCATATGCAAGTCAACTAATAACATGTGGTGAGGGACAAAACAAAATGTGTGAGATGACACGGTGGAGCATAGACACGAGACAAGGACACGGCGGGACAAAAGACATGAACAAATACGCACTTCAATCAAAACCCAAGATAAAAATGAAGCAGAACCGCCAGGTTCATAATCGTGAGGCAAAGCCCTCTCATAAAGATATGATCATTGCAAACAAAAGCGGGGAAGGACATGAGCTTCAGAACAGATCGAGAGTGGATCGAAGAAGGAAAGAACAGATCAAAGATGTGGACAGGAGACAGAGCACAAAGATATAGCAAGGAATGCCTGAGTACTTGCAACCTGCACACTTAGCAAACGGATTACGTATCCGTCCTTAAAACAAATACAAATGCATGAAAAAGACACATTTTTTTTTAAATTTTTGTGATCTTTTTTTGAATTTTTTTAGATTTTCAATAGTATTTCATTTTTCTGGATTTTTTTGAAGTATTTGATTTTTTAGGTTTTTAAAACATTTGATTATTTTTTTGAATTTTCGACAGTGTTTGATTTTTTTGGATTTTTTTTGAAGTATTTGATTTTTTTTGGACTTTTGGTAATATTTATTTATTTTTTGATTTTGACATAGCAATCCGCAGCACCTAAAGACAAGCTCAAACTACTGGCCAGGGATCATCGTTCCTACCCCTTTCATTAAAGGCTTCCTTTAAGCAGGGCGTGCATGTGAGGGTGGCTTACCACAACCAACCGCTTCTAAAGAACGGTGCCCCTACTAAGGCCATACTCGGGATACAACCCAGCCTAAGAGGGAGAAGCAGAAGAAAAATTGAAGACAAGCTTTGTGCAGGATGGGAGATATCAAAGCTCGAATTCCTTCCAGGGCACTAACCCTCAAAGAGATAGCCTGTTGCGCTGGGGCTTTGTGTCTTTGATTTTTAGACCCATATTTATCAGGCACGCATGCGACCGGGCTCATGATGTCCCGCGGGGAACTGTATTGCCACTCTTGCCATGCCTTTGATTCATAATTTTGTATTCATTGATCTTCTCATTCATAGCCTTTACTGGCTAGATTTAGCGTGAAAGCTCATTTTTGAGGGTCAAGACTGCCCCTATTTGAGACCTCTCCCGTATTAGGGAGCGCCTAGGTTGGTCATCTTATCTATCAATCTCTTGTCCCTGCACTTGGCCGAGTAGAGAAGAGAAAAGGCCCTTTGTGCATACCCAAAGTATGGCCAAAGCAGCAACGGTGTGCCTTAGAGAGATAGGCTATGGCTCACCGTGAAGTGTGTGAAAAATCCATACTTAAAGGTCACCCTCAACAATTGAGGAAAGAAACTAGACTCCCAGCGCGGAGCTATCACCAGCCAAAGGATGCTGCAGAATCTAACTTTTTTATTTGACATAAAGTTAAGATCAAATTAAACAAAGACTCCTAAAGCCACTCAATGATGTTAAGGAATCATGTGTAGAAACAATAGAAATAATGGAAATGAAAGCACGTTCTTGCACAAAATAAAGATACCTTTACAGATCCATGGTATGGAAACCAGCATCCTGAAGCGATTTCGATCATCGAGCTTTGAGGAGCGCAGTAGCTTTGCATTCCTTGCTTGCCAGGATAAAGGATGAAAGGAGAGGATAGCAAAGGATTAGATTCCTTGACATGGAGGAGTGGCAGACATCATACTGGACGAAGAAGGATAAAAAGGAAGAGAGACAAGGGCTAGAACTCCCTTGTTAAAACATAGAGGCCCTGATAACAAAGAACCGGATACAGAATAAACAAGGATTAACTGAGATCAAGGCGGGCTAAAGCCTCGAAAACGGCACGAAAAAGGGTAATGACCCCGAAAGGGTGAGGAGGAAAGAACATAAAGAAGATGAAAAGATTCCTGTGAGGGTAAGAGAGAAAAAGAAAGATCATCCGACGTGGTCGGAGGAAAGGAATAGCGATCACCCGCCAGAGGTGGGGAAGAAAATATATGAACATCCGACAAGGTCGGAGAAAAGAAATGGAAACCACCCGACAAAGTCGGGGAAGGATGCGAAAAACCACCCGACAAGGTCGGGGAACGAGCACAAGGAATCCCCAATAGGATCGGGGGAAAATGATAAGAAGCGAATTCCGGGCGTACCCGGGGAGAAAAACTAGAAGATGCCCCTGGATTAGGGGAAGAGGAGGGCATAGGCCGAGGCCTAGAAGGGTAAGGATAGGAGAAGATGGTAGAAATATGGCCAGGTGGTGGAAGGTACACCACCCAAGGATAAGAACCGAGCAGAAGAAAAGATGAATGGACGGAAGAAGGAGAGGAGGAAGTGGACCCCCAAGTGCGCAACTGACGGCCCTTGAACTTATGCCGTCGCCTCTTCTTAGCAGAAATCTTCTTGAAACAACTCCGCCTGGCGTGGATTCGGGCCTTCGGGCTTCTTGTCTTGCAATACTTTCTCAAATAACAGGCCCACCTGGCAGACGGCCTGGCCCGGTCATGAATATGCAACTTCATCGAGATGGTTGCCCCTAGCTATGCGGTGCTAACCATAAAAGGACATTCCAGAACAGTCAACTCCTTGTGTTGTTTATTAGAAAAATAGGGAGCTATGTTGCTTGGCGTCAACAACATAAGATTCGGCATCTCCTCTCGGCAATCAGACACGAAGTACAGCTCCCTTGCTAGAAGTGCCGGACGGAACTGAGGGAGAGCGATGCGTGGCGTTGACATGGCCGCCTCACCAATAAACCGAGGGAGATTGCATAGGATGTGTAGAATGCCCCTGGTCAATCTCGAGGACACGGCCAATTGCCCCTTGAACGCTGAATTCATTAGACTTCTGGCGGCCATGTGGGTTAGCACCATCCGGGCGGAAAACTCTTCTGGGCCAGTGCACTGAATAGCAATCAGGTGAGTGGTAATAACAACATCAACAGTGAATTCTCCGGTGTGCAAAGAAATTGCCACCGGCCTTGCTTTTGAAGAAACTGGCACCAGTGCACATGAACTCTTCTTGGCAACCGTCTTCATAGCAAGTGCGGGCTCATTGTCCCTAGAATAGCCAGGGACCAGGACTCGGACCGGCATGCGGCAAATGAAATCTTGAAGCTTGTAATGCGCAGTCAAAACCTGATTCGGCTCTTTATCTCCCTGGGGACTAGACCGAGGGGCACCAAAGGTAGCGTGTACCTGCTCCGCGAAGTGGGAAGTGGTAGAGGGAGGTTAGAAGGAGGAGGTTTGAAGGGTACGGGTGGCGATGGTGCGAGTGACGGGGGAATAATGAAGATGATGGGCATGGGTGGAGGTAAAGGCAAAAGTGGAGGTGTGGGTTTAGGCTCGGCCTGCTCGGGCTCAGAGGATGATGGCGAAAGAAGTGGCATCGGTCACGGGGATGGTTGTGAAGGTGACTGAACATGGATTATTACGAGGGGAGGTGATGAAGATAGTAGTGGTGATGGTAATGGGGATGATGGAGAAGGTGATGATGGAGATGTGGCCAATGGAGGTGGCGAAGATGGGGGTGGAGAAGGTGGTGACAAAGGGGGTGATGTGGTTGATGGAGATGGTGAAGGTGAAGAGGAAGGAGGTGAAGGTGGGGGTGGAGAAGAAGGAGGAGAGGAAGGTAGTGGCGTAGTGGGGGAAGTGGCGGGTGGTGGCGCTCTTCCGCGTATCTTTACAACACGTCGAGAGGCGTTGGGAATGGGTGTGGTGGTAGAAACGGAGGGTGAAAGAGAGGTTGCCCGAGTGGAGGCTAGGGTAGGTAAAGGTAATGGAGGAGATGGGATGGAGGAAGAAGTGGGTAACGGAGCAGGTATCTTATCAACTGAAGAAACACTAGGGTGCCCCTGGTCTTGAAGTGGAGACGGTTGCCTAGGCGGCACTTGCTGCTACCGCTACTGCTTGCTGCTGAGATCTAAAATAACTTTGCGTATGACAGCCCAATCAATCATCTTCTTGTCTTCCAAACTGTAAACAAGTTCCCGGAACTCGGGACAGCCCTCAATCAAATGCCCATGTTGACGATGGAATTCACAGAAATGGAGCAAATTCCCGACCGCAGGTCGGCAAGGCATAACCGGAGGGAGTTGCAACGCATGGGTGGACATCAAAGTCCTACAAACATCTGTAAGAGATTCCGGCAACGAAGAGTGAGAAGCCTGCTTCGGGCAAGGCGGATGCCGAGGGGTATGAAAAGGTAATGGGGATGGCTGCGGAGGTTGTGTAGGTAAGGGGGATTGCGTAGGTGAAGGCGGAGGGCCAGAAAGTGAATGCGATGGAGGCATGGAGGGAGTGGGAATATACTGGATGGCATCCACCCGCTCTGGGTGTGGTGTTTCCTTGACCGGAAGTGGAGGGGTGTGGGGAGATAAAATAGCGGAGGGCTGACTCGTGAAGGGAGATGTAGTTGAGGGATAGGTGGAGGCATATGTGGAGGTATGGGGGTGTGTGGGAGCGGACGGCCGACTCGTGGAGGGATATGTAGTGGAGGGTTGACCCATGGTGGATGGGGAAGAGAAGGGGTATGTGGAAGGCGAAGGTGGAGGAGACTCGTGGTCAAAGGAAACTAGTAGTTGTCGGCTAATAAAGCGGGCTCGACTGTAAAGTTGTTGCCATGATGTAATATCATTCAGGGCTAAGATGCACCTGAGCTAGGGCGTTGCATTAGAAATAACCATCTTGATCTGCTCGCCCTCCAGAATATGCCCCGGGACTTGCGCAACTAGGCGACGCCAGCGGTCGGCAAACGTGGAGATATCCTCGCCGGGCTTCATATTCTCTTGGGCCAGATCAACCATAGAATATCCGGGCCCAACCTGGTCCTGGTACTACTGAATAAATCTTGCTTGGACTGCCTGAAAATTCATCATCTGCTCTTGCGGCAATGTGAAGAACCAATCCTTGGCCGAGCCCTCTAAAGATAGGCCAAACAAATAGGCCATCAAGCGTTGATCATGCTGGAACTGGGCCGACTCATATAAGAACTCCTTCAAATGCACGTAGGGGTCACCGACTCCACCATAGCGACGATAAGCCGGAATCTGTTGACGTGGTGGAAGCTGAAGACCTCGGAATGCAAATGGGATATCCAAAGAAGTTTGAGGACTGATTTGTCATTGCAATTCATCAAGCTGGCGTTGGGCCTGAGCGATCATCTCCTCGGTAGGAAGAGTCCGAGAAGGATATGGGCCAGCTTGAGCAAGAGATGATGAATTTAGACTAGGATAATGTTGATGGGCCAGATAAGGGGATCCGGCCTGAGAAGAAGGAAAGCCCATTCCAGGAATGGAGGAATGCATGGGCCTGGACGGATTATGTACGTGGGAATGAGGATTGATTGGGCCAACAGTAGCACGGGCGAGATAAGAAGGCCCGTTAAAAGAATAGGGTCCAATGGAGGAATAAAGAGATGGGCCTGCACGGGAAGAGGAATCCACATGGGAGTAAGAAGATGGAGAGGTGCAGGAATAAGGTACAGGGGAGAAGTGCTCCATGGGGAGAATGGAGACTTTGCACAGTGGATCTCAAATGAATACAAGGAGGGAAATGACCCAAAGATAAATGTAACTAAATGGGGACACACAAAGATGAACTAGACCTAATGAGCCTAATCTGACAAAGAGATGCAAATGATGACACTGCAACATGTAATGGAGGGGAGAGATGAGAAAAGAACCCACCAACTAACCACCCAAGTTGTAAATGATGCACGAAGATTTTATAAGTTCCTCTTTAGGACCTTAGTGAATTAATTAAAATGTGAATTCTCTCAACCACAAGGTACCTAAATAGGGTGGGGGACAGGAAACTGGCAGACTCTAAGGGACTCTCTCTCTCTCATGAATGCAGACCCTAGACTGGGGGGTGGTACGGTACAACCTGCCCGATGTCCGTGTGGGAATCAACGGCTCACGGGGACTTACGGAGGCCCTCGGCAAGGTCCCCTAGTCGGCTCCAAGGAGTATGGAGACGAGAGGAAACTCTACCTCAGTAGGAACACAACTAAATATGAATGAAATGCATGAATCCTATGCGCACCGGAGTGCATGCAAAATTCTAACCTAGAAACTAGCAAGCAATGAACTAGCAAATGTAAGAAAATGAGATGAACGCAACCATGGAATGATATAAAAACAACATGGGGAGGTCAAACAGCACCAACGTATATGCATATAATGATATAATTCAATGATAAAACAGTAGCACGGGGTGCACTGTAGCAGAGAAAGACGGTCTGATGAAGATCGCTCAGGAGCAAGGACAGCCTGTGAACGACCGTTCAAACCAGGGAGTAACGACAAAGTAATCAGAAAACCCAGACAATGATAGAATGGAAGTAGGTAGAAATCAGAAGCGTACCAGGATGGGCGGTCTACTGACAGCCGCGTGATCAGTAGAACGGACCTTCACCGACCGTGCAACAGCAACCAAACCCACAGTCAGAAGATAGAGGAGTACCTGTGCCAGCAAGATGGACAGCCAATAATCGACCGTGTAATACTTGAACGGATGTCATTGGACCGCTTATCACAGCAAGTTTTGCAGAAGATATGGCGCTGTTCACAGAGAAGAGCGGTGGACTTCCAGCCGTCGAAGAGATGGACGGCTCCTGGAGATCGGCACATGCTCCGGAGGACAGAGACCACGCCCAAACCAACCTGAAATCACTTCGAAAAGAGGACTAACACAGCAAAAGAAAAGGTCAGCAAATCACTAACACGATGGGCACTAGGTGTCCCACCGTGATCGCCAAAAAATGGGCTGTTGACATGTTTGTTTTACTCCTCATTGGCTTAAAAGACATCTTCTCTCCCCTTCTACTAAATCGACATATAAAATAAATGGGAACAGTAGAAGGAGAACAGAAGAGTGTAAATAACTGTGATCGCCACCAAGGTGTCTAATGTGATTGACACACCGTACCTTGGAAAGAGGGAGACACTCGCCTTATGAGTAGCGCTGGGAGGATGAGCGGCCCGTGAAGAACCTCTTGTGATGTTGGATGGCCGCACGATAGACCGCTCTTCAGTGCTGCAGAGGACGCGGGATGTAGAACTACTGGCTGATGGACGGTTTAGAAACGACCGCAGGATGATGAAGAGTGGTCGAAGATCCACCACACGTACCCTTGAACGGTCCTGACAGAGCCGCACAAGACCACCACGCCAGAAGTTACAAAAGGGTCCAGCCTCCACCCTCTCCGGCCGGCCAAAAAGGATGTGCCTCGCGTTAGTGAATTGCTGACCTACGAAACAGAGTGTAAAACATAAAGAAAAACCCAATATCAGAACTATAGAGTGTAGTAGATGCTAACATGAAAGAAAATAGACGTAACTAAGTGAAGTGGGGGATACGTAGGGAGTTTTAAACCCCTGGGGCGTCAAAAATGTGGGAGTTTGTGTGTGAATGATAGTGCAAGCAACGAAAACGTGGGAGAATGGATGTGTAGAAACAAACATGCAATGAGAAGAAAGCGAGACTATCCAGAATGCAAAAGGACTCAAAACGGAAGTTACTCCCTTGACCGGAGGCCTATATGGACGTAGAAAGCCTCCCTCCCTGGTCGTAGGTCGCTCAAGGATTCGGCAGCGCTTCACCGTCGACCAAAATCTCCCCCCCTTTCAAAGGTAGCCTTTAGGGTCTATTTATAGAGCACCTAAAGTTCTAGCTCGAAATTAGGGTTTAGAAGCATTTTCAGGTCAAGATTATCAAATAAAAAGCATAGATAATCGAATTATCTCTTATCCAGTCGAAACGGTACTCAAAATGGTTCAGCATCCGCGGAGAAAATGACGGGAGAAGTTAGGGATAAAACCACGGATAGAGAGAGAAAATCTGTTGAAATTTAGGAATCGAACGGATGAACGGTCATACGATAGACCGTTCAACGGGATGTGCGGCCATGTCCTGGCCGTCCAACCCTGTCAGTGGAAATTCAAAATAGATAAGATAATTAGATAATTATCTGAAAATCAGCGACATTAGGACTCTGGAGAGATAGACGGCTCAGATGCTACTGCATAATGGTCTTATGCGGCTATGCCTAGGCCGTATATATGCATGTCGGTGATAATTCAAAAAATCAGCTAAATATCCCATAAATATATGAACGGCCCAGTATCAACCGTACAAATTATTATACGGCTGGAGGTTGACCGCACATGTACATGGGCGCTTGGAATTCATAGAAAAGCTCGATTAATCGAAACCAAGGCCCATTAAGTCCTGAATCAACTCGGACCTAACCAGGGAGGGAGGCTACCCATAAAATAAGCCCAAAACGTGCCTGAAAATAGCCCCAACGAGCGATGGATAACTCGAGGCATCAATAAATGGGAGTAAGAGGAACGACTCAACTTTTTTTTTTATAAAATGAGACCTTAAGATACTACTATTGGGGTGCACAATATGTGCAACCACCAACCGAAGCATCAGGCCCTAATTTTTATTGCCAATGAATGAAATCATGTACAATATTACCACGGGGCATACCCCTGGGAGCAAAATAAGGAACTTCAAAAAGTGAGAAAAGGATCTATCTAAATCTCCAGCTAGGGAGTCCTGCCGCATCCACAATGGCACAGCCACGAGCCTGGCTAGGGAGACTTTTCCAATTTCTGAAATCATGACTCTGCCGAGTTTTACAAGCATAAGATGCCAAGGCATCCGCTACTGTGTTTCCCTCTCTATAGATATGCTGCACTTCCCATTTATTTGTCTTGAGAATGTCAATGATTTCATCCCACCATCTGCAGATTGTCCAAGGAGGAGATTTATTGGAGTGTGTCATATCTGCTATGACTTTTGAATCTGTGTATATGATTGACATAGGAAGCCGACTTTTGACCACCATCCTCAGCCCATCCAGAAGAGCTCTTGCCTCAGCCATTAGGTTAGTCCCCTCACCATAATAATATGAGAAGCCATGTAAAACCTCACCTTTGCTTCCTCTCAAGCAGCCGCCCCCACCAGACGGGCCTGGGTTACCCCTACTTGCTCCATCAACATTAAGAGCAAAACCATGGCTCGGACAGTGCCATATGATAATTCTTGGGATCTTGCCATTTGTAATACATGTGAATTGAAAACGGTCCATGGTCTTTTTTTCCTCAGAGGAAGACACTTTGCTGAATTGCTTCTGCTGAATGGAGTAGGCTACTTGGTTCCTGATGTGCAGTTGCATTTTGTGAATATTACCGCCCCTACCTTCGTACCTAGTTTTGCACCTGTGGATCCATATTTCCCATAGAATGTACAGCATAGTAATAATCCCTGCATATCCATATGAATTATCAGTATTAGCCGAGTTGATGATGTCCCAACATTTGTCAGTTATGGATGTGTAGCCCCTGCACATGGGTTCAAAGAGGATGCTGAAATGACTCCATAAAGCCTTGGCGATCTGACTGTCCAAGAACAAATGATTTAGACTTTCTTCCTGATGGTTGTCAATGCAACACACACATTTGGATGGAATACACACACCACATTTCTTGATGGCACTATCAATCGGAACTGCCAAGTATAAGAGTCTCCAGCAAAACATGGATACCCGTGGAGATATGTGTTGATCCCATATCTTTTTGAGGGGTTTTCGGATATTACCTCGTGGCCGAACATAATTATAAACTGACTTGCAGGAGAACTGACCATCATTGGTAGCAGCCCAAACACATTTGTCAGCCTTCGAGTTTAATTGCATTGCATGAACCATCTCGGCAATGTGGTTGGGACGTGAGACCAAACATCACTGAAGTGATTTTATCTTGCTTCCAGTAGGGTAGACTTGGGAGCATGTCCTTGGGAATCAATCACTACTCCGCACCAATTGTCTTTTAAAATGTCGATGGATTTTCCATCCATGGGAATCCATCTTGTATTGTCAATCACAATCTCCCTGGCTGAATTAAAAATATCCCTTCGAACACCAGATGTGAAAGGCTTAGTTATAGAACTTAGATGGCCTGTCACATACTTGGACTGTGCAAATTTGGACCACAGGGAGGATCCTTGAGTGATACCCCATATCTACTTAGCCACCATTGCAATTTGAGTATGCTTCAGGCTTTTTATTCCAAGGCCTCCCTCCTCTATAGGTTTGGTGATATTAGACCAAGAGATCCACTGTCTCCTCATTCCTTCCTTTTGGCTCCAGAAGAAATTTGCACAAACTCTGTTTATTATATTGATGATGGTGGATGGCAGGCAAGATGCACTGGCAGTATATAGGGGAATGGACTGAAGAACAGAGTTTATAAGACTAGCTCTACCTGCTTGTGACAGCATTTTTGATTGCCATCCTTCTAATCTTGCACAGATTTTTTCCAGCAGGTATTTATAATTGGACACTTTCTTCCTACCTTCATAGAGTGGGACACCAAGGTAAGAGTTCAGGCCAGTTTTATGCTGGTAGCCAGTCATATCAGAAATCCTTTGGATAGTAGCACGGTTGGCTTTGTGGGATATAATAAAACTGCTTTTACCAACATTAACCAGTTGGCCAGAGGACTCTTCATAGCTCCTGATAAAAGCAAGCATATTTCTGATATTCCTGGAGGCATCATTTAGGAAAATGAGTGTATCGTCTGCATACAGGAGGTGAGAAACCTGTAAACACCTCCTCGGCACCTGAAAATACTGAATCTGTCCCCTTTCAAAAAGAGTTGTGATGCCCCTACTCAGAGCCTCCTCTGCAATGATGAATAGAGCAAGGGCCATTGGATCTCCCTGCCTTACCCCTCGAGTCGACTTAAAAAAGCCCGTGGGGGAGCCATTGACAATGACTGAGAACCAGCAGTTATTGAGCATCATTTCTATGAGAGAGCAGAAGGTTGTTGAGAACCCAAAAGCTTGCATGACCTGAAGAAGGAAGTCCCATTCTAGTCTATCATATGCTTTTGCCATGTCCAGTTTAACAATCAAATTATTCCCTCGCACTTTCCTCCCAATGTCCCTCATCATCTCCGAAGCCAAGGATATTGTATCCACAATGTTCCTTCCTTTGATGAAAGCCCCTTGATTTGCAGAAATGATCTTTGGAAGAATATTGGTCATCCTGTTGCTAATAATTCTTGAGACAATCTTATAAGAAAAGTTACACAAGCTGATTGGTCTCATTTCTGCAAATGTGGAAGGGGATGCCACCTTTGGAATGAGGGCAATCAGAGAGGAAGTGGTGCCCTTCGGCATAGGTATACCTTTAAAGAAGCATTGCACTGCTTTAATGACATCCTCAGCTATAATGTCCCAACATGAAGTGAAGAAAAACCCCGTGAATCCGTCCGGCCCAGGGGCACTGTCCGGAGATAGGCTAAAGACTGCTGCTTTTATCTCCTCAGCTTCTGGGAGACCTGAGAGATGTAAATTGTCTTCGTCAGTAACTAGGTGTGGGATGTTCTCAATCAGTGCTGTCTGGACTTGATGATCATAGGAACTGAATAGATTGCTAAAAAATTCAACAGCCTTTACTTTGATAATATTTTCGTCTTCACACCATTCCCCACTATCAGTTTTCAATCTGTATATGGCCATCCTGGCTCTCCTCTGCTTAACATGAAGGTGATAAAATTTTGTGTTCCTGTCTCCCTGTTGAAGCCAATTGACTCTTGCCTTTTGGCCCCAAAAAATTTCTTCCCTGTGTAACAATTTACGCAATTCTGCTTGTTCACTTTGCAGAGTCATTCTGTTCTCCTCACTAGGGTCAGAATCAAAACTTCCTTCGGCCAGTGCCACCTTTTCTTCAGCTTGGGCTATGCGGTCAAAAATGTTTCCAAAGTGCTCTTTATTCCATTGTCTTAGGGAGTTTTTGAGAGCTTTGAGTTTATGTTGCAGAGTAAAGAAGGCATTATGATGTCTTGTTTGGTAGGATTCGCATGCATTCTGGACAATTAGTTTGCAGTTACTATCATCAAGCCACATATGTTGAAAAACAAACCGACTCGGTCCAGGACTTAATGCAGGAATAGATAACAACATTGGAGAATGATCAGATGGCTCCCTCGGCAGATGTTTAACAGATAAAATAGGTGCTTGGGCAGCCCAACTTTCATTATACAAGACCCTGTCCAATCTTGCTCGAATATTCCTTGTGCCTACTTGGTTGTTAGACCAAGTAAAGGAGCTTCCGGAGAATCCTGCATCTAGCAAACCTGATGCTGCCACAAATCCTTGGAAATCAATCATCGGGTTAATAAAACCCATATTACCACCCACCTTTTCCTCAGGGGAGAGGATAGACTTAAAATCACCTCCAAGAATCCAGGGCTTGTTGACAGTACCACTGAAGTTGATTAATTCATCAAACATGTCCCTTCTCACATTAGTATCACACGAAGCATAAATGAATGTAATGTAGCAGTCAGTGCTTCCCCCAGCCTGAGCCTGTATAGTGAGAAACTGAAAATGCCGATGCACCACCTGAACATTAATCTTGGAATTCCAGAAGAGCCAAATTTTGGAGTTTTCCTCTACATTTGCACTTGCATTGTCAAATTTAAGTCTTTGTCTGATTCTTTCTAGCTTGTCAACAGCAATTTTAGGTTCTGTGATACAAACCATTTGCACATGATTTCTATTGATGTGGCTCTTCAAACTTCTCACGGATCTGTCATTTCCGATCCCCCTAATGTTCCATATCAGAGTGGGTTCTATCATTGGAATTGGGAGGGGGGGGGGCAATGCATTCCACCAGCTATAGATTTAGCTTTAGCCCTGGTGATGGGTTGTTTCAGTATACTTACTTTTGTAGTCATGTTGCACCCTTCATCACATATTGTAACTTCATTTGCCTTCTTCACCAAACTACCTGGCATAAAAATATTTTCAACCCTTGACTGATCTGCTACTGATAAATCCACAACATTGCTGCTAAATTTGTATAATCTTTTCTGAGTGGTGGAGATGTCATCATGTTCCAAAATCCCCCCATTTTGTGTGTTACTTATATTTTCTTGAGATGATGTTCCTCTATGTATTCCATCAATACCAATGCTTTGGCCTTGGCATAATACTAAGGACGAAGAGTGATCCTTGTCGGACTTTGAAGCACCTGATTCTATATTATCATCAGAGGAGTGTTGACGATCTTCAAAACTGTTCTGCTGTGAAGGCTGAGCTTGCCTAATTTGGTTTGAAGGGAGTTCCACTTGGTTTGCTGGCACATGATCTGAGGCCATATTACCCAAACCTCCTGGGTGAGACGCCTTTGGTTCCCTGTTCGCAACTAAATTATAAGGATTTTGAGCTTCACCATTTTCATTAGACTTTGCTTTGGGATGGGCACTTGCATTGTTTTCTTCCTCCTGTAAAGCATCAAACCTGTTTGATGTTGTAGCATTTTGTCGAGAACCCTGTGAGCCAACTTCCTTTACTTTATACACCTGTAGGGGCTGAGTTGATTGAATGTTAGTATTGCGTTTAGTATTCTCCGGCTTTCCCATCTTCCTTTTACATTCCTGGACAGAATGTCCCAATTTATGGCAGAAGGAACACAACTGAGGTACCCTATGATAGTTCACAGTTTGCCAGAAGCCCTCGCCCTCAAGGTCTATCCATATTCTTTCCCTCCTAGGTGCTGACAAGTCCAATTCGACACACACAATAGCTTCCGATGTATCTGTCATAGCTAAGGTATTGTCATGAACCCTTAGCACCAAACCAAAATTCCCCGCTATTGAGCGAATGCAGTCTTCATGGTATAAGTTTGCTGGCAGCTCCGGAAAACCCAACCAAACAGGGGCGGAGGCCGGGTCTGCCTTGTAGTCGAAATCAGAAGACCACCTAAAGAAGCGAAAGAGAAAACCCTTAATATATAAATGCTTCTGAATAAGAATCCGCAAAAAATCCTCTTGACAGCCAAAACGGAGAAGAATATGTCTTTGATTCAGACGGCTTATCACGAAATCAGCAGAAAGACCCATTCTCTGTGAGAGGCAAGACTTGATCTCCGGGAATGCAGGTCTGCCATAGGAGCATTTGGCGATTACTGCGAACCTTAATGCTTCCATAGTGGCTTGAACATCTGCCTTCGAGAAGAAAATCGCCGGCTCACCCTGATCGGTGAAGCTCGGCTCCTTCAGGGGAATATGAAGCTTTATCTTCAAGGGGGAGAACAGCAACGCTTGGGCAAATGTCCGTCGACGCCCAGGCTCCCCCAGTACAGATTCTCCGTCCAACTTGATGGCGGGGGGGTCGGGAACTCCCGCCCCGCCATCCATGGCCGCCGGCTAGAAGCTAGGCCAACGTGGTGATGAAACGACTCAACTCATTGACAAAAAATGGGTGTCAACAATAGTAAGGTAGGAGCTCTTGCTTCTGCACATCGAACTCTCCTTCCAGCTGTTTTATGACTAGCATGGAATCCCCGAATGCTTCCAACATCTGGATCTCCATGGACAGAGCAATCTGCAGCCCGATTATAAGGGCTTCATATTTCGCTTCATTGTTTGTGCATGGCTTGTTTATTGAACAAGATGTATATATGACTTCTCCTTCTGGAGATTTCAGGACTATGCCTGCCCCCGCTCTGACTCTAGCTGATCCAGTAGCTGAGGTGTCAATTCTGGAAGCACCGTCAAAATACAGCTGCCATAGAGAGGGCCGCACCTGGCTGACCTCTAGGGTTTCAACTTCAGGAAGCTCTGGTTCCAGTGGGCAGTCTTCAGGCACTGGATGCTCAACAAAGAAGTCTGCGATGGCCTGGCCCTTGACGGCCCTTTGCGGCACATAGGAGATATCATACTCCATGAGGATCACCGCCCATTTGCCTAGGCGGTCTTTGAGTGCCGGTTGAGACATGATATATTTAAGCAGATCTTCCTTGGAAATTAGCTTAACTTCATGCGACAGCATATAGTGTCGAAGCTTCTTGACCGTAAAGACCAATGCCAGGCAAATCTTCTCGATATAGGTATATCTCTCCTCAGTTCTGACCATTCTTCAACTGAGGTAATAGAGGGCTTGTTCCTTCCCTTCTTCATTGTTTCGGGCTAGCATTGCCCTCAGGGATTTATATGTGGATGTGTACAAAACCAGTGGCCATCCTTTCACCAGTGAGCCCAGCACCTGAGGAGTCTTCAGATAGTCTTTGAGCTTGTCTAAGGCTGTCTGATAATCTTCGTCCCAGTAAAAGGGAACATCTTTCATCATTAGCTTGTGAAAGGGTTGGCATCGCCCTGACAAGTGGGATATAAACCGCCGGATGTATGCCAAGCGGCCTTGCAGAGATCTCAGTTCGGAGAGGTTCCTCGGTGAGGGTAACTCTTGAATTACTTTGATCTTTGCGGGGTCTATTTCAATTCCCCGATATCTGACAATGAAACCTAAGAACTTTCCGCTCGATACTCCGAACGCACACTTCATAGGGTTCATCTTCAATTCATACTACCTTAACCTCTGAAAGATAACTCAGAGATCCTGTAGATGGTCTTTTTTCTTTCTGGTCTTGACTACCTGGTCATCTATGTAGCACTCGACCTTATGGTAGAGCAGCTCATGAAATATTCTAGTCATCGCCCGCTGATAAGTTGCGCCGGTGTTCTTTAATCCGAATGGCATCCTCTTGTAGTGATAAATGCCTTTGGGAGTTCGGAAGGCAGTGTGGACCCGATCATGCTCCGCGATCCATATTTGGTTATAGCCGGACGACCCATCCATGAATGATAGAGCCTCATGGCCGGTTGTTGCATCTATCATGAGCTCCGTTATTGGTACCGAAAAGTCATCCTTGGGGCAGGCTTTATTCAGATCTCGGAAGTCAACACATATCCAGATCTGCCCATTCTTCTTCTTCACGGGCACAATATTGGCCAGCCACGTGGTATATTGATTTTCTTCGACGAAACCCACACTAATGAGCTTGTCAACTTCTTTGCATATTTAAGTGATAAGCTCTGGCCTCATGTGCCGCGGCGGTTGCTTCACCGGTTCGGCTTCTAGGCTTATTGCTAGCTCATGTTGTGAGACTGCGGGGCTTAGTCTTGGCATTTCCTTGTAGGTCCAGGTAAAGCAATCCCGATACTCTTTTAGTAGTTGGATGTACAGGTTCTATTCTTCAGCAGATAGCTGGGCGTTGAGGAAGGTCGGCCTGTGGTCGTCCTCGTCTCCCAGATTAATTTCTATCAGTTTATCGACTGTGGCGTGGCCTCCGTCTTCTATTTCCGGGGGCACTGGCTGAAGGTCGACAAAGTCTGGAATATCATCTTCAAGGTAAAAGACCTCGATCTCTTCATTTGGTTATATTTGAACTTCAGTAGGGATCTCCGCGCCGACCAGTAGCGGCTGTGCGAATTGTTCCATCAACGAATCCATCGCCGTTGCAGCTTCGAGGGGTGAGTTGACAGCTTCATCCCCTAGAGATAGGTTTGCGGTCATAGAAGACTGGTGGTTGTTTACTACTGGGCTGGGGTAGCATCGCAACTTTGTAACAGAAGGTAAGAAGGTTTTGCCCTCTTGGATCGCCATGTCCCTGGTGGGGGTGGCCTTTTCCTTTTCAGCAGCATACATCTCTTGATCGATTTCGACATAAGCTTCCCTAATTGGCATGAGAGGTGTTGAGATCATCATTAGCGGAGGCCCGCCAGAGGGAGACGTCCCCATTTCTTCAATATCTTCAGCTTCGCTACTGCTGGCCGTGTCAAATCTGGCTTGAAGGGCCGCTTCTTTAGGATAGACTTGCTCCTAACATTGGCAAGGAGTCATGGTCTCTGTTTCCGAGTCTCTTGGTCGAGCTGGTTCAACATATTCAGCTTCTGTTGGGTATTCATAGAAAGTTGCCCCCAGCGGGTTGTCTTCAACATGATATAAAGCAGAGATGGTGTCCACCTCAGAGCGCCCACTGTAATAATATTCTTCAAGGGTGAAGCCCAACCCTGGAGGCTGAGAAACACGTCTCAGTTCTTTGTCTAGACTTGCGGGATACCACATTTTCTAGAATGCTTCTTTGTCCTTGCGCGACTGGTTAGAGGGGATGTGCTGCTTCTGGAACATCCTGGCCATCCGACTTGTCGTGAACGCTAGACCCTGGACGGGAACTGTCGGTCTCTCTATGTCTTCGGGTAGACAACAATCAGTGTCTTCCCAGGTAGGCTGCTCCTCAACTGTATAAAACAAGCTGCCGGGGTCATCTATCTACGCTACCTCCCAAGCTTTGAAAGGCTCGATAGTGGCATGTTCAAGGCCAGGGATTGGCTTGGTAAGGCCTTTCGGGACCCTTATGTGGTCATGCCATAGATCGACCTTGGCTTTATTGGCTTCGGGGTACATAGCGGGAGGTGCTATCCTGCCCACGTCTCTGGTGACGGTGATATGAGAGACCGCCTTGTGCTTGATATATCCACGCGGCAGTGGTGGAAACCAGTCATCGTCGGAGGTGCTTTTTGGTGCCCCTGCAGGGGTCTTGGCTTCAGAGGTCTTTTGAGACTAATCTGCATATAGATGAGCGTCTGCCAGGTGACATTTGGACACTTCGAATGGGTGGAGGTCAGCAAATATCATCTCTTCCCTCCCTTCGAGACTGTATTTGATGCACTGGTGGAGCGTGGATGGCACCACCATATTTTCATGCAGCCAAGGATGGTCAAGCAATGCCTTATACGAGGTGCGGGAGTCGATGACATAAAACTGCACCCTCGTAGTAAAGTCTGCCAAAGTGAGTGTGAACTCTGCTACCCCTAGTGATACTTCACACTTTTGGTTGAAGCCGACGATACGCATATCTCTGACTTTATGGAGGCGCACGTTAAAGTGGTGCCTCTGATATATTCTGTATGGTAGAATGTTGATAGCCGTGCCAGGGTCGACCAGGATCCTGCTCAACTCCCGTCCATTTAGGTGTCCCCTCATGTATAGCGGCATATTATGGCTAGTAGTAGGGAGCAACATGTCCTCCTGGGTGAAGGTCATGCTGGCCTCTGGCGGTGCTTCAGCCAAGCAGGCTTCATATTGAGCAGGCGTCTGCAAAGCAGTGATAATCACCCGTCGGGTCTCTTCACTCAGAGAGAGGATTTCCCAAACAGTGAATCTCGCCGGGAGCTTTTTCAACAATTTAACTACCCGGCTTCCTGCTCGGACATTGGACAGCTTCATTTCATCTACCCATCTAGGCTTGGAGGAGTCTCGGGCTGCAGTCCCTGACGGTCCTGCCTTATCCGGCTCAGATTTTGCATCTTTTTACTTGTTGCCATGTTCCTGTTACCCTTCATTGGCTGCTGCCGGGCAAGTTTTATCTGCCTCCGGAGCTTCGGAAGACTGCTGGGGCTGCGGGTAAGTATTCCCAATTGCAGGGTTGGCATCCTGACACGGCTGCTTTCCCTTGGACATCTTCAGAAATTCCAAGAAGGAAGGGGTAGTAGTGTTGCCCCCATTCTGGTTATAAAGGCCTGACGGAGGAGGGATTTGGACCCCTTTGACCTCCGGGGAAGGTATCTTGTAGGGTTGCTCTCCCCTGAATATGATATTATGGTTAGCAGGCGGCTGGCGCCCCCATTTCCAGCCTGATCGGGTTGTATGTGCTGCAGTAGCTGCTTCAGGCTGGCTTGCCCCGACAGCGGGTGCAAAGCATATTTCTTCCTCATCCTCTTCACCGGGCAAGTTGAAGAGAGCTGAGAGAGTATTGTAGGACACCACATGTTCTTTGTTGACCTTGGCGGCCTTTCTTTTCTTCCTTTGTTTCTTTTTCTTCTTTCCTTCAGCTGGCGCCTGCCCCTAGAACAGGCTGCCATCCTTGTCGGGTGCTGCGTCAGCTCCTCCCTCCTGCTTGAGTGAAAGCTACTCTAGCTCCTACCACGGGACATGATCCCATACCAGTAAGGGTTCAAATTCGGGCTGTACATATTTATCTAGCCCATTTATATTGTAGCAACCCTGATTAAATATTAATAATAATAAAGATTTTAAAATAAATCAAATAAGTAGATAAATAAAATAAAATAAAATAACGCCTCGGATAAAGGCGCTATTCAAATTAGAAACGCCTCTGGATAAGGCGTTATTCAAGAAGTGACGCCCTGACCAAACGGCGTCAAATTCTAAACGCCAAAAACGGTAAGGCCAAGAAATGCCCCTATCTTGGGCGTGTTTTAAAACAAGGAACGCCCTTACACAAGGCGCTTCTTAAGAAACGACCTGAACCAGGTCGTCAATTCAAGAATCGACGCCCTGACCAAAGTCGTTAATTCCATTCGAGTTCCGTTCGACACGGGAGCTTATCCAGGGAAAGATTAACCTAATCCAGTAAGTGTCTACTAGGGTAAGGACTCTATTAGGGATATATTACCCTCACACAATCACTAGCTCTAATAGGACACCCAAAATCCTATAAATACCTTTGATTACCAAACCCTAAATCCATTTGATCGATCGTCTGCTGCGGTGAGTAAAAGAACTGAACGTTCTTTTCTTTCTATCATATGAAGAGTTACTGACTCTTCATCTCTTTCTCTTCTTACAGGTCGAAGAGAGCACCTACGTACGTGAAGAACAAAGGTAATGTTCTTCTTTCTTTTACCTTCAGCCAAAGTATGATGAAGTGAGGATTGATACATCTTCATGTTTCTCTGTAGGAAGCTCTGTCGAAGAACAAGGGTCCTTCAAAACGAACGATTCTTCCTGCTGCTGCTGCGGTTATATAGTTGCAGTAGAAAGGGTTCTCCTCAAATACTTCACAAGTCTTCTTCTAAATCAACTGTAAAGGTAGGTTTTCTCAAGTTAATGTAGCCCAAATGAAATTAATGCAAGATATATATATATAAGCATGTCATGCATACGGTTTATATATGGTTTCGTTGTGTTTTTCTGAAATATTTTGGAAGAGACGCCCCTGTCAAGGGCGCTAATTTACAAGACACGACCTTGCCAAGGTCGTCAATTTCATATTTGACGCCCTATACACAGGCGTTAATTTCATGTAATGTTAATCAGCGATCTTAAGAACTGATTATCCACGAAAATCACATGTAATTAAATTGTTCATGTTTAAAAATCCATAAATATGAAATATCGAATGCTTAACTCTCCCTGTGAAACTCTTCCTGTCACGACTATATAAATACCATCCTGTACATTGATTATTGTGAAACTTCTGGCTGTTCGTGTCAATTACTGCAATTTCTTGAATTCACGACTTCGACAAGGTCGTTTTCCATTTGTTAACGCCCCATCACAGGGCGTGAATTATAAAAGTAACGCCCCTTCATTGGGCGCGTTTATGTTAAAATCCCGAACAATATATTCTGTGAAAATAAGAATTTAATGATTAACGCCCCTGCCAAGGGCGCGTTTTTGATAATTTCTGAAAATAAATATGTTCTGTAAAATATTGTAAATAAAAAGATGCCTGCTACTGTAGTCGTCTCATTGCAAAGAAACGCCCCTGTCCAGGGCGCTTTTTAGATAAATTACTGAAATATTGAAAATTCTGCAAAATGGAAACATGTGTAAACGCCCTTCTGTTAGGCGTTATTTACTTGAGAAACGACTTAGCGTAAGTCGTTATTTTCTGAAAAAAATGATTTTTATCCTGATTCTGTTAAACGATGGTTTCATATTATATAATATATATATATATCGGCACTATTCTCCACTCCGTGAGTATAGACCCACTTTTCACGTTGTTTTATCGATCACACTCAACTCTCATTGACATACAAGCTCTCCATTAGACATTCCGTTCCTTTGGACTAGCGAGTTAGTCATAGAGACCTCCGTAAGACTCCTCGTAGCCTTGGATTCCCTCAAGGCCGACTGAGCTGGTTGTACCCTAAAAACCCATTACACCACTGATGCCATGTCACTCTAAAGAAACATGGTATACCGGCCCTTATGATTATACAAAGAGTGTATCATAAGAAATTCTTAATGGGATGATGATATCATGCCATATCATGTCATTCTTGTAAACCTCAATTCTATGATAAGAATGAGGGTATCTTACCTTTGATATACTGTTCATGTGGACCTCAATTCTATATAAAGAATGTCCACCTTGATTTGTCATGGTACCCAAGTTAAGGGAACCATATTCTACCTAGTTTTATCGTTAATCGTGATTATACCGTTATTACCGCCAATCTATGTCCTTTGTCATATTTTGGACTCTATTCTATCAAAGTTGTCATACGTGTCTACAAGCTTGATTATTGAAATTCTATGTTGGCTATAAACAAGAGTGGATGTCAAAACACATGATAAATGCCTGCGCATATAGGGCCCGATCTGGTCCTGGGAGGAGCACCCGAAAGTACTTGTGCCCATGGGAGTTAAAATGATAAGGTATCTGGCATTATACCGAGTACTTGACTTGCTAGATTGGACATTCCACACACATCTTGTACTTGAATCGTACTTGACTTGACATGAAATGCGTGGCCCGAAAAAGGGTAATTTACTTGCTTGATACATGATAGCCAAAGTTCTTGACATGACTTGTTAAACGTACTTGCTAGAATATCTCAATGTCTTGTTATCTTATTGAAAGTTCATGATTAAGTTCATCTTATTTCCTTGATATTACATTCTCTCTATCTTGTCGTTTTATGCGAGCATGCATAGCTTTATTGCATTCATGAAAAATGTAATCACTTAAACCCCTTGCTAGTACTTGAGATATAATTTCCTACTGAGCGTTCGCTCATTCCGTTTGTCCCTTTTTACTTTTCAGGTAAGTCCGACGACGATGGAAGTCAATCGGATGGGAATGGTCAAGAGTGAAAGTGATAGAGCTGCTCAAGTGTCATCTAGTCTTTTCTATAGTTTTCTTGAGTCAAATATGTATTCTTTTTCTTTTTTATTAAACAGAGTATTGGATTTGTAATAGTCTATTATAAAATAAAAGATTGGGTTATCTTGCTATTTTGCGCATCTCTGTCTTTGTGTCGAATACACGACCACTCTGATTGACATGATTGATATAAACTCGTCACGCGTCTCCGGGTATCTTCCGCGCTCGGGGCGTGACATATATAGTGTAGCAACTCAAAATTTTTATATGCATTTATATTAAAAAAAGGAAATAATGAAAGATGAAAATAAAATAAATAAATTTTTAGTGTAGAATATATAAACGTGAATCCTATCCCATGTGTTAACACGAACGGTGAGATTCGTGATACGATTCTGAGAAAACGAAGACGTCGGTACTGTAGCAGTACTATAGCATCCGATTTAATAGAGAATTATTAGCTTTAATCTAATCCTAATTAATGGATGCGGTCATTCTTACATCATTGAATAAATGAGGTCATAGATTATGTCATCCACATAGTGGAACAAAGTTGGTGTAATGGGGTTGGTGTAATAGTGGAACAAAGTTGGTATAATGAGATTGGTGTAATAGTGGAACAAGGTTGGTGTAATAGTGACATGGTGGAATGAAGTTAGTGTAATAGGGAAAGTAGGTGGGAGATTTTGGCCTATAACTAGGGCTGGGCTCTTCCTACTGAAAGCATAAATCTATTGGAAGGAATTGCTGGTTGGAGAGAGGGAGAAAGCTCAAAGTTGGAGGAGTGTTCGAAAGCGTTCTTCGTTCTTAAATTTCTTCTTCTTTGATCTTCAACGAGGTAAGTTTTCTCTCAGGCGAAAACTTAATTAGGTCTCCATATATGTTTCTTTGCATGAGTATTTTGATTCTATGTAAATTTTTCATGATCATGTATTTATAGTTTATTTTAATATTTAAAGTTCAAATATGGAGTTTTCATTATCATAACGTGTTTCAATAACGTAGATCACATATAGACCATGATTTGAATACGGTAACCATGTCCGATTTACAACGTTTATGTGCGTTATTTCAAACTTAAAGCTTGAATTTTAAAATCATGTTCTTGCCTTAAGAATACTATTAACAAAGAAATGACTAGGTGAATGAACTCGTAAAGCTATTGTTAATTGTTCAAACAATTATGCTATAATTTTCGTAGAATTTCTATACATGATTGACCCTATCTATTTGATTTAAGCTCTATCTGAAAGCTTGACATCTTCTTTCAAACTTCTCTTCATACATGAACATATTATGTAATTGGAAGCTTGACATCTTTTTTCAATGTCTTTTCCTTCATTGAAATTCTTTCACAAATGAACATGTTAGAATATACAAGAATGATTTCCGTTCAATTTACGTATTTTCGTGTCTCCGAAAAATCGTGTAGCTAGCAAGTTCACCAAGAAGAACCGGTGTCTAAGGTTAGAGGTCCACGGGCAAACACTTTAAGTGGATAAGTGGTTACTTAATTAGGACCTCGTGAATACGAGGGGAGCCTCCCACTATCCCACCTCTTACCTGGCCGCGTTTTCTTTGATTTTTTTGTTAATTACCCGATTGAGAAAAACTTGATCTAAACTTATTTTACAAGATTTTTCACAAGAGTTGATCGCGCCTTGACCAGAAATTCATTCTCTTTATTATCTTAATGTCGTTAAACATGATGTCTTAAATCATCCTTGAACTTCTCTTATAAACTTCATTTATTCTTCACACTACATGCTCTTTCTTCATACTATATGTCCTTGGAAATGGGAATTTTGCTAGATCTGTACTTTCGCCATAAACTATCATTTAGGAGTGTAGGAGCTAAGTGCCATGCAGAGTAAAGTACTACGTTATGGGAGCCACCTCTTGAGGTCAGAATGGCGCAAAGTGCTACATAATGGGAGCCACCTCTTGAGCCTGTAGGGGCCACCTCTAGAGTCCTCCATAACTAAATGACTAGTTATGCGCTATACTACGCTTCTTAAGCTTTTCTTGAAACTCGAATTGGCCATAATTATAAATGAATTGTTCTGAAAATTACATGGGACTTTGGTCCACCTTATACTCAATGCCTGACAAACATGGGGGTCATGATCTGGTCCTAGGCGAGTAAAGCCTGAAAGTACTTGTGCCCGAGGGAGTTGAATGATCAGGTGTGGCATTGCACCAATTGACATGCAAGATTGAACTAGGCAATTCACTTATTACATGCTTGACTCGTTACATGATTAACATCCTATACATGACATTTTTGACCGGAGTGGTTAATATCCTTGTTACATGGCCATATTTACAATTCTATACTTGTTATTGATCTTCATGCTTATACTTTAGCTCTACAATATCTATTCTTGAAATTCTTGACTTTCTGATCTTGTTCTCTAATTGTCATTTGTTTTATTACTTGTTTTATTCGAAAGCATATAAATGATCCAAAATGCTAATTACTTAAAGTGACATGGTAAAGAGATATAAGTCATACTGAGCTTTCTAGCTCACCCTGTGTATTGTTGTTAATTTTAAGGAAATCCTGAAAATGACGGGAATGGGCTAGAGTGATTAGAGTGATGATAGTTTTTAATAAGTTTCTTTTCCCAGTCTGTCTACTTATAAATGAATGTATCGAGTTTGAATAGTATTGTAAGTCTTTGAAGGATATTTGTTAGAAATGTCAGATTATGAAATAAAGATGTGATTTTGTCCATTTATTGTTCATACTCATCATCTGAGTCTCTTGATCGACCTGCCCATATAACTGTTCACACCTTGATAATTCCACCTTGTTCGGGGCGTAACAATTTAGTTGGTATCAGAGCCTATGGTTAAAAAGAGTCTAGGGCATGTGGACGCGGATTCTTATCCGTCTGGATGTTTCATTGGTTAGATTTATTAGGCGTGCCAGTCACTAGAGTGACAGTTTTTATTATGCGCTTGACTTGACTTGGTCAGTCGATTGTGAAGTCCGAGTAGGGACCGGAAGTCCGTCATACCATAAAGGCTATGACGTTAATTACGCCCTTCCTAAGAAGGACAACCCTTGATTAAATGCCAAAATAGGAGGCCACTTGGGGCGGTTGAAAATGACAGTGCATAACATTGAAGTTCTTGTTATTCTAAGAAGGTAATTGAATAAACGACAAATTATTAAATCAGCATGACCCCTTTGTGTGGGTCGTACCGGGCAGAGATAGGACACCGTCCACGCAGTGGCGGGGCGGGGCCTGGATGATCATCGGAGACATGTCCCCTTTCACGTTTCTCATCTGGCCAAGGGCCTCGAAGTATTTGTATCCCCCGAAGAATTGAGCCAGACGGGAGGCGTATGATACACGTTTCTCAGGGCTTGTCGGGGTTAAAGCATCAATCGATATTTCGGCAGCATCTCCCCTTTATCTGGATCATGCCCAGGGGGGAATAGGCTATCACCCACGGAGTGCCGGGATGAAAGTCGAGAGAAAGAGAGGTCGGACCTCCCGAACTGCATATGTCTGCCATGGGGGGCAACGTTCGATTTTCCCTTAAGGAAGCCGGTGGAACTCATGCAGTGGCAGAGACCTCCCGAGCTAAATGGGTAACTCGTAAATATGACGCGGGACGGTGGAACATAAGGGAGTTTGTCTCACTTTGGATTTATCCCCGGGGCAGGTATGGTGACTCATGGGTATCCCTGGATGGATCTGATCAAACCATCGGAGGCTCAACTGGATGGCAGGGTAAGTCCTTGGCACAGCTCAAGGTGGATGGGGTTCCCGGCGCAAGGGCAAGATGACCAGGGGTTCCGGCGCGCAGGCTAAGAGGCCAAGGGGGTTCTCGGCGCAAGGTTCTCGGCGCAAGGGCTAAATGGCCCAGGTGGTTCTCGGCGCAAGGCAAAGAGGCCAGGGGGGGTTCCCGGCGCGAAGGCAGGAAGGCTAGGGGGGCTCCCGGCGCGATGGTAAAGAGGTCAAGGGGTGGGGTTCTCGGCGCCAGAAGGATCACGTCGAGGACTATTCACCCCTTTTACTGTGCATGGGGCCGAGATGGGTGATGGCGCAGATATGGACTCTGGGATTTTACGGCACCCTGTTTTGGGTTTCTTGATGATTCAGGCCAGGGCAGAGGGTTTTCTTTGGGATAAGAGTGGATCGATTCATCATAATGCGATTGGATTAGGTTTGAGTTCCAAAGGAAGGCCGGAATCGAAGAGGAATTGGGGGGAATCATAGTCTGGAGGATCCCTATCGCCAGCGTCCGTAATGAGCCCCGAGGACAATTTTAATATACTCTTTCATCATCTGGGAGCCAAGAGATGGCTGTCTCTGGCCCCGGGGATGACTTCGACAGTGCCAATATCTAGAACCGAGCAGCGGTCGCTATATAGCTCTGCTTTGTTCCGGAGGCCAAGGGATAGTCTGTCCCTGGCTCTGGAATAAGCACAGACAGCATTTGAAAACCAGGCGAATCAACAGACTATTAATCAAACTGGGGAGGGGAATAGCGTGTTATGAAGTCTAAGAGAAGACAGAAAACACAGAGAGATGGCAACAGAGCTTCAGAGAAACAAACAGCAAGCATCAACTGCAGCCTGTAGCATTCATCCATTCAAGCATTGATATTACATATGATCCATACATCAGAGGGGATTCGTAGAAAGGAATGTAGAGAGACGATGCATTATTCTAGCGGCCTAAAACCGGATACGATATCATAGAATACATCAGAGGAGTAAGAAGGAGAAGCAATCGAGATTAAGAAAATGAACTACAGAAATGGGGGGGGGGGGGGGGAGGGCGGAGCATTGACTCCTCTCCCTCCCCGGCTGCCCACCTTCGATCAGCCTCTAGCTCTCTCCGCTCTGCTTTTTCTCTTCTCTGGCCCTCTTTCTTTCTTTTCTTTCTGAAGGAGGTAGGTTTCCGCTTGCCAGACAGCCCCCTCTACTCGCCTCTCCTCTTTTTCCCTCTTTCTTTCTGGATGAGGTTGTCGGCCTCTTCTTTTCTTCTTCGAGTGAGTGGGTTTATATAGACCCAGCCCCTCTTCACCTCTCGGCAGATGGGAGTCGGCATGACTTTTCATCTTCACGGCGTGCATCTGTCGAGTGCAGCAGCTCCCGGCGCGCTAGACATCCGTAGAGTATCCCGGCGCCACCTTCGTGAGCCCATTTCATAGGCCCATTTAGGGCCTTTTTTAAGGCTTCACATGGACTTGCTGTCTCCCTGAATATACTAGAACCGCAGCAGGCCTTTTGTTGGTGGACCCGGGTCTTAGTGGGATTATGGAGACCTTCATCAGTCAGTGGACTGGGATTTCATCAGCATCATCACCTGAACGATGACAGAACAGGACATCATTTCATCAGCATTGTCACCCGCATGATGACAAAACCGGATATCAGCTTTAGCCTGAGAAGACTTCAGCTAGGTATATATAGCCCATGGAGAAGGTTCTTCTTCCGTTACGACTTTGCAGAGGTTTTCATAATCTTCATTTACCGGTTCTAATTTCATCTTTGTCTTTGCTCATATCTCATCCGTCAACAAGTTAACATGTTACTTAGTCGGATATGTTACCTGTAGACTTCCGGACGAGGCAGTAATATAGCTCTTGTTAAAGCGTGATAGGAGGTCTCATCAGTCAAGTGACTGCTATTTCATCAGTGTCGCCATCTGGCTGACAACGAAATCGGACATCAGCTTGGCCGGAAAAGGCTTCAGCCGGGTAGATAGTTGACGAGCTTCACCATTAATTTTTCACTGTTAGTCTAATCTTCTTTTCAATTCGGTTTCCCCCCTTGCTCATTTTCAAGGTGTCAACAAATGCCCCCCACCTGCGGACGACGTAAGCACAGGAACAGCGTCACGGGGTTTGCAGGTGCCTCTTTAGCATTCGAGGCTATCTTCTTCAATTTCTCTTTGATATTGTCCTTCAGCTTGATCATATTGCTGTAGCATCATTCGACATGCATAACTTTTATTTTCCATATTCTTCTAATTCTTTTTCTATTTTCAGCACTTTGGAGCCCTCTCGGCATGACGTTCATGGGCTTCTCGGCGCGAGGATTAGGCGGCTTCTCGGCGCGGACACTGTGCAGGTTCTCGGCGTGCCCTGGTCTTGGCCCAGCCCTTCTCGACGCGGGGATTAGGCTGCTTCTCGACGCCCCTTTTACACCAGAAGGAGGAGGGTTCTCGGCGCGCTAAATGCCGCGCCGAGAGCCCCTCTTCTATCTCCACTATTTATGGCACCGGGAGGGCTTTTTCTTCTCATTTTCACTGGAGTTTCCTCTCTCTTCAATCTCTTCTCATCGGCGCGAGCTTCTCTCCCCTCTCGGCCGTTCCATTTTCTTCACGTCTGCATATACTTTGCTCAGTAGGACATTATTTCAGGATTGAATCCCACTTTATGTACGGGAGTCACTCCCTCTTGGTGGGTGACTCCCTATTCTTCTTGGGCAGACCCCGGATAAGGGGAGATGCTGCTGAAATTTAACCGGCATCATTTACTTAGTCCTTACAGACCCATTCATCTTCTCGAGGCTTATCTTCTCATTTTTCTTTGATTGCAGGTGCTGACATGGCTTCCGGCCCTACTGCTGCAGCTCCCATGACTGTGGGGGCGAGCTCATCGGCTTAGCCGGATATATCTCGGGCTTCAGTCAACTGGATGAATGTGAACAGCCTGAGCTTGGGCTATAACCAGATTGCTACTGTTGACGAGTCCTCTGATTCTGAGACTGACACCGTGCTTCTTGGGGTTTATTCTTCCATAGAAGGTATTGACTTCAGAAGAGCTACTGACTATCGCCTGGACCTACCGAAGGATCGCCATCTGTTGCCATTTATCCAGACTTTCACCATAGGCGGAATGAGGGATCTTCTGCTTGCTCGATCTGTGGAAGCTGCAATACTTACTGACAGAGACAGCATGAAGGGTTCTGTTTATCGTGCCCGAGCTATATATCTTCCAGGCAAGCCGCGGGACTGGAATGCCGTGCTAGGTGTTTCTGAGTTAGAGCCGGAGAAGAAGATGTTGGCCCCGGCTCCAGAGTTCACTCCGGAGAGGTGGGACCATGTAGCCGGTCGTGTCCACCGAGAGAAGACCAACTTCGGACTCTTCCTAGTGCCTGTGAAGTGGGGTTACAGGGATGAGCCATTTGTTCTGAATTGTCTGGCTGTCCAATTTAAATATCAGCTAGCCGCCGGCTGGTTTGGAGATGCCAGAGTGACAGATGCCCATCTTTTCAGGGTAGGAGCAGTGGAATTTACCGAATTTGTCTTGAAGGAGTATGCCCCTTTATTGATCAGAGCTGGGGTCTATCATAGTGTATTCGCATCCAGATTCCGCTATCCCATTTCTCGGGGACTATGTTGCGGCATGTTTGAAGTATTCTGCCCACAGTTTAACACATTCTATACAGCGGAAGGCGAAGTATCTCTCGATCTCTGGAGTCTTTCGTAGCTTTCAGGTCTGCCTATTGATGGGGAGCCATATGAGGAGGTCTGCCTAGACGACTCCGTAAAGGACGCCTCCGATGGAGAGGGCAGATATTCTTTCGGCTATGCATACCGATATTTAATGAAAGCTTATCGTACCATTTGTCTGGCCTACAGCAGGGGATCTTCCAAAGGCTATCAACCCCGGGAAAAGAGCAGTAGATTGAGAGTCCGTGTAGGACAATGGATACAATACTTCTTCGGGGGTCCCTTGAAATATGCGGACTTCCCTTCTGTGGGACCGACTTCTGGCAAGCAAATCAGGACCCCTCGTTACAAATCAGCATTACCAGCTTCACTGCGCCGAGCAGGTGCAGACGGCCCGAACCCAGCAGGGGTTGACCCTATCACTCACTGTGCAGCTTATCTGACCTTCTGGCTGTGCACCTTCACTCTTCCTCAAGGGGACGAGACGACTATCAGGCTGGAAGCTATATATCCGGCCTGTCAGATGGCCTGGGGGATGAGGCTATCTCTGTGCCCAGTGGCTTTGTGCTTAGTTTACAAATCATTGGGGGATTTGCATAGACATCGGGTTCCCCGCTCCTTAAGGACCGTGGGTCCATTTCATTTCTTTAATGCCTGGGTCTGTAGTATTTTCCCTGAGCTGGCCCCGAGGACTTTACAGTCGGACACATTGCTTCCTCGGATGATCGAATTTACTAGCGCCGGACCTGGTCCTTTCTCAGAGCAGCTGTTTAAGATAAGGGGCAGGTTGATAAAAGTGCCTGTAGACGCTCCTGGCAGCATTCATTTTTGGAGCTTGGCAGCAGGTTCGGCTCCTTTAGTGGACCCTCAAAGGGAATGCAAAATGGAGGAGGTAGAAACTTATGTCCATCCTGTTTCGGGGGTCAATGCCACCCGGCCCATATTAGAACCAGAATTGGTCAGGTGGGCTATGGCTATTCGGCCCAGTGTATTGGCTTTCAGGAAGGGAGGCCTGCTCATTCTGGAACCTTATTATCCATTTCGCTTCAGCAGAAACTTTGGTTATGATCAACACATTCCTCCATCGGTTGCTCAGTTTCCTTTGGAAAGCCTGGCCAAGCATGGGTCCACCATCGCCAGCGACGGTCGAACATGGTGGGATTTTTTCCATCGCCGAGAGGGCGTAACTTTCCGGGTCCCGATCGTTTCTAATCGTATTTCCCGTGTCACATCAGAATACATTAAGTGGTGGAATACACGCACCAACTTCTATAAAGATGGCAGAGGCGCCTTTTGGGACGTGGCCGAGCGCTCTTTCTTAAAGCGGCAATCAGGGCCTGTGTTTGAAATTGATGAGGTCCATTTGAAAAGGCTCTATTCACAGCACCAGAAGGAGGCGGAAACATATATTGCCACGCGTCGGTCTTTGAAAGAGGAAGGTTCTGAACCACCCACTCATGTCTTCTCTAAAATTAATGAAGACACTTTTACAAAGGATCTGAGGCAGTTGGGCCATATAGGGGGTGTTCATTTGGATGTACAATATCCGTTCCCCCCGGAGGAACCTCTCCCGACAGCAACCCCCTGGAGGGGTTCGGTGGACAGGTTTCACCCTTACAGGACATTTGTGCAGAGGGAAGACCGCACCCAGACATATTAACAGCACACTTCTTGGCTTTTTGTATTGCTAAATGTTCACGGGCTATCAGTGGAGAACCCGATAGCTGGCATTCTGAATAAGCCGCTTTTTGTTTCTTTTCATTATGTCGATGCCTGGTGTATAGATTACCTTGGCCTGTTTCATTGCCTCGACTTCCATGGGCATAAAGACTTGGCTGCCTTGACAGAGAAGTGCCAGACCATTGGTGACATATGCTGGCTAGTGAAGGAGGCTGCTTCCCGATCGAAGGAGGTGGCTTACCTGTATTGGCCGCTTTCCACATTTTATGATGGCCCAGCAGGTATGACTCTTCCTGTCCGATCATGGCATTTTTCTTTTATTGTTATGCTTTGCATCTGTCGACTATGGCTGCCTTTCTTATGTCTTGCACGGATAGATCGGACATAAAGCGGCAGGGGATTTACAGGAAGCTTATTGCTCAAGCTGAGAAGCCTGCCTACTTTGAAATTCCTGCAGCGGCACCTACGACCACTCCCTTGCCTCCGGGCAAGAAGAGGAAGCCTTCTGTGGTGAAAGCTGCAGTTGCCAAGGCCATGAGGGCCAAGGTTTTTCGGGTCCAGCAATCAGCTCCGGTTGTGACGGATGCCGGAACCCCTCTTCCAGACATCCCCTCATTTGACGAGTTCAGGTCTCAGAGGGAGGCCGCCCAGGAATCTACCGAGAGTGGCGGTAATAGCTTGTAGATGCAATCTTCATTGTCTTCTTGACTGATCTTTTAAGGAGTTCTTCGAGGCTGAGCTTCTCTTTATCTGATACAGCCCAGGAGCAGGTTGCAGTGCCTGTGGAAAGGGACACGAGGCTGCCTTCTCCTACCCCGGCTGGCGAGGAGGAGGGTAAATGTGCTTTCTCATCTTTTTCTTTATACTTCCCTTGTTTTTTCTGTTATATCCCTCAGAGGTCCCCTTTTGTTGAGGTGGCAGTCAGGGAGCAGACTGAGGCCATGATAGTAGCGGGAGAGTTGCCTCAACCGCAGGAGGGTCACGGGACTCAAACAAATCGGAGCGTTATTCTAGCCAGACGCATAATCACCCGGTCTGCATCCCGGCATGCTCTAGAGGCGACCCCGCAGCATATAGCTAGTGTGGAGATATCCTCGGGCAGCTCCGAGACCGTCTCTGATAATGCGGAGGAAGTTAATTTCAGTGGCAGTGAGGAGGAAGTTTTTAAATCAGAAGCCTTGCCCGTATTTGCAAGGGTCTTCCGCCTTTACTGCCTCCCAAGTTGCTGGTGTTATCTTCTAAGGAGGAATTTCAAGAGGAGTTTGCCGGGCTCGACACCGAGGTTGACATAACCCCTCCGTTTGCTGCTTCAACTACGGAGCTTTCTCCCCTTTTGTCTCATTTCGAGGGTATAGACCTCGCCTTGAAGGTAAGCTTCTCTTTTTGTTTGCTGTTCTATTTATTTTCTTTCATTCATTGTTGAAGGTCATTCTGCTTTGTCCTCAGGACCCTGTCATCACCAGCTCAGACGCGGCCGTAGTTTCTATGGCTATTTCATCCGCAGACTTGGCCATTATCCCTGCTTTACCTTTAACTTGCATGGGAATTTCTGAGGTTATTCGCCCTGTGCCAGTGAGGATACAATCTTCAACTGACTTAACATCATTGGACTTGGGGGCCTCAGGAGAAAGTTCCGTCTCTGTCAGGGCCTCAGATTTTAGGACTGAGGCGGACCCGGCCAGAAGCTCTGCTTTCATACCGGCTGCAATAATGTCCATTTCTCCTGAATCAGCGGTCCCTGCCACAGTGACTACGGAGACCAGATTTCTACCTCTACCAGCTGGAGCACCTTCGTTCCCATTGCCAGAAGGAGCAGCTAGAGATGAAGCTCCTGCTCAGGAGACCCATGAAGAGACAGTTCCAGCATTCATTGACCCTCTACCTGTGGGTGCTCAGGCCATAGCTCCCGAGACGGCGGTAGCGGAGGAGTCCTTAATTTCGCAAAAAAGCGTGGAGAGAGACTAGTCCATTGTTTCAACAGATCTGCCATCTTCGTCCTCTCAGCCGGATATTGCATTGTGGGCAGATATTGACGGCGAGGTGACTTTTGAGGTCGTCTCATCAGCCTCCTTTGGCTTTGCTTCTTCTGAAAGCTTCATCTGGCAACATTTGGACATGCTACGCCAGTTAGTGGAATCCCAGCCTGGCTTGACATATCCGCAACTGAAGGAAATTTCCAATCGCTTCACCGCTGGCCTGCAAGCCATGGGCTGCCCTTTGGACATATGGGCTCAGCGGGTCCTACTTCTGCTGAAATTTGTGCATCAGAGAGACTTCCTAGCACGGACCATGGCCGACAGGCTGACGGCACTGAAATTGCAGAGGTCAGAGTGTAAATCTGAGCTGGAGAAGCTGACGCTTGCACTTGATGAACGCCGGGCCGCGCTACAGAGTGTTGTTCAGCGGGAGGAAGCTGTCCAGGACCGGGTAGCCATTCTGGAAGCGAAACTCGCCGGATTTCGAGCCAAGCTACAACAATTATCCTTCATTCGGCCACAGTCCACCGAGGAGGTGGCCTTGTTGGAGGGACGGGTGATGTCTCTCCAGGGTACGTCTGTGAGGCTTCAGGAGGAGGAGACACGCCTTTATGAGCTGGGAGCCGCTCCTCATGTGGGTCTTTTGACCTTTGAAGATATCTTCCGGCGGCCTTGAATTATCTCTTTTTTTTCTCTCTTTTTTTTGTCTTCTTTTGTGATACAATGTCCCCTTGGGGCCCTTTGTGTACTCCTCTTTTAATGAAAAGGAATCTTCAGCTTCATGTGTATCCATCGTCTTTTCCATGTGGTTTCATCACTTTGGGAAGTGGGGTAGTGGTTCTAGCAGTCCCTCCTTTGAATGGCCCGTACTTGGCAGGAGAGCGTCCACCCCTTCATAGAAAGGATGGGGAACTTGCTCCACCGCGTGACAGCATCCGGGGGGGGTGTGATTAAACCGAACTCTGTTGGTAGTAGCAAACGTCTTCTTTGGCCATATGTGCCGCAAAGGAGACGGTTTGCGGGAATGTGAATGAAGAGGCCTAGAGCATCATCCGGAACAGGTGAATGGTCCATCCCGGGTAGGTTTCAGAGCCAGTCGGGGCAGTGTGCCAATCGGCCAGTGCATGATTTCATCATCAATATTGGGCTCATATTGATGCAAAGAAGTTTTATAGGTTTCATCAGAATAGACGTAAGGTCTAAACTGGACAGATGTTACCTCAGGTAGGACATTGAAGGGTGCGTGGTTTTCATTATGACAGATGTAAGGTCTGAACTGGATAGGGTTTCATCATTGATCGGGTGGGGTGCCGGTCGATCAATAGCTGGTTTCATCATCGATATTGGGTTTATATCAATGCAAAGAAGTTTCATAGGTTTCATCAGAATAGACGTAAGGTCTAGACTGGGTAGGGTCTCATCATTGATCGGGCGAGGTGCCGGTCGATCAATAGCTGGTTTCATCATCGATATTGGGTTTATATCGATGCAAAAAGAAAAATTTCATAGGTTTCATCAGAATAGATGTAAGGTCTAGACTGGGTAGGGTTTCGTCATTGATCGGGCGATGCGCCGGTCGATCAATAGTTGGTTTCATCATCGATATTGGGTTTATATCGACGCAAGGATTTCACTGGTTTCATCAGAATAGACGTAAGGTCTAAACTGGATAGGGTTTCATCATTGATCGGGCGGGGTGCCGTTCGATCAATAGCTGGTTTCATCATCGATATTGGGTTTATACCAATGCAAAGAAGTTTCATAGGTTTCATCAGAATAGACGTAAGGTCTAGAATGGGTAGGGTCTTATCATTGATCGGGCGAGGTGCCGGTCGATCAATAACTGGTTTCATCATCGATATTGGGTTTATATTGATGCAAAAAAAGTTTCATAGGTTTCATCAGAATAGACGTAAGGTCTAAACTGGACAGAGTTTCGTCATTGATCGGGTGATGCGCCGGTCGATCAATAGCTGGTTTCATCATCGATATTGGGTTTATATCGACGCAAGGATTTCATAAGTTTCATCAGAATAGACGTAAGGTCTAAACTGGACAGGGTTTTATCATTGATCGGGCGAGATGCCGGTCGATCAATAGCTGGTTTCATCATCGATATTGGGTTTATATCGATGCAAAGAAGTTTCATAGGTTTCATCAGAATAGACGTAAGGTCTAAACTGGATAGGGTTTCATCATCGATCAGGCGAGATGCTGATCGGTCAAGGGAAGGTTTAAGAGTTTCATCAAGACAGACGTAAGGTCTGAGCTGGATAGGTTTCATCAGAATGGTGATGGGTTTCATTATCGGTGGGACATTTGCAAGAGGGTATGTAGATTTCATCAGGGTAAACGTAAGGTCTGCCCTGGAAAGGTTTTATCATCGGTGGGGCGTGGAGCCAGCTGACCGATAAGTGAAGGGGAGGTGAAGGCAGCGTGCCGGTTGGCATGGAACTTTTGATTCACCACATTACCGACCCAAGTGCCCTTTCGGGTTTTCACCGGAGCCAGCCCCCTCTTGCTTTTGCCCACGCGCCCTTTCAGGTTTTCACGTGACGGGGTACCCGATTTTGCCTGCAGTGCCCTTTCGGGTTTTCACCACAGTTGGGTTTTGGCCATTTTTGCCCTTGCTTAGAGTGCCTGAACAAGTATGGCGGGGCATCTCTATTTTTAGCCCCCATTTTGTCTCTTTTTTTTTGACTTTGGCTTTGTAATCCATGTGCTCAGCTTGTGTATGTATCATCATTGATGTGGGTGCCAACACCAATGCAAGGGGCATATGGTTTCATCGTCCACCTAAGCGGAAAGCCTAGGTCGACTTGAGTGTGTTTTGCGGCTTAGGCGCGAAGCCGTTTGCCGGGAGCCTGGCTGCATCGTTGATGTGGGGATTACCATCAACGCAATGGAATAGGATTTCATCATCCATCCAGACAGAAGGTCCAGATTGACTTTGAGAATGTGGGTAGCATCTTCATCAGAGCAGACGGAAAGTCTACTCCGGATGGGTTTTAGCATTGGTCAGGCGGCGTACCGCTCCATTAGTAGCTGCTCTTATCATCGATATTGGGTCTATATCGAAGCAAGGATTTCATGGGCTTCATCAGGATAGACGTAGGGTCTAAACTGGATAGGTTTCATCATTGATCGGGCAGTGTGCCAATCGACCAATAGCGGGTTTCATCATCGGTATTGGGTTCATATCAATGCAAGGATTTCATATGTTTCATCGGGATAGACGTAAGGTCTAAACCGGACAGATTTCATCGTTGATCGGGCAGTGCGCCAATCGATCAACAGCATGTTTCATCACGGCGGGACGTATGGTAGGTTTTATTAGAATAGATGTAAGATCTAGACTGGATGGGATTCATCGTGGTGGATCTTAGACAAAAACAAGTGGAAATGTTTTATTAGAACAGACGGAAGGTCTATTCTGAGGTGGGCTTTTTAGCATTGATCGAGGCAATATGCCTTGCGATCAACGGGGTTTCATCATCAGTGGGACATGCGGTGGATGGCGGCCCAGGCATGAAGCTGCTGCCAGGAATGTAGACTAGCTTAACAGGGACGAAGAGTCCAGGTTAAAGAAACAGACCGGTCGATCTTGTCGATGATGACAAGGGACAAGAAACTGTTGGACAGGATTTCCGTCGGGACTTTATGATGATCGTCCTTCTCAGAGTTTTATCAGGAAGGGTGAAAAAGGGAACTTTAAATTACCACGTTACTGGCTTAAGCGCCCTTTCGGGTTTTCGCCGGAGCCAGCCCCCTCTTGCTTTTGCCCACGCGCCCTTTCAGGTTTTCACGTGGCGGGGTACCCGATTTTGCCTGCAGTGCCCTTTCGGGTTTTCACCACAGCTGGGTTTTGGGCCATTTTTGCACTTGTTCCTAATATAGGAGCAAGTCTGGCGGGGTATCTCTATTTTCAACCCCATTTTTACTTTCTTTTATTCTCTTTTTTTTTTAGAGGGTGACAGGTCGGAATGCCACTAGATCAAGATAAGGGTAGTTCGGCCAGGGAGGAGTGCCGCTAGACCAAGAAAGGGGTAGCTCGGCTAGGGCGGAGTGCCACTAGACCAAGAAAAGGATAGTTCGGCTAGGGCGGAGTGCCGCTAGACCAAGAAAAGGGTAGCTCGGCTAGGGCGGAGTGCCGCTAGACCAAGAGAAGGGTAGCTCAGCTAGGGCGGAGTGCCGCTAGACCAAGAAAAGGGTAGCTCGGCTAGGGCGGAGTGCCGCTAGACCAAGAAAGGGGTAGCTTTCCCGATTACTCGGGGAATGTCAGTTGTGCTGTATGATACAGCTTTAGATGCCTCCCGTTGAGCGGTGAGAATTGAATTTCCCCTCGATGGTTGACAACCACGTAGGCTCCTCCTTCGTAGACCCTCTGTATCACATAAGGACCTTCCCAATTAGCATTCAGCTTCCCTTTTGGGTTGGACGCCATGACTTCTTTCTTCTTGACCATGACGAGGTCACCTTTCTTGAATTCTCATCCTCTTACGAGTTTGTTAAATGCATTAGCCATGCGGGCCTGATACATTTGGATATGCTTCTGAGCTTGGAGGCGCTTCCCTTCCAATTCAGCCAATTCCTCTAATCTTCTTTCTGCGTTGGTCTGTTCGCCACAGGCCAGGCCATATTGGACTGCCACTCTGAGTGACGGGACTTCCAGCTCTAGCGGAACCACTGCCTCAGAGCCGTATACCAGTGAGTATGGTGAGCATCCTGTAGGTGTTTTGAAGATGGTGCGGTACGCCCACAGAGCTTCATACATTTTTTCTTCCCAGTCCTTTTTGTTGGAACTGACGACCTTGGCCAGCAGGGTGCACAAAGTCTTGTTAAAAGCTTCTGCCAACCCGTTTGCCTGTGGATTGTAAGGAGTGGAAGTCCTCCACTCGATTTTATACTTCTCGGCAAGCCGATAGACCTTCTGATTTCTGAAATGGCTTCCATTATTAGATATTATTCAGCTGGGGATCCCGAACCGGAAGATAATATTCTGCTTGATGAATCTGGCGACCAGCTCACCAGTCACTTCTCTTAATGCTACAGCCTCCACCCATCGGGAGAAGTAATCTGTTATGGCCAATATGTACTTATGTCCGGCTGAGGAAGTCGGCAGTGGCCCGACTACATCAGTTCCCCATTGTGCAAATGGCCAACTGGGAACTGTAGGGTGCAGAGTCGTAGGAGGCCTTCTAGGCACGGTAGCATGCTCCTGACATTTCTAGCATGACTTTACGAATTTACAGCAGTCTTCAAACATGGTGGGCCAATAGTAGCCCAGCTTCTTGATTTCTATCTTCATCTTGGGACCAGCCTGGTGGGCACCTGCTGTTCCAGCATGTATTTCTTTCATTGCTTGCCAAGCTTCCTCAGTGGACAGGCAGCGGAGTAGAATCTTCTTGCGTGCATCTACCATTATTCAGAATAAAGTTTCATTCCTGAACTCATAAGAATATTTGATTCTTAGAAGTTTCATCTTTTCTTCTCTTTTCTGCGGCAGCTGTTGGTGCAGAAACCACTGCAGCAAGTGCTGTCTCCAATCAGACGCCTGTACCGTGCTGACAGTAGCAACTTCACCTTCTTCGGGGCACCCTTCTAGCTGCTGGGGACTTGTCGTCGGTTCATAACAACAATGTTCAGTGTCTCATTTGGTGGGACTGCTAGTGAGCTGGCCAGCTTTGCCAGTGCATCAGCTTGGGCATTGTGCCCACGGCCCACATGCTTGAGCTTAATATGATAGAATTTCACGATAAGGTGCACAACTTTCTGGTGGTAGGGATTCAATTCTGGCTTCCGCACTTTGAACTCCCCTTGGATTTGTTTTATTATCAACATCGAATCCCCGAATACCTGAAGCATCTGGATACCCATGTTGAGGCTGATATGCAGACCGATTATCAGAGCTTCGTACTCAGCTTCATTATTGGTGCAGGGCTTGTTTATAGAACAGGAAGTATGCACGACCTCCCCTTCTGGCGACTTCAGCACAATACCGGCCCCGGCCCGTATTCTGGTCTTTCCATCGGAGTCTATCTCTGTTCTAGATGCTCCATCAAAGAATAGCTGCCACATAACTGGCCGAGCCTGGCAAGCTTCGAGTATCTCATCATCGGGTAACTCAGTCCCTAGCATGTCATTTTCCTGCACAGGATGTTCTGCGAAGAAATCAGCCACGGCCTGTCCTTTTATCGCCCTCTGGGGTGTATAGGTAATATCGAATTCCATCAGGATCATTGCCCATTTGCCCAACCGGCCCTTCAGTACTGGCTGAGTCAATATGTATTTGAGCGGATCTGCTGCAGATATCAATCTGACTTCATGTGACAACATATAGTGCCGGAGTTTCTTGACGGCAAAGACTAGTGCCAAGCATGTCTTTTCTATGTAGCTGTAGCTCTCTTCAGTTCTAATCAGCCTCCTACTCAAGTAGTACAAGGCTTGCTCTTTGCCTTCTTCATTTATCTATGCCAGCATTGCCCCCAGGGAACAGTATGTGGCCGCGATATACAGTATCAAGGGCCTGCCCTTAACTGGTGCCCCCAGCACTGGAGGGGTCTTGAGATATTCTTTCAGCTTCTCAAAGGCTTCCTGACATCCATCGTCCCAGAGGAACGGTACATATTTCATCATGAGCTTGTGAAAGGGGTGGCATCTTCCCGATAGATTCGATATAAATCGTCGGATATAGGCCAAACGCCCTTGCAGAGATCTTAGCTCGGGCAGACTCCTTGGTGGAGGGAGCTCCTGGATAGCCTTAATCTTGGATGGGTCAATTTCAATGCCCCTATGCCGGACAATAAACCCGAGGAACTTCCCGCTGGACATGCCAAAGGCGCATTTCATAGGATTCATCTTGAGTTCATATTTGCGCAGCCTCTAGAATACTATCCTCAGGTCCTGCAAATGGTCTTCTCTTCTGGTGGTTTTCACTACCAGATCATCAATGTAGCACTCTACTTTCTTGAAGAGCAAATCATCAAAGATCTTTGTCATAGCTCTTTGGTAGGTAGCGCCGGCATTCTTGAGGCCAAACGGCATCCTTTTGTAGTGGAATATCCCCTTCGGAGTGCGGAATGCAGTGTGCACTCTATCTTCTTCAGCAATCCAGATTTGGTTGTATCCGGATGACCCATCCATGAATGACAGGGCTTCATGACCAGTAGTCGCATCAATCATCACTTCAGTGATTGGCATTGGGAAATCATCTTTCGGGCAAGCCTTATTAAGGTCCCGGAAATCAACACATATTCTGATCTGCCCATTTTTCTTCTTTACGGGCACTATATTGGCTAGCCATGTAGTATACTGATTTTCTTCAACAAAGCCTACATCAATCAGCTTGTCGACCTCTTTATTAACTTGATTTATCAACTCAGGGCGCATTCTCCTGGGCGGCTGCTTTACAGGGTTAGCCTCTGGGTTTATTGCTAACCGATGCTGTGCCACATCAGAACTCAGTCCCGGCATTTCATCATATGTCCATGCAAAGCAGTCTCGGAATTCTTTCAAGAACTGTATATACTGTTCCCTGGCAGCTGGCTCTAGCAGTGCATTGAGGAATGTCGGCCTGGGCTCATCTGCCGTCCCTAGATTTATTTCCAGGAGCTCATCAACGGTGGCCTGGCCACCATCTTCGACTTCGGGCGGGGCTTCTTGCAAGTCAATAAAGCCTCCCGGGATATAATCCTCTTCGATCTCATGATTTTTGGTTCCGTCATACTGGTCATCGGCGGATGTTGGCTCATCATATAAGGCTGATACTGTTGGATTCGGTTCGGTCTGCCCCGAGGATGTGACCGGTTCAGCAGGAAACCCAAAGGTGGACTCCTCCGCCCCTAGAGGTTCTTCTGGTGCAGGCCCCCCTGAGAGATCATCCTTCTGTAGGGCCCGGACTTCTTCTAGAATGCGCTCAAACTCCAGGCATTCTCTTAGCTCGTTGGCTATTTGGTCTTCATCCGGGGTTCCCGTATCAAACTTTGCTTCAACATGGAATAGATCCTCTTTGCAAGGTAGGTCTTCCTAGCACCAACCTTTCTTTGTTTCATCAGATGTCCCTGTCTCTGGCTGACTGTCTGGGGCTTCATTGTTCATTACGGATTGATAAATGATTTCTTCATCTTCCGAGGGGTACTTGTCATATCCCACCTCGGGAGGGTCTTCATGCTGGTAGGAGACAGAGATGACGTCCACCTCGGCTTCATAGTATTCTTGAAGGGTATAACCCAATCCCGGGTGCTGAGTGATCTTCCTCAGTTCTTTATTATCCCGGGGCGGATCCCATAGCTCCTGGAACGCCTTCTTTTGGGCAACAGGTTGTAATGATGGCATCTGCATCTTAGAGAACATCTGCGAAACCCGTTGGGTAGTATAGTCCAAGCCCGTGATCGGCACCATCCAGTTTGCAGATTCTTCAGGGACCATGCAGTCTTGATCATCGTCTTCGACTGGCTCCCCGGTGTAGAATATGATAGGAGGCTCGCAGAAGCGAGGGACCTCCATAGTTTTTAATGGTAGCACCATCTGGTATTCTATGCTGGCAATGGGCTTGACTAAATCCTGCGGAACCCCCACCTGTATGTACTTTTCTTTCATTTCTTTGTCAGTATCATCTGGGTGGATGCTAGGAGGGGTGATCCGAGCAAAGTCACCAACATAAGAAATGTGAGATACTTCATGTTTCTTAATATAGCCCCTTGGTGGCGATGGAGACCAATTTCTTGCCTTCGTCACCGGCTTCTTCTGGCTGACCACAGCCTCTTTCTCTTCACCCTTTTGTGACACCTCCGTGTAGTAGGATGCATCGAGCATGTGACACTCAAATACTTCGAAGGGATGCAGATCCGCAAACACCCTTTCTTCTTTTCCTTCGTGGCAGTATTTAATACACTGATGCAGCGTGGACGGCACTATCTGATATTCATGCAGCCACGGTCTCCCCAGCAGGGCCTTATATGTGGTGTTGGAGTCGATTACATAGAATCGCACCACGGTAGTGAGGTCCACCAATCTGAGGTTGAAATCAGCCACCCCAAGGGGCGTCTCACATTTCTGGTTGAATCCCACAATTTTCATGTCTCTGACGTTGGTAAGCTGCAGATCAAAGTAATATTTTTGGTAAATGCGGTATGGGAGAATGTTCACAGTAGCCCCGGGATCTATCAGTATCCTGCTCAGTGGCTGACAGTTCAGGGAGCCCTCATATACAGCGGTCTGTTATGGCCGGAATTCAGAATCAGCATATCATCCTCTGTGAATGTGACTGACGGCCCAGAATTCACTTCTGTCAAGAGTGCTTCATACTGTGCCGGCGACTGCAAGGCATCAACAATCGCTTGGCGAGCTTCTTCACCCAGAGAGAGAATCTCCTAGATGGAGAATCTGGTAGGGAGCTTCTTTAGCATTTTCATGATCCGACTGCCCACCCGGACATTAGACAGTCTCATTTCTTCCGCCCATCGGGGTTTTGGAGGTTCATGTGGTGCCTGTGGCCTCTGTTGCCCAGTGCTGGTTTCATTCTCTTGACCGGCTTCTTGGGGGGCTTTTTCTATGACAATGGCCCCTGGTGTTGTTGGAGGGCTATCCTCCTCTTTCTCATTCTGCTTGTAGGCTACAGATGCTGACTGCTGAGGTCTCTTGCCTTTATCCGGCCTATCCTGTGTTGACTACTCATTTTCCAGACTGGACAGAAATTCCAGAAATGTTGGAGCCTGACCTCCTTTCTTCTCTTCCTGGTACAAGCTAGCAGGGGGAGGAATCTGAACACCCCGCACCTCTGGTTCAGGAATCTGGTAGGGTTGTTCCCCTCTGAACATAATATTATGATTGGCTGGCGGTGGGCGCCCCCACCTTCTTCCGGAGCGTGTTGCATGTGCTGAGGTTGAGGCCTCGGCATGGTTGGCTTCTAGCGAGGCATTTGATGTTTCAGCCTCATCATTCTCCCCGGGCAAGGTAAAGAGTACTGACATGGTGTTACATTGTAGTGTCATGACTCCCTTTTCCTTTTTGCATTTGGACCGTCTCTTTTTCTTTTGGGAATTTGGCTTCTTTGGCTCTTGTCCCCAGAAAGGCTCAGCCTCATCTTCTCCCTGTTCTGCCCCCGGTTGCTCTTTAATTTTCAATTCTTCGAGCTGTTCCCAGAGTATACAGTCTTTCACCAGCAGTTGCCCGGGCTTTTTCTATTCATATTCATCGAGCCCATTAATATACTGCTGTAAACGCCTGGCTGCAAGACTTACTTCCTTATGTGCAGGTAGGGGGACTTGTCTTCTCCGGTTATGAGTGGGGATCCGGATGACTGGCCCTGTCTCAGCTGTGTGCCATACTGGCTTGACTGGAGGTGGTTCGGGCCTTGGTGTGACACCACGAATAACTGCTCCACTGGTATTAGCTGCGGGAGTTTTCTTTCTATTCTTTATTGGCTTCATGTGCCACCCTTCTTGATCCTTCAGTGGGGTGAGGAAGCAAGCTTCATAAGTATGCCTGGTGCATTCTTCGACGGCTTCCTTAGGCAGCTGCTGGTAGACTGAAATCATATTGGCGGCCATTTTTAAGGCCGGAGGCTCATGTGAACGAGGTGGCTCTACCTGGTAATCTCCCAGCTGTAGCTCACCCTTTTTGACCATGCCTTCCATAATATCTTTGAAGACGTAACAATCTTCAATTGCGTGCCTCAGCGCACGGTGATATGGACAGAACAGTGGATCACCTTTCTTTGCCGCGTCCTCGGGTCTCTTTGGCTCAGGCAATGTTACTTTGTTGAACTTGTATGCCTAGTTGAATAGCGCGGCTGCCTTATCTTTCGGGAAAGAGTATGCCTTTCTCATTTTGTTTCTCAAAGAGACCTTATCTTTTTTTTCTGCTGTGTCTGCTGGCGGGGGAACTTCATCTACCCCCCTTTTCCCTTTCTGTTGTTCGAAGGTTCTGAAATCGACGGTGTTAGCTTCAGAGTGCGATGGTCATCGATCATTAGATTTACCTTTCGGCATAGTGGGAGCATTGGCAGTCGTACGCTTGGACAGGAACATCTCAACTTCTGCCACTATATTGTTTAGCCGGTCAAATGTTCTGACATCTGCACCGATCATCTTTTCTAGTACCTCTCTCCTGAGGCTCTGCTTACATATTTGCACTGCATCTTCTTGATGAGGAGGTCTTCTGCATCTCATAGCTAAGTTCCTCCACCTTTTGATGTAGTCCAGTGCTGTTTCATCTTGCCTTTGCCTGGTTGCATATAGCTCTGCTATTGTAATTTCTCTTTCCGTGACATGAAATCTATCGTGGAACTTCCTTTGCATATCAGGCCAATCGACCACTGATCCAGCCGGCAGGCTTGAATACCATTCAAAGGCTAACCCAGTGAGGGATGAGCCAAAGAACTTAAGCAGATAAGCTTCATCAGCTGCCAAGTCGCCCATAATTGTGGTATAGTAAGCTATGTGCTCCCTGGGGGAGCCCTGGCCATTAAAATTTTCAAACTTCGGCGGCTTATTGACGCCTGGCGGTAGTTTCTTAGCAGCATACTGGGGAGGATACGGTACCTTGTACACATCGTAGGTACCAGCATCATCACCAGTCTTTTCAGACAGCTTCATCTCCACAATCTTTTCAATCATCAGCTTGTGGGCTACGGCTGGATCTATGTTCTCCGGGAAGAAGTGAGCTTGTTGCTGACTGTAAGGAGTTGTCATCACCGTTGCGCGCAAGGTGGGCACGGTGGGCTGTGTCTGAGACACAGAGGGCTGAGCTGCTGTTTGCTGTAGAACAGGTTGGCTCGGTGCTTTGCCCTTATCGGCCGGGAGAGGATTAGCTGGGATAGCCATTTCTGTTGAGCTGGAAGTCTGCCCCACAGGCTCGGCTTGCTTGGAGACCGGTGTAGCTTCCTGCCTTTCATTCAGCTGTCTTCTGAGAGCACTGATCTCTTGTTGATATCTTCTAAACATCATCTGGATCATGGGATCCAGGGTTGACGGGATCTGTATCTCTTCTGAAGTCCCTTCAACATCATCGACGAAGGGATTGTCTTCCCCTTCTGCTGTCACCACATTCACTGTCATGGTGGTGATCTTGCGAGCTTCATCATCAGTCTTTATTTTCTCTTTGGCCGCCTGACTTCTCCATGTGACGGGGCCTGGTCTGGTTGCCAGTCTGAGCAGTTCATCTGGCGGAGTCGGTAACATGTCCCGCCTTTTGACAAGTCCGGCCATATTATAGGCGAAGATCTGCATCTTCTCCCTCTACCTGTAGACTTTCCTTTTCACCTGGTCGGGATATTTAAGCCGATCGAAGACCGATATTCTTTCTTCAGCTTCTTCCCTATGTAGGTCCCCTTCCTCATATCTGGCTCTGTGGCCCTCTTCATAGTCGTTGGAATCAGAGGAGGAAACTCCGAGCATTGGTTCTTGAAAGGTTTCTTCTTTTTCTTCATCCATGGTGCCCAAGGCACGAGATAGTCTTCGCTGCCCGAGGGAGGAATTCCTTAGGTAATGAAGATAGTCTTGAGCCACCTGCTTCATTTCTTCTTGACTGTGCCTTCGCCACTCCGGTCCGGGCATCAGTCTTTCCTGGCCTTTCGGCTGAGAAGCCAGTCTCGCCACCTGAGCAGTCAGATGCTCGGCTTTGGAATATTTGAATATGTCGTCCTGTCTAGCACAGGCTCTCGATCTTCTTGAAATGGTAACAACAACTGGTTCACTTATTCTCATTTTTTCTTCCTCCCTGAACCTTCTGCTCCCATCTTGGCGGCGGTTGGTAGCAACAACATAGTTCTTCCTTTCCCATCTTTTGTCCCCGGCCATGGGGTGGGTGACCATGAGGTCTTCTTTTTTCTCATATCTTCTGCCCCTCATCTTGGGGCGAGTAGCAGTCATATTCCTTCCTTCATTCTCTTTCTCATCTCTCCTACCCCGAGTCCTGGGGTGAACAGCAACAGCCTCTCTTTCATCTTTTCTTTCTCCTCTTCTGCTCCCTGCTCTGAAGCGGGCAATAGCAGCATCAACAATTTTTTCTTCATCTTAAGTTGGGGCCCAGCTATGGATTTTCTTCAGCCGCCAGATCTGCCTGAATTTGAGCGGCTTTGGTACCAGTGGCATTCTATCTCCATGTTCCATGTCGGCCCTCCTAGTAGCCAGTACTCGGAACCTATTGGTGGTAGGTACCATTGGGACGATCACATCCGGCTTGACCTCCCTTGGGCAACCATTGAGGTTCGCCCGGATATCTCCAATCAGCATTGTCTTCCCCGAATTGGATATCCGACGACCCGCAGTAGTGGATCGGACTCTCCGGTCAGATCTTCTTCCTTTTCCAGCAGCAACAGAGGGTACGCTCCTCCTTGCTTCGTGATGGACAAAGCAGGACATGACCCCAGGAGTATTCTTCATCATCGGGCTCTTCTTGGGACCGGTAGCTTGCGGCGACGTCTCGACAACAGCTTTTGGCTCCTGGTTGTCAACCTCGAGCAGATCAGTGAAAATGAGGCCCAGGCAGTTGGGCATTCCGACAGCAGGCGGCATCGATCCGAATGAAAGAGGTATCGCCAGGTAGCCTTCTCGAACATGTGCCTCGACCGCTTGCTGGTCAAAGCACACAGACATGATTCCAACCGTCATTCTAGCTTCCTGAAAATGAAGAAAGCACACAGAATCAGAAATTTGAGGGGGGGCCCACCGGGCCTCCTATTTTGGCGTAGAGATGAAGGGAGACTCATGGTCCCATTGGGCGTGCCAGACTTGTGGACGCGGATTCTTTTCCGTCTGGATGTTTCATTGGTTAGATTTATTAGGCGTGCCAGTCACTAGAGTGACAATTTTTATTATGCGCTCGACTTGACTTGGTCAGTCGATTGTGAAGTCCGAGTCGGGACTGGAAGTCCGTCATACCATAAAGGCTATGACGTTAATTACGCCCTTCCTAAGAAGGACAACCCTTGATTAAATGCCAAAATAGGAGGCCACTTGGGGCGGTTGAAAATGACAGTGCATAACATTGAAGTTCTTCTTATTCTAAGAAGGTAATTGAATAAATGACAAATTATTAAATCAGCATGACCCCTTTGTGTGGGTTGTACCAGGCAGAGATAGGACACCGTCCACGCAGTGGCGGGGCGGGGCCGGGACGATCATCGGAGACATGTCCCCTTTCACGTTTCTCATCTGGCCAAGGGCCTCGAAGTATTTGTATCCCCCTAAGAATCGAGCCAGACGGGAGGCATATGATACACGTTTCCCGGGGCTTATCGGGGTTAAAGCATCAATCGATATTTCGGCAGCATCTCCCCTTTATCTGGATCATGCCCAGGGGGAAATAGGCTATCACCCACGGAGTGCCGGGATGAAAGCCGAGAGAAAGAGAGGCCGGACCTCCCGAACTGCATATGTCTGCCATGGGGGGCAACGTTCGATTTTCCCTTAAGGAAGTCGGTGGAACTCATGCAGTGGCAGAGACCTCCCGAGCTAAATGGGTAACTCGTAAATCCGACGCGAGACGGTGGAACATATGGGAGTTTGTCTCCCTTTGGATTTATCCCCGGGGTAGGTCTGGTGACTCATGGGTATCCCTGGATGGATCTGATCAAACCATCGGAGGCTCAACTGGATGGCAGGGTAAGTCCTCGGTACAGCTCAAGGTGGATGGGGTTCCCGGCGCAAGGGCAAGATGACCAGGGGTTCCGGCGCGCAGGCTAAGAGGCCAAGGGGGTTCTCGGCGCAAGGGCTAAATGGCCCAGGTGATTCTCGGCGCAAGGCAAAGACGCCAGGGGGGTTCCCGGCGCGAAGGCAGGAAGGCCAGGGGGGCTCCCGGCGCGATGGTAAAGAGGTCAAGGGGTGGGGTTCTCGGTGCCAGAAGGATCGCGCCGAGGACTATTCACCCCTTTTACTGTGCATGGGGCCGAGATGGGTGATGGCGCAGATATGGACTCTGGGATTTTACGGCGCCCTGTTTTGGGTTTCTTGATGATTCAGGCCAGGGCAGAGGGTTTTCTTTGGGATAAGAGTGGATCAATTCATCATAATGGGATTGGATTAGGTTTGAGTTCCAAAGGAAGGCCGGAATCGAAGAGGAATTGGGGGGAATCATAGTCTGGAGGATCCCTATCACCAGCATCCGTAATGAGCCCCGAGGACAATTTTAATATACTCTTTCATTATCTGGGAGCCAAGAGATGGCTGTCTCTGGCCCCGGGGATGACTTCGACAGTGCCAATATCTAGAACCGAGCAGCGGTCGATATATAGCTCTGCTTTGTTCCGGAGGCCAAGGGATAGTCTGTCCCTGGCTCTGGAATAAGCACAGACAGCGTTTGAAAACCAGGCGAATCAACAGACTATTAATCAAACTGGGGAGGGGAATAGCGTGTTACGAAGTCTAAGAGAAGACAGAAAACACGGAGAGATGGCAACAAAGCTTCAGAGAAACAAACAGCAGGCATCAACTGTAGCATGTAGCATTCATCCATTCAAGCATTGATATTATATATGATCCATACATCAGAGGGGATGCGTAGAAAGGAATGTAGAGAGACGATGCATTATTCTAGCGGCCTAAAACCGGATACGATATCATAGAATACATCAAAGGAGTAAGAAGGAGAAGCAATCGAGATTAAGAAAATGAACTACAGAAATGGGGGGGGGGGAGGGCGGAGCATTGACTCCTCTCCCTCCCCGGATGCCCACCTTTGATCAGCCTCTAGCTCTCTCCACTCTACTTTTTCTCTTCTCTGACCCTCTTTCTTTCTTTTCTTTCTGGAGGAGGTAGGTTTCCGCTTGCCAGACAGCCCCCTCTGCTCGCCTCTCCTCTTTTTCCCTCTTTCTTTCTGGATGAGGTTGCCGGCCTCTTCTTTTCTTCTTCGAGTGAGTGGGTTTATATAGACCCAGCCCCTCTTCACCTCTCGACAGATGGGAGTCGGTGTAACTTTTCATCTTCACGACGCGCATCTGTCGAGTGCAGCAGCTCCCGACGCGCTAGACATCCGTAGAGTATCCCGGCGCCACCTTCGTGAGCCCATTTCATAGGCCCATTTAGGGCCTTTTTTAAGGCTTCACATGGACTTGCTGTCTCCCTGAATATACTAGAACCGCAGCAGGCCTTTTGTTGGTGGACCCGGGTCTTAGTGGGATTATGGAGACCTTCATCAGTCTGTGGACTGGGATTTCATCAGCATCGTCACCTGAACGATGACAGAACAGGACATCATTTCATCAGCATTGTCACCCGCATGATGACAAAGTCAGATATCAGCTTTAGCCTGAGAAGACTTCAGCTAGGTATATATAGCCCATGGAGAAGGTTCTTCTTCCGTTACGACTTTGTAGAGGTTTTCATAATCTTCATTTACCGGTTCTGATTTAATCTTTATCTTTGCTCATATCTCATCCGTCAACAAGTTAACATCTGACTTAGTCGGATATGTTACCTGTAGACTTCCAGACGAGGCAGTAATATAGCTATTGTTAAAGCGTGATAGGAGGTCTCATCAGTCAAGTGACTGCTATTTCATCAGTGTCGCTGTCTGGCTGACAACGAAACCGGACATCAGCTTGGCTGGAAAAGGCTTCAGTCGGGTAGATGGTTGACGAGCTTCCCCATTAATTTTTCACTGTTAGTCTAATCTTCTTTTCAATTATGTTTCCCCCCTTGCTCATTTTCAAGGTGTGAACAGGGCATCAAGGCTTAGTTATTGAAAACCCTAGGTTCTTCACACTATAGGACAAACGATAGCTATACTTGACCCGTGAGATTGGGTAGAGACTTGGGCTAGATATTAAGATATATAGAGATAATACATTTAATCCCCATAGATTGTTTTGTAGAAATTCTTAGCTGTTGAAAATGGCCACTGAGCGTGCTCAATGGAGAGAAATGCAAAGGACCGTCCAAGGGCGAACTCAAGCCCTACAACAAGTGGCTCAATGAGGAGTTAATCACCATGGTGCGGGAGACCTTCACCGCAACTTTAGGAACATGAATCCTCCGAGGTTCAACGGTTCCACTGACCCGGATGAAGTCAAACATTAGGTCAAGGAGATAGAAAGAATATTCCGAGTCATGCAATGCTCGGATCAAGATAGAGTTTTGCTTGCAACTTTCCAATTGGAAAGGGATGCAAGAGCTTGGTGGGAATCCATGGAGGCGACCTTGCCCGATCCCCATATCACTTGAGAGGAATTTCTAAAATATTTCAACGGAAAGTATTTCTTGGAGAGAGTCTAAGAAAATAAGGCAGCCAAATTTGCCACCCTTAAACAAAGAATTCTCTCTGTAGCTGAATACGAGGCCCAGTTTTCTCGACTGGCCCGTTATGCTCCACACCTCATTAATACAGAGAGAATGAAGGCCAAGCGATTCATGAATGGGCTAAGGCCCCAATACATTCCCCAACTGGTGCATATGGACATCCAAACATATGCCGAGATGGTCCAGAAGGCCCAACTGCTAGAAGATGCCATGGAGATGGTGGATAGAATGAAGGGAAGAGTCGTGAAAGAAAAAGTTACTGACATCGAAAACTTTAAACCCACTTTTGGAAAGAATATGCCAAATGAAGGAAGAACCCCTCAACAAGATAAAAAGCCTCGAGATGAAAATAGACAAGTCATCCCTTATATATCTTCAAAAGATATCTGCAAGTATTGTGACAAGGCTGGCCACAAGACTGAAGAGTGCTGGAGAAAGAAGGGAGCATGCTTGCACTGTGGAAGTGGGGATCATCGCATTTCTGATTGTCCCCTTATGAAGGAATCTCCATCGGAGAAGAAAACACAAGAAGGGCCAAGGCGTCAAGGAAGACTCCAAGCTCTAATAGAACCTACACTTATTGAAGAAGGAGGAGTGGTGGAAGGTACTCTTACCATCAATTCTAGAACTGCTTTTGTTCTATTTGATACTAAAGCTACCCATTCATTCATATCCCAGAATTTTGCTTCCACCTTATATGAAAAACCTGTTCCTTTGAAAACTGAACTTGTTATTTTCACACCTTTAGGAGCAAACACTGAGCTTAAACATTATTTTCCCTCTAGTGAAGTGTTGATTAGTGGTCATAACTTAGCCACTAATTTGATATGGATGAACATGAAGGGTCATGATGTAATCTTAGGTGCTGACTAGTTGGCCAAGTATAATGCTAAGGTGGATTGCAGGCGAGGAAGTGTAACATTTGGTGAACCAGGATACCATGAACTATCTTTCTCTAGAAATAGCCATCATAGACACTCTCTTCTCATCTCTGCCCTTCAAGCTTGAAAAATGATGAAGAAAGGATGTGTTGCATTTTTGGCTTCTGTCCTTATAACCGAACCGAAGAAACTCATTCGGGAAGAAATATCTATTGCTAAGGAATATCCGGATGTATTTCCTGAAAAATTACCAGGCATACCACCTGAGAGAGAAGTTTCATTCTCAATCGATTTGATACCAGGAGCAGCCCCTGTATCCAAAACTCCTTATAGAATGTCACCTACTAAGCTGAAGGAACTAAAAGAGCAATTGATGGAATTATTAGGAAAGGGATTCATCAGACCTAGTACATCACCTTGGGGAGCACATGTTCTTTTTGTGAAGAAGAAAGATGGATCTATGAGGCTATGCATTGATTATAGGCAGTTGAACCAATTGACTATCAAGAATAAGTACCCTCTGCCAAGAATTGATGAACTATTTGATCAAATCTCTGGCGCTCATTATTTCTCTAAGATTGACCTTAGGTCGGGTTATCATCAAGTGAGAATCAAGGAAGAAGATATTTATAAGACAACATTCAGGAGTAGATATGAACACTATGAGTTTGTTGTCATGCCTTTTAGGCTGACTAATGCACCTGCCGCTTTTATGCAACTCATGAATAGTGTGTTTCGACCCTATTTAGATCAATTTGTGGTGGTATTTATTGATGATATATTGATCTACTCCAAAACCAAGGAAGATCATGAAGCACATTTGAGGATTATCTTGCAGATATTTAAAGAAAATCAGTTATATGCTAAATTGAGCAAATGTGAGTTCTGGTTAGAAGAAGTTTCATTTCTCGGTCATGTGATCTCTAAGGAAGGTATTTCAGTTGACCCTTCAAAGGTAGAAGCTATCAATAACTGGGAAAGGCCTACAAATGTGACCGAAATCCGAAGTTTTCTAGGATTGGCCAGTTACTATAGGAGATTTATCAAAGACTTCTCTAAAATTACCGTGCCATTGACTAGACTAACAAGGAAGAAAAATTCTTATATATGGGCTGAGGAATGTGAGAAGAGTTTTCAAACTCTAAAGGAGCGCTTGACAACTGCACCTGTTCTTACTCTACCTATTGCGGGAGGAGGATTCGAGGTATATACTGATGAATCGGGAATTGGCCTAGACTGTGTATTAATGCAACAAGGCAAGGTGATAGCTTATGCATCTAGGAAACTGAAGACCCACGAAGTTAATTACTCTATGCATGATCTAGAATTAGCTGCAGTGGTCTTTGCTCTTAAGATATGGAGGCATTATTTATATAGGGAGAAGTTCACTATCTATTCTGACCATAAGAGTTTAAAATATCTATTCTCTCAGAAGGAGCTCAACATGAGACAAAGAAGATGGTTAGAATATTTGAAAGATTTTGACTTTTCTATTCAATACCATCCTGGAAAGGGTAATGTTGTGGTTGATGCTCTTAGTAGAAAGCCAATGGCTCTATCATCAAGTTTGATGATTAATGAATGGCGATTGCTAGAGTAATTTACAGGATTAAATTTAAATGTGGAACCAAAGGAGGAACGAGTCTTGATTGCTAATATAAGGGTACAACCTGAAATATTTTCTGAAATAAAAGAGCAACAAGATAACGATCCTTTATTAGTTGAAATTTTTGAAAATTTGAGCCAAAGGCCTGATTTTCAACTAGCGAATGATGGGATATTATTATTTCGAGGAAGAACTTATGTGCCTGATAGTAACAAAATCAAGAAGAAGATAATGAAAGAAGCGCACCAATCCAGGTACACTATTCATCCTAGTGCTATAAAAATATACCAAGATCTCAAAAGAACCTTTTGGTGGCCTAACATGAGAAGAGAGGTAGCCGAGTTCGTGAGCCGATGTTTGATCTACCAACAAGTTAAAGCCAAACATCTCAAACCGGCTGGTAAGCTAAAACCTCTAGAGATATCGGAATGGAAATGTGATAGTATTGGCATGGATTTTATAGTTGGGTTGCCAAAGACCCGAAGTGGATTTGATGCTATATGGGTGATTGTGGACCGACTAACTAAGTCTACTCACTTCTTGCCCATCAAAATCAAATGGACCGTGGATGTTCTAGCTGCCCTATATATCAAGGAGGTTGTAATGCTGCACGGTATTCCAACCTCTATTATTTCAGATAGAGATCCGAGATTCACCTCTCACTTCTGGAAAGGTTTGTAATCATCCTTGGGTACTAGGCTGAATTTTAGTACGGCTTTCCACCCTCAGACAGATGGACAAACCGAGAGGACGAATCAAATTATCGAAGATATATTAAGAGCTTGTATGATAGATTTTGGGGGAAGTTGGCATGAACATTTGCCATTGATTGAATTTGCATATAACAACAGTTATCAGTCTAGCATCCAGATGGCACCTTTTGAAGCACTGTATCGTAGGAGTTGTAGATCACCTCTATGCTGGAGTGAGGTTGGAGAAAAGGGATTGATGGGTCCCAATATTATTCAAGATACAACTCAGAATATTCAGTTGATCCGTGAAAGGCTGAAAATTGCTCAATCATGGCAAAAGAGTTATGCCGATAATTGAAGAAGAGACATTGAATTTCAAGTGGGGGAGCATGTCTTCTTGAAAATTTCACCCACGCGAGGAATTAAGAGGTTTGGTATCAATGGAAAATTGAGTCCAAGATTTATTAGCCCTTTTGAGATTCTAGAACGAATCGGCGAAGTGGCAAACAAGCTGGCTTTTCCTCCACAATTGGCAGGTGTCCATGATGTATTTCATGTATCCATGCTAAGGAAATATGTGTATGATCCTTCGCATGTGATTCAATTCGATGACTTGAAGCTACAGAAGGATTTGTCTTATGAAGAAAGACCGATCAAGATCTTAGATCAAAAATTTCATCAGCTAAGGAATAGGGCTATACCGATGGTAAAAGTCTAATGGAGTAAGCGTGGATTCGAGGAGGCTACTTGGGAATTAGAAGAGTCAATCAAGAAGAAGTATTCAGATTTGATCTCAGGTTAGAATTTTGAACCCCCCATTTGAATTTTAAATTACTATTACGTGATGTGAATTTGGAGGAACAAATTCTTTTAAGTGGGGGAGGATGTAGCAACTCGAAAATTTTTATATGCATTTATATTAAAAAAAGAAAATAATGAAAGATGAAAATAAAATAAATAAATTTTTAGTGTAGAATATATAAACGTGAATCCTATCCCATGTGTTAACACGAACGGTGAGATTCGTGATACGATTCTGAGAAGATGAAGACGTCTGTACTGTAGCAGTACTATAGCATCCGATTTAATAGAGAATTATTAGCTTTAATCTAATCCTAATTAATAGATGAGGTCATTCTTACATCATTGAGTAAATGAGGTCATAGATTATGTCATCCACATAGTGGAACAAAGTTGGTGTAATGGGGTTGGTGTGATAGTGGAACAAAGTTGGTATAATGGGGTTGGTGTGATAGTGGAACAAGGTTGGTGTAATAGTGACATGGTGGAATGAAGTTGGTGTAATAGGGAAAGTAGGTGGGAGATTTTGGCTTATAAATAGGGCTGAGCTCTTCCTACTCAAAGCACAAATCTATTAGGAGGAATTGCTAGTTGGAGAGTGGGAGAAAGCTCGAAGTTGGAGGAGTGTTCGAAAGCGTTCTTCGTTCTTAAATTTCTTCTTCTTTGATCTTCAACGAGGTAGGTTTTCTCTCAGGCGAAAACTTAATTAGGTCTCCATATATGTTTCTTTGCATGAGTATTTTGATTCTATGTAAATTTTTCATGATCATGTATTTATAGTTTATTTTAATATTTAAAGTTCAAATATGGAGTTTTCATTATCATAACGTGTTTCAATAACGTAGATCACATATAGACCATGATTTGAATACGGTAACCATGTCCGATTTACATCGTTTATGTGCGTTATTTCAAACTTAAATCTTGAATTTTAAAATCATGTTCTTGCCTTAAGAATACTATTAACAAAGAAATGACTTGGTGAATGAACTCGTAAAGCTATTGTTAATTGTTCAAACAATTATGCTCTAATTTTCGTAGAATTTCTATACATGATTGACCCTATCTATTTGATTTAAGCTCTATCTGAAAGCTTGATATCTTCTTTCAAACTTCTCTTCATACATGAACATATTATGCAATTGGAAGCTTGACATATTTTTTCAATGTCTTTTCCTTCATTGAAATTCTTTTACAAATGAACATGTTAGAATATACAAGAATGATTTCCGTTCGATTTACATATTTTCGTGTCTCCGAAAAATCGTGTAGCTAGCAAGTTCACCAAGAAGAACCGGTGTCTAAGGTTAGAGGTCCACGGGTAAACGCTTTAAGTGGATAAGTGGTTATTTAATTAGGATCTCGTGAATACGAGGGGAGCCTCCCACTATCCCACCTCTTACCTGGCTGCGTTTTCTTTAGTTTTTTTGCTAATTACCCGATTGAGAAAAACTTGATCTAAACTTATTTTACAAGATTTTTCACAAGAGTTGATCGCGCCTTGACCGAAAATTCATTCTTTTTATTATCTTAATGTCATTAAACATGATGCCTTAAATCATCCTTGAACTTCTCTTATAAACTTCATTTATTCTTCATACTACATGCTCTTTCTTCATACTATATGTCCTTGGAAATGAAAATTTTGCTAGATCTGTACTTTAGCCATAAACTACCATTTAGGAGTGTAGGAGCTAAGTGCCATACAGAGCAAAGTGCTACGTTATGGGAGCCACCTCTTGAGGTCGGAATGACGTAAAGTGCTACATAATGGGAGTCACCTCTTGAGCCTGTAGGGGCCACCTCTAGAGTCCTCCATAACTAAATGACTAGTTATGCGCTATACTACGCTTCTTAAGCTTTTCTTGAAACTCGAATTGGCCATAATTATAAATGAATTATTCTAAAAATTACATGGGACTTTGGTCCACCTGATACTCAATGCCTGGCAAACATGGGGGCCCTGATCTGGTCCTAGGCGAGTAAAGCATGAAAGTACTTGTGTCCGAGGGAGTTGAATGATTAGGTGTGGCATTGCACCAACTGACATGCAAGATTGAACTAGGCAATTCACTTATTATATGCTTGACTCGTTACATGCTTAACATCCTATACATGACATTTTTGACCGGAGTGGCTAATATCCTTATTACATGGCCATATTTACAATTCTATACTTGTTATTGATCTTCATGCTTATACTTTAGCTCTACAATATCTATTCTTGAAATTCTTGACTTCCTGATCTTGTTCTCTAATTATCATTTGTTTTATTACTTGTTTTATTCGAAAACATATAGATGATCCAAAATGCTAATTGCTTAAAGTGACCTGGTAAAGAGATATAAGTCCTATTGAGCTTTCTAGCTCACCCTGTGTATTGTTGTTAATTTTTAGGAAATCCTGAAGATGGCGGGAATGGGCTAGAGTGATAAGAGTGATGATAGTTTTTAATAAGTTTCTTTTCACAGTCTGTCTACTTATAAATGAATGTATCGAGTTTGAAAAGTATTGTAAGTCCTTGAAGGATATTTGTTGGAAATGTCAGATTATGAAATAAAGATGTGATTTTATCCATTTGTTGTTCATACTCATCATCTGAGTCTCTTGATCGACCTTCCCGTATAACTGTTCACGTCTTGATAATTTCGCCTTGTTCGGGACGTGACATATAGTCTTGCAGTCGTCGGGATTTTGGACTAATCTCCTTGACTGTCGGCAGCGGAGTCTATCTTCTCCGATTGTGCGTATGTATTCTGATGACTGCAGGTGGATTGGTCCACACAGGTACGGCCACCGGAGGGGTAGGTCGTGGTGTGATGCCACGAACATGTGCCCCCACTTTCGGGCGATGTGCCGTCTTTTTCTTGTTCTTTGCAGGGACTTGCTGCCATCCCTATTATTCTTCTATGGGCGCCACGAAACAGAGTTCATTAGTGCGCCGAGTGCTGGCTTCAGAGATCTCCTCAGGCAAGGCCTAGTATGTAGAGCCCATATTGACTCCAGCCCTCTTAAGAGGAGCTTCATGAGGCTGTGGAGGGTCGACCCTGTACTCTCCCAAGTCAATTTCATCTTTCTTCACCATGCCTTCAATAATATCTTTGAAGACATAGCAGTCTTCAATTGGGTGCCCCAACATCTGGTGATAGGGGCATAACCTTGGACTATCTTTTCTTTTCAGGTCCTCCGGCCTCTTTGGCTCAGGCAGGGTGACCTTGTCATATTGGGTTACCTAATCGAACAGAATTCTGGTCTTCTCCTTTGGAAAAGAGTAGGCCTTCTTCATTTTATCCCGCAGTAAGGGACCTTCTTTATCATCTCTGGCTTTAGCAGGCTGTGGGGCAACTGCCTTCTTGCCTTTATCCTTCTGCTGTTCAAATGCCTTAATATCAAGGGCATTTGCTTCTTTAGGCACCTGGCGCCGTTCTACTGCTTTGCCTTTTTGTGTGGTAGCAGTAGTTGATGCAGGGGCGGGTCTGGCCAGGAAGGCTTCCACCTTGGCCACAATGTTGTTTAGTCGGTCGAATGACCGGATTTCCATTCCTACCATCCTTTCCAGGACCTCTCTCCTGAGGTTCTATTTACATATCTGTACAACATCCTCCTCATGCGGGGGCCACTTGCATCTCATTCCGAGGTTCCTCCACCTCGTGATATAATCAAGGGCTGTCTCATCTGCCCTCTGTTTTGTTGAGTAGAGTTCGGCCACTGTGACCTCCCTCTCTGTAACATGAAATCTTTCTCTGAACTTCCTCTGCATGTCCAACCGGTCACTGATCGACTCGGCCGAGAGGCTGGAGTACCATTCAAAAGCGAGCCCCGTCAGTGAGGACCCGAAGAATTTTAGCGAATATGACTCGTCGGTGGCCAGATCACCCATGACGGTCATGTAGTAAGTGACATGTTCTATTGGGGATCCCTTCCCGTTGAACTTGTCGAATTTTGGCAGCTTGCTAATCCCAGGAGGGAGCCTCTTGGCAGCATGATGCGGCGGGTATGGAACCCTGTATGCATCAAATGCGACGTAGTCGCCTTCACTTCTTTCAGCGAGCTTTAGCTCGATCATTTTCTCCACCATCATTTTGTTCATGACGGTTGGATCAACCGGTTCTGGGTAGAAATGTGCTGGCTGTAGGTAAGGGGTGACCAGGGTGGTCGCTTGCGGAGGAGGATGCAGTAGTGGAGGTGTCTGGTGCACCTATGGTAGCACCAGCGACATCAGCGGCTGTGGTGGGCATTGTTGAGTTGTCGCCAAGCTTGGTTCTACCGGCTGGGGCACGGCATAATGTGGCGAGAGGTCATTCCGGTTGACAGCTCCCAGTGACGATTGGCCCTGCATCTCGAGTTGCTTGGAGGTTGAAGACTGCTCCGTCTTCTCCATCAGTTGCTTCTTCAGCAGCTCTATCTCCTAGTGGTACCTTTGTTGTATCATTAGTATTGTCGGATCCATAGCTACAGTGCCGGGGATAGCTTCTGTTGTCTCCCCGGATGCACCCTCAGGTAGGATGTCAAGCAAGACATCTTATTCTTCTTCCGCCGTCACCACATTGGCGGTCAGAATAGTGGCTTCATTACATCATTGGCGGTGGGCTAGAGCTTGCTTTCCTTTAGCCGCTGCCAATAGTTTTCTTGCGGCTTCTGCCCTTCGAGTGTTCGGCCCTGGCCTGTCGGCCAATCAAGCCAGCTCATGAGGATCCCCTGGGTGCCTTCCATATTGGCCGGATATGCCAGCCATGTTGCAGGTAAAGATCTGCATTTTTCTTTTTTGTCTATGAACCTTCCTCTTTGCATGCTTCGGGAAGGTTAACCTCTCAAACACAGAGATTCTTTTTCTTTCGTCCCACCGAGGGGCGGTTTCATCCACTTCATAACCATTGTCGTCGACCGACGACGTCATCCTTCTTTCTTCCTCTTCTTCTTTAACTGCCATTGGTGGGCAGTAGTCTTCTTCAGCCACGACTGCTTGTAGTAGCCGTTGTTGGCCCAGCGAGGGGTTGCCTAGACCCCTGAAATAGTTTCTGACCATGTTGGTCATTTCTTCTTGCCCCCGTTCCTGATGTAGGACTGGGGATAATTGTCGACCTCCCACGGGAGGGATGTAAGCAAGCCGGGCTCATCCGGCGAGTTGCTGGAATCTTCTTCCCACTGTGGGGATGTTGGCTTGTCGGGCGCAGGCCCTGAAACTTTCACGGCGTAGAGGGTCCACAACCGTCTCTTCCTTCTTGGGGCTAGGCCCCTTTCCTTCTCCATTTCCACTCCGTCACGTGTAGGGCGGTGACGGACTGGTGCATCTTGGCGAGCGGGTTGGATCTTCTTAGGGACCCAAACCTGCTTGAACTTCTTTGGCCTGGGGGCCAGCTTCTCATGGCCATGGCGGCCAACTTCTTCTTTCTCAGCTCTCCTCCCAGAGAGGGCCTGGTAGGAGTTGTAAACAGGTACGACGGGGATGATCCGATCCGGGACCACCTGAGCGTTGCGTCCGTCCAGGAACACACAAACTCCACCGATCAGCATGGACTTACTAGACACGGATAACAGTAGCAGTATTCCACTGGAAGCCCCTGCGCTGGCATCCTCTAGAGTTCTTGGCAGGAATGGGGCGGGCCCCATTGGTGATGTGGAGCACCAGGCAATTGGCGACTTGAACCGGACTCTTGAGCGAGCCCACAGAGCATCGAGCCTTCAAGGCCTCGACTTTCTTCACAGTCTCCTCGGCAGGCTCCGAGGTTTCCACTTGAAGTAGATCAGCGAAGGCCAGCCCCAAAAAGTTGGGGAAGCCTACAGCAGCATGGCATGTCCCAAGGACAGTGGGCACCGCCAGGTACCCATGTTTAGCATGGCCGGCGACAATCGCAGGGCCAAAGGTGAGAGCAGCAAGTCCCGATGATGCCATTGTCTACCTGCCACACAGACAAATGATCAGCAGTCTTTGGGAGGGCCTCGGGGCCCACATATCTCGGCAAAGAGATGAAAGGTGACACTAGTCCCACCGGGTGTGCCAGACTTGTTAGGATGAGATTTATTTGGTCGTTTTGTTTGGGTCGACCAACCAATTGATTAATCGATAATCAATTGATTAGTTAACCGCGCAGGTGTGCCAGTCACATAAGTGATGAATTTATTATGCGCTCATTCTGACCCGTGTTAGGTGAGAGTGGGATTCGGGTCAGGACCAGCAGTCCGCCATACCATAAAGACTATGACGTTAATTACATCCCCCATAAGGGAGAAAACCTTTGATTAATTGCCGAGATAGTGGGCCATCCGAGGCCGAAATAAGATGCAAAAGGATGCACATGACGAGGTCACATGAAATACTTTTATCTATCACGCAAGAGAGGCATGGTTTATTAAGTTGGAAACCCTCGATACGTGGCGGAGGACACAGGTCCGAAGACCACCGTCGCATATAGCAAAGACTTCCAGTCGGGCGTAACCCGGCCTTCCGTCGGTGCCATTTGATATACCAAGGGTCCATGCAAGCATTCATGCACTAACATGGCGTTTATGATTATAGAAAAGCATGATAACAAGATCATGAAGGCAGACAGTGATTAATTATGTTTATTAATCTCCACCGAGGGAGATGAAAATCATCCCGAAGATGAGTGGGGAATTAAAACGGCGTGAAGGGGAGAATATTTATTCAAAATCGGCGCGGTCGAGCGTAGGAGAAGGGTTCCCGGCACGGCCAAGCGTAGGTAAAGCACCCTAATCCGGCGCGGCCATGGCAAGCTACTTACCCGGCGTGATGGCCTTGGGGCGCGCCGGATTAGGGCGCGTCAGGTGTAAGCCATTTAAAACTTTGTGATTTTGAGTCTAATGCTAATTCGGCCCAGGGGGGTACCGCACCGTATTAAGGCACGTCGGGTTAAGACCGCACCGGTTAAGTTGATTTTTGGGGTATTTTTGAATCTATTAGGTTTATTAAGATGTTCTGGAGAACTTTGAGGTTAATTGGGTTGATTGTTTATTGAGTTGGAGCCCCAGGCTCTCCAGGAGCATAGTCATAAGCTCGTGCGAGGTTCATACTCAAGCACGGATGTTCATTGTTTAAGAACACACGTTTTATTAAGTCCAAATCAGATGAAAATTGGGCAGTATCTCCCCATCCCTGAAGGATTACAGGGGAGAAGCGGGGTCATACTCACGTGTGGAGCAAGCCCCTAACATGCCGGATGTCACAACGGTGGCCAACAGACCCCAAGCTGATAGGAAACCCCGAGGACTAGCCTTCGAGGGGCACCATAGTTCCGTGGGTTGAAAGCGATCGGATGAGACGACCAATGAGGGAAGGAGAAACCCTGAGGGCTAGCCTACGAGGGGCATTCCACCCATGGTCAAATCACAATCCGAGAGGGGGACGGCCAATAAGGAAGAGAAGCCCCGATGACTAGCCTACGAGGGGCATACAACTCGTGGCCACCACAATGTCCCTGAAGACAGTGGATTTGATATCGGGCTAAGCCCTGTCAATATTCACCTTATGGCCCATAGGGACACTCACCACTCACGGATGGAGCCCTTTGACCAAATGGTGGTTCTGAGGTATCAATGGGGTATGTCCCCCTCCCCAGAGTACTGAAGCTACTCTCAGGAACGGCGAAGCTCGGCAGTCATGAATCATATATAAAATAAAATGGGGGGGGGGGAAGTAGAATGGCATAACGCGACATCCGATGAGTTGGCAAATCGTCACTCACAGGGTTAGCAAGTTAGTGTTCACAGAGTTATTAGATTAGCATTACGAACTACAACAAATAAGATATAAGAAACAACCATCAGAATCATTAGCATATGATGGATGCGGGGGGTTATCGAGATGACCCTGTTCACTCTGGACTATGAAGAAGTGCAGAGGGATGTTGATGGGGTTGACCTCGGAATAGGAACAGGCATAGATGCACACACGAGTCTGTCTCTAACCTCGAAACCCTCAACATAAACATGGCAAGGCATGGCCATTGCATTAGAAGGGAGGAGCCCCGGGGAGGGGGTGACATCAATGTAGCCTGTATGGCACCCGGGCATGTTCGGTCTCACAAAGTAGAACTCAGCATTCACACACACAAATCGAGAATGGAACAGGAAAAGCATATATGGTACAACATCATTCATTCCATCAACGGGAGACGAAAGACATAACATATTATAAGCATTCGACGTGCCGGCATTGTCGCTCGACATCCGTTTCATTGATTGCAGAGAAGAGATTATAGAGGAGAAAGGAATAAAGAGATGGTGAGGGGGGAGATGGGCTCATATCATCGCCCCTCCCCCTCACTTACACAATATCAGGAAAGAAAATCAGAAGGGGATCGTCGAGAAGCAACCCGCAAAACCCACCTAGACTTCGCCAGCAAAATAGAGTATCAGATTCTCTCCTCCTCCGGCTCCGACGTGCTTCAGGCAAGCAGACAGAAGAGGGTGGCTGCTGGAATATTCTCGGTGAACAAACCCTATTTCTCCCCAAAGGCCCTCTGCCTGTTAGACGAACAGACGCTGATTGACTCTCCGATCCTGCCCCTCTCTCTCCGCCCTTTTATCTCTTGATGCCTTGATCCCTTTTTCCTTCTTTCCTCTCTTTCTTTTTTCACTTGGTCAAACCAAGTGAGTTATATAGACGGGTAAGAGGATGCGCGCCGGTGAAAGGGCGCGTCGGGGAGCCTTACTTTCGTCTGGCGTATCGGGTAAGAGGGTGCCGGGATAGAGGGCACGCCGGTGAAAGGGCACACCGGATAAGCTTTGTTTGCTTAACAAGGATTAGATAGTGGGTCCTAGACTGGTTCTGGGAGTCACCGTGACCGTTCATCTCACCATGGTCTCGCAAAACCATGGTGATAAGTCCGGACGAAGCCCCCGAGTCGACATGTAACCTTCTTCGGAACCTCGTGCATCTTCAGTTTGAACATGTGGGTTTTCTGCTGACACGGCTTTCGGCACTGTGGTTCGTGCCGCCGGCTTGGTTTGACTCATGCTCGAAGCTTTCTTGGGAGGCAGAATACCATCCAGGGTGCTTTTGCCTTGACTGGGCGATCATTTGGTCACCAGCGGACCCAAAATGCTGAGAAGCCTACCCATGCCGGGTCATCGGGATCTTCTACTGACAGAGCCTTCGATCCCCTATTCTGAAGGGCCAAGGGCGTTCTATCACCTCGGGAGGATCTTTCATTCAGGTGGGGGGCCACCGGGTACATTATCATTCTTGGTCAGATGATGGATATGTTGTTGTCCTTGGTCGGACGATAGATACATTCTCATCCTTGGTCGGACGACAGGTGCATCCTTATCCTTGGTCAGATGAAGGATGCATGCTTGTCCTTGGTCGGACGATAGGTACATCCTTGTCCTTGGTCGGATGACAAACGCATGCTCATCCTTGGTCAGACGATGGATATTGTCTGCACGGTACGACCGAGTCGATACTGGTTCATTGGGCAGTCCTGACGACACTGCCGGCTTATGGTGTATTCTTCACGATCCTCCTGAGGTAAAGTCCCCGGCATTCATACTGGGTGACTTGAGGCTCTGGCAGCTTGAAAAGGCTTCAGTGTATTGATCGCTTTCGGCTTCTATGCTTCAATAGGCCGCATCATTTGTCTTTGAGGCTTGATCTCCGTTGGATATATTTTTAGTGCCAACAACCTTATAATTAAACTTGATATTTATTATACTTAAACTCTTTTGTAGGATCATGGCCGCTGAAAGAGCACAATGGCGCGAGATGCAGTGCACAGTGCAAGGTCTTACGTAGGCGCTACAGCAAGTGGCGCAAGGTGGAACTAACCGTGGAGCTGGTGACCTTCATAGGGCTTTCCGCAACATGAACCCACCAAGGTTCACGGGCTCAGCTGACCCCGAAGATGCCGAGAAACGGTTAAAAGAAATCGAAAGGATTTTTCGTGTGATGCAATGCACGGATGAGGAAATGGTTCTACTGGCTATATTCCAACTGGAGCGGGATGCTCGATGTTGGTGGGATTCCGTGGAAGCAACATTACCCGATGACCATGTCACATGGGATGAATTTGTTGAGCATTTCAACAACAAGTACTTCTCCGACCACATCCAGGAAAAGAAGGCCGTGGAATTTGCCACACTAACACAACGGACTTTGAAAGTGGCCGAGTATGAGTCCCAATTTTCAAGACTGGCCAAGTATGCACCCCACTTGGTGTGTACGGAAAAGATAAAGGCTAGAAGGTTCCTCAACGGGCTTCAACCCCATTATATTACACAACTTGCACTGATGGACATCCAAGTCTATTCGAAAATAGTTCGGCGTGCACAGTTGCTCGAGGAGGCCACCGAATTATCGGAGAGGATCTGAGGAAGGGACAAGAAGGAACCTGTCACAAGCCTGAGAAATTTCAAAGCCTCATTCAACAAGAAACGGTCTTACAACGGAGGGGAATTCTCCAAAGGAAAGAGATTCCAGAAGAATGACAAGCCAATCTCCACGATCACACCTTCCAAGGAAATTTGTAAGTACTGTGACAAAGCCGGTCATAGGACCGAGGAATGCTGGAGGAAGCTAGGAGTCTGTCTCCGATGTGGAAGCCGAGAGCATCGAATCCCTAATTGCCCATTGATGAATGAGCAAGCTACTAAAGATGACAAGCATCCGACAAAGAAACAAGGGCGCTTACAAGCTCTCCACAAGACGAAGCCAACCGAAGGCGAAATCATGGAAGGTACACTAACCATTTGCTCTAAGACTGATAAAGTTTTATTTGATACCGGAGCCACTCATTCATTTATTTCAAAGAAATTTGTTGCTGAATATTCTAAAGAGCCCGAATGGTTAGATTTAGTCATATCTACACCTCTCGGGAACAAGTCCGATATCATGCATCACTACCCTAATTGTAAGGTTATGGTTAAAGGAAACAATCTACCTGCTGGCCTGATATGCCTTGATATGAAGGGGTATGATCTCATACTAGGTGCTGACTGGTTATCCACGTATCAACCAACTGTAGATTGCCGAAATGGCAAGATAACTTTTGTGGATTACCCGGAGCTAGTTTACACTAGTCCTCGGAATAAATCCCCTCTTATATCAGCTCTCCGAGTTAGCAAACTTATAAGTAAAGGATGTGTGGCTTTCATTGCATTTGTTACTTCCACGGGAGTCGAGGAGACTAAACTTGAAGGCATCAATGTAGTTCGGGATTTTCCCGATATTTTTACAGAAGAATTGCCCGGCTTACCCCCAAAGCGGGAAGTGCCATTCACAATTGACCTTGCTCCTGGTGCTGGTCCTGTGATGCGGGACGGGACGTGAATCGGGGACTCTAGCTCGTGGATGTCCCTAAGCGAGGGAAACGTGCGGATGTGCGCGATTGAGAAACCGGTAATGAGTCTCGGGTATCGACTTTTCCGCGTACTCGGATTAAGTCACGGGACGGGTCACACTCACTCTCTCACAGCGATGATTGAAATAATATAACGAGCTACGTTCCTATCACTCTAGTAGTGGCATTCAAAAATATATACGAGTAAAGCAATTGCCAAAGAGGGGAGCGAAAATGATACCTGCACGCTCCGGGCGTAGGGAAGACGACCCCGGCCGAAACTCGTACTCCCGGTACACAGTAAATAAATAATTACAGGGGTAATTTTATGGCCCACTCCACACAGGGAGGTAAAGGGCGACAACAATAATGCGGGAATACCAAGCTTGGGTTGACGGGTAGTAATTTGGAACGCTCCCGGGCCGGAGACGGGCTGCTGGTCCGGCTAGGTTCTGCGGGGCCCGCGGGATAGCAGGTGGATCCGGCTGTTGTGACGGCGGTACCCGAGCGTCTCCTTGCTGCGGCGACTGGCTGGGACGCTGCTGATGGGTTGCCGATCAATGTCCGGGAGCGGCGGTCGCCGAAGCTATCCCGGCGTATTTTACTGGGATTAACCGGTGGACTGATCTGCTGGCCTGTTCTCGGATCAGAAATGCGCGCCTCCACGAAAAGAATTTCTGCGCCGAGATCTGGTGTCGGATCGAGGCAAAATTGGTATCGATGGATAGAGGACTCAAAGGGCTACAACATATAATTATTTCAGATCCATCCAGTAGACGGATTAGAAATGAAAATGATTATTCCCAAGGTTTTTTTTACTGACTCAGATTACATACAGTTAGGACAGAACATGATCTGCCTGAGACTGAATTTTGATCGACCTAAAAATGATGGATCCAGACTTTGAGAAAATTATGGGTGGAAGAGGGGGATGTGAGGAACACATATGATTTTTTTTAGGAATTTTTGGAGAAGGCTAAGGGGCGGGAAAAGTACGACAACAAGACACTATCCCGCAGATCTGTTGATGGGCAGACTGTCAGGGGTGAAACTAAAATTACGGGAAAAATACTAAACGAACGCGAATTGACACGAAATTTGAACTGGGGTTGGGGGATGATAAGAGGAACAAACCCTCAAAATTGGAGCTTGAACAGATCTCCTGATTAGGAGATAAAATTTTGGCTTCAAGCTTTGATCCAGGGGTGGACAAAACTCCGACGAGGCGGCGGTGGTGGTGCGATGGCGGCTCGATGGCGGCTCGATGGCGGCGGTGCTGAGCTTCTCACTCAGAGAGGGGGTGGTGGGGAGGCTTCACACCTCTGAAAATTCAGAGCTATCACATCTCTAAGGGGGAGAGAGGGTGCCCTTGGGCAAATTGAGCAACAAATGGGATTTTTCTTCATTAATTGCTAAGGAATTCACAAAATACATGGTTTATATAGAAATGGAAAAAAGACATAAACTAACCTCAGATCTAGGGTTAGGGAAGGGAAAATAAAGGATAACATTTTCTTTCCCCATGTGGTCAAATGACCATAAATAAAGAAAATACAACAAGCATTAAACAATATTAAAGGGGGGGCGCCCCCTTGACTAAGGGGTTCCAATTTTGAATTTTCCTCCTACCTTGTCCCCCCTTGGTCCAAGTCCAATCTTGGACTTTGAACCAGCCCCACATGGGCCCTAGAACCTAGGTGGACCAATGGGAAAGAGGGTAGGGGACCTTGCCAGACCCACTGGTAATTTACATAGAAACCCAAAGGCCTTTTTGCAAAGAAACCCAAAGATTTCTAATGACTAACCCTTTGGCTTATAATGCCTTACAATTGCAAACACAATTAGCCAAAGATATAAATGTAAACATAAGGACACAAATGTAAAAATAAAATGTTAGTGTCCGGTGTTGATTCCCATCAATTCTCCCCGGGTGGGAAGAACTCGACCCTGTCGAGTAAGGGGTGCGGCTGCTCGTGGGGCTCCTGCGGATCTGTCACCGACCAGATAATGCGGAGTATGCTTCACTCTAAGTAATCGTCACATGCTCATCCCGTATATATTCGATATGCACATGCTGCTGTGGGAATGAGGCTAGTGCTGGACACTCCGGGGTGGGGTCACTCTCAAGGGAAGGAGACGGCTCAATGACTCACTAGGAATCACCGCTGGGTCCCTTTATGTGACTAGATCCGAGACATTGTGGTAGTGCCGATCCCAAATTCCGGCAAGTCTATAACGTACGCATTAGACCCGACTGGCCTCACACTCGAAAGAGACTGACAACGCGAGCGGACATGAGACCGACTATGCAACTCCTAATATGCTCGACACATGCGGACTCACTATGCACTCAACAATCTTGACAAACTGGAAATATAAATGTTGTGCATCCCTTGGTTTTGATGATGACAATAGGATATGTTTGACTAATCTAAGTTCTATCTTGTCTCTTAAAGCAAATGGTTTAGTTATGTGTGTAAAGATAGTGCATTGAATTAATGCCCATTTGATGATGACAAACAATGTTTCTGATCAACTCAATATAAATCTGATAGTTCAATTTACTTCTGATAAGTTAAGTAATTTCAGGTCCACTGAAATCCAAGTGGAATCAACAAATCAGAAGAAGTGTCAAAGGCCGCTTGTCGACCAGGGAAGTGGTTATGGTCGACCAACGAACTCAACCAGAAAAGCATCAGATCATCTGTCTTCTGGAAGCACCTTGGCTGTCGACCAAAGCCCCACCTCTGGTCGACCACAGAACAGCCAGAACATCAGACAGAACTGACGGCCATCTGTAATTCGTCCCTTGTCGACCAGCGACCAGGCTGTGGTCGACCAACGGGCGAAGTGAGTTTCAGCCAGAAGAACCGGCCGTCTGGGGAATGCCCATTGTCGACCAGCGACAGGGTCATGGTCGACCACGGGCTTTATAGCGTCCAGAACCGAACTCTAACCGAATTCTGTTGAGGTTCCTTAAAACCTGCAGATGGTTGTTGCAGGTTGTTGGGCTGCTCAGGAGATAAGATTCCGCACGGGAATCAAGGAAACAATCTTGCTTAGAAGTGGTCAAACTCGTTCTAACGATTGGATTTAAACCGATCCCTGTTTTCTAGCAGATTGGCGCTCGATCTGAAAATTGCGCGGGAAGAACTTGAAAGGCGGTATGAAGAATATAATGCAACTAATCACGAACAAAGAAGCAGTGAGACAGCACGAAATAGAAGCCAAGGAAGATATACACAGAAGAGGAAGAAGGAGCTCTCCACCAATCAAAGATCTGCAGAAAGGTTAAAGGCAATCTCGTTGCTGCAGAAGGAAGACTTAGCTCAAGACTGTGCGATCTCCAGCAGCAGAACAATCGAAGGCAACTGACTGGAAGATCAACAGGGAGTCTAGGCTTCTTCATAAGAGTGATCAAGTCCCAGGCTGAACATCTATTCTTCTACACACGCCAATATTCAGTCCTGTCTTTCATCACCTGTTCTTATCATCTTTCCATTTGTGATTACAATTATTGTCAAGCTGTGAGGCAGCAGAGTCAAGCTGTGTGTCAGCAGGTACAAGCTGTGTGTCAGCTGTGTTTTGATTGAGATCAGAGATTCTCATAGTGAAGCCTTGCTTGAGTTAAGCAAGGGGTGGATGTAAGTCTCAGGAAGAGACTGAACCACCTTAAAAATCCTCTCTTGTGGTGTGCTTGTGTGTGTTTGATTTTCTATACGTATGCTTGCATCTTTACTATCCGCATTAGTTCTATAATTCATTAATTACCAGTAGCTCATTTGGTCGATAGTTAGTAAATCAAAGAAAAGGGGGAAAGATCTATTCACCCCCCCCTCTAGATCTATTCAGTCCGTATCCAACACGTGGTATCAGAGCCAAGTTCTCCAAAAATGTGGTCTAACAACCAGGAGAGACCGGGCGGACTGAACTCTAAAAGCCTCATAGCTGAGGGGCACTCTGTAACTAGACCTCCATATTTTGATGGAACTGATTATTCTTATTGGAAAAATCGTATGCAGGTGTTCTTACGTGCGCAAGACCACGAGATGTGGAGGGTAGTGAGCCGCGGACCTTTTGAGCTACCGGAAGATGAAGAAACCTGGACCAGAGAACAGGTCAGGAAATCAACTGTCAACTGGGGAGCCATGAACGTAATGCAGTGCTCACTACACCCCACAGAATTCTCAAGAGTTTCCCAATGCGCAACAGCCAAAGAAATGTGGGATCGTCTAAAGGTAATCTACGAAGGTACTTCCGAGGTAAGAGAGACAAAAGCAAATATGCTAGTCTCAGAATATGAGATGTTTAGGATGAAAAATGATGAAAGTATTTCTGAGATGTATGCCAGATTAGTACAATTGACTAATGGCTTGAAGAGCTTAGGGAAGACATACAAAGAGCAGGAATTAGTGAGGAAGATTTTAAGGTCTCTCACATCGATGTGGCATACCAAGGCCACAGTCATTGAGGACTCAAAGGATCTCACAACAATGACAGTGGATGAGTTAGTAGGATCCCTGATGGCCTATGAGGTCAATCTGAAGAGAAAGGAAGATGAGGGGAAGAAAAAGAAGCAACTTGCCCTAAAGACTAAGACAAGCACCTCTGAGGTGTCTGACAATGAAGACTCATCTAGCTCAGGTGAAGAATCTGGTGAGCTAGCCATGCTTACAAGAAAATTTAAGAAATTCCTGCGAAAGGAAGGTAAAGGATTCAGAAATCCAAAGGGCATGGTAAGGAAGTCATCCCAGTTTAAATCTGATAAACATAAGACTTCTTCTAATAAACTCATTTGCTACAATTGCAGGCAGCCTGGACATATGAAGGCTGAATGTCCAGAAGCTCCTAAGAAATCAAGCTTCAAGTGGAAAGGCAAGAAACCCAAGGCGATGATTAGCACTTGGAGTGAGGAGGAAGAGAGCAGTGAAGAGGAAACAACTTCCGAGGAAGAAGAAGGAAAGCTCTGTCTGATGGCCAAGGGAGACAACAGTGATCTTGAGGTAAGTTCCCCATTTCAAGACTTCTCTAGTTCGGATTGGGAAGAAGTATATTCAGAATTGCTTGATACTTATGAAAGAATAAGAAAGGAAAATAAACATTTGAAGAAGAAGATCAGTCAACTGAATAAAGACAGCAATTCAATGGAAAACAAAACTGAACTAGAAATGGAAATCAAGTCTCTGAAAAACAAGCTGAATCAAATGGACTTAGATGAAGAAAACCACAAGAGAATGTCCGAAGAGAATGAAATGCTAAAAAATGACATTGATGAGCTAAAACTAAAAACTCAAGAATATGAACAGGAAACTAAGTTAAGTCAAGAAAGAAACAATTCACTCAAGGAAGAAAACATTAAGCTTCTAAAAGAGATAGAAAGAATCCAAGGTGAATTGGAAGATAAACAGGAAGCCTTGGAAAAAATGACCAAGGGTCAAGAAAACTTAAATGCTGTCTTGGGAATAAAAGTAAACTTTCAAAAAGAAGGGTTAGGATACAATCCTACGGCTAAAAAGGAATTCCAAATAAAAACCGTAAATGGGATTGCTGACTCAAAAGGAAAAAGGCCCCTGATTAATCTATACCAAGATAAACAAGAGGATGTAGCTGAATGCTCCTCCAAAAGGAACAATGTCACCAAGGAAGAGAGAAATTTTAAAGAGAAAACAGTCAATCAATATAAGAGTCAAAATAATAAACAAGAAACCCAAATTCACAGAAATCACCAAATAAACCAAGTTAAAGGACATAAATCTGGAAAACAAGATGCCTGGAGACAGGCTGGTCGACAACAGACCCTTCATCTGTCGACCAGAGGATCTGCCAGAACAGGCGCTGGTTACTGGAGAAGCAGTGGTCGACCACAGGTACACCAGATGTCGACCAGAGGTGGTGCCAGAACAGACGCTGAGTTCTGGAGACGCGATGGTCGACCACAGACATACCAAAAGTCGACCATGGCCAGACAAGCAAACAGAAATCACAGGTTTTCTCGGGTAAAACAAAATGAAAACTTGAATACACAAAGGTGGACTCAGATTAAAGAAACTTTAGAACAAAAGCAACCCAATCTGAACAAGTTCAAAAATAAAAATGTACACTGCTCTAACAGAATCTGGGTTCCCAAAGGATTACTGCAGCAATTTCATAACTTTACAAGTCATCTTGGACCCGGGTACCATTGGGGTCCAAAAGTTTCTGTGTAACTTGTGATGCAGGTGTGTTTGGCAGCTATACACAACAAGTGGTACTTAGATAGTGGCTGCTCAAGACATATGACAGGGGACAAGGCAAAATTCTCGAGCTAAACTCAAAAGATGGAGGACATGTGACATTTGGAGGAAATAACAAAGGCAAGATCATTGGGAAAGGTAAGGTAGGTAAGACATCTACAAATAACATTGAAGATGTACTGCTAGTGGATGGCCTTGAATATAATCTTCTTAGCATCAGTCAGCTATGCGACAAAGGCCATCAAGTAGTCTTTGATTCTAAAATCTGTAAAATTCTTGAACCAAATTCGGCTAAAGTTAAGTTTATGGGCAAGAGAGTAAATAATGTCTACATGATAGACTTGGATGATCCAGCCCACTCCAACTTGTGCCTCACCGCCAAGAAGGAGGACCTGACTTGGTTGTGGCACCGAAGGCTAGGGCATGTTAGCTACAGGGTGCTGCACAAATTGGTTAAGAATAAAATGGTATCTGGTTTACCTGAAATTTCGTTTGCTCAAAATGTCAAAGTATGTGAATCATGTACCCAAGGTAAGCAAACAAGAAAATCATTCAAAGGTAGAACTGAAAGTCAATCCTCTAGACCACTAGAACTTGTGCACATGGACCTTTTTGGCCCAACAAGAACTGCTAGCCTTAGTGGTAAGAGGTACGGTTATGTACTTGTTGATGATTTCTCTAGATTTACATGGGTCATGTTCTTATCTCATAAAAGTGATGCCTTTTCTGAGTTTCAGGAATTTTACAAAAGGATGAAGTAGGATGGAAAGTCCAAAGTGTGTTCAATAATATCTGATCATGGGGGAGAATTTGAAAATTCAGAGTTTGATGAATTCTGCAGGAACAAAGGAATAAATCACAGGTTCTCATCACCAAGGACGCCAGAGCAAAATGGAGTGGTAGAGAGAAGGAATCGCACACTTGTTGAAATGGCCAGAACCTTGTTGGTTGAAGCCAATCTTCCAAGAAGATTTTGGGCTGAGGCGGTCAATACAGCATGTTATATTGTAAACAGGGCAATGGTAAGACCATCTAGTACGAAAACTCCATATGAGGTGTTCAAAGGTAAGAAGCCATCTCTAGCTCATTTTAGGATCTTCGGTGTAAGGTGTTTTATTCATAACAATGACAAGAGATCATTGGACAAATTTGAACCAAAGAGTGACCCAGGAATCTTCTTGGGATACTCTGACCGATCAAGAGCCTATAGAGTCTACAACACCAAAGATCAGCTAGTTGAAGAATCCCCACATATCACATTTGATGAAAATAATGACTTTGACAAAACTGGACAGGTAGGCAAAGATGAAGATGGGGAATTTCTGGAAGGCAAAGAGGAACCAATGGAGACTGAAGCAGAACCAAAGCAAGGTGATTCCAATGATCAACCCGAAGGAGAGATCATCCCAGGTAACAATTCTGAAAATCTGAGATTTCTCAGAGATCATCCTCTAGATAACATCATTGGAGGAATTAATGAACCGAGGAAAACTAGATCTCAGCTTAAAACAGTTGATGAATTAGATCAGCTAGCCCTTGTATCTCAAGTTGAGCCTAAAAATGTAGAGGAAGCTTTAAGAGATGAATCTTGGATAAATGCCATGCATGAAGAATTAAATCAATTTGAAAGAAATCAGGTTTGGAAACTTGTTCCCAGACCCTCATCTCATCCTGTTATTGGAACCAAATGGGTTTATAAAAATAAGCTTAATGAAGAAGGAGTTGTTATGAGGAACAAGGCTCGGTTGGTGGCTAAGGGGTATAACCAAGAATTTGGAGTTGATTTTGAAGAATCATATGCTCCAGTTGCAAGGTTAGAAGCCATTAGAATACTGTTAGCATTTGCGGCGTCCCATGGAATTAAATTGCAGCAAATGGATGTAAAAAGTGCCTTTCTAAATGACTTTGTAAAGGAAGAAGTCTTTGTGGAACAACCCCCTGGTTTTGAAAATGATGATTTTCCTAATCATGTCTTTAAACTGCATAAGGCTTTGTATGGTTTAAAGCAGGCTCCTAGGGCATGGTACGACAGACTGAGTTCATTCCTCACCAAAAAGGGCTACACAAGAGGTAAAATTGATCAAACATTATTCTCCAAGACCCAAGGTAAGAATATACTAATTGTGCAAATCTATGTGGATGATATTGTGTTTGGATCCACTGAAGCTTCATTATGTACTGAATTTGCAAATCTAATGACCAATGAGTTTGAAATGAGTTTAATGGGTGATTTACAGTTCTTTCTTGGATTGCAGATTCTACAATGTAGAGAAGGCTACTTCATAAATCAATCCAAGTACATAAAGGAGATGCTGAAAAAGTTTGGCATGGAGAGCTGCAAACCAATAGAGTCACCCATGGGGACAAATGCAACATTGGAGGCTGATGTAAAAGGTAACATGGTAGATGCCAAGAAATACAGAGGTATGATCGGATCCTTACTATATTTAACTGCCTCTAGGCCAGACATTCAGTTCAGTGTATGCATGTGTGCTAGATATCAATCTAGCCCTAGAGATTCACATTTAGGGGCTGTCAAGCGTATCTTTCGTTACCTTGCCGGTACCCAAGAATTGGGTTTATGGTATCCTACTTACTGCAAACTAGACTTGATTTCATATTCAGATGCTGATTATGCTGGTTGCAAAATTGATAGGAAGAGTACTAGTGGTTATTGTCAAATATTAGGTGGATGTTTAATATCATGGGCCTCTAAAAAACAGCATTCTGTGGCACTCTCCACTGCTGAGGCTGAGTATGTCGCAGTAGGGAGCTGTGGTACACAGGTTTTGTGGATAAAACATCAACTTCAAGACTACAATGTAGATCTTGGATGTGCACCTATTTTCTGTGACAACACTAGTGCTATTAATTTGTCTAAAAACCCCATTCAACACTCTAGGACAAAACACATTGAGATCCGTCATCACTTTCTAAGAGATGAGGTCTCCAAAGGAAATCTCATGCTTCATTTTGTAGAAACTGAAAAACAACTGGCAGACATTTTCACAAAACCCCTTAACAATGACAGATTTTCAACTCTAAGAAGGGAGTTAGGAATTTGTAGAATTTCTCCTGAAAATTCTTGAAATAATCATATTCATGTGTACTCTACATAGATTCTGTCATTTCTGTCTAAGTTATAGGTCTCTAGTACTGGTCAAGTTTTTGAGTTTGGAAAGTCTTGTGTCGGGTGCAACTTCAGCAAGTTCTACAGAATACTGATTCTCTACGGCTCATCTCTTGTGGTCGACCACAGACAAGGCGCTGGTCGACCAAGGCATCAGGACAGAAATAGTTAGCTCTGGGAATTCGCAGCTGTCGACCACAGGCGATCCAATGGTCGACAACAGGTTTGTGAGAACGCAGTCTTCTCAACAGGCAGGTTCTGTGTCAGCACAAAGGTCGACCACAGGCCACTCCATGGTCGACAAAGGACCTGAAAAAGGGAAATTGGATCTAATCAAGCTGCTGGCTTTGGTGGGAAATCTTCTGAACTTTTTGGACTCTGAGCTCAGTTTTGGCTTCACTCACTCATCCTCATTCACTTCCCATTCCTTGTGTCTCAATATCTCTTTGTGGTCAGCTTATTGTTCTCTATCTTCAGCAAGGACTCACAAATTGAGGGGGAGTAAAAAGTGTAAACTCATTCCTTAATAAACCATTGAACAACCTAACCACCTCTTACAAGAAAATCACCAAAGTCATCAATGAGAGTAAATGTTAAGTGTAGTAATGAGAATTTGACCTGTACTACTGCAATAAATTCAAACCATAACTATGACTCTGACTCAAGACTATTGAGAACTTATGTTTTTAGTACTGAGACTGTTTCTCTACCTGTGTCTGTGTTGGACAGTGAAAATAAACGCTGCTATAGCTTGAGTGTATATGGAATACGCCATAATTCTGCCTACTTGGTAGAGCAATGGACTGAGTTCTGAGAAACTACTGTTCTCCATCACAAAGCAAAATTGGCTGAAAAATTAAGTGGGAGACATGTATGTCATGAAGACTCAATCTACCTCTGCCACTCTCAAAATTATTAATTGGGTATCCTGAGTAACTGGGGATATTGGCGTCTGATAAACGTATATCCTCACGGATAAAAAGTGTGTCCCAGTTAAAAGTGGAATGGTTAGGCATGCTAAGTAGCCGGGGTTTCTGGCGTGTAAAAAGCGTGTCTCTTCGTGTGGAAAAGCATGTGATAAACCTGACCACAGCTTTTAAATATTCCAAAACGAAAAGGCAACAAAAATGGTTGACCTAATGCACTATATGCAAATAGAGGCATAAAACACTGTTCAGCTTGTTCAGCTAGTAAAATTATCTCATGAACCATATTATAAGTTTAAGGAGCCGTGAGTAAGACAGTGGATATGGGGAGTCAATTTATTGGGGCAATACTTTCAAATTCTTTGAACCACAAGACCCAATCGATTTGGTCACAAGGTGGTCTTTAAGAAAGGGGGAACGGTTACTTAAATGTCTTATTAAAGAAAGGGGGTACACTTCAACAATTTCCCAAAATATGAGTTATGCTGATTAAATCCTGACCGCTCGTTCTTTGCATCGCGATGGTTCACTGCCCTAAAAATTAAGAGCCAGCCCTAATGCCCTACCCTATAAATTGTCTCGGCTGGGTCCCTGAAATTCTCCCATCCGCAGCTCTAGCCCTCTCTCAACTTCATCTTCTCCAGATTTCTTTTCTCGCCTCTCTCTCGCCTCTATCTCGCTTCCCTTCACAATGTCTCCCAAGCGCGCTCTACTTTCCTCTAAGCGTAGAAGAGATCAGGCCCCTGCCGCAGCTTCGATGTCGTCCAAGCGATCCAAGTCGCGGGCCGCACAGGGTTCGCCATCGGCCCCTCACCGGTCGACCACGGCTGATGCACCTGGTCCAGGCAGATAATCAGCAGATTCAGAGGAACCCGCAGTGCATCCCGTTTCTGGAGCTCTCAAGCCACGGACAGTTTTGCAACCCAGGATCGTCGATTTCTCCGATGACAAGCTGATGGAGATGTTCCCAGATCTACTGCCAGTTTTTGAAGCTCAAGAGTGGACTACGTTCGTTTCAGTGCATAATTCGTACTCGCCCCAGCTTGTGCAAGAATTCTATCACAACCTGCAAGTCGTGGACAGTCAGCTATACACCGTAGTTCAAGGGAAAGTCATCAGACTCGACGTCAAGCTTCTCCACATGACGCTGAAGACTCCCAGAATTGGAGCTGTTTTCAATCATGAGGACTTCGACCTCCGAGAAGCACATGCAGTGGTCACTGGCAAGCCAGCCCCTGAGGTCCTTCCCAAGTACCTCAATGCTAATACCTTCCCTCCTCTTCATCGTTTGCTTCACCACATCATCACCACCATCATACAACCTCGAGGAGGCGCCAGAGATCAAGTAAGTCGCCTCCATCTATTTATACTCCATGGCCTCATCACTCGCCAGCCTATTCGCCTAACCACACTCCTTTTGAATTCCCTCCGAAGCATCCTACATTATCCCCTGAATTCTCTTCCTTTTGCTGCCCATATCACTTTCACCATCGTCCCTTTCAATAGTGCTCTGGCAGCCAGGCACTGCTGCCCCTCCAGCTCAATCCCCATCTGCTCCGCCTACCCAAGCTCCAACTTCCCAAGCTCCATCACATTCTGCTCAACCCACACAAGTACCACCTACCTCCATTCCCTCTACTTCTGTTCCACCACCAGCATTTACCTCCCACCCTGAATCTCATGGAGTGCTCCTCCAGATGGCATCTCAGTTATCTTCTCTCACCACCCAACTCCAATCATTTCAAGAGAATGTCAATGCTGCCACTGGACGCTTGGAGCAGAAAGTCCAAAGGCTGGAACAACAGATGGAGGCCAGGTTCATCAAGCAGAAGGAACACTCTGACCAGGCTAGTTCTCGGTTCAACAGACTTGTAAGGACCCTCGGTGAAGTGTCCGATCAGATGGGAATCCGTATCGAGATCACAACCCAACAGAATGAGAAGTATCACAAGGATACTATCTCAGAGATCCAGAAACTCAGGCTCTCCTATGCCCACATTGTTGACAAGCTGGATCGCATGGAAGAGAACGTGAAGCCAGAGACTTCCTCATCCTCCTCGGAAGGACTGTTTAAATGATTCACTTTTTGCTGTTGACAAAGGGGGAGAGAGAAGCTTATGTGTCATTGTGTGTCTAGATGTGTCCAACTAGTCCTTAGTGTCTTTAGTTTTGTCTTTAGTTTTGTCACTTATGTAAGAAGAGAAGCTTATGTGTCATTGTGTGTCTAGATGTGTCCAACTAGTCCTTAGTGTCTTTAGTTTTGTCTTTAGTTTTGTCACTCATGTAAGTAGTGCTATACTGCTTTTTGAAAGCTTTTTGAAAGGCACATCAAATACTTTGTTGAATGAAATTTGTGCTATGAAAGCCTTGAATGCTATATCAAATGGTTTTGTTTGACACAATGACTCATGGTTGTCATCATCAAAAAGGGGGAGAATGTTGTGCATCCCTTGGTTTTGATGATGACAATAGGATATGTTTGACTAATCTAAGTTCTATCTTGTCTCTTAAAGCAAATGGTTTAGTTATGTGTGTAAAGATAGTGCATTGAATTAATGCCCATTTGATGATGACAAACAATGTTTCTGATCAACTCAATATAAATCTGATAGTTCAATTTACTTCTGATAAGTTAAGTAATTTCAGGTCCACTGAAATCCAAGTGGAATCAACAAATCAGAAGAAGTGTCAAAGGCCGCTTGTCGACCAGGGAAGTGGTTATGGTCGACCAACGAACTCAACCAGAAAAGCATCAGATCATCTGTCTTCTGGAAGCACCTTGGCTGTCGACCAAAGCCCCACCTCTGGTCGACCACAGAACAGCCAGAACATCAGACAGAACTGACGGCCATCTGTAATTCGTCCCTTGTCGACCAGTGACCAGGCTGTGGTCGACCAACGGGCGAAGTGAGTTTCAGCCAGAAGAACCGGCCGTCTGGGGAATGCCCATTGTCGACCAGCGACAGGGTCATGGTCGACCATGGGCTTTATAGCGTCCAGAACCGAACTCTAACCGAATTCTGTTGAGGTTCCTTAAAACCTGCAGATGGTTGTTGCAGGTTGTTGGGCTGCTCAGGAGATAAGATTCCGCACGGGAATCAAGGAAACAATCTTGCTTAGAAGTGGTCAAACTCGTTCTAACGATTGGATTTAAACCGATCCCTGTTTTCTAGCAGATTGGCGCTCGATCTGAAAATTGCGCGGGAAGAACTTCAAAGGCGGTATGAAGAATATAATGCAACTAATCACGAACAAAGAAGCAGTGAGACAGCACGAAATAGAAGCCAAGGAAGATATACACAGAAGAGGAAGAAGGAGCTCTCCACCAATCAAAGATCTGCAGAAAGGTTAAAGGCAATCTCGTTGCTGCAGAAGGAAGACTTAGCTCAAGACTGTGCGATCTCCAGCAGCAGAACAATCGAAGGCAACTGACTGGAAGATCAACAGGGAGTCTAGGCTTCTTCATAAGAGTGATCAAGTCCCAGGCTGAACATCTATTCTTCTACACACGCCAATATTCAGTCCTGTCTTTCATCACCTGTTCTTATCATCTTTCCATTTGTGATTACAATTATTGTCAAGCTGTGAGGCAGCAGAGTCAAGCTGTGTGTCAGCAGGTACAAGCTGTGTGTCAGCTGTGTTTTGATTGAGATCAGAGATTCTCATAGTGAAGCCTTGCTTGAGTTAAGCAAGGGGTGGATGTAAGTCTCAGGAAGAGACTGAACCACCTTAAAAATCCTCTCTTGTGGTGTGCTTGTGTGTGTTTAATTTTCTATACGTATGCTTGCATCTTTACTATCCGCATTAGTTCTATAATTCATTAATTACCAGTAGCTCATTTGGTCGATAGTTAGTAAATCAAAGAAAAGGGGGAAAGATCTATTCACCCCCCCCTCTAGATCTATTCAGTCCGTATCCAACAATAAAGAAAGACACGGACTCACACATGACCCTAGACAAACCTACTGTTAGTCCGACCCATACATATGCAATGGTGGACCAGGACATCCGAATGTGTGCCATGCATACACAAGACACAACCAAATGTCGATAGAATCATGGACTCCTAGATATCCCAAAGTGAACCACTCATGCACGGACAGCCTTTTGGACTTGGGAGGTTTGGGTGGGCTAGGAGAGCCGAATGCACCTTTCTCATCACCCCTATATGTATGTATATCTTGCCAGTGAACGGGCTTGATGGGTGTAGATGGCCCGGCCCGTGGGGAAGGGGTGTGATAGTGAACTCCCCTAAAGAAGTGGAGTAGATGTGGTGGGTCAAGGGGTTCACTAGGGAAGGGGTCGAAGGGATCAAAGAAAGTATGACCCCTCGAACTGGGTTCCCACATGTCACGGTCCCATGTCTGAAGTTCTTGAAGGTGTAGGTGGTCACCTTCATCCATTATGGCAAGAGGGACGGTGATCTCATATAGTAGATATGGTTTCTCCCTCGGGATAAAGGGAATGAAGTTGGGCTCGGCCGACATGGGGATGAATAAGCGAATTTCCGTGGTGACACGACCCACGATGCACACGGAGGTAATGGATCCTAAGGCGGGGTGGGTGAAGCTACGACTTGTGGGTTGGTCGAAGCCTCGGGCCAACATATATGTCAACTTCATTTGCGAGTCTAATTCTATAATAAAGTCATCCAATGTGTCAATATGGTGAGAAGACCGAAAAGTGGTGTGGAATGAGTTGACGGGCACTAGTTGTAATGCAGGGTCCACGGGTGGGTAGAAAAAGGCTTTAGGGACTAAGCCTTGCTTGAGCCAGCTAAGAAGTGGCTCTACAATGATGATCTCACCCTTAGTAAGTAGGTATGTCTCCGGCTGAAGTTCGAAGGGTGAAGGTTCTAGCACGACATCTCCCACGGTTGGGGAAGGGACTTCCTCCATGACGGGGAGAGGACTTGGGGACTCTGTAGACATCACCGGGTTTAGACTATCGGCTACTAACTCCTTAGGCTCGGGCAGAAGTCGTGCCCATATCCTATCCATCCTATCCATCTGGTCCATAAACATTTGCACGAGATCGTCTAAGGTGCGATTTGGATTAGGGGCATCTTGGTGGGTTTGCTTGTATTCAATTGGCCAAGTCTTGGGTCTAGGCTCGTCTACATGCAGGGCTCGTTGCCTCCGACTACGACCCACTTGGTTGGAGGTGACTGGGTGGGGTCGGGTGGAGGTGACTGGGCCGGGTAGGTAGACCCTTCTAAGCTCGCCCTTCATCTCACGCCCTGTTTCTATAGGCCATTGTTCCTAACTTCCCTCATGCGTTCAATGTCCTCCCATTTTTCGGCGGCTTCGTAAAAAAGTCACCTTGTGGCAAAGTTGACTTGCATGGCATCGGACATAATGTAACACTTAAAGTATTTATCCATAGCGGCTTCCCACTCTAGGTAGTCGCTCGGGACTTTGGAGCCATAGAAGTCCGGGGCTTCGGGCCTACGGAGGTGGTAGGATTGGGTTCCCCATCCTTGGGTGTGTCGCCACCATTCATATGATGTGGGCTTTTGGGGATCCATTGGACACGGGGAGCTATAGGATGGCCATGCCGACACTTGGTGACAAGACACTAGAAACGACCCTAAAATGACAGCAAGTTGGAATGCCGACTCGACTACGAACCTAGACTCAACCCGTATCCGGTACGTGGCGGAGGTATGATCCGAAGACCAAACTCACGCAAGTGTGTAACCTTCCCAATAGGCATAACCTATCGTTCCGGGAACACCTTTTGATATACCGGGTAAAGGAATGCAATACGACACCTTGGACCAAATAATCGACTACCCTAGACTCAACCTGGCTCTGATACCAATTTGATGCAGGATGGGACATGAAGTGAGGACTCTAGATCGCGGACGTCCCTAAGAGAGGGAAACGTGCGGATGCGCGCGGTTGAGAAACCGGCAATGAGTCTCGGGTATATTGGGAGATAAAATTTTGGCTTCAAGCTTCTGTCTAGGGGTGGACAGAACTCTGACGAGGCGGCAGTAGTGGTGCGATGGCGGCTCGATGGCGGCAGTGGCGGCGGTGCTGAGCTTCTCATTCAGAGAGGGGGTGGTGGGGAGGCTTCACACCTCTGAAAATTCAGAGCTATCACAGCTCCAAGGGGGAGAGAGGGTGCCCTTGGGCAAATTGAGCAACAAATAGGATTTTTCTTCATTAATTGCTAAGGAATTCACAAAATACATGGGTTATATAGAAATGGAAAAAAGACATAAACTACCCTCAGATCTAGGGTTAGGGAGGGGCAAATGAGGGATAGCATTTTCTTCTCCCATGTGGTCAAATGACCATAAATAAAAAAAATACAACAAGCATTAAACAATATTAAAGGGGGGCGCCCCCTTGACTAAGGGGTTCCAATTTTGAATTTTCCTCCTACCTTGTCCCTCCTTGGTCCAGGTCCAATCTTAGACTTTGAACCAGCCCCACATGGGCCCTAGAACCTAGGTGGACCAATGGGAAAGAGGGTACGGAACCCTGCCGGACCCACTGGCAATTTACATAGAAACCCAAAGGCCTTTTTGCAAAGAAACCCAAAGCTTTCTAATAACTAACCCTTTGTCTTATAATACCTTACAATTGCAAACCCAAATAGCCAAGGATATAAATGTAAATAAAAGGATACAAATGCAAAAACAAAATGTTAGTGCCCGGTGTTGATTCCCATCATCCTATTTCTAAGGAACCTTACAGAATGTCCCCCGCTGAGCTCAAGGAGCTAAAAGAGCTGCTGATGGAGTTATTGAATAAGGGTTTCATCAGGCCAAGTACTTCCCCATGGGGAGCACCCGTGCTATTCGTCAAAAAGAAGGATAAATTGATGAGACTATGCATTGATTATTGGCAACTAAATCACCTTACAATCAAGAACAAGTGCCCGCTGTCGAGAATTGATGAGCTGTTCGATCAATTATCTGGAGCTAAATACTTCTCAAAATTTGATCTTCGTTCGGGTTACCACCAACTGAAGATCAAAGAAGAAGACATTCATAAAGCTGCATTCCGAAGTAGCTATGGGCATTACAAATTTACTACTATACCTTTCGGACTAACAAATGCCCCTGCAACTTTTATGCAGTTAATGAACAACATATTCAGGCCTCACTTAGACCAATTTATTGTGGTCTTCATTGATGATATTTAGATCTATTCAAAGACCGAAGAAGATCATGAAGTACATCTTGAGAAGACATTACAAATATTGAGGGAAAATAAATTATATGCCAAATTTAGCAAATGCAAGTTCTGGCCAGAGGAAGCATCCTTCTTGGGCCATGTGGTCTCAAAGGATGGGATTTCTGTTGATCCTGCGAAGGTTGAACCTGTGAAGAATTGGGAACAACCAACGAATGCAACGGAGATTCGAAGCTTCTTGGGTCTAGCTGGTTACTACCGGTGTTTCATCAAGGACTTCTACAAAATTATTGTTCCTCTCACTCGGTTGACTCGCAAGGAAATGTCTTATGAGTGGAATGGAGACTGTAAGAAGAGTTTTCAAATTTTGATGGATCTCTTGACCACTGCTCCAGTCTTATCCCTACCAATTGATGGTGAGAAGTACGAGGTATATACGGATGCTTCTGGTATTGGCCTCGGATGTGTATTGATGCAAAATGGAAGAGTCAAGGTTCTCGGAGATGTTTAAAGAAGCTAATCCAAATTCACAAAGTAGACTTAGTTGCTATTAGTGAGCCAATGCTGGATGCAGAGAAAGCTATGAAGCTTGGAAGGTTTATAAAATTGGTAAAATTTGTTGTTAACTCCCCAAATGATTCAAAAATCTAGGTGTTTTGGCATGACAATTTTAGGCTGGATGTTCTCGGTTCATCTGCTCAGCATATTACTTTGGGTATTAAAGAGGGTGATAGATATTCTAGTCTTTATTCCTTTGTGTATGCTTCTTGTGATCCCCACCTTAGAATTGAGTTGTTCAATGAATTAGCTAATTTTGCTGGTACAGTTTCAGTCCCTTGGATAGTAGGAGGGGATTTTAACTGTGTAATGAAGCCTTCGGAAAAGATGGGTGGAATCACTCCCCCATTGGCCACTATGGTTGAATTCAATACTTTTGCTTGCTCGGCAGGGCTCATGGATGCAGGCTACTCAGGTGAACCAATGACTTGGAATAACAACCGTACATGAGCTACTAACATTAAAGCTAGACTGGACAGGATCTTCATTAACACTGATTGCCAAATATTTTTCCCCATCTGGTTGTGAAGCATTTGGCTAGAGGCCCTCCTGATCACACCCCGATGTTACTATCATTATCTAACACTTCTCATGGTCCTTCCAGGTTTATCTTCCAAAAGATGTGGTGTACTCATAATTATTTCCACCAAGTAGTAGCTAATGCTTGGAATCAATGTACAGTTCAACATCCAAATGCTATGGTTAGATTATCTACCAAGTTAAAGGCTGTGAAAATGTCCCTAAGCAAATGGAATAAGGAAATCTTTGGAAATGTGACTAAGAATGTCAGATTAGCAGAATTAGAAGTGGAACATAAACAAAGAGAATTTGATCTAATTCCTTCAACAGAAAATAGATGTAATTTGAATGCTGCAGTGGCAAAATTCCATCAGGCATTGCATAGGGAAGAAATATTCTGGCACCAAAAATCCTGTACAGATTGGATAGAAAGTGGGGACAGAAACACTTCATATTATCACTCTCTTGCTCAAAACAATTGTAGAAGAGGCTTTATCAGAAGGTTAAAACTGGATGACTCTGACAATTGGTGTGAAGACCAAGTAATTCTTTGCAGGCAGGCAAAGCAGCACTTCCAAAAGCTGTTCTCTTCTGAGAACCATATTATGGATTGTTCCATGCTGGATTGCATTCCTCACTTAATTACTAATGAACAGAACAGTCTTCTATGCTCTACTCCAAGAGGCAATGAGATAAAAGAAGCAGTGTGGTCTCTCAAAGGATCTAGCTCCCCTGGTCCGGATGGGTTTTCAGGAGAGTTTTACAAACATGTATGGGACATTATAGGCTAAGATGTCACTAATGCAGTGCAAAGCTTCTTTCAGGGGTTTCCTATCCCTAGAGGTATGGCATCCTCAGTTATTGCCTTAGTCCCTAAAGTTCAAGAGCCTAAGTCCTTTAATGATTTCCGACCAATAAGTCTATGTAATTTCTCCTACAAAATAATATCTTCAATCATCTCTAAGAGGTTAGCACCAATCCTGCCGAACATTATTTCGAAGGAACAAGGAGCTTTTGTTCAAGGCCGAAACATCCTGGACAATGTAGCTTTAGCAAGACAACTTATGGAGGACATTGATAGGAGAGTAAGGGGTCACAATGCCATTGTAAAATTGGATATGGCCAAGGCTTATGACAGAATTGAGTGGGACTTTTTATTGGCAGTCCTAAGGAAATTTGGGTTCAATACTAGATTTACTTCTTACATTGGAATGATTCTGACAAACTGTTGGTTTTCAGTCAATTTCAATGGTAATATGGCAGGTTTCTTTAAATCTAGTAGAGGTATCAGACAAGGTGACCCCCTTGCCCCATATCTTTTTATTCTAGCCTCGGAAGTGCTGAGTAGGGGGCTGACAACTTTATTCCAGTCAGGAACCTTGAGGGGCTATAGTGGGCCTAAAAACAACATTATCCAAATATCTCATCTCTTGTATGCGGATGACACACTTATTTTCATGAATGCTAGTAAACATAACTTAGTAGCATTTCAGCAGTTTATTTCAAGATATGAGAGAAGCTCAGGGCAAAAAATTAATGTTGGAAAGAGTAGCATTATTGTTTCAGACAAAGCCCCTCTTTCGATTAAGCTTTCCATACAACTACAAACAAGTTTTAGAATTGTTTCTACCAGTTTCAGTTATCTTGGCATCCCAGTGAAGAAAGGAAGATACACATGTCAGGATTTTAAATACATTGTGGACATAATCCAGCAGAAATTAGAGGGTTGGCAGTCCAAATTGCTCTCGCAGGCTGGGAGGGTAATTCTCATCAACTCAGTACTCCGAAGCATTCCTATATACCTGGCCTCTACATGCTTCTTTCACAAGTCTATTATAAATGCCATTGACAGATTATGTGCTAATTTTTATTGGCAGGGTTCTGACAATTTGAGATGTCGCCACTGGATTTCTTGGCAAAGAATCCAAAAGCCTAAACTGGAAGGGGGTCTTGGTATTAGAGATCTTAACCTTGTCCAGTTGTCCTTGGCAACCAAAAGCCTGTGGAGAATAATGTTGTGCCCCTTAGGCGCAAGCATGTGCTATGTGTTTTGATGATAGCAATGCTATTTTGTTTTGATGATAGCAACATAGTGAGTGCTTTGGGTATTGTTTAGACAGCATCATGAAATGTGTTTTGATATGATGATGGCATGTTGATTTGAATGCATATGACTTATTATGTTCTGTGGAGAATGCATGAGTGTGCCCTGTCTGATCTATTCATTGCTATAGTCTTTGCGTTTAGCATACTCTGCATCAGTGGCATTTGTTGTTTATATAGATGCATTACATTCTGTCAGATGTCATGTTTCTGCATGTCTCACTTTGTGCATAGGCTAGACAGCATTGGCCAAGTCTATACATTGGCTGTCGGTTGCAAAGTCTACACATCAGACTGCATTGCATTTATTCATGGCTAAGAGTCTATACACTGGACTGTGTCATTGTGCATCATGCAAGTCTATACATTGGACTCTCATTCAAGCCTATACATTGCATTGGCTAAAGTCCGTCTCATTTAGCGTCTAAGGCAAGGTCTACACGTTGCTACAGTAACGCAAGTCTATACATCGCCCTTGGAGTCCAAAGTCTATACATCGTGTTTGGACTAAATCTGTACAGCCATTTACATAGTGAAGTCTGCACATTGCTGAATGCTCTTAAAGTGTGTATATTGCTTGGTTAAGTCTATACGCTGCTTCATATGCAGTGAAGTCTGCACATTGTTGAATGCTATTCAAAGTCTACATAGTTAAGTCCATACACTGCACTCGATTTCACAATGTCTTCATGAAGTCTATACATTGGTTCAGACTCTTCAAAGTCTGTACATTGGGCCTTCAAGCTTTTGAAGTCCATACACTGTCTCGCTCACATCTTCAAGGGTGATTGAGCATCGTGAAGACTGATTGAGCATCATGAAGTCTGATTGAGCACTATGAAGTCTATTCAGTGGATGAGCATTGTAATGTCTATACATTGGTAGAGTCTGTACATCAGACGTGCATGCTCGCCTGTCCCCCGGATGCTCTCTTGGGACCGAGTATGCCCTCCAGTGACTGCTAATGCTTCCCTATCTTTGAGGATGCTCCTCTGGAGCAGCGATTGCTCCCCAGAGACAGCATGTGCTCCACATGCTCCTCTGTCGCTGGTGATGCTGTCCAGAGGCCATAGATGCTATCCTGAGACTTCATATGCTCCCGTGCGAGAACGCACTTTCCATTACAAGTCTATACATCATGATCGTCTTTACAAGTCTATACAGAGCTCTTCACATAACCTGATATTCCGATACTCTATCTGACAGGTGCCCTACTCGTGGAGGCTAATGAAGGGCACGTGATCCGAGGCTGGAAGGCCTGACCAGATGATGACACATGGACTGACAGCCTGCTGGATGCTGCCACGTGGTCCGAATTCTTAGGGTGGGAACTGTGGAAGCCACACGCGCCCTAGCTGCTGCTACTGCTGGTATATAATGGAGCCTTCATCTTCAGATGGAGGCTGATCGTGATCGAAGCCAGAGAGCAGAAGCTGAGAGAAGAAAGGGAAAAAGAAGAGAGAGCTTCCACGATCCAGCAGAAGAAAAGAAAAAGAGAAAGAGAGAAAAGGAGAACAGAGATCGAGAGAAGAAGAGAAGTGCAGCAGAGAAGGAAGAGAAAGAGAGAGAGTGAAGAGAGATAGGTTCTGGATGGACCGTGGATCAAATCCAGGCCATCCAGCTCTTTAAGAGCCACATTGTGCTTTACGTTTACAGCTTTCCGATGCTGTTATCTTGTCTTTTATTTTCTATTTTACATTTTCGTTCAAGCTGTTAGTCAGCAGTTTGCAGAGGAGGACTCCTCTGGACAGCAAGATGTGTTGCTCAGCGGGCAGTGGAGTTTTCCACTGGACGGGTAAGCTGTAATCCCCAGTGGTTGCAGTGGTGGATTCCACTGGACGGCAAGCTGTGAGGCCCAGCGGTTGTAGGCTAAGTTGTATTGCCTAGCGGACGCAAGCTGTGTTGTGCAGCAGTAATCCACACTCGGGTTGAGTGTGGGGTGGATGTAGGTCAGCTGGACCGAACCACCTAAAAACCTCTTGTGCATTGTGGTTTGTTTTGTTCTATTGTGCTTCCGCTAGATGAATGCATAGGGGCGCTCCATGCGTTTAGATTTTGGTTGAGAAGAAGAGTTAATTAGTCTTCTTAGAATGTTTTAATTTGTCAAGAGAGCGAAATTCTAGTTGAGCGATTCTTGTCTAAATCAGCCTAGTTGGCATTCTAGTGATCTCACTGTATGCTTGTTTTGCTCTGCAATTGATTATTAGCTTTTAAGCTTGTCTAGTTTGCGAACTAGTAATTCTAGTGAGCATCATATTTTAATTAGGCGAAAGATTTTAAAAGGGCTATATTCATTCACCCCCCCTCTGAATACTGCATCGAACCCAACAATTGGTATCAGAGCGGGTCTCTAACTAAACAGATCTAACAATCTTCAGAGGATCCTGCTAGTCCTTGGTGCATTTCAGAGTGTGTTTTTAGTGCTCGGTATTTTGTTTCATCCACTTGTGCATTGCTTTGCTCATCTGGTTCTGCTGCATTCCCTGTCATCTGGTCTTCTGTGCTGAATCTGGTTGCCTCTTACTCAAATGGGTCGACCTCCGGTTTATGACAGTTCTAACTTTGATAGTTGGCTAGGAGGCCTATGTGTGTACGTAGACTCCATAGATCCCAAACTGTGGAGGCTACTATCTAAAGGCCCACACAAACTACCTCATGATGAGACCAAATGGTCTAAAGAGGACAGTATAAAGAACCGTGACATTGTCATAATCCTTAACATCTTAAGAGCTGCAATCAATACTGATATGTACCCTTTTGCTCTCAGGTGCACATCTGGAAAGGAAATATATGACAGACTCGTTTCTGCGCATAATCAGCAAGGTGATAGCTGCTTGATGGCCAACCGGGATGATGAAGATGAGATCTCATCTCAGGTAAGCTCTGAATCAGATGGATACTCCTTTGATGAATTGATAGTGATGTATAAAGATTTGTTCAAAGTATCCAAGAAACTAAAATCTGAGAATAGAAAGCTGAAAAAGAAATGTGATCAGATTAATTCGAATGCTCATTGTGAAAAATGTCAAGATCTGAGAAAATCTCATGAAATGGGCTTAGCTAATCTGAATGTGAGTAAGGAACAAAGTTATGTTTTGGAAAACAAAAATCATGAACTCACTGCCAAGATTTCTGAACTTGAAGATAAGCTGAATTCATTAGGAAATGATCAAATCTTAACTAATGAACTAGTTCAGAACCTACTCACTTCCGAAGCCCACAGTATTGAATCTGAGATTTTATCTGTCATTCCTGCATTGACGACTGATGAGCAGAATAATTCCCTTTGTGCTATTCCTCTGGAGGAGGAGATAAGAAGTGCTGTTTTCTCATTGTCTGGGAATAGTTCTCCAGGTCCGGATGGATTCACTGGAGGTTTCTTTACTCACTGTTGGGATGTTATTTGCTTGGATGTGGTGAAAGCAGTGCAAAGTTTTTTTCAGGGCTGGGGGCTCCCACAGGGTGTCACCTCCTCTATAGTTTGCTTGATTCCTAAAGTAAAGAACCCTGTCTCTTATGCTGACTTTAGGCCGATCAGCTTGTGTAATTTCTCTTACAAGATAGTCTCCAAAATTCTAAGCGATAGGTTGAGGCCTGTGCTCCCTAATATTGTATCTAGTGAACAGAGTGGATTTACTAGTGGAAGGCTGATTTCTGACAATTTCCTGCTGGCTAGGGAGTTATTCATGGAGCTGGATAGGCCGGTCAGAGGTCATAACATGCTAATCAAATTAGATATGGCAAAAGCTTATGATCGCATAGAATGGGATTTTCTTCTTCAAGTATTAAAGAAGTTTGGTTTTTCCAACAGGGTTCTTTCTCTTATCTCTCAGCTCCTTGTGAACTGTTGGTTTTCTATTACCTTTAATGGTCGGATTCAAGGTTACTTTAAGTCTTCAAGAGGGGTTCGTCAGGGAGATCCTTTGGCCCCAGCTTTGTTCATACTAGCAGAGGAGGTCTTGAGTAGAGGCCTACATCAACTCTTTTTGTCTGGGAAATGCAAGCCCTATCACCTGCCTCGTGGTTCTCCTTTACTGTCCCACATCTTATATGCTGATGATTCGATTATTTTTTTGAATGGTGGGATGTTAACAATTAAACACCTTCTTGCTTTTTTGGGGAGTTATGAGAGATCTTCTGGCCAAAGAGTGAATGCATCCAAAAGTTGCTTTATGACTTCAAAAAATATGCCTGCATTAGCTGTGAACAGGATAAAGAAGCTCACTGGTTTTCAGCATAGAACTGGCTCAATTCAATACCTGGGAATTCCATTGTTCAAAGGTAGTATCAAGGTCATTCATTTCAAGTATCTTCTTGATAAAGTTCATGCTAGACTTGCTGGGTGGCAGAGCAAGATTCTGTCCCAAGCTGGCCGAGTAGTCTTAATTCGCTCAGTGTTATCTTCAATTGCCATTTATTCTGCATGTGCTACATCCATTCCTTGTACTATCAGGAATCAGATAGCTAAGATCTGTGCGAGTTTTTTCTGGCAGGGTGTGGACTCTACCCATAAGAGGCACTGGATTGCTTGGAAAAAATTATGTTCTCCCCTTAACAGTGGAGGGCTAGGTATTAGAAGCCTGGATGACATTCAAATTTGCTGTCAGGTTAAACAGTTGTGGCTCTCTCTAGTGAGTGATTCACTGTGGGCTAAGTTTATCAGGAGCAAGTACTTGCATGGAAGACATATATCTGAATGTGATGCTCCTTTTCCGGCAGGGGTTAGGAGGAAAGCTTTTGTAAAGGCAAAGCAAATCCTGCTATCTGGTCTTCGAATGGTGGTTATGGATGGAGCTTCTACCAGCTTTTTTAAGGACATTTGGTACAAGGATAGTGTAATACCAGTTCAGATGGCTCCCCCTCCCTCCATTGTGCATGTTTCAGTTAAGGAAGTCCTAACTAACAGGCTACACTCTGCTTGGGATTTTATTTTTGATTGGCAGACCTGTCAGGCTCTACAGGGTTTCTCTCTACAGGCTGGCAAGGACTCTCACATCTGGGCTTTCACCATCTCAGGAGAATTCAGCATTAAATCTACCTACAGGTATATAAGAAGTGGCAGTAATCTTCAGCATGGTCCTGGGGTTAAGAATTTGTTCAACTGCAATTTTCCTCCTAGGGCTGCACTCTTCTGTTGGAAGCTCTCTCAGCAAGCTGTGCCTGTGGACAGCAGAATCCAAACAGTAGGGATATCTCTGGCTTCATGCTGCATGAACTTTAAGGAAATTGAAAGCTATGACCACTTATTTGTCACCAGTGAGATTGCAAAGTTCTTATGGGAAAAGTTTGGGCCTTTACTTGGTGGAATTAGGCAAAACAATCAAAGCTTCTGTTGCTGGCTGAATTCCTTTACCACTGGGTTCAGTATTGCTTCACCTAAAGGTTTTATTGCTCGGCTGGTGGTTTTGCTTGTTTCCTGGGAGATATGGAAAACTAGATGCTCAGTTAGGTTTGAGGGCTGTGCCCCTGATATGCCAAGGGTGGCTGATAACATATTGGCTGATATTAAACAGATCATGCTCTCTATGGTTTTTAAAAATTCTGCTCATTCCAGCTACAAGGAATATAATTAGTGAGTTTGGCATTGAAGTGAAATCAAAAAGGCCGGTTATATCAATAATTAGATGGACTCCTCCAGTGGTAAAATTTTCCCTAAATGTGGATGGGGCATGTAAGGGGAATCCAGGCCTTGCAGGAGGGGGTGGTTGTGTAAGGGACACACATGGCAACTTTATTCTGGGTTTCTCTTATTTCTATGGGTATGGTACATCCCTGTTAGCAGAGGGGAGAGCACTTCTAGATGCTCTGCGCTTGATGAGGCAGCATTCCATTTCTGTATCAATCATCTTCTCGGATTCAAAGATGTTGGTGGATCTTCTATCCAGACAGATGAATCCACCTTGGAGTCTTCTGCCGTGGTGGCCTGCATTGAAGAAACTATTTGCTTGGTGCAATTGCCCTATTGCTCACTCCTTTAGAGAGATTAATCAAGTGGCGGACTATCTTGCTTCACATGCCATTTTGATGGGCCGGAATAAGGACTTCCATTCACTTGGTGAGTTACCAGTCCAAGCTAGAGCTTATGTGCGGGCGGATGCAGCTGCTGTTCCCAATATTCGTAGGCATTTTGTATAGATTTTTGTATTCTTTCTGTATTTAGAGACCTAATAGCTTGGTCTCCTTCTGCATTGTAAAGGCGCCGCCTCATTGTACACATGCCATTTGGAAGTTTAATAAAATTTCAGCATCTACTGTGCTTATGGTGGAGTGGGTCCATTCCCTTCCTATGGAAGGGGGTGCACTCTCCCTTAAGCCAATAGATGACTAGAGCTTCAAAGAAAAAAAAACTAGTTCAGAATGAACAAACTAGAAAGGAGAATGAAGAACTGAAGCTGCTTAATTTTGCTATGTCTGAGAGACTCTTAATGCTTGAAAGAGGGAAAAGTTCAATTGAAAATGAATGTGAGAGAGTGACTACATTAATAGAAGAGATTGATAGCTACAAAGCCATTAATGTCTTACTTAATGAAAAGATCACAGATTTTGAAATTCTCATTTCCTCTCTCAAAAATGAAATCACTGAATTGAACAATTCTCTGTCTGAGTCATTTAAAAACAAAGAAAATTCCAAGGCTGCTTCTAAGAAGAAAGTCTCTGATGGAGGCAGTAAACATGAAGAGAGAAAAAGAATGTATACAATCTTTGTGCGTAGCTCTGAGTTAGCTAGCACTTCAGCTTCTCCTTCATGTCTGCCTACTAATCAGATAGGAAAACAAAAGAAAACAAAACAGAATAAAAATTTGTATGCTGAAAATTCTCAGGCCAAACTGTCTCATGTTAAAAGAAGGAATGTGAAATGTTTCTACTGTGGTAAATCTGGCCATGAGATGGATGTTTGCTTTGTCATGAGAAAGGATGAATTGAAATCAGATAGAATTTATGCTAGGGATTCTAAATCGAAGAAACCTTCTCATGATCAAAAGAGAAGAATAAAATGTTTTTACTGTCACAGAGAAGGTCATATCATGCATGAATGCAGGTTAATGAAACATGATGACCTTTCTGCTAGAAAAATGCATGATAAACTGTTCCATGCTAAAAATCATGCATCTCATAAAAAGAACATTCAATGTTTTCATTGTGGCAAATTGGGCCACATGGTTGAAAATTGTTGGCATGCTCAGGGAAAGAAATCTAACTCTGAATTTATTAAATTCCCTGTAAACAGAAATAGTTTTGGTTACAATAAATTCCTTGTAAATAATCCTTCTCATGGAAATATTCTTGTTTCAAAAGTTCAGCATATTGCATGCTTTAACTGTGGAAAGCCAGGTCACAGGGCTGCAACCTGTTGGCTGGCAGGATACCAAAGCCAGACTAGTTTTGGTAAACAGAATTTCAATTCTGTTAACAAAAATTTCCATGCATATGCATTTAGAACTCCTGCTCATAGGAATGTGCACAAAATAAATTTCAGAACTGCTGCATCATGCCACTACTGTGGTCAGATAGGTCATTCAATGAATGATTGTCATGTGATGAGAATTGATGACCTTCATGCATAGAAGTTGGCTACCATACCTGCTAGGAATGTCACTGTTAATTCAGGACACAAGACTTCTTGGGTTCCTGCAGGATCAATATAATCCAGTTGTTGCAGGTGTGCCTTGGAAATGAATAAGAGGGGTTAACCAAGGCACTCAAGAATGAAAACCCCATGATTGAACTTTTCAGGTCAGTTCCAAAACTCTGTGTTTAAATTTCATTATCTGAAATTGTTGAACTATCCGTTTGAATTCTAATGTCTCTTCTTGTTTAGCTGATCGGTCTGTATTCCAGACTCAGCTACTGAGTTTTAATTTTGCATATATGATGATCTTCTCTTGCACTTATTGCACTACATATATAGGATGTTTGATGCTCTGCACAACAAATTTGTTGTTAAATGCATACTTTTGCACTGAGGTTGAATGGTTTTTTACAGTCGATGCATTATATACACCTTGTGTCAATGCACTGCATGCTTGTTGTTAAATGCATAACTTACACTGAACTTGTATGGATCACTTAGTGCCCACAGTCATTGCATGTGTCTAATGTCTGCATACATTATTTGCATGACTGACAATGAAGTTGTTCAATGCATATAGAACTGATTTGCATGATTGTCATTTGCCTATTGTCGTAGACTGCATGTTTTTCAATGCATAATAGGGCTGATTTGCACTGCATCATATGTTGAAAAATCTGAAAAAGGATGAAAATACTTATAACTTGGATGCATAAATCTGAATTGATTGCATACTTGTCTCATGTATCCTTGGTGCATAATCTGTATGTAGGACAGTATGTTGCATAACATATCTCTTGCATCATGATGTCAGGGGGAGCTGAGAGTTCTAATCAATTCATTGAATCCTATTCACTTCTCAGTGTTCTCATTCAAATGATTCATATTGCCAATTGCCATCCTTTCCCCATCATTTTCACTAAACAACAGCTTTACATCTGGTTTAGTACATTGAATGGTGATTATTGCAATTATTCACTTATAAGAATCACACTTACAAATTGAAAGGAACTAAAGGTTTAACCTTTATAAATTGGAGAGTTAAGTGTCTGCACTTCAGAATCTGAGATAAAAGGAAAACTTTTATAGCTCTTAATCTTTGTCTCATGGTAAGATTAGAAAAAGTTTTTGTAATGCCTAATGTGTTGATCTGGAAATTTCTAGAAAAGGTGAATAAGAGTGTGTACTGTTTTTCAAACAATCACTCAAAGAGAATTAAGGGCAGCAGTAAATAAGATCATAAATGCTATGAACTGAACATAGTGACAGAGCAATGACTGAATTGCATTGAGAAATTGTGATCTCCTCCAATGAAGCAGGAGAACTCATAGTCATGAAGTGCTTCAGAATATCTCTGTTCAAGGGTCAAATCTATAGGGGGAGTTCTTACCAAGTAACTGGGGGTACTGGCCTCTAATCAAGGTGTACCCTTAATGTCAAAAGTGAAGACTATTCTTTGTGGGTTTTGATCTGAAATAGGTCTAGTAGTTTATGTCTAGAAACTGGGGGTACCTGCCTCTGATCAAGGTGTACACCTAATGTCAACAGCATAAATGCCACTGATCTATTTACTTAGTTCAGGCTCTGGACAATTCAAAAGTGAAAATCAAACTGCTGTAACATTTCGAAAAATCAAAAGTCAATGAGTGAAAATTGTTTTTATCAATATATGTTCAAGTTACCTCTCTTGAATTTCCTTGTTTAATCACAGAAGGGTATTAATTCTGACTTATCTATTAATACCATGTGCCCTAGATTCATTGCTATAAATGGAATCTATAAACTCTTGTTCAGGGGTCAAATGTCTTACTCTAGATTTATCACTGTTAAACCTGAATTTTTGTCAAAATTGTATGTTGTTGATTCTTATACTTTAACAGTTGTTTATAATCATGCTTCCTTCTGAACCTATGATTCAGCTATTGTCAAGTGACCCTCCTACCTTCTCTTCCTTGTATATCTGTTCATATTCCTTCTCAAAGGGGGAGCTATTATTTAGGGGGAGAAATAATTCAGGGGAGTCTTACATTCAGGGGGAGAATGTTCTAGAGGAATTTGCATGCATAATGCACTTTGCACTCTTATTTTTACTGTTTTTCTCTTTTTGATCATGTCAAAGGGGGAGAAAATCTTATGTGTGACTCACTGTCACATTGTGTTGCCATCATCAAAAAGGGGGAGAATGTTGTGCCCCTTAGGCGCAAGCATGTGCTATGTGTTTTGATGATAGCAATGCTATTTTGTTTTGATGATAGCAACACAGTGAGTGCTTTGGGTATTGTTTAGACAACATCATGAAATGTGTTTTGATATGATGATGGCATGTTGATTTGAATGCATATGACTTATTATGTTCTGAGGAGAATGCATGAGTGTGCCCTGTCTGATCTATTCATTGCTATAGTCTTTGCGTTTAGCATACTCTGCATCAGTGGCATTTGTTGTTTATATAGATGCATTGCATTCTGTCAGATGTCATGTTTTTGCATGTCTCACTTTGTGCATAGGCTAGACAGCATTGGCCAAGTCTATACATTGGCTGTCGGTTGCAAAGTCTACACATCAGACTGCATTGCATTTATTCATGGCTAAGAGTCTATACACTGGACTGTGTCATTGTGCATCATGCAAGTCTATACATTGGACTCTCATTCAAGCCTATACATTGCATTGGCTAAAGTCCGTCTCATTTAGCGTCTAAGGAAAGGTCTACACGTTGCTACAGTAACGCAAGTCTATACATCGCCCTTGGAGTCCAAAGTCTATACATCGTGTTTGGACTAAGTCTGTACAGCCATTTACATAGTGAAGTCTGCACATTGCTGAATGCTCTTAAAGTGTGTATATTGCTTGGTTAAGTCTACACGCTGCTTCATATGCAGTGAAGTCTGCACATTGTTGAATGCTCTTCAAAGTCTGCATAGTGAAGTCCATACACTGCACTCGATTTCACAGTGTCTTCATGAAGTCTATACATTGGTTCAGACTCTTCAAAGTCTGTACATTAGGCCTTCAAGCTTTTGAAGTCCATACACTGTCTCGCTCACATCTTCAAGGGTGATTGAGCATCGTGAAGACTGATTGAGCATCGTGAAGTCTGATTGAGCACTATGAAGTCTATTCAGTGGATGAGCATTGTAATGTCTATACATTGGTAGAGTCTGTACATCAGACGTGCATGCTCGCCTGTCCCCCGGATGCTCTCCTGGGACCGAGTATGCCCTCCAGTGATTGCTAATGCTCCCCTATCTTTGAGGATGCTCCCCTGGAGCAGCGATTGCTCCCCAGAGACAGCATGTGCTCCACATGCTCCTCTATCGCTGGTGATGCTGTCCAGAGGCCATAGATGCTCTCCTGAGACTTCATATGCTCCCGTGCGAGAACACACTTTACATTACAAGTCTATACATCATGATCGTCTTTACAAGTCTATACAGAGCTCTTCACATAACCTGATATTCCGATACTCTGTCTGACAGGTGCTCTACTCGTGGAGGCTAATGAAGGGCACGTGATCCGAGGCTGGAAGGCCTGACCAGATGATGACACATGGACTGATAGCCTGCTGGATGCTGCCACGTGGTCCGAATTCTTAGGGCGGGAACTGTGGAAGCCACACGCGCCCTAGCTGCTGCTGCTGCTGGTATATAATGGAGCCTTCGTCTTCAGATGGAGGCTGATCGTGATCGAAGCCAGAGAGCAGAAGCTGAGAGAAGAAAGGGAAAAAGAAGAGAGAGCTTCCACGATCCAGCAGAAGAAAAGAAAAAGAGAAAGAGAGAAAGGGAGAACAGAGACCGAGAGAAGAAGAGAAGTGCAGCAGAGAAGGAAGAGAAAGAGAGAGAGTGAAGAAAGAGAGTGAGATCGAGGGAGATCTGTTCTTGATGGACCGTGGATCAAATCCAGGCCATCTAGCTCTTTAAGAGCCACATTGTGCTTTACGTTTACAGCTTTCCGATGCTGTTATCTTGTCTTTTGTTTTCTATTTTACATTTTCGTTCAAGCTGTTAGTCAGCAGTTTGCAGAGGAGGACTCCTCTGGACAGCAAGCTGTGTTGCTCAGCGGGCAGTGGAGGTTTCCACTGGACGGGTAAGCTGTAATCCCCAGTGGTTGCAGTGGTGGATTCCACTGGACGGCAAGCTGTGAGGCCCAGTGGTTGTAGGCTAAGCTGTATTGCCCAGCGGACGCAAGCTGTGTTGCGCAGCAGTAATCCACACTCGGGTTGAGTGTGGGGTGGATGTAGGTCAGCTGGACCGAACCACCTAAAAATCCCTTGTGCATTGTGGTTTGTTTTGTTCTATTGTGCTTCCGCTAGATGAATGCATAGGGGCGCTCCATGTGTTTAGATTTTGGTTGAGAAGAAGAGTTAATTAGTCTTCTTAGAATGTTTTAATTTGTCAAGAGAGCGAAATTCTAGTTGAGCGATTCTTGTCTAAATCAGCCTAGTTGGCATTCTAGTGATCTCACTGTATGCTTGTTTTGCTCTGCAACTGATTATTAGCTTTTAAGCTTGTCTAGTTTGCGAACTAGTAATTCTAGTGAGCATCATATTTTAATTGGGCGAAAGATTTTAAAGGGCTATATTCATTCACCCCCCCTCTGAATACTGCATCGAACCCAACAAATAATTCAGGGGTCATCCCTTTGGTCCCAGTATGCAAGACAAAGGTTTGTTAAAAGCAATCTTTTTGACTGTACTAGACCTTTCCCTGCTGGAATATCCCAAAGTATGTTTCAGCAGGCGAAGAAGCTTATCATTAACTACTCCAGGTGGATGATTGGGGATGGTAAGGTAACAGATTTCTGGAAAGATAATTGGACGGGCAGAGGGCCTTTAATTAATACTATACCTTCAGGAAGCTTTAACAGCATTCAAATGCAGCCAAAGCAGACTGTAAGAGAGGTCCTTCTTGATCCAAATCATTCAGCTTGGTCTCTCCTCAGTATTTCTTCATTATTACCCAAAGTTCAGCTAAGCAACAGACCAGATCATTGTATTTGGACTGGTATAGTTGGTGGAGACTTCAATGTTCAGTCCTCCAATAATCTGTTGAGACCAAGAGGAGTAATAAGGCAGCCATGGGCCAAGTTATGGCATTCTAGCATTTCTTCTAGGGCAACAAATTTCTTTTGGAAGCTGATTCAAAGAGCTGTTCCAATTGATGGCAGAATTACAGAGTGTGGTTTTTCCTTAGCTTCTAAATGCTGTTGTTGTCTATCCCCATCCCAGGAGGATTTGGACCACCTTTTCATTAAGGGAGATTTAGCTGCAGCCCTATGGAAGTGGGTCTCCCCCTTGATTAGTGCCAAAATCAATCTCAGTGAGCATATCACTATTCATGGTTGGAACATTTTGGCAGGCTCCAAATTGCACTCAGCTTTCAGTTACTCTGGAATGTATGCAGTGATCCTATTAGTATGGGAGATCTGGAAGGCTAGATGCTCAACCAGGTTCGAAAACTCTGCCATCAACATAACTTGCATCAAGAGGAAAGTGGTGGCAGGTCTCTCTCAGGCTCTGGAAAACCTATCTTTCTCAATTTGTAGCTCGGCAGATCAAATCAAAATTCTGAATCAATTCCAATTGTTCCCGAAGATTATTTCAAGGATGCCAATGATTGTTTCATGCAGCCTAGCCCCCCTCCAATTCACTCTTCATGTAGATGGAGCTTCAAAAGGTAACCCGGGCATATGTGGAGGTGGTGGCTGTGTCAGAGATTCAGTAGGAAACATGATCATCAGTTTTGCTTTCAATTATGGATTTGGGAGCAGTATATTAGCAGAAGCAAGGGCTCTTTATGATGGGCTGCAATAGTTAATAACGGAGGTCTTAAAGTGACTGTAGTTTTTTCTGATTGCGGCCTCCTTGTGGAATCCATACATAGGAAAAAAGCTCCTAGCTGGGTTGTCTATCCATGGTGGAGTGAAATCCTGAAACTCATATCCTCAAGTGGTTGTTCGGTGAGACATGTTTACAGGGAAGGCAACCAGTTGGCCGATGCATTGGCTTCCTATGCAAGCTCAAGTCATTCTAACTCTATTTTTACTCATGTAAGTGAACTCCCTAAAATGGTGAGGGGAGTTTATAGGATGGACAGAGGAGGTTTGCCTTCTCTTCGTCTTTGTAAATAGATATCTCGGAATTCCTGAACTGCATTGGCAGCTTGCACAGTCAGGGGTATGCCCCAAAGAGCTTGTATTCTTATCACAAAAAATTAATAAAATTTTAGGCCACAACATCATCCTCGGGGAGTGAGAACATGTTCCCCTGCTGGGGGGACATGCACACGACTAGTCGATGATTCTGAGGGCCGGTGTTGATTAAAAAAAATGCAAAATGGAAGAGTCATTGCATACTCTTCCTGGCAATTAAAGAAGCATGAAGAGAACTACCTGGTGCATGACTTAGAGATGGCCGCGGTGGTATTTGCTTTGAAGATCTAGAGACATTATCTCTACGGAGAACAATTCACTGTATACTCCGATCACAAGAGCCTCAAATATTTATTCTCCCAAAAGGAGCTAAATATGCGGCAAAGGCGTTGGCTCGAATATCTCAAGGATTTTGACTTCACTATACAATACCATCCTAGTAAGGGTAGCTCCGTAGATGATGCCCTTAGTCGAAAGCCGAGAGCAATATTGGCCAACTGCATGATTCAAGAATGGAAGCTATTGGAGGAATTCTCTAAACTCAATATTAGCACTGATAAGTAGAACAGGTACATCACTCTATCCCATATGAGTCTACATCCGGATTTGCTACCTGAAATTAAGAAGCTGCAAGAAGAAGATCCCGCACTAGTAGAAATAAAGGACAAGCTGGACAAGAGACTTGATTTCAAGTTGGCACCTGATGGAAGACTATTATTCCATGAACGGACATGTGTACCTGACTGTCCCGAGTTGAAGAAGAAGGTTCTTGAAGAAGCTCACCGATCGAGGTACACGATCCACCCTGGAGCCACCAAGATGTGCCAAGACTTGAAAAGAACTTTCTGGTGGCCTAATATGAAAAGGGAGGTAGCGGACTTCGTATCTCGCTACCTGACTTGCCAACAAGTGAAGGTGGATCATCAGAAACCCACCGGAAAGCTACACCTGCTAGATATTCCCAAGTGGAAGTGGGAAGACATCGTCATGGACTTTATCATGGGCTTTCCCAAGACTAGGAGCGGACATGATGGAATTTGGGTAATCATTGACCGTCTAACTAAATCGACTCATTTCTTGCCCATCAAGAGCCGATGGTCAGTTGATGTCCTTACTTCCTTGTATATCAAGGAGATAGTTAGATTGCATGGTGTCCCCGTGTCGATCGTATCCGACCGAGACCCACGCTTTACCTCTCATTTTTGGAAGAGTCTACAACACTCTCTGGGGATGAAACTCAACTTCAGCACTGCTTTTCATCCCCAGACAGATGGACAGACGGAAAGGACAAATCAAGTGGTTGAAGATATCTTAAGGGCATATATTATAGACTTCAGCGGAAGCTGGCATGACCACTTACCCCTAGCCGAGTTTGCATATAATAATAGCTATCAAGCCAGTATCTAAATGGCACCTTTCGAGGCACTCTATGTCAGAAGTTGTTGATCTCCAATATGCTGGGATGAAGTTGGTGAAAAATAAATTCTAGGCCCAGATATGGTGAGAGATTCAACTGAGAAGATACACCTCATTCGGGAAAGGCTAAAGATAGCACAATCCAGGAAGAAATCATATGCTGACAATAGAAGAAGAGATCTAGAATTCCAAGTTGGAAACCATGTTTTTCTCAAGGTATCTCCCGGCCGAGGTATTAGAAGATTCGGTGTTAAGGGCAAGCTTACACCGAGGTTTATTGGTCCATTCGAGGTATTGCAAAGAGTAGGCGAGGTAGCTTACCGCATTGCCTTGCCTCCACAACTATCAGAGGTGCACAACGTATTCCATATTTCTGTGCTGAAGAAGTATGTGCACGATCATCTCCACATTATCGACCACACTAACTTGGTGATACAGAAGGACCTTACCGATGAGCAGAAGCCAAAGAAGATCTCGACCGAGAAGTCAGAGTTTTAAAGAGCAAGACTATCCCTATGGTGAACGTCCAATGGGATCGATGCTTAGAACAAGAAGCTATATGGGAAACCGAAGAGTCTATGAGAATGAGATTTCCAGAGCTATTCTAGTCTGTAAGTACTTCTCACCCTCCATGTCTCCATATATATTGAATTTGGGGACCAAAATCTTTTAAGTGGGGGAGGGTGTAGCACCCCGGATAAAAAAATGATAAAGAAATAGACATTGTCCCCAAGTAGATAAAAACCTTAAATAACTCTATAAGAAGGCCAACTAAAAAGGTAGAATACCCAATGAGGGCCGCTATATAAATATACACCAATTAAAGTTCATCATATAAACAAAACGTATAAGGGTTTTCCTTTTCTAAACACAAGAGAAAAGGGCGCCCCTTACCAGGGTGCCTTTTACCTAAATGAAGCCCTTCTGTAGGAGCACTAATTCCCAAGCCACAGGGCCAACAACCAATACATATAGATATATATATATATATCTCTTAAAACCCCACCAACCAACCAATCCTATATATATATATATATATATATATAATACATCTTAAACACACCTCAACACCCAACATCGCACGGCACATGAAATAGCACCCAGGAAGAAATAGCGCCCCTGACCTGGGCGCTATTCTCAATAGGGTGCCCCTATCCTAGGCGTCATTTCCCATACCATTACAAATATATATATATAATAAAAGTAACCATAGGAAATGATGCCCACATGCATGGGCGCTATTCCTCTACACAGAGATCACTTACAAGGGCGCTATTTCCTTATGGGGCCACCAACTTACCCACGTGAACGGGCCAGAGTCACCCAGCTAAAGGGCGCCCCTTACCAGGGCACCATTTCAAGAGGGCGCCCCTGCCCAGGGAGCCATTTCCCACAGACGCACTAATCACTGGAGTTGGTGGAAACAAGAACAACCTACGTTTACTGGCAATGGACCCACGAGGGAACATATACAGCAAGGCTTTAGATCTGGTTTCCAATGGATCCTAACGATTTATTCCCTATAAACAACTCCCTCCATCCAACGTAGATGACCCTTACTGTCATCCTGCCGCAGAAGAGAAGGTTGTCTGTGGCTTTTCTCGTCTCCACCTGTAGAATAGAGATCTCATTTCTTCTCTTCACGTGCTGGAGACGAGAAGGTAGCTTCATCCTACGTACCACATCCTGCTGCTGAGAGCCTGGCTGCAGAGAATGTGGAGGGTTAGGATTCTGATTCTATTCTACTATTATACCTCGTTAATCGCACCAATAGGTAGGTGTTCTCAAGATCTGGCCTAACCGTAGCTAACAGGGTAACATACATATCATGCATGATTAGTATAATCCATTCCTACATAACCTGTTTAGCCTGTCACACTATTTTACATGCCTTACGTCAGACATATAACCTGTTTAGCCTATCACACTGTTTTTACCTGATTTACGTTAGAAATATAACCCGTTTTATATAACATGTTTAGCCTGGCACACCGTTTTACGGATATCAAACATATGTATAGCATGTATGTTTTACGTCATGGATATCAATTATATTTATAGCCTGTTTTACATAATTTACGTCACAGATAATAGCCTGGCTTACATACTTTAAGTCATATATATATAACCTATTTTACTTCAACCATTATGGCCTATTTTAGTTCAGAATTATGTTTTAAGGTAAACAGCGACCATCACCTGGTCGTTAATTCATTGCATATTTAATAATCACCCATACTTAGAAAATTAATATCTATGGAACCAAACCATAAAAATTCTACATGAGTATGATTCTATGATCCCGATAATATTCTCTGTCTATCCATGTCCTTAGATCTAGATTCCTGAACCTTTAATATGGTGAACAATGTTTTGTGTCTCAAAAACATCACCAGAGAAGGGCGCCCTAGCCCAGGGTGCCATTTCCCTGAATGGTGACCCCCCCAGTGGGCGCCATTTCTTCCTTATAAAAAAAAATGGCTCTGGAATAGGGCGCCCCTACCCACATGCGCCATTCAGTGGTGCCAATTCTCCTGACAGGGCCACATATATTAAAAAAAAAGATAGAAGGGCGCCCCTGTCCAGGGCGCCATTTAAAGAAATGGCGACATTATGCGGAGTCTTCATTTAAATGAAGACACTGCAGAAGGGCGCTATTTATGACCCTTTAAAGAAATGAAGACTCCCCGCAGAGTCATCATTTAAATGAAGACCCTGTGGAGAGGCGCTATTTATTTAGGCCATTGAAAGAAATGAAGACTCTCTGCAGAGTATTCATTTAAATGAAGACACTGCAGAGGGGCGCCATTTACAGCCATGTACAAAATTGAAATGTAGAATTGAAGACTCTCTACAGAGTCTTCATTTAAATGAAGACTTTGCAGGGGGGCGCCAATTTGCTATATAATGGCAGCCGCATGGGCGCCATTTTCTTCAAGCCCTGATTCTCGGGTTTTATATGTTAGATAGTCAATCAAAAAGGCGACAGCCCTTAGGGCACCATTTCCTGATATAATGGCAGCCAGGCAGGCGCCATTTCGACCCTGATTACGTGCCAATTCAGCAATATGTGGCTTCCTTTGAGGTGTCGATCTTACACAAATTCCTGATGTATCGCACGTTGGTTGCGATTTACTCGTGGTTAGTACTTACATGATAAATGACCTTGAACTCCATTCCAATGAAAATCTACCTTATATGTATCCTACAATGGTCAAACCCTGGGAATTCTATATTGGCTATAAAATGAGAGTGGATGTCTAAAAACATACATGACTTAATGCTGTGCATATAGGGCCCGATCTGGTCCTGGGAGGAGCGCCCGAAGGTACTTGTGCCCATGGGAGTTTATTGAACACGGTATTTTTTGTATTGCACCGAAGTACTTACTTGCTTGACTGTAGACATTTCCACTCACTCTCTCGTGACACGACTTGCTTGACTTGACTTGACTTGTGGCCCGCAGAAGGGCAAAATACTTGCTTGAATGAAATAGCCAATTCCATTACACGTACTTGATATTACATGTGCTTGATATTACTTGCTCTTGCTCGAACATGAATTCTTACTTTTCTTGGAAATTGTCATCACTTGCTAGTGCCTTATTAATACTTGAAATCATGCGATACTCCTTCTATACAATTATTGATATCTTGCTCGTCTTTTTATCCAGTTCCTATTTTTCTCACTTACCTAACATGCATAGCTAGCATTGCACATAACCTGTAATTTACTTAAAGACTGCTTGAACTTGAGATATAATTCCTACTGAGCGATTCGCTCATCTAGTTCATTCTAACATTTTCAGGTAATTCGGATAGCGACAACCACATAAATGGGAATGAGACCGAGTGAAGAGTGCTAGAGTCACCGATCATCTACTGTCAGCTAGTCGCGTCTTTTGATTTCTTGAGTCCCTTGTTAAGGCTTGTAGTCTAGTATTTGGGTGAACAATGAATGTCATGGACTAGAATTATCACCTTTTGGTTATTTGGATAATTGTCATCTTGGACTAGTAGTATCATTTTAGAAATTTAAAACTTAGTTATTATTTTATCTTTTGCGCACTCTGTCTTTTGTCAAAAAAAATATGTATATTGCTCTGATTGAATGGTTCTATAAAAGCTAGCCACGACCTGGGTATCTTCCGCACTCGGGGCGTGACAGTTTCTGTGGTATCAGAGCCTTGGATTTCAATTTCCTAAGAAAAATCCAAGTCCAAGGATAGATTTATACCCTACCCGATGAGATGGGTAGAGCCATGGGTTAAGTTCTATAATGACATTCGACCTTATAATCAAACTCGATATTTATTATACTTAAACTCTTTTGTAGGATCATGGCTGCTGAAAGAGCACAGTGGCGCGAGATGCAGCACACCGTGCAAGGTCTTACGTAGGCGCTACAGCAAGTGGCGCAAGGTGGAACTAACCGTGGAGCTCGTGATCTTCATAGGGCTTTCCGTAACATGAACCCACCAAGGTTCACGGGCTCAGTTGACCTCGACGATGCCTAGAACTGGTTAAAAGAAATCGAAAGGATTTTTCGTGTGATGCAATGCACGGATGAGGAAAAGGTTCTACTGGCTATATTCCAACTGGAGCGGGATGCTCGATGTTGGTGGGATTCCATGGAAGCAACATTGCAAGATGACCATGTCGCATGGGATGAATTTGTTGAGCATTTCAACAACAAGTACTTCTCCGACCACATCCAAGAAAATAAGTCCGTGGAATTTGCCACACTAACAAAACGGACTTTGAAAGTGGCCGAGTATGAGTCCCAGTTTTCAAGACTGGCCAGGTATGCACCCCACTTGGTGTGTACGGAAAAGATAAAGGCTAGAAGGTTCCTCAACGGGCTTCGGCCCCATTATATTACACAACTTGCACCGATGGACATCTAAGTCTATTCAAAAATAGTTCGGCCTGCACAGTTGCTCGGGGACGCCACCGAATTATTGGAGAGGATCTGAGGAAGCGACAAGAAGGAACCTATCACAAGCCCGGGAAACTTCAAAGCCTCATTCAACAAGAAACGGTCTTACAATGGAGGGGAATTCTCCAAAGGAAAGAGATTCCAGAAGAATGACAAGCCAATCTCCACCATCACACCTTCTAAGGAAATTTGTAAGTATTGTGACAAAACTGGTCATAGGACCGAAGAATGGTGGAGGAAGCTAGGTGCCTGTCTCTGATGTGGAAGCCGAGAGTGTAGACACGCTATTCCTGACGTCTCCTGAGAAAGTCTCATATCACTATACAACGCCCCGCGACGGCTTACGCGTTTTGAATCACTTGAGTGCTTCCTTTTCTTGAGTCTTCTTCCGCCCTTTTCGGCATCCGGAATCATCTCGTCACGGCATTCGGAGGGCATCAACACCAGTCAGACGTATCAGGAGGTTCCGGAACCAAGAAGGGTGTCTACCGGGCAGCCGCCAACACCTTGTCCGAGGATCTGGGTGGGTCTTTTTGGGGGCGTCCAGGCCCCTGGACGCCCCCATTCTTTTAATTTATTTTCAAATAAACCAAAATTCAAATAAAAATAATATATTAATGGAGGCGTCCAGGCCCCTGGACGCCTCCATAAAAACAAAAATATAAAATATAAAATGCCAACTTTGGCATAGAAAAACAAAACAAAAACAAAAATATATTTTATTGGAGGCGTCCAGGACCCTGGACGCCTCCATCAACTCCCTCACGGGCGCCGCCCACCGAACGACGGTTTGTCGTGTGTGAAAAAGTCAAAATTATGGAGACGTCAAGCCAGCTGGACGCGCCCATTTCTGAATCACAGGTCGCCGCTCCAAAACCACGTGTTGTGCCAAACCGCGTACGTCTTTCGGTGGAGTTCGGTGGATGTTATAGAGGCGTCCGGGACCCTGGACGCCCCCAAGAAAATATTCAAAAAAAATGAATAAAAATAGATTAAAATATTAGTTCCGCCCTGATGGAGGTGTCCAGGGTCCTGGACGCCTCCACCCTCCGGAGCCCTATAAATAGAGGCCCACCCCCTCATTTCTGGGAGAGCTTCTAAGAGATCCGATAGGCTGCCGGAGCCCAGAGGCTACCGGAGTCATTTCTAACCCGTGGGGTCTTTTGTAGGTGGAGGTTCTGCCGGCTTCTCGGGTGCCCACGCTCGAGGGAGGAAGGTCGTCTTCATCCACCGCGCTTCCACGTCATCCCTACGCTGCCGGAGCTCCACCGGATTTCACCATCGGCACATCCAATAAGCCAATCCTTTCCTTTTTCTTCGTAGTTCTTTTGCATTCATCATCTCGCATCCTCTATCCCCCTTCATAAGGGCGCCGTCTCTTGCATACTTCTTGCATTCATCATCGCATTTTCCTCCTACTCGAGTCCGAGAGGGGTTTAAAACCACACCAACCAGGTGTGTGTCAGGTCACGATCTCGTTACTTTTATTGCAAGGAATTATTACTACACTGCCATTTTCTAATTCCGTTCGTTTATTGTCTACTATTTTGCAAGGGTAACCAAGGAAAGCCCTCTCCGTCGGCCGGTCGAAGGGGGAGGAAGAAGTAACCCGCCATCTCCCGCTCTTGAGGTAGGCGCGATCACTTTCTTTATTTTGGGGTCTTTTGGCCCCTGGCGATCACATCTTGTTCTCGAGGCCACGGCGAGTCACTTCCCCAATGGCCGTTTAAATTTCCGTTCTTATATTCTCTTTATATTCTGTTATATTCTGCTCATATTCTCGAGGCCGCGGTGAGTGACTTCCCCAATGGCCGTTTAAATTCCCGTTCTTATATGTTATATTCTTATCTTTTCATGTTCTCGAGGGCGCGGCGAGTCACTTCCCCAATGGCCGTTTAAGTTCCCGCTCTTTATATTCTCCTTATATTCTGTTATATTCTTATCTGCTCATATTCTTGAGGCCGCGGCGAGTCACTTCCCCAATGGCCGTTTTAATTCTTGCTATTTAATTTTTGCACCATTCCCGTCCCCCCGAGGCCGCGGCGAGTCACTTCCCGCTATGGCCGTTTAACCCCCATATCTTGCTATATTACATTTGTCCCGCTCGCCCCGTCGGAGCAATCTCCCGTGGTGGCCCCTTCTCTTTTCTCTGATTTCTGTGTTGCAGCAAACAAAAGAGGAGCCCGCGCGCTCCGCGTCTTCTTCGCTCCCCGAACCGCGTGACGTCGCTCACAGATTGGCTATCACGGTGGGACCTCCACTGCTTTCTTTTGGCTACCCTTGCAAGTTCGGCACCGTCCGTGCCTCTCCACCTTGGCGCCCTCGCGCCCCCCCGTTGTGCTCACGGCAGCACTGTCAGTTGTGATTGGTTGGGTGTTTATCATATGTTTGTTATTTCTGTTGTTTTCTTACTCTATATCTCTGTCAGCATTCCATTGCATACATCCATCCCTCTTTTATATCTTTTTTCATTTTTTCTAAGGATCACCCTTTCCCGGTGAAGGAAGGACTCTCTGTTTGAGAATTCCTCTCAACGGACTAGAATCTCCTCCACTGGGACCTCCGTAAGTCCCCGATATCGAAGAATCTCCTCTTCGTTCACTGGGCTGGTTGTACCATTGAAGTTCCCCGGAGTTAGTCATTCCATTCGTAGTGAGACGAGAGACCCTAGCTGACACGGCGGTGAAACAAAAATAAACTAGGGTCCCTATTTTGTGCGAACTTCGGATCTCGCTAAAAGCACAAAAAAAATCATCAAAATCAAAACACAAAAAAAAGGCGTAAAGACATCCACTTGTTTGATAATCTCTGCTACCTACTTGCTAGTGTATGTTTTTGCGTTCTGGGAAAACTGTGAGCATGGCTCACGAGTCTTTTGAGGAGAACCACCCTAGTCGTGGTTTGTCAGCCGACCCGCGAGTCTATGCTATGGACTCGGGTCCTTCTCATGAGCCCTCGCATGAGGTGCAGGTTATTGCCGGGGACACGTCCCCACCACAGGATATCTCTTCCTTACTGGGCGTCCTCGCCAACACGGAGCTTACCTCTGAACAGCTCCGGGCCTTCCAGGCCATTCTGAAGGGGAAATCTGTTTCCCCCACGCCCCAGGAATCAACTCCGGCCATCGCACCTCTCCAAGAGTCCGTGCAGGCCATTCCATCTCCTTCATTGGCGCAAGCCATCCAGTCTCCCTCGCTTCAAGGACAGGCGAGTCAACAACCACCCTCATTCCAGTTCCCGTCACAATCTCAAACTCCCGTTGTTCCCCACATACCGCTTCAGCCAGGGCCAACTGTCGGCAGTCCGATAGCTCCCTCCCATTCGGGGTTCCCCCCTCATGTCTCTGGGAGACAGTTTCTCCCCCAGTGGCAAGTGCCACCTTCACCTCCAGAGGAGCTCGCCCAATCGCTCCTCAATAGGTTCAATCGCATGGACGAGCAGTTTCAAAATCTAAGAAGAATGGTGGACGTGAAAGCCACCTCGGAGGTTGCTTTGCCAATCCTTCCCGTCATTCATCTTCCTCCCTCCGAAATGCCCACGTACCGCAGATACAATGGTACCGGCAACCCCTTCATTCACCTCAAGGATTTCATGTATGAGTCCTCCTATTGGCAAAACGATCAGAGGTCCTTGGCATACCTCTTTCGGAGATCATTGGATGGTCCCGCGCTTGAGTGGTTCTATTCCTTGGAGCCCCGCGAGGCCGAGAATTTTGAAATAGTCCAGAGAAGGTTCTTGCATAAATATAGGGATAGGGTCGGTCCCTCACTCTCTATTACCGACCTAGTGGCCGAAAAGATGAAGCCCGATGAGGATTTTATCCGCTATGCTGATAGATGGAGGTCTCTGGCGGAAAGAATAAGGGATACCCTCTCCGAGCCCGAACAAGTGAAGATGATTGTGTCTAATGCAACCCCACAGTTCAGACACGTCCTGGCCATGAATAAACTTACTACAATGGAGGAACTCTATGAAAGGGCCTGGTACATCCAAACCCAGTTAAAAGACTCCCCCATTATGAACATGTTTGAGTCGCCGAAGCCCAAAGTGGTCAGAAAGATAGGCGCTGGTGTCCCAGGCGGAGCCACAGAAGGGGTCGTGACAAATGAGCAAGTGGGTGCGGTCAACAATGCCAACTATGCAGTCAACCCAAGGCCTCCACAAATGCCCCGACTTCCCCTCCAACCAGGTCCTTTCCCTCTTCGTTCTCCACCCCAAAATAATCCACCCCAGGATAATATGCCTCCATTACGTCAACCCCAGTAACAACAACTACAACCTCAGCAACAACAACCACCGCTTCAGTACAACCAAGTTCCACCCCCGGGGAACTATGGTCCCCAACAGCAACAAAGGAGGCCGGTCGGTCCCAAGAGAGCCTACTATCCACCATTGCCAGAAACCTTAGCAGACATTTTTAATGCCCTCATGGCATCAAACCAACTCGCCCTACCTAGAGAAAGGCCCGTGTGGCCCCCGAATGTTGATATCTTCAAATACTGCGTCTACCACAGGCAGCCAGGACACACAGTAGATTACTGCTTCCATTTCAAAGATTACATCCACGATATGAATGATGAACATCAAATAGATTGGGATGAAATGAGACGATACGTCGCCGCTCTCAAGGCTAGGAGACCTCCTCATAGGCCACAGCAGCAGTTACAACAGCAGCAGCAGTAGCAACCACAACAGCAGCCTCAGCAGGCCCCACAACAACAGCCCAACATGGGCATAATCCAGAATCCATTATCGGAGCACCAACAGCCCAATCATCAGGTTAACCCCATCTCCTCCTTCCCGGAAGTCGGGAGAGAGCAGGTGTGGCACCAGGAAAGTACCTCCATTCTTTCTACCGCCAATCCTATCATCACGCAACACCCTTGCCTTGCCCGGGTAGCACCTCTCTCTCATCAACCCGCGTCAGTATCGCCTTCACCATTTCCACTACCATTACGCCCTCTCATCCGTACCCCGATCCCCTATCAACCGACACTCTCCACTACGCCTTCACACCCTCTCATCTTCTCCCACTCCCCCACTTTACCATCCACCTCTACCACATTTACCCCTACGCCTTCTAAACCCCTTATCATCCGTCAACCATACATAACCCCGTCTTTCTCCACCATATCACCATTAATGCCTTCAAAACCACTCATTACCCATCACCCACCTCAAAATCATTGTCGGCTTCAAGCTCTACCCACTTCTACTTCGTCTCCACCTCCACCTTCCAGACCCCTTATCCTTCATAATCCGCGCGATATCCCCTCTACCTCCACCATGCCTCCACCTAACAAACCCCTCATCAGAATCCCTGCTCCCGTCATCACCCCTGCTTCATCAACCATTCCTCCACCACTACCCCTCAAATCCCTGTTAAAACCCACTGCTACCCCCAGAGAGGTACAAAAGCCGCAGGCAATGGTGCTCCGGAGTGGAAGGATTTTCCACAGGCTTTTCCCCCACAACAGTCAGAATCCTGAGCAATCTCAGCCAGAGAAGGATGATGGAGAACAACCAGAAAGGGCTATCCCTGGAACACAGTATGATCTATTGAAACACTTGGACAAGACGCCTGCTCGGATCTCCATCTTGGAGCTACTTCAAAGATCCACATCCCACCAGGTGGCCTTGATGGAATATCTTCAAAAGGTCATGGTTAATGAGGACCTCCCCGTGGAGAAGATTTCGACCGTCCTGACCCCAACAGACACACAACCGGCCATCATGTTCCACAACTACGAGCTCGCTCCCAAGGAAGCTCGGAAATATGTATTGTGCATTTCAATAAAAATTAATGGGGTATCCATAAACCCGTGTCTTGTGGACACGGGTGCGTCCATAAATGTGATCTCCATGGACACCCTTCAGTTGTGTGGGGTCAACGAGGAACAAATAAGACCTTCCTCGATCACGGTCACGGCTTATGACAATAGCAAAAGGCCGCCGCAGGGGATGATTATTCTGAAGGCATAACTAGGCCCCATGTCAATTCCCACGGAATTCCATGTCCTCGACATGGACCCCACATTCAAGGCTATACTGGGTCGCCCTTATATCGAAGCCATGGACGCTGTGCCTTCCACCAACCATCAGTGCCTGAAGTTTCCTTACAATGGGAGGATTATTAAAGTGGTCAGTACACCTGTCCTTCACACAGTGGATGCTATCAACACCTCTCTGCCCTCTGTGTGGCCATATCATCAGCCCATATTGTCATTGCTGGACGTGCGTGATCTATCTCACGTTCCACTAGCACCAAAGGAGCTGGTCAGGGCAACCGCAATATCATATCTCCCTTTTCACTCCAAAGGTTGGGAGATTATGAGGAACATCGGCTACCAATAGGGTAAAGGTCTGGGCGCACAGTTACAGGGTAGGCTCAAACCGCCAAAGGAAATTAGGCCGAACCGCAGGTTTGGCCTAGGCTTCAAAGGACCGTTCAAGGTGGGTTGGAAGCCCCTCACATGGACTCTATCAAACCACTTCAACAGAGGGCCCATTGTTCAGATGGGAGATTACCCACGAGAAGCATATGGGAGATCACATGCTGTATATTTGGCTGAAAAATGTCCGAGGATCACCAAAAGAGGCAAGATCAAAGATCCGGAATGCGAGTGGAATAAATGTTTTGACATACGGGACATTTCCATTGCACTGGAAAGGATGTTCTCGTCTCCGCAGCTTGAAGGACCACCATTGATCTCCGAAATACCAGAGAATATTACCACTCTTGCCAAGGTTCCAAACTATCCTCGTCCTCGCCAGAAGGACCCTGTCATCAACGGATCTTCATCCGTCCTCAACATTACCGTCGACGGCTCATTAGCCGCCATCTTCTCCATCCACTCGTCTCAGCCTTTGCTGATATCTTCTTCCTGGGCCAGACAGTTGTCTGATGATCTTCCCAGGTCCCCTTCTTTGCTTACATACCTACGCGGGCTTTTCAACCCGCGCCAGGTCTTCAACCATGATCTGCTCTATGAGCCTCACAATCCTCTAGTCATAACCACTTTCCTCTCTCCTCCAATCTCTTTTCACTACATTGTCATTAAAAATGAAAACGAAAAAAAAACGTCAATTTTTAAACTCCCCAACAACACATCTTCGTTGAGGAAACCTCCTACATCTCTCACGGGTGCGTACCGCCCTGCGGACCACCCGTCCAAGGTCCGATGAGCGACCTTTTCTACCCCTCCTCTGAGGGGTCTTCTCCTGTACATTCTACACCATCCTCTTCGTCTTCCTCTTCTTCTGTAAATATTGTCAGTCAATCTAGGAATGATAGGCCAATGGTAGTACCTAGGAAGAAATCCAAGGGTAGGCAGATCCCTCGTCGATTCCTTCTGGATTTAGCCGCCAGGTGTCAGGCCCTTCTTGCCATCCCCCAGTTGTTAGAAAATCCCATCCAGCTACCGGAAATAGAATGTGAGGACGACTGTGCATTTGATGAAGGGTATGGAGTCTACGAGATCACGGATGAAGAATGCCCCACTGAAGATGAGGGTGAAGAATATGAGCATGCGGCGGGCGTAAACGCTAGTGGAATGAGGAGATTCGACGAGCCGTCAACCGCCGTAGAAGAATCCACCAAAGAAGTCAACTTGGGAATTGAGGAAGACCCTAGGATCATTCTCATTAGTGACAACCTACCACCCTCTGAAGAAGAGACATTAATTGAAGTTCTCAAGGAATATAAGGACACGTTTGCATGGAGCTACGAGGATATGCCGGGTCTAGATCCAACCTTGGTCGAACACCGTTTAACCCTAAAACCAGGGTCCGTCTCGGTAAAACAAAGGTTAAGGCGTTTCCACCCTCAGATGGCTTTGAAAATGAAATAAGAGGTCGATAAGCTCCACAAAGCCAGGTTCATTAGAGTCGTTCTTTATCCTCAATGGGTGGCAAACATTGTTCCGGTCATGAAGAAAGATGGGAAAGTCAGGATTTGCATTGACTTCCGGGACCTTAACCGCGCGTGTCTAAAGGACGATTTTCCCTTGCCTCACATTGATATGTTGATCGATAACACAGCAGGATATGAGACCCTCTCATTCATGGATGGATTTTCAGGATATAATCAAATTCGTTTGGCAGCAGTGGATCAGGAGAAGACGTCATTCACTACCCCTTGGGAACATATTGTTACGTGGTCATGCCGTTTGAGTTAAAGAATGCTGGAGCTACTTACCAAAGAGCTATGATGGCCATATTTCATGACATGATGCACATATACCTGGAAGTGTATGTGGATGACTTGTTGGTGAAATCAAGGACCAGGATGGAACATCCAGAAGTTTTGGCTAAGGTCTTGTAGAGGTCAAGGGAGTTCCAATTGAAAATGAACCCGAAGAAGTGTGTGTTTGGTGTGTCGTCAGGTAAATTGCTGGGGTTCATTGTGAGTAAAAGAGGGATCGAGATAGATCCCGACAAAGTTAAGGCTATCAGGGATATGCCGCCTCCCAAGAATTTGAGGGAAGTCCGAGGTTTAATCGGGAGGTTACAGTTTATTCGTCGGTTTGTGTCCCAACATTCACAAAGGTGTAGACCTCTCTACGAGTTGACCAAGCCAGGAGTAGAATTCCACTGGAATTCTAAATGTCAGAAAGCTTTTGAAGGGTTGAAGGAATATCTGGCTAGTCCACCCGTTCTCATTCCACCCAAACTAGAAAAACCTCTGATCCTTTATGTCTCAGTCTTGGATGACTCCGTGGGAGCCGTCCTCGCATAAGCTGATGAAGAAGGCAACGAACGGGCAACCTATTACTTGTCCAAACTTCTCAATCCCTGTGAGCGGAAGTACACCGTCATGGAGAAAACCTGTGCTGCCCTCGTTTGGGTAGTGTAGAAATTGAAGCACTACTTCTTGGCTCATGAAGTCCACTTGATTGCTCGAATGAATCCTATCAAATTCCTTCTGGAGAAATCCGTCCTTACGGATAGGCTAGCACGATGGCAAAGTTTTCTCTCTCAGTTCGACATCACCTACATCTAGCAAAAGGCGATTAAAGGCTATGCCATAGCCGAGCATCTCGCTCACCATCCTCTTCCCAAGTTCGATCCCGTCCAATTAGAGTTTCCAGATGAGGAACTAATGTCCGTCAACCAATCAGATGAGCCAATGTGGACGCTATATTTTGATGGAGCTCTGAATTCTCAAGGGAGAGGAATCAGCGTCGCCCTCCTGTCGCCTGAAGACCTCACATTCCCATTGGCATACCAGCTCAAATTTCCAGTTACCAACAATATAGCCGAATATGAAGCTCTTCTAGCTGGCCTAGAACTCGCCCATTCTTTTCGTATCACTGAGTTGCGAGTCGTAGGTGATAGTCAACTCATCCTTCGCCAGGTGCTCACTAAATATCGCACTCGCGATCCCAAACTCAAGCCATACCAAGAACTCACTGCTGCCTTTGCCAAACTGTTCACAAAACTGATCTTTGTTTATGTCCCTCGTGATCAGAATATTCTCGCCGATGCCCTCGCCTCGTTGGCATCATCCATAAGGTTCCCTGTAGGAAGATGGTTTGAGTCCATTTCCATCTACAAACTTCACGCCCCTGCAATCGATGATGCTTCCTACGTAAACATCAAAGACAAGATAGCAAGGAAGATCCTACAGGAAGATATCCTTGAAAAGAGGGAAATCATGTTGGCAGAGGCTGAAGAAGAACTGGCTGATGAAGAGAAACCATGGTTCTATGAAATCGTCAAATACTGCCAAGATCAGTCTTATCCTGAAGGGGCCACCACAGAGGACAAGAAAGCCATAAGAAGGGTGGCTCAGAAATATACATTGGTTGGAGGTCTACTCTATAGGAGGAGCCTTACTGGTATTCTGTTAAGATGTCTTGGTGACGATGAGGTTTGGAAATGTGTAGAGGAGACACACTCGGGTGTGTGCGGTGGCCACGTGAATAGTCAGATGCTCGCCAAGAAGATCATTCGCCAAGGCTTTTATTGGCCCACTATGGAAGAGGATTGTGCTGTCTATGTCCGTAGGTGTGTCAAGTGTCAACTTCACGCCAATAAAATCCATTCACCATCTTCCTCACTTCATCCAATATCCTCCCCGTGGCCTTTCTCCATGTGGGCATTCGACATCATTGGTCCCCTAGGTGATCCCAATTCCCTCACCAAGTAGAAATCTTTCATTCTTACTGCGACGGAATACTTCACCAAATGGGCCGAAGCCGAAACTTACGCGAAAATCAAGACGTCAATAGTCTGCAAGTTCATCATGAAGAACATCCTCGCCAGATTCGACGTCCCAAGTACAATCGTCACCGACAATGGGCCACAGTTCATTTCTCAGGACCTATACGACCTCTACAAAAGGTACGCAATTGTATTGCATCATTCATCGCCTTATTACCCACAAGGTAACGGCCAAGCGGAGGCCACCAATAAAACATTGCTCAAAATCATCAAAAAAACCTGCGAGTCTAGTAAGTTTTCAGACTGGCCAGAAAAACTTATCGAAGCCCTATGGGCCTATCGCACTTCAATCCGTACCCCCACCGGGCAGACTCCATTTGCCCTTACTTATGGTATGGAAGCGGTAGTCCCGTACGAGACTCTGATCCCTTCTCTCAGGGTACAATTGGACGAGGAATTTCCCCTCGACGATCGTCGTAATTCACTCCTCGCCCAGTTGGAACTCTTGGATGAGAAGCGACTGGCCGCTGCCGAACACGCGCGTGTGTATCAAAATAGACTCGCTCGCTTTTACCAAAAGAAAGTCGTTGAGAGAAAATTCAAAATCGGTGAGATGGTCGTAAAAAGAATTTTTGTCAAACCTGGAGGGCCGTGTTCTAAGCTCCAACCCAATTGGGAAGGACCATTTGTAATTCAAGCCGTGTACCCTGGCAACGCCTACAAGCTAGTCAACGCCGAAGGGACCGAGTTATCCCACCCTTAGAATGGGCTTTATCTTAAGAAATACTACCCTTAGCAGAAAACAAACAAAAAAATGATGAAAAGATAAAAAACATCAAAAACAAAGAAATACCAAAAACCACTAAAAATATGGAAAATTCAAAATGCCGATGCCTGGCAGTCACCATGTAGTTAAGTCCCTGCATCTAACCTTCATGTTAGGATAGGGCCCATTAAGGCTTGGTAGGCACTGGGTCTTGGTTTGCCAGAACCGTGGAGATCCCTGTCCGGCCACGTCGGCCTATGCTCGCTCGAAGGAAGCTAACATGTGCTCACTTATGTATTTTATTCAAAAAAGTCGGTAGCATCACCTACGGTGGGGCCCCACCCAGAAGATCTCCGGAAGCTGTAATCTTTATTCTTTTCTCTTCGACCAAATGAGATAGTCGGCACCCTTAAAACGCTGAGCATGAGAAACCGAAACTCAAACCCCAAAGGTAAGAGTAGGATCCATTTCCTCGAGCATCGATCAGAGCACGAGAAGAGGGCAGTGTCCCCGCAGGCATACGAAAAGGGAGCCCACAAACGTCAAACGACTATATCTCCCTCACAAAAAAAAATACAAAATCAAAATCAAGAGCCTGGTCGTGACCGCGCCTGATGCGATAAATGGAACCCCTCAAAGCAAAAGTTCGAATCCACAAAAAGGGGGGGCTATGGAATGTAAATGCTCGAGATTTGGTCCTAAGTTGTCCGAAAGGAAAGAGTTAATGGGCCCTTATTCGCTCGCCGGGTTAACGGCTTTGCCGGTCCTCTCAGGAGGTTTATCCCCTACACTCTTCCTTCTCCCTCTAAAGATGAAGGTTCGATGGAGTTTCTAAAGGGTGAAAACTGCCTAGGGTCTGCGACCTTATTTTAATATACACATTTGGTTGCCTACTTTAAAAAGTAAAAGCTATCGCTGCGAAGGAGTCTCCGTGTTTCTGGTTGGTCAAGACCCCTGTTTACCACCTTGATGTCTTCTTGCTTAACCTTGGGCTTAGGCCAATGCAAGCGCGTCACCTATGGGTGCGACGGCGTCTGATTCCGGGTCAGCGTCGCGCGGTTGGTCGTTAGGGTTCCAGGGTGTTCCATCATATACCATCTAGAGTTGTGAGGAAATAGACCCGGGTCGGGCAAATCTCTTACCTCAAACACCTTTTGGGTGAATCCCTATGGTCGGAAGCGACTGGGAGCCTAAGCATGGCATGACGGTATTGTCATCAGGGTAAGTCTTAGCCGGCGGGATCATCATTCGAGGGGTCTAGAGGCCCAAATCAACCTAGATGTGCACTTAGGATACCTGGGAGGTTAGTAAGAAACCCCTGTCTCACGTAGGTTAGGTGCCATTTGGGTGCTTGCCAGGCGTTAGCAACAAAAAAATTGAAATGATAAAAATAACAAAAAATGGAAAAGAGAAAATGTACATATTTGCAAACAAAAAAATCTTTTTTATGATAAAATAAAAAAAATGCCAAATATAAAAAAAGAAAACAAATCAATTTTGCATGATTGCATTTGCGTGCAGCATCTCACTTTTAATACCGCTTGCATTCGTGTGCTTGCCTGTCGCATTTATCATCATCGCATCTTTCCCTTGCCTTCGTTAAATAAAGGCTTGGCCCCTTGACCAGTTTCAAGGATAGTCACAGGACCATTTGCTTATTGAGCAAGGGGCCAAGTCAGAACAGAAATTCTGATTTGTTTGTTTCAGTGATATGTGCAGGGATTCAGGCAACAGAAGCAAAGGTGAAAACCAAACAAACCGAACCTTGTATTTTATTCCAAAAACCAAGAAAAAAATTTACATCAAGTTCCGCCCTCTCTCTCTGCATTACTCATCCCACTACGCTCCGGGCAAAACGCTCTCAAAGGTGCTACCCAACTACGAAAAGCGGTACTCCTACCGCTCTGTACTCCCCTTCCTATTCCCACATCCCGGCGTTGATCCACGGAAGCAGCAGAGAAGCTACCAACACGAAAGCCACGCTCTCGTGCTCTTCGACAGCGCTCCTCACCATCTCTCAGCCACTGTTCAGCAAGACCAAGGCTGATTCGTAGTTCAAATAGTTGGGCCTCCATGGCCCTTCGTTCCTCCCTTTCAGTCAATCTGTTGGCTCTTTCTCTCTCTGCGTCTCTTTCTTTCTCTGCACGTTCTCTCTCGCGGTCTTCCCTCTCCAACTGGAGAGTGATCCTCAGTTCCACGGCATCCCTAGAGGAGTCGTCATCAGGATGACGCCGCAGTTCCCTCTCCAGTTCTGCTATCCTAGCCTCCTTCTGCGTAGCTTGGGCAAGCGCTTCTTCCGTCTCCTTTTCCTGCCAGATGTACCATCTCAAGATACGCAGCAAGGCATAAACAAAGAGAACTCAACACTGAAACTTTTACCTGTATACAGAGCATCCCTTCTGCCTCCGCAGCACGCTGCGTGGCGTGATCAAGTTGCTCATGAAGCAAGTCAAGTTCTGAGGTGGGAATCCACAAGCTGGAAGAGGCACCACCTACTCCCATCGCTGGGGAAGCCGCGCCAATCTGAGCATGCTACGACCGCGTGAATTAGCAGCCAACATCTGGAATCTGGGGTTTTAATTAGGAAAGCACTGTACACCTACGAAGGCGCTCGTAGCTCCGCGGGCATCGCCCAACCGTTGATCCATCTCTGCCAAGCGAGTTCGTAAAGTCGCTATCATCGTATCACGGATATCCTGTAGCCATACGAGTCAGCATTTCCACCAGAAAACTAAAAAAAGGAATAAGAAGAAAAGAGAAAAAGGGGAAACCTACCTCCACAAATCCCCGGGGTTGGAACCGCTCTGCGTACCTTGTCTTGTATAGACGCAGGTAATCCTCGCTATCCCGTGCCTGCGATTCTACAATCGTGCCACCCCGTTGCCAATCTTCATACTGTTCAGGGAACCGCACGCGTCAGTCAATGCAGGTCGCCGGTCCTCGCGTCTTTCTCCCGACACGAGGTGGCGCAGCCGTATCCACCCATTTCTGAGCCAGTCCCAAAGTCCTCATAACCAATCGTAGCCGAAGCGGCTCGATTTCATTCAGGCAGTGCATCCACAGTTCCCGTCCGAATCGGGCACGACTTGCTAGAACCCACGGCTGGTCGGCATCGACCATGTCTGAGTAGGGTCTCCAGTTTACCATCGCTGCAGGGAACTCCTGTAGCTCCCGCCTTAGCACCATCAGTTGGTAGGTTAGGGGTGCCGCACTCATGATGGGTTCCCACCGCCTGGCTAGCGGCACCATCGCGGGTCGCCAATGATGAGCTCTCCCCATGGGGAGGTAATAATAGCTCCACAGCTGCTCGGCGCAGGTCATCAGTACCTTGCAAAAACACAAAAAAAAATACAAAACAAGCAAAACCAAAAATACCTGGATAAATGGTGTAAAACCACTCACAGCCATCTCACGATCCGCTTCTTGGAACAGGCCTGCAAACAAGTGCGCCAGCATGGCAGCTCCCCAGGCGTAGTACCCTACTCTTTCAAGGTTTGACAGCAGCTCTAGGAAGCGACATTGGATACCGTCCCCTTTCGAGCTCAGTACCAATCTCCCCAAAAGGAAGAGGAGAAATCTTCTCAAATCTATGTTGCATCTTTCCCAGTTGCCGAAATCTGTGCAGTACACGGCACGGCATCCTATTTCCATCCTTTCCATGAACTCTTCTAAGGATTCGTCGTCCCACCGACGAGTGTCGGTGAGCCCTAATGCATCCATGAGGGACGCCCTAGCTACCGACCTGTTTTTCCGACCATCTAGGTCCAAACCCAGTAGCTTCTGGGCACCTTCTCGGTAATCTGCATAAGTGACCCCGGTCACTGCCTCGCCCTCCACCTTTAGGCTTGTGATCCGGACCACATCCTCCAAGCTGGGCACCATGTGCCCCCAGGGCATCAGGAATGCCAGACTCACTGGGTCCCATCTCTCACACAAGGCTTGGATCAGAACCAGGTCGAGCTCGAGCGGCTCGATCCGAAGAAAGGTGCCAAATCCCATCATGTCTAGCCTGGCCTTCTGAAAATCCGGGAGACCCCTGTATGCGGCCACTGCTAACTCCCATGAAATGTGTGATTTCATCACACTCTGTGCGTGCATAAGAAATGGAGAAGGGTGTTGTCAAGAGGGAGGAAGAAAGAATGAGAAAAGGGCAGGAAAGCTCAGCTTACGAGTTGTGATTGGACCCTTTCGCTAAAGTGCCCTTCGAGGTCCGAAAGCCTCCTGGAACTACTACCACTGGACCTGCTTCTCTTCGAGGAGTGGGAAGATTCGCCCTCCATCCAACTCTCAGAATTTTGAACTCCTCCTCTCCCGTGAGAACTTGTGCTCCTCGAGTTAGCCCTCGATATACCTGGGAGGATAAAAGGGACAAGAATTTATAGAAATGGAAGGAGTGCGGGCCAAGATTGCCTCCATCACTTGTTAATGATAGCCCTCGCGATGAGGCACCTGCCATGCGGTCCCGTGTGTCACTTCACCGCTCGCACAAGATGATTGATTGGACGAAGAATATGACGACTAGCCCCCTATGTTGTCTAGGGATACCCTATCATGTTTTGGAGGACGTCCGCAAAATTTGACACAACATCCGAGAAAAGGGACTAGGGCCGTCATTATTGACTTCGACGGTAGATTCTCATGGAAAATGGTCACAACAAGACGCGATTCTCCGCTCGGGGTGGAGTCTCGACAGACCCATCACATGGGAACAGTGCAAAGGAGAAGAAGTGTAGGGAAGAAGGAACGCACAAGAGAACAAACAAGCAGCAGAAAATCAAATCACTCCATTCATAATTCTACATAAGCAGTCATAAACACTACAATCATAGAGATGAGGCGGGTCCACTGGCTCGCCAACTCGTGCCATTATCTTCATGCTCGTCCCTCTAGGCGTCCCTCTCCTCTCCCCTGAGGTGAGGGCCCCTCAGAAGCCTCCAGGATCCCCGTGCAGTAGCACCCGCCTCACCTCATGGCGCCGGCTCCACAGCAATGACTCGCTGCTCCTCCCCTGGCGTGGCGAAGAAGCCACTAGCGGCAAAGCAACCAGACTGGCGCAGTCGCTCCCCGAACTCTCGCGCTCTCTCGTAGCGCGTCTCCATCCCTCCTAGCCTCTACACGACGGCCTGAAGGCCCAGCTGGAGCTCCCTCACTTGGGCCTCCAAGGCCCTCCTCTCAGTCTGATCCCGCTGTCGCTCGGACCTTCTCTCAGCTTTCTCTCTCTCTGCCTCTCTCCTCATCATCTGCAGAAGAACCCTTAACTCCAGGATGTCTGGAGAAGGTCTCTCCTCACCGCGATGTCGCAGCTCTGCTACAGTCGCCACCCAGGCATCACGCTCCTCTTCCGCCCGAGCAGCCCGAGCCACCGCACCAGCAAGTTGCTCCCGAAGGGAGGTAATCTCGAGAAAAGGGGCCGAGGAACTAGAAGATGCGCCACCAGTCACTCCCACCATCGCTGTCTGCTGGGCACGCTGGAACGAACAAACAACAGCCGTCAGCTAAGCTCCACATTTAAAAATAGAAAATGCAGCACTTAGCTTACCAAGAACGACAGTTCCTGTTGAGTGGTGGCCAGCTGCCGCCTGAGCTCGGCTAATTGGGCACGCGACCCATCGACGTCGCGCGTATCCCCAGCTTGGGGAAGCCCCGCATAACTCTCTCTCTGCAGCCACAGGAAGTCGACACCATCCTGCACCAGTACGCTCCCTTGCTGCCCAGGGAGACGTATGCGCCAATCTTCAAGCTTCGCCTTGCCGCGACTCTCCTTCCTGATGCGGCTCAGCTCGTCTGCACTCGCCCACTCATCGGCCAGGCCCAGGGTCCTCGCCATGTCCTGCACCAAGAAAGAAGGACTTCGCATCATAACAAAGAACGCGTCCCCTGTCTAGGACGCGTCCATCATTTGAGTGCAACACTCGCCGAACCCTTTCCCCCCTCGCGCGGCTCGCTTCAAAACTCAAAATGGATCAAAAGAGGAAGAGATCGGAGGACCTACCAGACCGTGTTCACCTCCCTCCACGACATCGGGCCCCTCGGGTCCCTCGGGGGCCCGAAGCGGCCCTTCCTCCTCCATGGACGTCGTTCCGTGCTCTGGTGCGTCCCTCCTCAGGCGAGGGGTCCCGCGTCCCTCTCCACCTTCGCCGTGGTCCAGACCGCCGAATTCCATCGATCGAGGGGAAGAAGACAAAGACGGGCAAGCGAGTTTCGGCGGAAGGCAGGCTCGTTTGCGGGTAAGGCACGGGAGAAGAAAGGCCACCCGTCGCTTTAAATTTGAATTCGAGGATTAAGACGCGTCCTCGCGCCTGGACACGCCCAAAAAAAAAGGGGAGAAAGGAAACAGAACCCCCCCGTGCAAAGCGTAGTTCCCCGCTGTTCAGGGCAAGGTCTCGTGGAGCGTGCCTCGAAGGACAACTCAGTACAAAGAAGAAAGTGTGGGAGAGAGAAAAGTACACACAACACAAGAAAGCCATTTTCATTTCATATAATAGCCGAAAGTACATCATGCAGTAAGGAGGGTGGAGTGTACAAGCAACTCTCTAACTCTCACCATCACCCTCCTGGTCATCTCTCTCCTCCCTCCTCTGACGGGGATCCCTAGGGGGCCTCTGCGACCTCTGCGAACCCTGAGAAGCCGTGCTCGCCTCTCTAGGTGGCACCATGCCGGCCTCCAAGGTGTGGCGACGCTCCTCGGCCGAAGAAACTAGAAAGCTGCCCACAGAAAAGGAACCGGACTGACGAAGTCGCGCCCCGCGCTCCTTCGCCCTCTGATACCGCTCCTCACTCTCCCGAAGTCTCCCCTCCGCCGTGCCAAGACTCAGCCGGAGCTCCGACACCAGGGCCACCAGAGCTCTCCTCTCATCCCAATCTCGATGTCGCTCTGCCATCCTGTACTCCCTCTCTTTCTCTATGATCTCCCTATCCCTCTCCCTCTCTCTCTAGGGTCTCCCTATCCCTCTCCCTCTCTCTCTCCACGCTCTCCCTATCCCTCTCCCTCTCCTCTCTCTCCCTTATCGCCTCTCTCCTCGACAGCTCGAGGGCGATCCGCAGATCCACTACGTCGCGAGGAATCTCCTCAGCCTCCCGTCGCCGCTCCTCCTCTAGCTCCACAATCCGGGCGTCACGCTCTGCCACCCAGGCATCGCGCTCCTGCTCAGCACGAACAGCACGGGCCAGGGCCTCCCGAATCTCGGCCACCTGTCAAAGCACGCATGCACCGTAAGAGAACAGTGATAGAAGGAGAGCAGCCAGAAGGAGAGTCGAGGTCAGGCAGACACTCACTCGAGCCTCGCGGTCACGCTCGGCCTCCTCAGTGCGAGCCACCGCATACGCCAGCTGCTCCTGGAGGGCAGAAACCTCCGGAGGAGGGCCCCGCGAACTGGAACCCGCTCCACCAGCCATCCCGGCTGTCGCTGCCAGGTGGGCCCGCTGAAACACGGGGCAAACGTCAGTCAAAGGCTAAGCATCAAAAATCCAGGTCACAAAAAAATGCATTGCATAGACTCACCAGGATCTCCAACTCCTGTCGGATGGCCACTAACTGCCGCCTGGCGTCTGCCAGCTGGGCCCGCAGGTCGGCAATCATGTCGTCACGAGCATCCTGCATTTCATATAAGTTAGTATCACATGCATATACATATAGAAGCATGAAGCATTTTCATTTTACACTTACCCCTGCCATACCACCCAAGGAGAGGCGGTCCCCGTACGTAGCTCGGTACCGTCTCATGTAATCAGCGTTGTCCTGTACATGGGACACCACTGGGACCCCGCCCTGCTGCCAGTCCTGGTACTGTGCTAGGAAGCGCGTGCGCCAGTCCACAATCTTTGCCTTCCCCTTGGTCTTCCGCCCGATGCGGGCCGGCTCATCGACATGGACCCACTCCTGGGCTAACCCCAACGTCCTCATAACCAGCCTCAGCCGAAGCGGCTCGATCTCATTCAGGCAATGGACCCACACGTCCCGCCCGAAATGAGGAAGACCCGCTACAACCCAAGGCTGGCCAGCGTCGCCCATGCCCAGGTAGGGTCTCCACACCACCTGCATCACCATACATGCATCAGATTAGTTGCCATTCAGTCACATAAGAAAACACAAAAAAATCATACGCATCATATCATGGCCTCAGGATACTCACTCAGCTCCCGACGAAGCGACGCCATCTGGTAGCCGTGGAGTGATGCAACCACGACCGGCCTCCACCGCCGCGCCAGAGGCACGGCCCTCCTGTTCCCATGCCTAGCCCTCCCCATCGAGAAATAGTAATAGCTCCACACCTGCATCCATCATACATCATTAGTACAGTAATTGCATATTTAACTGTGGGAATGCATAAATAAAATGTTTACCTGGAGAAAAGGTGCGAAGCCACTGACTGTCGTCTCCTTCTCCGAAGTCTGGGAGAGATCGGCAATCAGATGGGCAAGCAGAGCCGCTCCCCACTCGTAGTGTCCCACTCTGTCCAGATCCGCCAAGATCTTGAGGAAACGGCAGTGGATGCCATCCCCCTTCGTCCCCAGCAGAAGGCGGCCCAGGAAGAAGAAAAGAAACCTCCGGAGGTCTAGATCCACCAACTCCCACTCGCTCGGGTCCTGGGTGAAAGCTGCACGGGCATCTCCCTCCAGTCGTGCCAGAAACTCCGCTCCAGTCTCGCTAACCCGCTGGCGCGGGTCGACGAATCCGAGCGCCTCCATAATCTCCACTCGGCCGACTACCCTACTGTCTCTGTCTGTCACGCTCTTCTCTAACCACAGCAGGTCCAGGGCACTCTCTCGGTAGTCGGGGTAGGTGACCCCGCTCACCGCCTCTCCGTCAACCCGTAGCCCGGTGATCCGAGCCACGTCCTCGAGTGTCGGCACCATGTGCCCCCAGGGCATCAGAAATGCCCGGCTCGGTGCGTGCCACCGCTCCCTCAATGCCTGGATAAGAGGAAGGTCGAGCCGAAAGGGCTCGATCCTAAGGAAAGCTCCGAAGCCCATGGCGTCCACACGCGCCCTCTGAAAGTCTGGCAGCCCACGGTATGCCGCCACCACTAGGGACCAGCTGATCCGGCCCTTCATCACGCCCTGCACACCACAAAACCAACAAAGAACACATCAGCATCATGAATAGTAATAAACAATAACACTATATATACTACTTATTTATTTTATTTTTATTTTTAAAAAAATATTTATGTTTTTTTGGAGGCGTCCAACACCTTGGACGCCTCCTTTACATTTTCTTTATTTTATTTTTAGAAAAACCCAAAAACCAAAACAAAAATAAATAAAAATATATATATATATTATCATGGAGGCGTCCCAAGCCCTGGACGCCTCCTTCCCTCACTCCCCGGCGTTCTCCACACAGCCTATCGTCCGCCCGTTTAGCCTAGTGAGCCAATAGAATGGAAGTCTAAGGGGCTTACCGGATCGTGCTCGTCCTCTCCCGCATCACCAGCGCCCACAGGGTCCTCCACAGCCAAAAGAGGAGCCTCCTCCTCCACGGCAATCTCCTCCGCCACGACAGCCTCCTCGGCGTCATCTCTCAGCCTCCTCGGACGACGAGCCCGTCGTTTCCGCTTCTCCCCACCCTGGCTCGGGCCTCCTTGCTCCATTGGAATTGGGAATGGGTCGTTTAGGGTGAACGAGTCGTCAGAATGAACAGTAGAAGTGAAAGGGGGGTGAGGCCCCCCTTATATAAGAAAAACCCCTTTTTGGGGGCGTCCAGGCGCCTGGACGCCCCCACTTTTTTATTTTTTTTCAAAAATTCAAAAAAATTTAGGGGCGTCCAAGTGCCTAGACGCCCCCAAACAAAATTCAAAAAAAATAATAAAGGAAAATATAGGGGCGTCCAAGCGCCTAGACGCCCCCAAAATAAAAAAAATAAATAAAAAAATAAAAAATTAGAGGCGTCCAGGCCCCTGGACACCCCCATTAAAAATATTTTTTTAAATATATATATTTACATATGATCATATTGTGAATAAATAGGTACATAAAAAGAAAGAAAACACAAAAATAGAAAAATGGAAAAATAAAAATCATAACAAAGGGAACTGGTCCAAAACATCAAAATGCCAGATTTTATTCCATCAGAAAGCAGAACGAGCTACATCAGGGGTTTAGGCGCCTTAGGCCTTAACATCCCCAGTTCGGTTATATAACCTCTCCACAGCTCACATTCTTCCACCACGTGCGCTAAGGCCTTTCCCGCAACACTTGTCTTCCAGGGTGCTTTGACGGCCTTCGCTTCCTTCGCGTCCGCTTCAGTGCCCAACTCCCTCTTCTTCAAAGGAACGATGCCAGTCAATATTGGGAACGAATGGCATGGGATGCCAATCTGGAGGCAGCACCAATGCGCATTATAAAGGATGAACTTGGTCGCGCCAATCAGTTGAAGATCAACTTCGGGAGAAGGCCTCATGAGGAGATCAAGCGAAAGCAAACATGCCGGTGCGCAAGTGAAGAAGCTTTGTGTCACGGTGCGGAAGTGAGACCGCCAGTCTTCACGTCTCTTTAGCCACGGAACACGGTTCGCCACGGTGCCACCAAAGCCTAACACGTCGGCTATATGATAAAGGGGGCTTTGTTGGAAAAGCTTCGAAGCAGTTGGCATTCCCTCACGGTGGTCGAATTTGAAATGCAAATCCAGCCAGCAATTCAGGACAAGTGCACAACCAAAAGGAGGCTTACCCATGCTCGAGGCAGTAAGGCCACTATATAGGTAGGCAAGGACAGCGGGTCCCACCCTCTTTCCACACCAGATCCCGCAGATAGCACTCAGTTGGTCTTCCTCCACCATGTTATCGATATAAGGAAACAAGAGAGCACCCGCCAGACAAATGGTGAACCCTTTCATGATTCCCTCCAAATAGTCATCGTCTGGTAACCCTCTCAAGGCCTCCATGACCCATTCCGCGAGCTTTTGCAAATCAATTCCCTTTTGAGTACGAACCTTTCGGGCTGCGTCGGGCGGCATGAAGCTTCCAAGGACGCTTTCGGAAGTCCCCCGTGTCAGCATCCGCATAGCCTTCACCTTCCCGTCACTCTTGAACTTCTTCAATCCGAGCAGAAGTTCCATCTCCTCGAGGAGGATGGTCACCTCGAAGGTCGGGAAGATAAAAGTGTGGGTCTGGGGATGCCAGATCTCCACTAGTGTGCCCATAGCCACCCAGTCCATACGAATCTTCTCGTAGTGTTTGGCGTGAATAAGGAGCCCCTGCAGATGCCACTTCGAGAGTATGGCCCTCATGCCGATGGAGATGTTGGAAGTTAGCTTTGAAAGCCATGGCAGTTTGGGAAACTTCCTCGGGCCTGGGAAGAGTGGATATGGCTAGAAGAGAAAAGAAAGAAGAAGAAATGAAGGAAGTAAGAAGAAGGTTCACGTGGAGAAATTTAAAAAGAATCAGCTTACCATATGCGACATGATCGTCCCACTCAAATGACCATCGAGGTCGGAGAGTCGCCTGATCTCGCTGCTAGGCATGCTCCTCTTCATAACGCGGGAAGACTCTCCTTCCATCCTGAAATCTCTAGATTCTCCTCTCTTTCCTCTCCTGAGCTTCCAAAATCCACCTTGATGCTTTTGAATGAACTAGCCTAAGGGGAGTTCTTATAGGAAGGGTAGGGCGCTACAGGACGGAACATGTCACATCAGCGGTCAATGTCAGGATTTTGGCTAGATCTCCTTTCCATTGTGGTGCGATTCTGTTACGATTCTGTTACTTTCTGATGTTATTAATCCATGCTGGCCTGTGCAGATTTTACTAACGGACGTCTTTGTCCTATCTCCTGTCCCACCTTTCAATGGTTGGTCCCACCATGTCATGCATCGTAGTATATGATACCTACGCTACTAGAACATGTCAAGGACCTTGCGGCCCGAACAAATCTGGGATTTGAGTTCCCCTTCAACAAAAACAGTGATGATCCCGGAAGCATTTGGGTTGTACGGATAGGCCATTAACTTGTGGTAGCATAGGGACGACGGTTCCATTCAGTGAGTTGGTGCGCGGATAAACGGGCCCCAGCCCAGTGTCGGCTCACCGGATCGGTATCCTGACCCATTCTTAACAAGTTGACAATATTATCCTTGGCTATTTTCTATTTTAGTTTGTTTTAAATTTTTCTTTAAGCCCAGCATGCATTCATATAGGACTTTGATTTATTGCGGAAGATCATTCAAGTGATTCGATTGCGAAAGCCGTTGTGCTTCAATTCTTACAAATATGAGATATTCCACTCCGAATGAAATACTGAGTTTCCTTGAAACAGCCCTACGTTGCTCTTCCAAAGGAGACCCTTGTTTGGACAGACTCTCAGATATTTCTTTACTTTTTACCTTGTTTGACCCACCTAGGCCGCAGCACTTCCACATCGGCTGGTAACCGCTCACCAAAGGTGAAACTTGCGGATTTACGACCCAGGTACTTCCACACCGAGAAGTTGGTCGCCTTTATTTTCGTGCCTGAATGCACATCTCACCCGCCCTTATTTGATCCCTGTCTGAGCAACCGTCAAAATTTGAAAGACCTTCCTCAAGGCCACCTCACTGAAACTATAGGAAAAATTCCAAACAGTACGTCAAAAGCGCGTCTCATCACACCTTGGCATCAACTTATCAGTCCACTCCCGCTCCCTTGCATTACGCGTCACTCCCTTGCAAAGCAGACGCCAAGGCGGGGCAGCTGTAGACACGCTATTCCTGACGTCTCTTGAGAAAGTCTCATATCACTATACAACGCCCCGCGACGGCTTACGCGTTTTGAATCACTTGAGTGCTTCCTTTTCTTGAGTCTGCTTCCGCCCTTTTCAGCATCCAGAATCGTCTCGTCACGTCATTCGGACGGCATCAACACCAGTCAGACGCATCAGGTGGTTCCGGAACCAAGAAGGGTGTCTGCCGGGCAGCCGCCAACACCTTGTCCGAGGATCTGGGTGGGTCTTTTTGGGGGCGTCCAGGCCCCTGGACGCCCCCATTCTTTTAATTTAATTTCAAATAAACCAAAAGCCAAATAAAAATAATATATTAATGGAGGCGTCCAGACCCCTGGACGCCTCCATAAAACAAAAATAAAAATATAAAATGCCAACTTTGGCATAGAAAAACAAAACAAAAATAAAAATATATTTTATTGGAGGCGTCCAGGACCCTGGACGCCTCCATCAACTCCCTCACGGGCGCCGCCCACCGAACGACGGTTTGTCGTGTGTGAAAAAATCAAATTATGGAGACGTCCAGCCAGCTGGACGCGCCCATTTCTGAATCACGGGTCGCCGCTCCAAAACCACGCGTTGTGCCAAACCGCGTGCTTCTTTCGGTGGAGTTCGGTGGATGTTATAGAGGCGTCCGGGACCCTGGACGCCCCCAAGAAAATATTCAAAAAAATGAATAAAAATAGATTAAAATATTAGTTCGGCCCTGATGGAGGTGTCCAGGGTCCTGGACGCCTCCACGCTCCGGAGCCCTATAAATAGAGGCCCACCCCCTCAGTTCTGGGAGAGCTTCTAAGAGATCCGATAGGCTGCCGGAGCCCAGAGGCTACCGGAGTCATTTCTAACCCGTGGGGTCTTTTGTAGGTGGAGGTTCTGCCGGCTTCTCGAGTGCCCACGCTCGCGAGAGGAAGGTCGTCTTCATCCACCGCGCTTCCACGTCGTCCCTACGCTGTCGGAGCTCCGCCGGATTTCACCATCGGCACATCCAATAAGCCAATCCTTTCCTTTTTCTTCGTAGTTCTTTTGCATTCATCATCTCGCATCCTCTATCCCCCTTCATAAGGGCGCCGTCTCTTGCATACTTCTTGCATTCATCATCGCATTTTCCTCCTACTCGAGTCCGAGAGGGGTTTAAAACCACACCAACCAGGTGTGTGTCAGGTCACGATCCCGTTACTTTTATTGCAAGGAATTGTTACTACACTGCCATTTTCTAATTCCGTTCGTTTATTGTCTACTGTTTTGTAAGGGTAACCAAGGAAAGCCCTCTCCGTCGGCCGGCTGAAGGGGGAGGAAGAAGCAACCCGCCATCTCCCGCTCTTGAGGTAGGCGCGATCACTTTCTTTATTTTGGGGTCTTTTGGCCCCTGACGATCACATCTTGTTCTCGAGGCCACGGCGAGTCACTTCCCCAATGGCCGTTTAAATTTCCGTTCTTATATTCTCTTTATATTCTGTTATATTCTACTCATATTCTCGAGGCCGTGGCGAGTCACTTCCCCAATGACCGTTTAAATTCCCGTTCTTATATGTTATATTCTTATCTATTCATGTTCTCGAGGCCGCGGCGAGTCACTTCCCCAATGACCGTTTAAATTCCCGCTCTTTATATTCTCCTTATATTCTGTTATATTCTTATCTGCTCATATTCTCGAGGCCGCGGCGAGTCACTTCCCCAATGGCCGTTTCAATTCTTGCTTTTTAATTTCTTCACCATTCTTGTCCCCCCGAGGCCGCAGCGAGTCACTTCCCGCTATGGCCGTTTAACCCCCATATCTTACTATATTACATTTGTCCCGCTCGCCCCGCCGGAGCAATCTCCCGTGGTGGCCCCTTCTCTTTTCTCTTATTTCTGTGTTGCAGCAAACAAAAGAGGAGCCCGTGCACTCCGCGTCTTCTTCACTCCCCGAACCGCGTGACGTCGCTCACAGAGAGCACTGAATCCCTAATTGCCCATTGATGAATGAGCAAGCTACTAAAGATGAGAAGCATCCGACAAAGAAACAAGGGCGCTTACAAGCTCTCCACAAGACGAAGCCAACCGAAGGCGGAATCGTGGAAGGTACACTAACTATTTGCTCTAAGACTGCTAAAGTTTTATTTGATACCGGTGCCACTCATTCATTTATTTCAAAGAAATTTGCTGCTGGATATTCTAAAGAGCCCGAATGGTTAGATTTAGTCATATCTACACCTCTCGGGAACAAGTCAGATATTATGCATCACTACCCTAATTGTGAGGTTATGATTAAAGGAAACAATCTACCTGCCGGCCTGATATGCCTTGATATGAAGGGGTATGATCTCATACTAGGTGCTGACTGGTTATCCACGTATCAACCAACTGTAGATTGCCGAAATGGCAAGATAACTTTTGTGGATTACCCGGAGCTGGTTTACACTAGCCCTCAGAATAAATCCCCTCTTATATCAGCTCTCCGAGCTAGCAAACTTATAAGTAAAGGATGTGTGACTTTCATTACATTTGTGACTTCCATGGGAGTCGAGGAGACTAAACTTGAAGGCATCAATGTAGTTCGGGATTTTCCTGATGTTTTTTATGAAGAATTGCCCGGCTTACCCCCAAAGCGGGAAGTGTCATTCACAATTGACCTCGCTCCTGGTGCTGGTCCTGTTTCTAAGGCACCTTACAGAATGTCCCTCGCTGAGCTCAAGGTGCTAAAAGAGCACCTGATGGAGTTATTGAATAAGGGTTTCATCAGGCCAAGTACTTCCCCATGGGGAGCACCCGTGCTATTCGTCAAAAAGAAGGACGGATCGATGAGACTATACATTGATTATCGGTAACTAAATCACCTTACAATCAAGAACAAGTACCCGCTGTCGAGAATTGATGAGCTGTTCGATCAATTATCGGGAGCTAAATACTTCTAAAAAATTGATCTTTGTTCTGGTTACCACCAACTGAAGATCAAAGAACAAGACATTCATAAAACTGCATTCCGAAGTAGGTATGGGCATTACGAATGTACTGTTATGCCTTTCGGACTAACAAATGTCCCTGCAGCTTTTATGCAGTTAATGTACAGCATATTTAGGCCTTACTTAGACCAATTTATTGTGGTCTTTATTGTTGATATTCTGATCTATTCAAAGACCGAAGAAGATCATGAAGTACATCTTGAGAAGGCATTACAAATATTGGGGGAAAATAAAATATATGCCAAATTTAGCAAATGCAAGTTCTGGCTAGAGGAAGTATCCTTCTTGGGCCATGTGGTCTCGAAGGACGGGATTTTTGTTGATCCTGCGAAGGTTGAAGCTGTGAAGAATTGGGAACGACCAACGAATGCAACGGAGATTCGAAGCTTCTTGGGTCTAGCTAGTTACTACCAACGTTTCATCAAGGACTTCTCCAAAATTGCTATTCCTCTCACTCGGTTGACTCGCAAGGAAATGCCTTATGAGTGGAATGAAGACTGTGAGAAGAGTTTCCAAATTTTGAAGGATCTCTTGACCACTGCTCCAGTCTTATCCCTACCAATTGAAGGTGAGAAGTACGAGGTATATACTGATGCTTCTGGTATTGGCCTCAGATGTGTATTGATACAAAATGGAAGAGTCATTGTATACTCTTCCCGACAATTAAAGAAGCACGAAGAGAACTACCCGGTGTATGACTTAGAGCTGGCCGCGGTGGTATTTGCTTTGAAGATCTGGAGACATTATATCTACGGAGAACAATTCACTGTATACTCCGATCAAAAGAGCCTCAAATATTTATTCTCCCAAAAGGAGCTAAATATGCGGCAAAGGCGTTGGCTCGAATATCTCAAGGATTTTGACTTCACTATACAATACCATCCTGGTAAGGGTAACTCCGTAGCTGATACCCTTAGTCGAAAGTCGAGAGCAATATTGGCAAACTGCATGATTCAAGAATGGAAGCTGTTGGAGGAATTCTCTAAACTCAATATTAGCACTGATAAGCAGAATGGGCGTATCACTCTATCCCATATGTGTCTACATCCGGATTTGTTACCTGAAATTAAGAAGCTACAAGAAGAAGATCCTGCACTAGTAGAAATAAAGGACAAGTTGGACGAGAGACTTGATTTCAAGCTGGCACCCGATAGAAGACTATTATTCCATGAACGGACATGTGTACCCGACTGTCCCGAGTTGAAGAAGAAGGTTCTTGAAGAAGCTCACCGATCGAGGTACACGATCCAACATAGAGCCACCAGGATGTACCAAGACTTGAAAAGAACTTTCTGGTGGCCTAATATGAAAAGGGAGGTAGCGGACTTCGTATCTCGCTGCCTGACTTGCTAACAAGCGAAGGCGAAACATCAGAAACCCGCCGGAAAGCTGCACCTGCTAGATATTCCCAAGTGGAAGTGGGAAGACATCGGCATGGACTTTATCATGGGCTTGCCCAAGTCTAGGAGCGGACATGGTGGAATTTGGGTAATCATCGACCGTCTAACTAAATCGGCTCATTTCCTGCCCATCAAGAGCCGATGGTCAGTTGATGTCCTTACTTCCTTGTATATCAAGGAGGCAGTTAGATTGCATGGTGTCCCCGTGTCGATCGTATCCGACCGAGACCCACGCTTTACCTCTCATTTTTGGAAGAGTCTACAACACTCTCTGGGGATGAAACTCAACTTCAGCACTGCTTTCCATCCCCAGACAGATGGACAGACGGAAAGGACAAATCAAGTGGTTGAAGATATGTTAAGGGCATATATTATAGACTTCGGCGGAAGCTGGCATGACCACTTACCCCTAGCCGAGTTTGCATATAATAATAGCTATCAAGCCAGTATCTAAATGGCACCTTTCGAGGCACTCTATGTCAGAAGTTGTTGATCTCCAATATGCTGGGATGAAGTTGGTGAAAAATAAATTCTAGGCCCAGATATGGTGAGAGATTCAACTGAGAAGATACACCTCATTCGGGAAAGACTAAAGATAGCACAGTCCAGGCAGAAGTCATATGCTGACAATAGAAGAAGGGATCTGAAATTCCAAGTTGGAAACCATATTTTTCTCAAGGTATCTCCCGGCCGAGGTATTAGAAGATTCGATTCTAAGGGCAAGCTTACACCGAGGTTTATTGGTCCATTCGAGGTATTACAAAGAGTAGGCGAGGTAGCTTACCGTATTACCTTGCCTCCACAACTATCAGAGGTGCACAATGTAATCCATATTTCTATGCTGAAAAAGTATGTGCACGATCCTCTCCACATTATCGACCACACTAACTTGGTGATACAGAAGGACCTTACCTATGAGCAGAAGCCAAAGAAGATCTTCGACCGAGAAGTCAGAGTTTTAAGGAGCAAGACTATCCCTATGGTGAAAGTCCAATGGGATCGATGCTTAGAACAAGAAGCTACATGGGAAACTGAGGAGTCTATGAGAATGAGATTTTCAGAGCTATTCTAGTCTGTAAGTACTTCTCACCCTCCATGTCTCCATATATATTGAATTTGGTGACCAAAATCTTTTAAGTGGGGGAGGGAGTAGCACCCCGGATAAAAAAAATGATAAAGAATTAGACCTTTTCCCCAAGTAGATAAAAACCTTAAATAGCTCTATAAGAAGGCCAAATAAAAAGGTAGAATACCCAATGAGGGCCACTATATAAATATACACCAATTAAAGTTCATCATATAAACAAAACGTATAAGGGTTTTCCTTTTCCAAACACAAGAGAAAAGGGCGCCCCTTACCAGGGCGCCATTTACCTAAATGAAGCCCTTCTGCAAGGGCGCTAATTCCCGAGCCACAGGGCCAACACCTAATACATATAGATATATACATATCTCTCTTAAGACCCCACCGACCAACCAATCCTATATATATATATAATACATCTTAAACACACCTTAACACCCAACATGTCACGGCACAGGAAATAGCACCCAGGAAGAAATAGCGCCCCTGACCTTGGCACTATTCTCAATAGGGCCCCCCTATCCCTGACGCCATTTCCCATACCATTAATATATATATATATATATATATATATATATATACATATATATATATATAAAATAAAAATAACCATAGGAAATGATGCCCACATGCATGGGCGCTATTCCTTTAAACAGAGACCACTTACAAGGGCGATATTTCCTTAAGGGGCCACCAACTTACCCATGTGAACGTGCCAGAGTCACCTAGCTAAAGGGCGCCCCTACCCAGGGCACCATTTCCCACAGACGCACTAATCACCGAGTTGGTGAAAATAAGAACAACCTACGTTTTCTGGCAATGGACCCACAAGGGAACATATACAACAAGGCTTTCAGATCTGGTTTCCAATGGAACCTAACGATTTATTCGCTATAAACAACTCCCTCCATCCAACGTAGATGACCCTTACTGTCATCCTGCCGTAGAAGAGAAGGTTGTCTGTGGCTTTTCTCGTCTCCACCTGTAAAAGCAAGATCTCATTTCTTCTCTTCACGTGCAGGAGACGGGAAGGTAGCTTCATCCTGCGTACCACGTCCTACTGTTGAGAGCCTGGCTGCAGAGAACGTGGAGGGCTAGGATTCTGATTCTATTCTACTATTATACCTCGTTAACTGCACCAACAGGTAGGTGTTCTTAAGATCTGGCCTAACCGTATCTAACAGGGTAACATACTTATCATGCATGATTAGTATAATCCATTCCTACATAACCTGTTTAGCCTGTCGCACTATTTTACATGCCTTACGTCAGACATATATCCTATTTTACATAACATGTTTGGCCTATCACACTATTTTTACCTGATTTACGTCAGAAATATAACCCGTTTTATATAACATGTTTATCCTGGCACACCGTTTTACGAATATCAAACATATGTATAGCCTGTATGTTTTACGTCACAGATATCAAATATATTTATAGCCTGTTTTACATAATTTACATCACAGATAATAGCCTGTCTTACATACTTTAAGTCATATATATATAACCTGTTTTACTTCAACCATTATGGCCTATTTTAGTTCAGAATTGTGTTTTAAGATAAACAGCGACCATCACCTAGTCGTTAATTCATTGCATATTTAATAATCACCCATACTTAGAAAATTAATATCTGTGGAACCAAACCATAAAAATTCTACATGAGTATGATTCTGTGATCCTGATAATTTTCTCTGTCTATCCATGTCCTTAGATCTATATTCCTGAAACTTTAATATGGTGAACAGTGTTTTGTGTCTCAAAAACATCACCAGAGAAGGGCGCCCTAGCCCAAGGTGCCATTTCCCTGAATGGTGACCCCCCAGAGGGCACCATTTCATCCTTATAAAAAAAATGGTTCTGGAATAGGGCGCCCCTACCCACAAGTGCCATTCAGTGGCGCCAATTCCCCTGACAGGGCCACGTATATTATAAAAAAAAGACAGAAGGGCCCCCCTATCTGGGGCGCCATTTAAAGAAATGGCAACATTCTGTAGAGTCTTCATTTAAATGAAGACACTGCAGAAGCGTGCTATTTACGACCCTTTAAAGAAATGAAGACTCCCCGCAGAGTCTTGATCATTTAAATGAAGACCTTGCGGAGAGGCGCTATTTATTTAGGCCATTGAAAGAAATGAAGACTCTCTGTGGAGTATTCATTTAAATGAAGACACTGTAGAGGGGCGCCATTTACAGACATGTACAAAATTGAACTGCAGAATTGAAGACTCTCTGCAGAGTCTTCATTTAAATGAAGACTCTGCAGGGGGGTGCCAATTTGCTATATAATGGCAGCCCCAAGGGCGCCATTTTCTTCAAGCCTTGATTCTCAGGTTTTATACGTCAGACAGTCAATCAAAACGGTGGAAGCCCTTAGGGCACCATTTCCTGATATAATGGCAGCCAGGCAGGTGCCATTTCGACCCTGATTACAAGCTAATTCCGCAATATGTGGCTCCCTCCGAGGTGCCGATCTCACCCAAATTCTCGATGTATCGTACATTGGTTGCGATTTACTCATGGTTAGTCCTTACATGATAAATGACCTTGAACTCCATTCCAATGAAAATCTACCTTATATGTATCCTACAATGGTCAAACCCTTGGAATTCTATATTGGCTATAAAATGAGAGTGGATGTCTAAAAATATACATGACTCAATGTTGTGTATATAGGGCCCAGTCTGGTCCTAGGAGGAGCGCCCGAAGGTACTTGTGCCCATGAGAGTTTATTGACCACAGTTTTAAGCATTACACTAAAAAACTTGCTTGCGTGACTGTAGACATTCCCACTCACTCTCTCGTGACACGACTTGCTTGACTTGACTTGACTTGACTTGTGGCCCACAGAAGGGTAAAATACTTGCTTGAATGAAATAGCCAATTCCATTACACGTACTTGATATTACATGTGCTTGATATTACTTGCTCTTACTCGAACATGGATTCTTACTGTTCTTGGAAATTGTCATCACTTGCTAGTGCCTTATTAATACTTGAAATCATGCGATACTCTTATACAATTCTTGATATCTTGCTCGTCTTTTTATCCAGTTCCTATTTTTCTCGCTTACCTAACATGCATAGCTAGCATTGCACATAACCTGTAATTTACTTAAAGACTGCTTGAACTTGAGATATAATTCATACTGAGCGATTCACTCATCCAGTTCATTCTAACATTTTCAGGTATTTCAGATAGCGACAACCACATGAATGGGAATGAATCCAAGTGAAGAGTGCTAGAGTCACCGATCATCTACTGTCAGCTAGTCGCGTCTTTTGATTTCTTGAGTCCCTTGTTAAGGCTTGTAGCCTAGTATTTGGGTGAACAATGAATGTCATGGACTAGAATTATCACCTTTTGGTTATTTGGATAATTGTCATCTTGGACTAGTAGTATCATTTTAGAAATTTAAAACTTAGTTATTATTTTAGTCTTTTGCACACTCTGTCTTTTGTCAAAAAAAAATATGTATACTGCTCTGATTGAATGGTTCTATATAAGCTGGCCACGACCCGGGTATCTTTCTCGCTCGGGGCATGACAAGTTGGCTATAGGATGCCACTCTCTAATGCACCCCTGTGCTCTGGGTACTTCTTAGTGAAAGGGGAAGGAACAAGGATCCTTGGCCAGCATTTTAATTAACCTTGATATTGTAGCTTGCAAATTTAAACCTAGTGTTATAAAAAAAATTCCAAAAAATCAAAATAATTTAAAACCCCAACAAAAAAAAAACAAAAGCAAAAATAAACATCATATGCATCACTGCATTATGTGTGATTACGTTTTTAGATTCCTATGTACATTCTGAGTGTTTACATGTTGCATTCTCTTTTTTCATTCTACCTTAGTTAATAAAGGTTCGGCCTCTTGACCCACTTCAAGGACAGCGTTGAGAAAAGTCCCTTGCTACTTGATCAAAAGGCCAAGTCAGAACAGATGAACTAATTCATTTTCTAAAGTTTTCTACAGGGACATGTACGCAAGCAAAAGAAAGAGCAATCATGAGAGGCGCGAGAAGTTAATGAAACCTGTTTCATTTCTATTATATCTGTCATTCATACAAAATGAGGATGGATGTACAAGTGTATCACTCTAACTCTCTCCTCCACCCTCCTCACCTCCCTCTCTACGTGAACTCTCTGCCTCTCCCTATCCTCCGCCTCGAGTAGGAAGCCTGGGAGGACCCATTGATGTTCGTGAGGCCGCACTCCAGTCACCCCGCACTCTCCTCTCAGTCTCTACAATCCTCTGATGCTCAGAGGAAGTAACAAGAAAATCTATGCTAGAGTAAGCACTGGGTCGTCCCTCTCGCTGGGAACGCTCACACCTGCTCCGATAGCACTCCTCTGCGTCCCTAGCACGCTGCTCAGCTACTCCTAGCCTAGTGCTCAAGTGTATCCTCTCCCTCTCTTTCTCTAGTCTCTCATGCTCCCATCTCTCTCTCTCTCTCTCTCACGCTCTTCCCTCTCTCTCGTCCTCTCGCTCCTCTCAACATCGAGTAGGATTCGTAGCTCCATTACGTCTCGGGGAAGTTCCTCAGCATCGTGACGCCTCAGCTCTGTCAGCTCCACTTTTGCTACCAGTAGCTCTCGCTCCTGCACTCGAAGTTTAGGTCAATGAGCAATATTAATAAAAATTTAAAAGACTAGGCTGAGGGAATAGGCCGCTTACTCTCTTGTAGAGGGAGCCCTCAGCTGCCTCAGCACGGGCTAGCGCACCAGTAAGCTGACTCTCAAGCTCGGTGCGGTCGTAGAAGGTCTCGGTCGAGGAAGAGGCACCATAGGCAGAGCGAACCCTCTCTAGCTCCTCTCGCTATAAGAATAAAGGGGTTAACAATAATTAAAGGATAAGCTTAAAAATCATCACAGAGTTATAAGTAAGAGTCTTACCAGCTCATCCACGGTGCACTGGAGGTCATCACGCTGCTGGACTGTGGAGTCGAGGAGCCCCGACAGCATGGCTATTCTACCCTCTGGATTAAACTGCAAAAATAACAAAAATGTTAGTCATAAAATCATGTGTCTTATATATATATATATATATATATATATATATATATATAAAACTCACCGGTTGGTGGGTGCCGCGATAGACTCGGGTCCCATACTTTTGTGCATAGGCCCGAAGGTATGCCTCGTCAGAATCTGCTCCTGCCAATATATATATATATATATATATATATATATATATATATATATATATATATATATAAAACTCACCGGTTGGTGGGAGCCGCAGTAGACTCGGGTCCCATACTTTTGTGCATAGGCCCGAAGGTACGCCTTGTCAGAATCTGCTCCTGCAGGGACTGGTTGTCCGTGCCGCTCCCAATCAACGATCTGGTCATATGCGCACTGACGCCAATCGTCCACTCCCTGAAGACCATGGAACCTCCGCTCGGGTAGAGGAACGGTTGCCCGAGTCGGGAACTCAACCGCCGCTTGGTGGATCCCCAACGTCCTTATAATCAGTCTGTGGTGTAGCGGCTCTACCAGGTTGAGGGCGTGCAGCCAAATCTCTCTCCCGAAGTAGGGGACAACACCCTTCACCAACGACATCTCCCCCATCTCCCTTCGATAGGGAGTCCAAACCACCTGCAGGAAGAGCTTATTAGTGTCTATGCCATCATTAGTATAATAGAATATGAAATTCCAAATTTTTACCTCTCCATGTGGCAGCGCATCTATCGTATCCTGAATGTAGGTGACTTGGTCCCTCAGAGACCGACTGTCTCGCCAAGGGGTCCACCGCTGCGCTAGGGGAACCAAGTCTGCATGCGTCTCCAAGCTACATCTGAGAGTAGGTAGATACAAATAACTCCAAACCTAAAAAGCATTATGCATTTGATTAATATAAGAATATATGTGGAATATCCATAAGGTTAGGGGTTAAGAATTTACTTGAAGTAGAGGGTAGAAGCCACCGAGAGAGGTTTGTTGAGTGGAGATACCCAAACTATCGAATAGGTGGGCCAGCAGTGCCGCACCCCAGGCATACTATCCAACTCTCTCCAAATCCTCAAATAGGGGAAGCAATCGACAACTCATAGTGTCACCTCGTGATCCTAGTAGCAATCTCCTGATCAATAGGATGAGGAACCGACGTAACTCCCTGTCGGCCTGCGGTTCCGCTACCATAGAAAAGCTCTCCCTAGCATCACTCACCAACCTCCTAAAATAGTCAGCTGCAGTCTCCCCCACCTCTCTATGCATGTGGTGCAGGCCTAGACACTTATGTAAAGCTACTTTAGGGACTAGAGAGGTCTGTCCCATACCCTCCAACTCCAAACACAGCAGCCTACGTGCCATCTCCCAATAACAAGGGTATGCAAAACCACTCACCGCTACTCCATAAACTTGCAATCCTGTGATGCGAGTGACATCCTCCAAGGTTGGGATCATATGACCCCAGGGAAAGATGAAGGCCCTACACTCCGGATCCCACCTTGCCTTTAAGGCTTGAATTAAGCCTACATCTACTCTCAACACCTCAATATCTAAGAACTCACCGAAGCCCATCTGGTAGAGGCGAGCATGCTGGAACTCCGGTAACGCGAGGAAGGCGGCCTGAACTAGAGTCCATGATATCCGGGTGTGCGTCGCACCCTACATTTTAAAAATGAGTCACGACACCGCGTTCGTGAATGCGATGTCTGTGACCACCGCGTTCACTCCCGGGCCACCGCCGGCGTTCCCCTCTCCGGGGGCGTGTTCCCCACGGGCGTTTCGCCCTCTACAACATGCCAAGGAGCATGATTCCATCCCATTCCATTAAAAAAAAACAAAGATAAAAACTAAATCAACTCACCTCTCTCACACCACGTTCCACGGCGCCTCCGATGAGATTCTCTGTGCCTACGGCCTCCTCGGCTGTGCTAATGGCTTCTTCCACGCTCATGGGCTCCTTAGCATCACCTCCGATCATCCTAGCCATCGATGACGCCCCCATTTCATCGCTCTCCGAGGTTTCAACTGCGGGTGTGCCTTCCTCTTCATCTTTCACTCGAGAGCGAGGCCGTCTACGGACCGCCCTCCTCTTCGAACGCCGAATACCCTCATTGTGGGAGGCCATTAGAGAAGGGCAAGGTAGAGGTTTTTCTTTGCTCATTTTGAATGAGAATGAGGGGGGAAGAAGAAGAACAGGGGTCAGTTTTTGTGGGTTTTCCTTGTGTTGAACGCGGTCACATAAGAAACCACAACGATGTTAATGTCGCGGTCTGATTAAAGACCGCTTTCTATCAAAAAAAGAAAAAAGAAAAAAAACAAATCTCATAAAAAAGGGTAAAACAAAAAAAACTCAATAAATAATAAAATGTGAATCACTGACTTCTAAATTCTCAGCCTCTTAATCCCTTGTTACATCTTCGATGAGTCAATGAGAAGGGCCTCTCGTTTGCGTAAACCTCACGGTTCTTTTATTTTTGCTTGTCTATTTCGTTTTGCTGTCCTACTGTGTTTTTTCATCTCTCCCCACTGTGTTTTCTATCATGTTTTTCATTTCATCATGCACCTGTTTGCCCATCATTACTATGTCTTCTTACCACTTCATTTACGTATCCCCTATTTATTGTTCTGTGTGCCATATGTTCTCCATGTTTATTTGTTATCACTCACCCTTTTGTTCTTATATATGAAAAAAAGGAATAAAAAAAGAAAAATTGAAAAATTGAAAAGCAAAAATCTAGGAATTGACACGCCATCAGGTAAATATATATCTCTCTCTCTATTGCATTACTATATGTTATTTACTCTAGTATATCATCTCAAGGATCGGCTGGTTCTCTATGTGTTCTGAGATTTGAGTTCCCTCTACAAAAAATAGTGATAATCTAGGGACACACAGTTAATCGCTGGATAGGTAGTTAGGTTGAATAAATTTGGGGACGATGGACTCCATCTTGCACGCCATGGTTGCGGATGACTCTTGACTCAGATTTACTAAATTTGATAATATTATCATTGAGTATATTATATTTTTAATATTTCTTTGCATTTATTTTGATGATTTCTTTTATTGTATCCCTACATGTATCATGTTATCTTTGAGCATTCATGATTCACAATTTGCCCCAATTTCCATCAATTGGTGATCAATCGTGCTTAATTTCTTGAATAAGAAATTTTATTCCACTCTGAATTTGAAAGTCTACTCTGAGTTGATTGCTTGATCTTGTTGGTCAGTGTCACCCTTGTCTGTAAATTTTCTATCTCCCTTCAACCCAATTTACTTTAGTTGTCCCATCCTTTGATCTGCTCATTAGCTGTGAACTGCACGATGGTGTCGATAGATCTACTAGGCTCGCGTCTATTCCTCTAACTGAGTGAAACCCACAGTTACTATACGTTGGGGTGCCTCTTTTATGCAAGAGGTAGGTCATCTTCATTTTTTTCCCTGTCTGTCATTCCAGGCAGGGGTCATCCGTGCTAGCTTGACCTTGTGGTTAGCTCAGAGTTTTTTGGATTATTCCTATCACTTGTCGGTAGTGACGGGTGTCTTCTTACCTTGATGTCCGCTTATCAGTCCACTTCACTGCATCTCCAATTGGCCAACACTTTGTGTCATCTTTGACTCACCTTCGCTTCGCCTCTGCTTGCTCCCCTGCAAAACGGATATGATGCGGGACGGGACGCGAACCTGGGACTCTAGCTCGCGGACGTCCTTAAGCGAGGGAAACGTGTGGATCTACGCGGTTGAGGAACCAGCAATGAGTCTCGGGTATTGGCTTTTTCGCGTGCTCGGATCGAGTCACGGGACGGGTTCCACTCACTCACTCTCGCAGCGGTGATCAAATATCGAGTTAGTTATCCTAACACGCTCATGCAACGGCATATGAAAATATACGAGATAAGTAAAATGTCAGAGTAGGAGGGTGGCGAGTGTACCTCCACGCTCCGGGCGTGGGGAAGACAACCCCAGCCAAGACCGTAACTCCCGGTACAGTAAATGTAATTAATTACAGAAGTGAATTTCTATGCCCACTCCACGCAGGGAGGTAAAGGGCTACAATAGGACCCCGGGAGTAGCGCTTTGGGTTGACGGGCAGCAAGCCGGAAGGGCTCTCGGACCGGAGGCGAGCTGATGGTCCGACTCGGTACTGTTCCAACTCGCTGGACAGCAACCGAACTCGGCTTATGGGACGGTGGTTTTCGGTCACCTTCTGATCACGGCGGCTGGCTGGGACATCGGTGGAAGACTCCTCTTCGTTCCCCGAGATCGGCGGCGGCTGAATCGACGCTGAAGTAATTTTGCAATAATTAACTTGATGCTGCCTTTGCTGGCCTGTTCACGGAACAGGTTTGCGCGACCAGACAAAAAGAATTTTTGTGCCCAAATCCGATGTCGGATCGATGCGAGATTGGTGCCGTTGGATAGAGGACTCAAAGGGCTACAACATATAATTATTTCATGTCCATCCAGTAGACGGATTAGAAATGAAAATGACTGTTACCCAGGTATTTCAGCTGGCTCAGATTACAGACAATAAGAAAAGAATAGGATCTGCTTGAGACTGAATTTTGACCGACCTAAAAACGATGGATCTAAACTCTGGAAACATTATGGGTGGAAGGGGGGGATGTGAGGAACACGTATGATTTTTTTGGGAATTTTTGGAGATGGCTAAAGGGACGGGAAAAATAGAAGAACAAGACACTATCCCGCAGATCTGCTGATTAGCAGTCTGTCGGGGTGGAACTAAAATACTGGGAAAAATATTAAACGGTGGCGGATTGACACGAAATTTAAAATGGGAATGGCTAACAAGGAGGGGGATGATCTCTCAAAATTTCAAGATCATCAGACTCACGAATTGAGAGGACCAACCAGATCTTCAGGTTGCTATTCTGGATTTCATGGTTCAGGACAGCAGCTCGGAGATGTTGTTGTGGCGGCTCGACGGCGGCACGAACGGAGGCGGCGGCGGCGGTGGCTGAAAGTCGCATCCAGCGGAGGTGGTAGAGGTGAGAATCACTCCCAGAATATGGCTTCACACCATAGATTAGGGCAACCTTCACAGATGCAAGGGGAGAGGGAGAGAGGGGCGCACTTGGGCTTGGAGCAACAAATGGGATTTTTCTTCATTAATTGCTATGGAATTCACAAAATACATGGGTTATATAGAAATTGAAAAAAGACCTAAACTACCCTTAGATCTAGGGTTCGGGAGGGGTAAACAAGAGATAGGATAATTAATACCCCATGTTGTCAAATGAAGAAAATAAAAAAATACATAAAGGAAGGGGGCGCCCTCTCCAAGTGGGCTGATTTGACTTGGCTTGGTCCAAGTTCTACCTTGGACCAAAGACCAACATAAAGGGCCTATGGATCTAGGTGGACCAATGGGAAAGGGGATGGGGGACCCCGCTAGACCTACTGGCCTTTTTACATAGAAACCCAAAGACTTCTAAGGACTAACACTTTGGCTTATAGTTGCCATTCAATTGTAAACCCATTTAACACAAGGGTATAAATGCAAACAAAAGGATACAAATGCAAAAATAAAATGTTAGTGCCCGGTGTTGATTCCTATCAATTCTCTCTGGGTGGGAAGAAGTCGACCTCGTCGAGTAAGGGGTGCGGCTGCTCGTGTGACTCCTGCTGATCTGTCACCATACCAGGTAGCGCGGAGTACGCGCCACTCCAAGTAATCATCACCTTCTCATCCCGTATATATTCGATATGCACATGATGCTGTGGGAATGAGACTAGTGGTGGACACTCCGGGTCACGCTCAAAGGAAGGAGATGGCTCAATGACTCACTAGGAATCACCGCTGGGTCCCTTTATGAGACTAGATCCGAGACATTGAATGGTAGAGCCGATCCCAAATTTCGGCAAGTCTGCAACGTGCGCATTAGACCCGACTTGCCTCACACTTGAAAGGGACTGACATCGCGAGCTGACATGAGACCGACTATGTGAATCCTAATATGCTCGACACATGTATGTATAGACTCTGAACAAATAAAGAAAAACACAGACTCACAGAAGACCCTAAACAAACCTACTGTTAGACTGACCCATACATATGCAATGGTGGACCAGGACATCCGCATGTGTGCCATGCATACACAAGACGCAACCTAATGTCGATAGAATCATGGACTCCTAGATATCCTAAAGTGCACCACTCATGCAGTGACAACCTTTTAGATTTGGGAGGTTTGGGTGGGCCAGGAGGGTTGAATGCACCTTCTTTCGTACCCCAATCAACTGGCTCCTTGCGGAGAGTAGGCGGACTGGCCGGTGGGGTAGTGGTGTGATAGTGAACTTCCCTGAAGAAGTGGCGTAGATATGGTGGGTCCAGGGGTTCACTAGGGAAGGGGTCGAAGGGATCAACCCTCGAGATGGGTTCCCTCATGACACGGTCCCACGTTGGAAATTCTTGAAGGTATAAATAATCACCTTCATGCATTGTGATCAGTGGGATGATGGTCATGTGTAGAAGGTATGGTTCCTCCCTCGGGATAAGTGGAATGAAGCTAGGCTCGGTCGGCATGGGGAGGAATAAGAGAACCTCTGTGGTGACATGACCCACGGTGCACACGGAGGTAATGGTCCCCAAAGCGGGATGGGTGAAGCTACGACTTGTGGGTTGGTCGAAGTCTGGGGCCAACATGTTGTCAACTTCCATTGCCTGTCTAGTCCCTTAAGAAGGTCATCCAATGTATCAACATGGTGACAAGACCGGAATGTGGTATGGAATGAGTTGACTGGCACTAATGGTAGTGTAGGGTCCACGGGTGGGTAGTAAGGTGGTCTAGGGACCAAGCCATTCTTGAGCCAACTAAGAAGTGGCTCGTCGATGATTAACTTCCCTGATAGAAGCATGGGTGGCTCTGGCTGAGGTGGCTCCGAATAAAGATCGGAAGGTGAGGGTGGTGGCAATGGAGCTCTCATGGGTGGGGAAGGAATGCCCTCCCTAAGGGGGAGAGGTCCTTGGGGTGGCACCAGGTTGGGAGGCTCGGGCAGGAGTCCATCAATTTGAGTACACATCCTATCCAACCGATCCGACACGATTTTGAAGAGTTCAGCAGCGGTGGGGGTTGGAGTAAGGGCATCGTGGTGGACTTGCTCATGGTCTCTCGGCCTAATCTTGGTTTTAGGCTCATCGACATGCGGGGCTCTTTGCCTCCTACTATGACAATCTCGGTGGGAGGTGACTGGGTGGGGCTGGGTGGAGGCGACTGGGCGGGGCAGGTAGATCTTTCTAAGCTCGCCCTTCATCTCTCGCCATGACTCGATAGGCCATTGCATGTTCATCTCCCTCATGCGTTCAACGCTCTCCCATTTCCTGGCGGCTTTGTGGCGAAGCCTCCCTTTGGCAAAACTAACTTCCACGGCTCTAGACATCTTGTAACACTCGAAATATTTGTCAATGGCGGCTTCCCATTGTAGGTAGTCGCTCGGGACGTTGGAGCCATAAAAGTTCGGGGCTTCGGGCCTACGGAGGTGGTGGGGTTAGATTCCTCATCCTTGTGTGTGTCGCCACCATTCATATGACGTGGGCTTTTGGGGATCCATGGGACACGAAGAGCTATAGGATGGCCATGCCGACACTTGGATCAAGACAAATCGACTAGACACGATCCTAAAACAACAATGTAAAATTAGAATGCAGACTCAACTACAAACCTAGACTCAACCAGTATCCGGTACGTGGTGGAGGTTTGATCCGAAGATCGGACTCACGCAAGTGTGCTACCTTCCCGATAGGCGTAACCTATCATTCTGGGAACACCTTTTGATATACCGGGTATAGGAATGCAATGCGACACCTTGGACTGACTACCCTAGACTCGACTTAGCTTTGATACCAATTTGATGCAGGACGGGACGCGAACCTGGGACTCTAGTTCGCGGACGTCCCTAAGCGAGGGAAACGCGTGGATCTGCGCGGTTGAGGAACCAGCAATGAGTCTCGGGTATTGGCTTTTTCGCGTGCTCGGATCGAGTCATGGGATGGGTTCCACTCACTAACTCTCACAGTGGTGATCAAATATCAAGCTAGTTATCTTAGCACGCTCATGCAGTGGCATATGAAAATATACGAGATAAGTAAAATGCCAAAGTAGGAGGGTGGCGAGTGTACCTCCGCGCTCCGGGCGTGGGGAAGATGACCCCGACCAAGACCGTAACTCCCGGTACAGTAAATGTAATTAATTACAGAAGTGAATTTCTATGCCCACTCCACGTAGGGAGGCAAAGGGTTACAATGGGACCCGGGAGTAGTGCTCTTGGGTTGACGGGCAGCAAGTCGAAAGGGCTCTCCGACTGGAGGCGCGCTGTTGGTCCGACTCGGTACTGTTTCGACTCACTAGACAACAACCGAACTCGGCTTGTGGGATGGCGATTTTCGGTCACGTTTTGATCACGGTGGCTAGCTGGGACGTCGGTGGAAGACTCCTCTTCGTTCCCCAAGATCGGCGGCGGCTGAATCGATGCTGAAGTAATTTTGCAAGAATTAACTTGCTGCTGCCTTTGTTGGCCTGTTCACGGAACATGTTTACGCGACCCGGCGAAAAGAATTTTTGTGCCCAGATCCGATGTTGGATCGAGGCGAGATCAGCGCCGTTGGATATAGGACTCAAAGGGCTACAACATATAATTATTCTAGGTCCATCCAGTGGACAGATTAGAAATGAAAATGACTATTCCCCAGGTATTTCTGCTGGCTCGGATTATAGACAATCAGGACAGAACAGGATCTGCCTGAGACTGAATTTTGGCCGACCTAAAAATGATGGATCTAGACTCTGAGAAAATTATGGGTGGAAGGGGGGGATGTGAGGAACACATATGATTTTGTTGGGAATTTTTGGAGATGGCTAAGGGTACGGGAAAAAAAGAATAACAAGACACTATCCCGCAGATCTACTGATTGGCAGACTGTCAGGGGTGGAACTAAAATACTGGAAAAAATATCAAACGGTGGCGGATTGACACGAAATTTAAAATGGGAATGGCTAACAAGGAGGGGGATGATCTCTCAACATTTCAAGATCATTAGACTCACGGATTGAGAAGACCAACCAGATCTTCAGGTTGCTGTTTTGGATTTCGTGGTTCAGGACATCAGCTCGGAGATGTTGTTGTGGCGGCTCAACGGCGACACGAACGGAGGCGGCGGCGGCGGTGGCTGGAAGTCGCATCCAGCGGAGGTGGTAGAGGTGGGAATCACTCCCAGAATATGGCTTCACACCATAGATTAGGGAAACCTTCACAGCTACAAGGGGAGAGGGAGAGAGGGGCGCCCTTGGGCTTGGAGCAACAAATGGGATTTTTCTTCATTAATTGCTATGGAATTCAAAAAATACATGGGTTATATAAAAATGGAAAAAAGACCTAAACTACCCTCAGATCTAGGGTTAGGGAGGGGTAAACAAGGGATAGGATAATTAATCCCCCATGTGGTCAAATGAAAAAAGTAAAAAAATACATAAAGGAAGGGGGCGCCCTCTCCAAGTGGGCTGATTTGACTTGACTTGGTCCAAGCTCTACCTTGCACCAAAGACCAACATAAAGGGCCCATGGACCTTGGTGGACCAATGGGAAAGGGGATGGGGGACCCCGCTGGACCTACTGGCCTTTTTATAAAGAAACCCAAAGACTTCTAAGGACTAACACTTTGGATTATAGTTACCATTCAATTGCAAACCCATTTAATACAAGGGTATAAATGCAAACAAAGGGATACAAATGCAAAAATAAAATTTTAGTGGCCGGTGTTGATTCCCATCAGGATATGAAGGAGGGCCATCTGTAGACGCCCATTTTTGGACCACAAGTTGAGCTATTTTCATGCTCTCCTTGCTAATGCCCCAATTGGTCATTAATTGATTGATTTTTTGGTCCTTTGTGAGATCTTTCCATCCATCTTCACCCATTGAGTTCAATCTCTGTGCCTTAGACCACCTTGACCAGGCTAGGATTAACACGGTCTTACCGTCCACCATGTTATTATCGCGCTCTAAACTTCGACCGTGTTGAAAAGAATTTACGTCAGATCTCTTGACGCCAATTCTAAATCAACAACTTTTCGCAGAGGCACCATCTCTTCTATTTTTTTTTTCAATTTACATCAAAGGTTAAGATGTTATTTTAAAAGTAACGCCCTTTCAAATCGATGATATTTCTTTCAATTTCTCATCCAGATGAACACGGCATGGGTCGTGAGCGCGTTTAATGATCGCTGTCACAACTCAGACCACATTCATATAACCTTTTGACTTTTGACTAAGCAGACTTTGACCGGTCAGCTTGGATCGCGATCTGTCGTGTGACTACTTTCTATATTGTCGTGGTCTCAACTTGGACCGCATTCTCAGTCGGAAACCCTGTCCGACCAAAACTCATTTTTTTCTGGTTTTTGATCTCTCCAGAGCCCATTTTGGGTTAGTTTCAGAACTTGAATCAATTTAGGGAAGTTCCTAATCCTTCTAGGAACCTTTTCCCCTCAATTTTCGGCGAGATTAACTTATTATGAGCCTCCAAATCTTCGAATTCTTTGGACTCCGACCTAGGGTTTCAAGGTTCCTTTTCTCCTATAAATTGAACCCTTCGCCACCAGCTCTAGAGGATGCAACCTTTGGGACCCGACCACAAGGAGGAGGGCGAGGCCCTACTACATTAAGGACCTTTGATCTCGTCACCCCATCAACCAGGGAGTTAGAATTAGGATTTTCTTTGTCATAGTTTTATCTATTCTCCTTTTACTTCTTCATTAATCTTCATACAAACCTTTGTATGCAACATATTGATTTCAAAATAATGTTCAACATTCACACACATATCACCAAACCTAGTTTTGCCCTCCCATAGGGGTTTAAACACCACTAAAACGCCCAGATGATCTAGCCCTCCTTTTGCATGACTTCATTTGACCATAGTAGAACAACGTGAGGCCCTTGCTCCTTGGCCGGCCTTGGAGCAAAGAAGAAAGATTCCACATCAACCCCGCACTGTTCTTTGAACACGATGTCTATAGTAATCGTGACCTAATAATGTGGCCTCTCCATCAACTGTGTCTTAAAGATGGATCCCAGCCTGACTGTGTTAACAGATGGGCCTGTCTCCGGCCTATTCATCTCTTTCTGAGGTAAGTGGCATGCCCCCCTCTTTAGTCCTATACTATTTGGCACGTTATATGCTTTGGTGGCAATCACAGATCTTGTTTATCTATCTTTTATTGCATGCGCCCATCCCCCTATCTTTCTTATTATCATCATTATCGCCATCATATTTTTGATTCTTTATTTTGGGGTGGTTGATTTTATGATCTACATACCCCTTACAGAGGGCAGGCTCAGGAGTACTCGTGGGTGACAGCCGGCTCTCCCTACTTTGTTAGGGAGATCTGGCTGCACGCCCCAAACATAGTGGAGCCCCTTCACTATAGGCTAATCATGAGGACCTTGGGGGTCCATCAGGCGTCAGTGGTCCATCAAGAGATCATGGGACATTTGGTTGGGCTTTATTTTGTTGGGGATTTCAAATGATGGAAATCTCCTCAGCATGTGTTACCAAACGTAGCCTTGATGTTTGATGTTAAAAAACTATAATAAATAAATAAATTTTGTGGTCTTAAAATACTAACATAGGGTATTTTCTATATAGGCCCCTATAAGCTATTCTATTTATATAAACTCCAGATTTTACATATTATTATAAATACCCCTTACATCTTCAAAAAATTGTAGAGATACCCTTTTCATCAAAACCGTGTCAACACTGCAGCTGAATCTCTCAAAATTCAAAAGTGTTATGAAATTTTTACATATATATCCTTAAATTCACCATAATTGTATCTCTGTCTTTAATCTCCCCCGAATTTACAGAATCTTCCCATCATATTCAATTGAAGTTAACATCATTTTGACAGGAGAGTATATTTTTGAAGATATTAGGGTTTTGTAATAATATATAAAACTAAAAGATATTATATAAGAATCTATCTTGTAGGGGTATATATATATATAACTAAATAGAATAATAATACATTGAAGATGGGAATAATGGTTTGAAAGTCTAATCACGTCAGTCAATCTAATTTTATGAAGGTTGATGGAATGAATGTCACATGTCAAGGTTGTCAAAATTATGCGGCATGCCACTCGCCTCCTTCGCGGGCTCTGCTAAGGTTTCCTAGTGACGCCGATGATGGCTAGGGGAGAGGGGATCATGTCATGACTCGGGTTTTCAGATCGAGTATTCGTGGGCTTCGAAGTGTTTTTGTGAGTTTCGGATTGTGTTTCTTAATTAAAATAGAATTTCTTGAATATTGGATCTTCGGATCCCTAAATGTGAGATAATAATTTATTTTTAGGCTTCATGATGTAACAGACAAGTTACACATTTTTCGAGGATCGTCGGGTTGAAATTTGAGATTTTTCTACATTTTTTAGATTTTTAAGCATGAGAGAAAAAGGAAAAAATGAAATATAATAAAAACTCTTTAAATAACCCCCACCCCCTTCTCTTTTCCTCTTTCTCTCTCTCTCTCTCTCTCTTGTTTCACTCCCTCACTCTCTCCCGTTCTCTCCCTCTCTCCTGCATTCTCACTCTTTCCCTCCCCTTAACTCCTCGGCGCCCGATGACGGTGTGGGGGTGAGGTGGTGGTGTGACGTGGGCAACGATCGGCGTGGACGAGAGCAAGTGTTGGGTGGTGGAGAGCGGCGAGGTGCTTCACAAGTTTCATGAGCCGGTCAAGAGAATCGTGACGTTTTCGTGTGGAATCAGCTCCCTCGGCACGAAAAAGCTTTGTGAAAGGTAGGGGGATGGATACCTAACCCTCCTGAGTTAAATCCCCATGGTTTTGTGCCGATTCGTGCGAGTTGAGCAGGGTTTTCTTCCTGTTGGGGAAAAGGAGCATGCTTGGGACGAGTGGCATTTTCTGCCGATTCGGGTGGTGTTTCTTAATTTAAATTTGTGGTTTTGATGGAATGGATGCCGGGGAATGATTCCCCCTTTGCTTTCCCGCGTTTCTATGCAATTCGGGGCCGTGGTGAGGCCGAGAGCGGCCTTTGTTAATGTTTCGGGGAAAATATCATGTTTTAGGGTGTAAGACGGTTTACGGTCATTTCACGCGGTGAAATGCAGTCTAATAGTGTGTTCCGGATCGGTAGCCAGTGGGGGCAAGTTCCCAATGTTTTCCCTCGTGATCGGGTTAATGGGATATAGTTCAAGACCCTACGGTGGGTTTCTGACTATTTTTGGTCTTGTGCAGAGCTGAGTACAGGATGGCCTTACTGGGAATTTCGGTCAACTGTTCTTCATGGATCAGTGACCGTTCTTGGTCGCCGATAGACCATTCAGAGGGAATGATCGATCATCCCTTTGTCTGGGCAGCGGTCCCTACTGGGTCGGTTGACCTAAGAAGGGGACTGGTCGACCGCCCTGTTGGGTTGGTCGACTGGTATGCAAGGTCAGTCGACCGACCCTAGAGTAGGCCGACCAACATGCTGGCTGGCCGACCCTTGCCCCGTGCATGTTCCAGACACCTCGGCTGATTCGGCTTCGTGTTTCTTGGTGTCCAGGTGTGCCGTGGATTCTCGTAAAATGTGCCAGTGTGGATTTATGTGTCCAAGCGATGTGTCCGTGGAGGGTTATTTCCGCATATTCGAGTGCCAACAGAGGGTTATTCTCGTGCGGTGTTACGTGATCATCGAGGGTCATTTTCGAATGAGTTGGTAGGCCGACATTACTAGTTCCTATCATCTGGCCTTATGACTCGGCCTGGGACCGAGTTATGTTGCAATTTCAGGTGTGTGTGTGTTCTTTGGCTCCTGATAGACTACGTGGTTACTGTTTTCTCTGTGATGGCCTAGAGTGCGTATTATAATTGATTCAGGCAGAGACAACATGTATATTGTGATTGGACCAGGTGAAGATAGCCTAGTGTGCATGGCGCTAAGTGTTTATGAGCTAAGACAGCCCCAGTGTGCGTGCCTTGGTTAGGACAAGTGTACGTTCTTGATGGGTGTAGTGGCGTGTACCTCCTGTCAGGTAACAAGACACGACCATGTTGCTGGGTGCAGAGGCATGGACCCTAGCCAGTCCCACTGAGAGGTGTGCGTGTGTGTCTCCTTGCCTACTTGTAGACAGGATATGGGCTGCGCGCGTATGAGACTTGGGTGTAGTATAAGACGTTAGTGGATGCATCTGGCCTGGTTGTGTGTGTGTGTAGGTATGGGTTATGCCAGTTAAGGTAGAGTTACTTATAGCATTGTCACAGGCCCTTCTGGCAAGTTAGTAAGTGTTTCCACGATGGTGAGGTTGTAGCTTTCTTTCAAGTTCAAGACTAATGTTTCTCCAGCATTGAGGCCATAGTCCTCCCGAGAGTGGAGGCTGTGCTCCTGACCGCGTGGTCTTGGCTGTGACTTCCGTCAATGAGGATAGGCTTTCACGTCAAGGGTGTCGTGGGTTTCCCCGATAGCGTAGCCGTGGTTTTCCTGTTGGTTCAGTGGTTCCTACCGTGAGGTTGGGGTACTCCCCATTGAGAGCAGGAGTAGCTTCAAATACTGTGTGCCACCGGCTACTTTAGCTAGTGCTATTACTGTTGCTGCTACTATTGTTCCTACTACTCCTATTACTGTTGCTGCCACTATTGTTGTTGTTATTATTGTTGTTTATTGTTGTGGTGTCGTGGTGGGGATCCACGGAACTCTTACTAAGCCTCCCCTTATTTTTCATGTGTGCCAGCTCCTCCACATGGTTCATAGAATTGGTGCAGCGCCTTCGTGGTTCGTAGTTGCCAGCTGCCAGGGTCGGGGTAGCCCCTGATTTAGTGTACGCTTTCTTTTATTGTTGATTGTACTCGTGGACTCGACTTTATATTTAATTTATTTACTTGAAAATGAAAATTTTATACTTGCCATTTAATTAATTAATTCTATAATTCATTTCCTGCATTTATTTTAAATTCTGATGCACTACCACAACAACCAAAATAACCCTTCTGAACCTCCCGGCTTGTGGGTAGTGGGCTAGGATTCGGGTCACACCAATTTCTTTCCGGTACTTGGATCCTGGGTCGTGGCAGATGGTATCAGAGTGAGGTTGCGGTTGTGCATGGGAATTTAAGATAAATGCAGCACCCAAAGAGTCCAAATTGTCTGGTATAGTCGACAGTTGGCCTAGGGTATTTAGATTTGTTTCCGCCCTATTTTTGTGTTTGTGCAAGAATGACATGGATGGCGCTGAGACAGCAGATGCGAGCATTATCTGAGTTGTTGGCAGGGGCCCAGGAGGGGTGGAGCAGAGAGTTATCTCTACCAGCAGTGGAAGTCCCTAAGGTTCCGAGTCGGGCAGAGTTCTTTGCTGGCATGTACCAATTCTTTATGTAGCACCAAGGCCAGGAGGTTGGCTAGGGTAGTTCAGTACAAGATGGCCGTGGGCATATTTTGCAAGAGTTTTTGCAACTTCAGCCATCCCAGTTTATGGGCCAACTAGATCCTTATGTGGTGAGGGCATAGATCGATGCCATGGAGCGAGTCTTCAGGTCAATGGAGAGTGCTGAGGATGAGAGAGTCTTGCTGGCGAGCTATCAGTTGAAAGGATTGGCTTTCTCATGGTGGACTGCAGAATGGAACTCAACCTTCCAGTCTCGACCACTTTAGTAGATTTTATGGTGAAACTTTATAGAGGTGTTTGATTGAGCGTTCAACCCTGCATACCTATGGACAGAAAGGATGTTCCAGTTCATGAATTTGACTCAGGGCGATATGACAGTGGTTTAGTACTGGGCTCGATTTGTAGAGTTGGGCCATTATGCCGCGCATGTGATGGTAGATGAGGCATTGAGGACTAAGTAATTTATTCGAGGCTTGAGGTCAGAGGTTTGGCCGGCGTTGATTATAGCTCATGTCACGGATTTAGATGCGACATATCAGACAACAATGACTCTGGAGGAGGATATTTCGAGGACCCGGAAGCTTATGGCAGGGCAATGTCAGTAAGATCATGCTCAACAGAGGGTTTTTTAGTAGGAAAATGTCTTTCAGTAGTTTTCAAGCTGGATAGACCCGTCATCTTCCTCATCCCCTGATACATGTTCTCCTTCATTGAGATCAAGGTTTAGGCATATGGATAGGTTGTTTTGGAGGAGTAGACCTAGTAGGAGGCGTCAGGAGTAGCAGGAGATGGCAGTGGCAATGAGTGTTCAGCAGCTAGTGACTCAACTACCATGACATAGTATGGTCGAGTAGCTAGGGAAGTGTCCGAGGTGCAGTGGTTTCCATTTGGGCCGGCCATGTATAGTGGATGTGGCAGAGCTGGTGTGCTTCAACTATGATCAAATCGGACATATTGCGCATGAGTGCCCTTTTTGGTCGCCCCAGCATTAGCAATTATAGCAGCGGTCTTCTGGTTTAGCGAGGCAAAGATCCTGGAGTGCTCGAGGTTCGTGACTGGGTGGTTATGGAGGCATCCCACCTCGTGGAAGGTATAATTGTATTTTATTTAATTATGTGTATTATGTTTCATTAAAATTCTATTGTTTCTCATTTTGTTTACCTTCTCTAATCTCCTTGAGCGTGTCGGGAGCTCGTGAAAGTGTCCCTTGTGTTGGCAGAGGAGCTGCCTGCAGGAGTTATGCCCCTTTCCCTCATCGTGGTTGGGGTGTTAGTGTTGATTGAGAGAGGTTGAATTACGAGCTGAGCTATATGTGTTGCTCCATGGGGCTGATATTATTGGTCTCGGCATGTTTTGTATAGAAACCTATAATGCAGTTGTTGTAGTGCCAGGCCAAGAGAGAGAGTATGTACCCAGATATAAAGTTGAGCTTTTTGTCCCCAAAAATTTCAATTTAGCCAGCCTGAATTGGAAGCCATTTGATGGCGAATGTCAGAATCCTCTTGCATTAATTGTGTAGGTTGTCAGAGTTGTGCAGCGAAAGCGTTGTGGGCTCATAACCCACAGGCTCCAGGATCAGAGTGATGTAGAATAGAGGAAATATCTCAGTGATGTGAGGAATGATGGAGGTTTTTGGGTAACTTGTGAGGGTTGTCCCTCACTGTGAGATTGCCTTGACCATGAGGGTCATTCTAATTGTCGTGACGTTGCCACAAAATTGCACACCTCTCTGTAGGTGCCTGGAAGCGGCGAGCGATGCACGTGGGGACGTCCATCCTCGGTGAATGGGCCTTTCGTGTGCTCTCAGCTCCCCTATGGGCATTGGCTCCCTGTTGCTACTACTATTACTCTACAGTGTGAAGCATGTGGTGTCAAAACACAATAGAGTGATCACAAGGGAATTTTACCTGATACCCACAGGGTGGATGATCACGCAAAGGTGCCTTAGGGGGGGTGTTTGTGGGGTCCCGACTTCTCCACTCTTGGCCGGCCAAGGACAGAGTGCCCTGCGTAGTCTAAAGTGCTAAAAGTCCTACAAACAGTAGCAAACTCAAGGAAGCCAAAGAAAGCACTAGTTAGGACTGAGAAGTATATAAAATGTTTTAAACAATCTAAGAAACAAAGGATTTTGGTGGTGGTGTTACCTGGAGGGGTGGTTGGGAAGGGGGGATGGCCGAGGCTTTCGAACACCTACCTTCTCTTTTGTTTAGTTTTAAAACATCTATAGCTGGAATTCTAACAAAATTTCTAGTATGCAATGATCAAGATAGATGCAACACTGGTAACCAAAGCGCAGGGCAAAAGTAGGGTAGGAGATCAAACCAGGAGGCGGCCAATGGGTTGGCTACTCAGTGGCGTGGATGGCCCAGTCGATGGCCGTCCGTCCCTCTGGGAACACGGACTCTGGGAAATGCGAATGAACAGGAATCGGCATCGGGCAACCGAGAAGTCCATCTCTCACACTGAGGGAACTCTCCTTAGCTCTGGGCCCTCACGAAAGTCATTGCCCTCAATGTTCCTCCCTTCTTCGATCCTTTTCCGAATACCACCTCCCTGATGTCTCCTTTCATCCCTCTATTTTTTTCTTCCCCCCTCTCTTTTTCCGTTGGCCACCTTGAGAGTTTTCTCTTCCGTTCTGGCTTCTAGGAGCATCCAGCTACGTGCCCAGAACGTGGGCAATGAGGCCAGAAGTGGGGGATCGAACAGGGGGTTGTTCGATGCGTGGGATGTAAGCATGGAACGTGGGTGTTGATTAGCAGTTGCAGCTAGGTGGCCAGAGTGCTAGCCGTTCTCAAGGAGAAGGCGGCCAGGTTAATGGCCGCTCTGCCAAACCTCGGCGGCCAAGGTCTTGGCTGCCCAGCCAACCTGGGCGGCCATCGACCAGGCCGCCCAGCCCATGGGCCTTCAACCCTTGTTTACTTCGATTAGGGCCCAATATGGTCAGGTGGGCTAGACTTTAAACAAATAACATCATTCAATCCGGGGAAAACGATAGCATTACTTATATGACGGTCTAACTGGAGGTCTGCGGGATGTCCGAAATTAGACGTCTACAAATGCCCCTCTGGAATGCCCATTTTGCAAGGGAGCCCGACAGACTGAATAATGGGTGTTTCGGTAAAGAAACAGGCCTATTTAGGACATCCCACTCAAAGAGATTCTTGAGCGAAAATTGAGCTTTGCATAAGAACGGACAAGCATAATGCGATAAGATGGGTCATTCAAAAGGGGTGGAAGAAAAGTTAATCTAAGAGGGCTTGTGTCAGCAGTCTAAGGGACCCCCAGGCAATCGCATGTGAGACTTGGGCATGCTCTGGGGTGCATCAGAATTTGGCCCAAGGAGATACAAGACACCTAAAATAGGAGTAAGTAACTAAATCAGGATAACGGAAAATGGCATTCAAATCTCAATATACTCATGACAATCATACACAAAACATGTTTTTGACTTGTTGAATCAGAGTGGAATCAGGTAGACTCATTCATACAAGTTTAGCGGAATCGGAAAACGTGGATGATTGACGCAAGGAAGAGAAGCCATGGAGAAGTCAATGGTAAACCCACGCTGCCTCCTTAGCTTCGCTATGTGATACCCGTATACCATGCATGCATTTTTTGTTGTTTTTGTTTTTTATGTTTTCTGGTTTATTTTGACTAAAAGACCTAGATGATGCATGCTGGGTCTAAAGGAGTAGCTCCGGGACGATTTGGTCAAGAGTTCGAGAAGTCCGTCATCCCGGCTTAGCAACAAGTGTAGTTAGGAATCTCGTGGAGATCCATCATCCCACACTTGTTACTGAGCATGGTTGAGAATTTAGGAAGTCCATCATCCCATGGTCTGTGGACAACAGGTAGCCATCGAATAACTTAAGGAGCTGTGGACGTCGAAAAAATGATGATGACGATGATCATACGGCATGCACATCTCAGTACTCGAGAGCGAGTCGAAGACGGGAAGGCCGAATAAACCCCATACCTCCTCCAAGCAGGACGAATATATGTACTCGGTGCTCCACCACCCAATGAGAAGCCCTTCGGGTAGAAGAGATGGCCCCGACTCTCTAGTCGGCATTGCCGAAGGCCGAATCAGAAGAAACGTGGAAATGCGAACACATGTGCGGCATGCGCCAGAAATCATTCAAGATCCCGAATCGGGATTCGGAGGCTCTGAACTAAAACACCCTGGAGGCGGTGCATTACAACTAAAGCAACACAAGAGGGCAGGTGCCTATCCGAATCACCACTAAGCTAGGAAGAGACCCTATGGGTCTTAAACTGACGCGGCTGTACCTATACAGCCTTAAACCGACGCGCCCCTTTCAATTGCCTTAAACCGACGCGCCCCTTGCAAGAGCCTTAAACCGGCACGCCCCACTAATGCTGCTAATCCGGCGCGCTCACCCCCCGCGCTGGTTTAACCAAGCGGCCATCCCATCCTACCTCCGGTCCCCTATTTTATACAAACAGACTGGCCTTGGCTTGCCTGAAATGGATAAATCTCTTGCATTAGATCGGTGGGCAACCGCCTGCATGCCTCAAGCCTCTGAGAATGGAAGACTTCGAGCCCCGCACCGGCCATCCCGTCTCCACCAGTCGCCGTCGACCAATCTGGTGGAGGTAGCTTCCCTACTCTACGGATCCCTCTACCTGCAGGCCACTCAACGACGTCAGATGCGGAGAAGGAGAAGAATGAAAGTGGAGGGGCTTCTCCCCCCCACCTCCATATATATGCAATGAACACCCCACTGGAAGTTCTCTCGGCAGGCAGTCTCTCTGGCCGGTTCCCTCTGAAAGGTCTCCAACAGAAGAGAAGAAGAAGCTCCGTTCCCCTACGCCCGTGAGGTGAAGAAAAGAGAGAGAGTGAGAGAGAGGAAAGGTGAGTTTGAAAGGGGGGAGCTTGTGCTCTGTTCCCCTTCCCCCACTGATGTATTTTTCATTTCTTTCTCTGATGTATTCTCCTGCTTCGGGGTAGATCCCCTTCTGTATTTAGCCTCCTTCCCTTGTGGATGAATGAAAAGAAGAAAAGCCTTGCTGAACACTGTGTTCTACTTCATTTGCCCTCCTTTCCCCCTCTCTTCATCTTCTGCTCATCCAGGGCCCTTTGATGCCTGCCTCTCTATGGCATGGTCTTCGAGGGAACCCATGTGAGGGATGAACATTCATAGCCTCCCAAGGCGAATATCTATATAGTTGGAGCTCTCATACAGGTACTACCCATGAACTGTTAGAACCGCTTGAAGGCTGGTCCTCGGGGCTTCTACGTTCAACTATGGGTCCTCGGACTATCGTTTGGCCTCTCCGAATATTGGAGGTCGTCTCGGAGTATTCCGTTTGACGATCCCCCATTCGCCCCAGCAAATCTCAGTCCGGGGGAGGTCCTACCCAATTTTCACCAGGAGCATGAACAGTAGAACGAGCTTAACTCCCTCAGAACATGAACTGAACTTTGGAGTTCCTGAACCCCTTTGAACAAACCACTCAAACTTTGATCTTACAGATGAATAAAACACTTTGAAATCTTCAAATCAACCTATTTTTACTGGGTGAACAAACAACTTAACCATCTGCTAGCCTGCAAACCTTTGAAAAGAACAAAACAGCCTAATCCGGCGCGCTCTTATCCGGCGCGCTCCCCCCCCCCCCCCCGCGCCACTTTAGCCCCACACTCATAAACCATTTTTCCTCCTTTGGCTCCAAACTGGCGCGCCCCATGCGCACCGGATTAGACCCCCTCACTAAAGCACCTCTCCACCCCTTCACTCACATCCAAAACCGGCGCGCCCTCCCTATGCCGCATCCTTAACCGGCGCCCCCCCTCGCCTCTTGCTTGCCCACAAAAACCTACGTGCCCCCCATCCTGCATCCTTAACCTACGTGCCCTCATGCTACATCCTAAACCGGCGCGCCCCCCCTTTTTTGTTCCACCCAAACCGGCGCCCCCTTTGTTCCAATTAAAAAAATATGATTAACCAAATAAAGAAAAGACTTGAAGCTAATAGATAAAACATTTGAAAAGAATATGAAGCCAATAATCAAAAGTTTCCCCCAAACCGCGCAGGTCGATCCGCGTGTGAGGGCGTATGTTGGCAAGTTCGGGCTTCACACTTAACAATTCGCTCCCCCGGACTGTGCGTGAAGAGAAAAGTAATGATGCCCCATGGTATCGGACGTGGACCTCGGAACCCCGATATGGCCACGATCCGAACTCATCTCGGGCCAATAGTCCATCAGCTTGACCCACTTCTATCGGGATCCAATCCCGTAATCCCATTAAACTTGCCGTACTCGTGGCAGACATTCGTACGATTTTATCATCGTCTTCGATGCTTCAAATGCGGACTCTCGTCCGAACAATGAATGGTCCGTTAGTGACCGACATATATATATATCGGGATCTAATCCCGCACATGCATTAAACTTGCCGTACTCACTGTAGACATTTATACGTTTTGTCACCGTCTTTTATGCTACAAACACGGACTTCTGTCTGGATATGAAACGGTCCATGAGTGACTGACATATATGTATCTATGAACACTTACGCCCCAATGCGGATTTATTTAAACGTGATCCGAGATCTTTGCTCTCGCTTTGCTACCATGAATTTCAGGCCGTATGGCCCTTATTCCCGACAATCAATCAAGGGTGTTCCCCCGTATAGGGGATGTAAATAACGCCGTGGCCTTTATGGCACGACGGATTTTGGTCCTGACACGAACTACACAATCGTCTGATTAGTCAGATCGAGCGCATAACAAATCATCACATTGTGACTGGCACACCCATGCACTTAATAAACCCAATAAATAAGTAAACAACGATCTTTAATAAAAAGTGCGTCCACATGAGCATAAACCCTTCACAGTTTTTATTAGAGAGGAACTCGGAGTTTATGTGCCTAAAGTTATTAGCCTCCGGGGTTGACTATCTATAGATGCAATTAAAGTTTATGATGACATCACATTAGTCCCCTTTGTTTGTGCTATCAACTACAGCTACATCAACACACATTAGCCAAGTTCTTGCAAAAATAGCGATTTAGAAAGCAGGCGCTAAGAGCACATCAAATATAAGCATGAATTTTAACTTTTCACAACATTGAGCACATTTCATAGCAAGTTGGGGAAGGCAACTAAGGTAGCTTCCATCCCCTATTAGTGGGCGGTCAGGCTACTGGCCATCTCCCCTAGCCAAGGTGGCCAGTGACCTGGCCTGTAGCACCCTGTCTTTTTCTACAATAATATTTTCACAATTAATTATTTATTGGCTCAACTTCTAAAGAAATTATTAAAATTCTGAAAAAATATGAAACTAGTGTAAAATTGAATTTGTAATAGCTTTGTCTTCAGGTAAGAGCTCAAAATAAAATTCGTGTAGGCCCAATTTCACGTTTTTAGGAGTTTTTCGTGGGTTAGATGACCTAGTTTAGCCATCACAATTTGGGCCCAATTCTAGCCCAATTGTGCTCCAATTCGAGCCAAACCCTAGCCCATTGATAGGTCTTTGCTTTCTCTTCGAAAACCCTAACTCTAGATGCTTCTACCGGCGGCGACGGCGGTGGATTAGAACCTTATCCGAAGTTTTCGCCAGAATTTCTTCATAGGACTCTTCAACCAAATTCGATCTCTAGGAGTCCCTATAGGTTCTATTTATAGAGGGCTTTCGACACCTTAGAACCCTATTTGCACCAGCAACAGGCGGCGGGACCGATCGTGATCGGACGAGGGAGAATTTGGGCGTTCTAGGAGCGATACCTAGGGTTCCGGTGACCCCTCTTCTTTGTCCTTCTTTCCTTCAAGCAAAGGTAGGTGTCTCTCAGGCCAAACAAAAATATAATAATACCGTATTGTGCGTCTCCATGAGCTCTTTCTTTTGATACCTAATTGCCCAATTCTCGTTCATCATGCTGTTCGAATTTCACGTTTTTCTCCGAGGTGTATTAAAAGGGCAACTTTCATGATTATTAGTTAAATATTGAATCTTTTTTGTGTTAGATCTAAATCAAAGCATGCTATTTTATACGAATTTTTACGCTCTTTTGAATGGTAGCATTTTCCCTAATTTTTATTCATTCTATCATAAGCAATCGAAGTTTTAGTGTAAAATGTCGAAGTTCATCGTCGGCGGGTTTCAGGTCATGTGATGCATCTTCCAGAGGCCATTACAGCCTGACGGCCACACGACATACTGTCACATGAGCCTGACGGTCCCACGACAGACCGTCACATGCCCCTGTGTTTTAAAATTTTGAAATTTCAATCTATTTATTTTCTGGTACGTAACGCACCTACTATAGAGCGTTACATGCTTGTAACGCACCTTCCTTAGACCGTCACGTTCTCCTGACAGTATTTTTTTAAAACTATTGCTATGCGTTTTAAAACCAGAAACTTGCTATGTTAGTGTGATATCTTGATCTATAAGTAAGGCAGAAAGTTATGTTAATATTGTATTATGATCATAAACATAATTTTTTTCATTGTTCTACATGAAAGATGTTAGAAAATCCTAAGTTGAATGATCATGAAGAATTTGATAAAAACCCTTAGTTAAACTTGTATAAATTTTGATTTATGTAAGATATATATTTGATCTTAGCTTTATTGTTTGACAGTCATGCCACTCTGGTGGGATTGACTGACCACACCGCTTTGGTTTCCATGTTTATTAGCCTCAATTCTTATAATAGATGGGACTCTCTGCCAGATATTCCTTCCGTCGGACTAGGACCACTATTATGAGACCTCCGTAAGACCCCGTTTTTGACAACCATTTTTTCTGATAAGTTGAGTCGCTCCGCTTACTCCCATTTGTTGATGCCTCGAGTTGTCCATTACTCATCGGGGCTATTTTCAGGCATGTTTTGGGCCAGTTTTATGGGTCACCTCCCTCCTTGGCTAGGACTGTTTCATTTTAGGGCTTAATGGGCCTTGGTTTTGGTTGACTGGGCTTTGCTATGAGTTTTAAACGTTCACGTGCATGTACGGTTCATAGCTGACCGCTCAATCATTGTGCGGTTGCACATGACCCATCTAACCGTTATGCGGTCCTAATCTAACCGTTCAACTTGATGAACAGACAGATGGTGACCGTTCATATCTCAGAGTCCTGCTCTCGATGGTTTTTCAGATAATTATCTAATTATCTAATCTGTTCTATTTATCACCGACAAGGCTAGAATGGTGGGTCCTTGGCCGCTCTACTTTTGGACGGTCTTATCTGAGCCGTTCATCTATGAGAGTCCAACGGCGAACATTTCGGTCAGTTCGAGGGATAATCTGAATTATTTCAGATTTATTTTGAATTTCCACCGACAGGGTTGGACGGTCAGGACCTGGCCGCACATCCCGTTGAGCGGTCTATCGTAAGACCGTTCATCCTGTCGATTCCTGAATTTCAACACATTTTATCCCTTTTATCCGTGGTTAAACCCTCAACTTTGTCCTCGATTTTCTCCGTGGATTCTCAACCAAATCGGATGAGATTTGATCCTAACGAAAGTTGAGGATATTATCTTCACTTTATTTTTTGATGTCTCGGATTAATATCCACTGGAAACCCTAATTTCGGGGCTGGCTTTAGGTGCTCTGTAAATAGAGCCTAAAGGCCGGGCTTGAAAGGGGGGGGGGGAGATTTTTGGTCGACGACGAAGCCCTGCCGCATTCTTGAGCGACCTAGCACCAAGGAGGGAGGCTTTCTACGTCCATACAAGCCTCCAGTTCAGGGAGTAGTCCGGTTTTGAGTCTTTTTGTGTCTTATTGGTCTTGTCCACTTCTCATTGCATGCATTACTTTCACTACTTTCTCCCCACATTTTTCTTCATTCTCATCACCATGCACACATCCACCCATGTTTTTGCCACCCTAGGGGTTTAAAACCCCCCAGGTATCCCCCTTTCCACTTAGTCACGTTTACTCCTTATCATTTTGATAGGTACTACACCATTCAGTTCTAATTTAGGTTTTCTTTGTGTCTTTACGTTGTTTTTGTAGGTCAACAATCATCAGCACGAGGCCCACCCCCTCTAGCCGACTGGAGAGGGTGGAGGTTGGACCCCTTGGCGACTTCTGGCTTGGTGGTCTCGAGCGGTTCTACTCTGTCCGTTCAAGGCGGTGTGCGGTTCATATTGGGCCGTTCTTCTTCGTCCTACGGTCGCGACAGAGCCGTTCAACTCCCAGGAGCGCTTCATCCCACACCTTCTGCAGCGCCCTTAGGCGCTCTATCGTAAGACCGTGTGTCCTCTAGGCGGTTCTCCCTGAACCGTTCATCTTCCCAGTGCTGTAGCCAGGTGAGTGTCTCCCTCCTCCTTTCCAAAGCACGGCGTGTCCATCGCGTTTGGCGCTTTGGTGGCGATCACGGTTTGTTACACTTCCCCTTTTCTTCTGCCTTCATTTGTCCTTCATGTGGAGGTGGTAGAATAGACATTGGGAAGACATTTAGAAAAGGAATAGATTCGGGAGGAAGAAAATATATCTACACCCCTTCTTTTGTGGCGATCACGGTGGGATCCCTAGTGCCCATCGTGCTTATGATGTGCTAACCCCCCCTTTTTTGTTGTTTTAGTTTCTTCTTCGAGTGATTGTAGGTTGGGTGCATTCTCTGCCTTCTGGAGAGTGGACGGTTCTCCCCGAGCCGTTCAGTCTCCGAGCGGCTGATCATCCACCGTCCGTCCCCGCGAACAGCGCCATTCTCCCCCAGCGTCCTGTCGTAGACGGCGTCCTATCGACCGTCCATACTTCTGCACGGCCTGTGCCTCGCCGTTCATCTCTCGGGCATAGGTACGCTTCTGGGTGTTTTGACTGTAGGTGCGCAGCTTCTGGAGATCCGTTCCAGAGATTACGCGGCTGGATACAGACCGTTCTTCTGGTACGTTCTTCATTTCTGCCATCCTATATTTCCAGTGTTTTGTGATTACTTCTACAGTTGTTCTGTCGTTCTGTTACCCCTGGCATATACGGTCTTTTACAGACCGTCTGTCCTTTTGAGTGGTCGCATACAGATCATCATTCTACTACCGCAGTGCACTCGTAGTTCATTTTGGGATTGCCATGTTGCATGATATTTGTGATCTTTGGTGCTAGTTAGTGATCTCCCCCTGCTCCCATATTATCGTTGCATGATTATTTTTATTGCTCATATATTTGATTGATCATTGCTTGATAGTTGATAGGCTAGATTTTGCATGCACCCCGGTGCGCATAGGACCATCCATCTCTTTCATAGTAGTGGCATTCCTACCGAGGTAGGGTTTCCTCTCGTCTCCATACTCCTTGGAGCTGACTAGGGACCTTGCTGAGGACCTCCGTATGCCCCTGTGAGCCGTGGATTGCCACACGGATGCCGGGCATGTTGTACCATATCCACCTCCAGTCTAGGGTTTGCATCCGTGAGAGAGAGAGTTCTTTAGAGTCACCCAGTCCTCCATTTCCCACCCCGGTTAGGCACCTAGTTGTTGAGTGAATCTACATTTTAATTAAGCCACTAAGGTCCAAAGAGGAACTCATAAGAATTTGACGGGCGTCATTTAATAACTTGATTGTCTAATTGGGTGATTCCCCTCTCATCTCTTCCTTCCATTGCATGCTTGTTGTTTGATTTGTTGATTTGGTTAGTTAGGTTTGTTTGCTCTAGTCTTGAGTTGTTTGGTGTATGTGGGGTTGTTTCCTTCCCTCAGGACCATCTCCTAGGGACCGGTCTCTTTTCCATTCCCACTTCAACCCTTTGTTTGATTCATCATCTCCTATGTCGTCATACGACTTCTCTCAGTCCCACGAGGACTCCCTTCCTCGCGGCCTTCTCGAGGACCCATCTAAGGTCACTCATATGTAGGGAGGAGAGGGGATGGCCCCTCCACTCCCGACCATTCTTGGAGAGGGTTCCCAACCCTCTCTTTCAAATCCATCAATTCAGAATTCAGCTAACCAAATTCTCAACATGATGGCCCAGCTGGACCCTACCCAGCTCCATCTTATCCGGTAAGCCTTGCAGGGGGCCGACGCCCCGACTTCAGTTCCTTCTCGTGGCACGACTACTGTTGCCACTTCATCTTCTATTGTTGGGACCACCTCTGTGGCCCCCATTGACCTTACTCCTACTCGTCCTCAGATCCTTCGATACTCCAGCATGGAAACGGGCCAGGCTTCTACCTCGGCCCACCAGTCTCTCGATAAGGGGAAGTCTCCAATCCCCTCTGTTCCTTATCTTGATCCCTATGCCACTGTTTCTCCATCGCCGTAGGCCCTTACAGCCCCAGCGGAGTTTACTCAGTTTCAACCAGGGGCCGCCCAGCTGGCTCATGCGGATGTGGGCCCCTCCCTGGCCCATTATCCATCTTACGGGCTGGCCCCTTAGTCAGCTTATCCTTTGGCTACATATCCAGGCACTACTCCTCCTGCTCCTTCTCCTCCATCCCGGGAACGGGAAATCCTTGATAAATGGGCTGCTATGCAGCAACAGATTGACCTCCTCCACAAGCGGGTTGGCCCGCAATCTTTGGCTGACGTCCCTATTCCTAACTTCAGGGACATTCGTTTTCCTCTCAGTCCGAGCTCCCCGTGTACTGCAAATATGACGGGAACGGCAACCCGTTCATTCATGTTCGGGAGTTTCTCTACGAGTCAGCACAGTTCCAGCATGACGACCACCTGATGGCTTATTTATTTCACCGATCATTGGAAGGGGTCACCCTGGAATGGTTTTACACTTTGCCTATGGAGGAGGCCGAGAATTTCAAGACCGTCAAGGAGAGGTGCGTTCAGAGATTCCAAGATCGGGTCGGTCCCGAGTATTCCTTCACCGACCTGGTAGCTGAGAAGATGAAGCCGGAGGAAGAGTTTGCAACCTACGTAGATTGATGGAGGCAGATGGCCTCACGTGTGCCCGGGCAAATCCCGGAAGAAGAGAAGGTGAAATTACTGATCTCCAATGCCACCCCAACGTTCAGAAATATTTTGGCAATGAATGGCATCTCAAATATGCACCAGTTATACAGCAGAGCTCGGTTTATACAAACCTAGTTTAAAGACTCCCCCATTCATTCACTATTTGAGGCCCAGAAACCCAAAACCGCCAGGAAATCCCAGGGCCCCGTCACTGAGGGAGTACAAATCAATGAACAAGTTCAGGCCGTTCAGTTCCCCCACCAAGCCGCTCCACCTCGCTTCCCACAGCCTCCACGCAACCCCCAGTTCGCCTCTCCACAAGTTCCCCAACCCACTTTCCAGGTTCCCCAATACCCGTAACAACAACCACCGCCACCCCAACAGCCTCAGTGGCCGCCCCAATATAATAATGTTCCTCCACTCGCCGCTTATGGACCTACTTGACCGAGCTCGAAGAGGACCCATTACCCTCCTCTTCCTGAGACATTGCCCGATATTTTTTCTGCATTAATGTATACTGGTGATATTCAACTGCCTCCGGAGCGTCAGAATTGGAATCCGGCCGCCGATCAGTCCCGATATTGCATATATCATCGGCAGCCCGGGCACACGATAGAGAGGTGCTATCAGTTTAGAGATCTAGTGTATGACTTACACGAGGGCCAGAGGATTGATTGGGCCCAGATGCACCAGCTGATCGAGGACATCAAATAGAGGCAGAGACAAGCCAGGCCGTAGCAGGCGGTGCCCCAGCAACAGTAGCAGCAGCAACCCCAACAGCAACAGCAGCAGCAACAGGACCTTGGGATCCATCAGAATCCCATGCCAGTCCACCAACCCGCTCCCCAGCAACAACAACAGCAGCCGCCGACACCAGCCCAAGTAATCATTGTCCAGCACCCAGCTCCAAATGCTGGGTGGACTTTTGATGATGAAACCCCTGCGCACCTCTTGGCCTTCCACCTTAACTATTCCCTTACACCTCCTATCCCCTCCATTCTCAGGCCCGCCGTTCTAACCACCACTCCACCCGTTATTCCCTCCGCATCACCCATCAAGCCCACCGCATTCCTCCCCGCACCACCAGTCCTTTCGCCACCACCCACCATACCCTCCATCATCACCCCTCCGCTTAACCCATCGCCCATCTCCCCTTCACCAGGGCCCATTAGACCAACTTCTGCCATCCTCACCCCCATTTCTACGACTTCCACCTATCCCACCAGGCCAAGCGGGGGTCCATCTCAGGCCGTGCCAGCACCACACTCCGCCTTTCAGAGCGGGCGTCCCTTCCAAAGAGTTTTTCCTTCCTCTGGTGCGTCTGCACCCAACCTCCAAGTTTCCTCCCCTACAGCTGAGACAGAAGAAGTAGACCCCGTGCCAGGCACGAAGTATGACCTATTGCAGCACTTGGACCAGATGCCGGCCAAGATTTCAGTGTTGGAATTGATCAAAAGATCGCCGCTACACCAAGATGCTTTAAGAGCTTTTCTGCAGAAGGTTATGGTGAGCGAAGATGTGGCGGTAGATAGTCTGCCGTCGGTGTTGGCAATGATTACGAAGGGGCCTTCTATTTCATTCTCCGAATCAGAATTGGTGCCCCCTGAGGCACGGCAGATGCCACTATGTATTACCATTTCTTTGAACAAAGTGGCCGTGGAGTCTGCCCTTGTGGACACGGGAGCATCAATAAATGTGTGTCCATTGAGTACCCTTCGTACCTGCAATATTTCTGAGGATATGCTTAAGCCCACGCCGACCACAATAGCAGCATATGACAATTCCAGGCATGCTTGTCACGGGGTCGTGACTGTACAGGCCGAGCTAGGGCCGTTGGTTATGGACGTGGAGTTTTATGTGCTGGACATAGACCCGATGTTCAAGGCTATTCTGGGTCATCCGTGGATAAATAGTTTAAATGTCGTGCCTTCAACTGCCCACCAATGCTTGAAGTTCCCATTCCAGGGCCGGGTGGTTAAAGTGAAAAGCATCTCCACCGTCTAGTCCGTTGATGCCATTTCAGCCAAGATTCTTCCTACATTAGGGCCGAGTAATAGGCCAGTTCTGTCAGTTATGGACTTGAATTATTCATGGGCATATGCGTCACGCAAGCTCGCCACTGCACCAACAAGTGTCAAGATCAAGTCCAAGATTAGAGATTCCACGGGGTGGCACATGATTCTGAAACTGGGCTATCAGCTGGCCTGGGTCTCGGCGCCCAATTGCAGGGCCAGACCAACCCTATCCCTAAAAGCAGGAAGATGGGCCGCCGAGGCCTTGGCTACCGTCATTCCGCAATATCGATACTTGGAGATTCCGGGCCGTTAACATGGGACTATCGACAACATTTTGTGAAAGGCCCATTGCAGCCCGGCACTTTGAAGAAGCTGCCACCCAGTTCCGATGAGAAGGTCGATGATGACTGTGATGATGTTGACCCACCACCGCCGCTGAAGGGGTTGGTGGGTGATATGGAAGATTTTGTCGATTGTTTTGAAAAGCTGTTCAGCAAGAGAGAAGACCGTCCGAAGAAGAAGGAGACGCAGCTGGTGAAGCGTCCTCCAATGCAACTGGTCCGCCAGGGGCCACGGGAAGTGGGGAGCTCTATCATTTCCTATTCTTTATCCCCATCCCGTCTTGCCTCTTGGTTTCCACAATTGGGGTTTGGCCCCCATTCCCCTCCAATCCTGGTCGACCCATACTTCGCGGAGAGACCACCTGAAATTTTATTTGTTCCGTGTGCTTGCGGGCGCTGCCCGCCAATTGATCTCTCAACCTTATTTACTCCTCCTCCCCCGGTGCTCAACTCCACGAGATGTGGTTTTCCTCCTCCGATCCGTTCTTTGATTGTATATTCCCTGAGTTGTTTCCCATGCAACTCCCTCCTCCTCCATCCTCTTCCTCGTGCTGCCTGATCTCCTCCGGCCTCCAAAAAAAAATGCCAATTTCAAAACGGAGGTTTCAGTGGAAGATTATGTTGTGTTCTGCTCAGATTCCCAGGGGTGTGAGACCCCTGTTCCTTTTCCGGTAGATCTCCTCTCTCCTAGGTCAGATGTATAGTGTGCAGAGTCTCCTAGGTTAGTAGAGTCAGTTGGGGTAGAGTCTAGTGCGAGTCTAGTCAGCCAGTCCACATCTGCGGCACACCCCGTGATGCGTCATCCCAAGTCCATCCCTAATAGGTTTCTACGAGATTTGGCCGAGAGATGCCATGCCCTTCTGAGGTGTCCAAAGTTTGTAGAGACCGCGATTATTTTGGAAGATGATGAGGAATTAGAAGGGGTATGGAGCAACGACGGATTAGGGGTATATGAAGTTGTGAAAGAGAAGGATCCAGCTGATGATGAGGAAGGTGATGTGGATGACACTGCCGACTTGTACGCACAAGGTTTGAAGAAGTTTGACGAACCATCCTCGGCAGTGGATGAACCCACTAAAGAGATTAATCTTGGGACGGAAGAGGATCCCATGCCCATACTGATTTCGGCTAATCTCCCTCCTCAGGTTGAAGAGGAGCTCATCTAGGTTTTGAGGGAGTATAGCGATTCATTTGCCTGGTCCTACGAGGACATACCGGGTCTTGACCCCACGTTGGTTGAACACCGATTGATTCTTAAACCAGGGGCAACACCCGTTAAGCAGAAAGCGAGAACATTCCACCCACAGATGGCCTTGAGAATTAAGGAAGAAGTTGACAAATTGCATAAGGCCAGGTTTATTAGAGTTGTTTTATAGCCGCAGTGGGTGGCAAACATAGTCCCGGTCATGAAAAAGGATGGTAAAATTCGGATTTGTATCGATTTCAGGGACTTAAATAAGGCGTGTCCGAAAGATGATTTCCCGCTTCCTCACATTGATGTATTGGTTGATAACATAGCTGGATATGATGCCCTCTCCTTCATTGATGGTTATTCTGGATATAACCAAATCCGTCTGGCTCCTGAGGATCAAGAGAAGACCTTGTTGTGCCCCTGTGGTTTTGATGATTGGTTTTGATGTGAGTTAAACACTGTGAGTCACCTTGCTGTTATTTAGTCATCTTATCAGATCATAATGCAGTCTTTCATATGTTCAGTCATTCTGCTGTTCAGTTAGTTTATCAGATCATAAAGCATTGCATTTGATGTTCTGTCAAACTATCTGTTGCATTTCTGTGCTTGTGGAAGTCTGCTTGTGGAAGTCTGCACATTGCACAGCATGCAGCAACTCCAAGTCTACACACTGCATTGCATGCGAGACTTCAAGTCTATACATCGCACATCTTGCAAGACTTCAAAGTCTGTACACTGCACAGCATGCAAGTCCTCTAAGCCTATACATTGCATAGACTGCAGGCATTAGAAGTGTGTACATTGCATGAGCATAGTCAGTGCACTCAAGTCTGTACATTCGCCACCATGCATTAAGTCTCAAAGTCTGTACAACCTTTTGCATTGGACTTAAAGTCTATTCATTGGCAAGTCTGTACATCGGCCTGTTCATGCATTCAGAAAGTCTGTACATTGGGCTATCACTTGAAGTCTGTACATCATCCATCTGTTGAAGATTGATCATGTCTATACATTGTATGCATCTAGCTGCTAAGTCTGTACATCCCTTGACTGCATGCCTGAGCATTCCTTGTCGTTGTGCATACTTAGTTAGATGCTAAGAGTCTATACATTGCATCACATGCATTATCTAAAGTCTATACATCAGTTTGCTTTTTATCATGCATGCATTATAGCAAGTCTAAACATTGTTCTGTCATGCACGCAATCAAAGTATGTACATCCTTATGGCTGCATACATCAACTCTATACATCATCTTCTAGCGTGCACACTAAGTCCATACAATCATTGTAGCAACCCTGGAAAAAAAATAAAATAATAATAAAGATTTTTAAATAAATCAAATTAGAATGAACAAGTTCTTAATTAGTCAAAATAGGCTAAAAGATTTAAGTAAGTGAAAGAAAAATCAAGAGGAACAAATAAATAGAACCAAAAATGTGAATAACGCCTTGATTCAAGGCGCTAATTAAAATTAAACGCCTCTGGCGAAGGCGTGAATTTAAAAAGGGACGCCCACTGGACAAGGCGTCAATTCTCAAACGACGCTCGACAAGGCGTCAATTTAAATTCGACGCCCTCACTTAAGACGCTAATTCCGTTGGTGTTCCGTTCGAACCAGAACATTATCCAGGGAAAAGTTTATGGATTAGTACGAGTTAGTGGAATATAGTAAGAACTCTATCATGGAAATATAACTCCCAATAGAACTCTAACCCTATTAGGATTCCCAAAATCCTATAAGTAAACCTCTCTGTCGAACCCTAACGAGCTGTTGGCAGAAGGAAGCTCTGCCGTTGCTGTGCGTGAAGAACAGGTTTATGTTCGTCTTCCTTCCTTTGCTTTTGACTCTGGTTGTTCGAGGAAGGAACGTTAATATTCTTTTCTTCTTCTCCCTCATCCTCCTTTGCAGGTAGCATACAAACAACTCGTTGAAGAACGTGGTTCTTCATCAACATCGTTCTTCTTCTTCTGCTTTCAGTTGAGTATTATGAAGAAAACTCATGTTTCTTCGTCATCTTTTACTATAGGTTGAACACCCCGTGTGCTGAAGAACGAGGGGTTCTTCATCCACAAAAGAAGACATCTTCCTAAGCTCACCTGTTGTCGAGAAGCTCATATTACTTGGCTATTTAGAACGTCTGAAGACTCTGTTACAAACAGAGTGTCGTTTCCGTCTCCAAACCTTCATCCGTTCATCAGTTAAATCTTCATAAGGTAGGTTTTCTCAAGATCGTAGCCCAAACTAGCTTAAGATCTTAATAATATCATCGGTCGTGCATGCATATAGTTTTATTGTGATTTCAGATGGTTTCTATGTAATTTCAAAAAGAAACGCCCTTGACAAGGGCGCTAATTTAAAGAAGCGACCCACACTAGGGCGCTAATTATTATTTTGACGCACTTCCCAGAAGTCGTCAATTGCATGTAATTAATAAATACCCACGTTTAAAATTTAATATCTATGTAACCATGAATCTAATATATTGCATGAGTATACCTGTGAAATCCTGCTATTTTTCCTGTCATGATCATGTACCCTTTTTTCTGGAATTTTATTATCTGAAAATTGGTAAATTCTGGAATTCACGACCTTGTCTAGGTCGCCTCTTATTTAACTGACGCCCCAGAACAGGGCGCTAATTCAAAAGTAACGCCCCTGTCCAGGGTGCGTTTTTGCTAAAATTCCATATTATCTAAATTCTGCAAAAATAGAAATACAGGATGGATGACTGCTGTATAAGTCGTCAAAATTATAATTAAACGCCCTTGTAAAAGGCGTTAATTTCATTAAAAATGACTTTACCTAAGTCGCTACTTTCCTGAGTTATTATTTTCACTGATACTGATAACCGAGAGTTTCAATATATATATATCGGCACTATATTCCAGTCCGTGAATATAGTCCCACGTTTCATGATGTTTTATCGTTTACCCCCTTAACTCTCAGTGACATACAAGCTCTCCATTAGACATTCCGTTCCTTTGGACTAGCGAGTTAGTCATAGAGACCTCCATAAGACTCCTCGAGCCTTGGATTCTCTCAAGGCCGACTGAGCTGGTTGTACCCTAAAAACCCATTACACAATCTTTGCCATGTCACTCTATAGAAACAGGGTATATCGGCCCTCATGTCATGCCATGTGTATGATATGAGAATTATCTTAATGAACGGGGTAAAGCATGACATTGTTATGATGTTCTTGTAAACCCCAATTCTATAACAACATTGTTATGATGTTCTTGTAGACCCCAATTCTATATTAAACTTGATGTTCTTGTGGATCTCAATTCTATATAAAGAATGTCCATACTTACTTGTCATGGTACCCAAGTTAGGGAACCAATTCCACCTAGTTTTATCGATAATCGTGATTGTACCGTTATTATCGCCTAACTATGTCAAGTGTCATATTTTTGGACTCTATTCTATCAAAGTCTATCCTACATGTCTACAAGCTTTATCCTTGAAATTCCATATTGGCTATATACAAAAGTGGATGTAAAATACATGATTAATGCCTGCACATATAGGGCCCGATCTGGTCTTGGGAGGAGCACCCGAAAGTACTTGTGCCCATGGGAGTTGATTGATCACGGTATTGGCATTATACCGAAGTGCATGACTAGCTTGATTGAACATTCCACAAATCTTGTACTTGTACTTGACTTGATATTACATGACTTGCGTGACCCGAAAAAGGGTAATTGCATACTTGCGTGCTTGAACCATGATAGCCAAATTCCAACATAACATGATGAGTCTACTTGCTTGAATATCTTGATATCTTTTGACATAAGTTCTTGAAAGTTCATCGCTATCTTATTGTTATACACTCTCTCTATCTTGTCGTTTTGTGAGCATGCATAGCTATAGTGCATTCATGAAAGATGTAATTACTTAAACCCATTGCTAGTTCTTGAGATATAATTTCCTACTGAGCGTTCGCTCACTCCGTGTTTCCCTACTTTTCAGGTAAGTCCGACGATGAGGGAACTCAATCTGAAGGGGATGGTCAAGAGTGAAAGAGTTAGAACTACTCAAGCATAAATTAGTCCTGTCTTTTCTCTATTTTTCTTGAGTCAAGCGTTGTATTTTATTTTATTGAGTCTAGTATTTGCAAGGGTTTGTAATAGACATATTCTTATGAAGGAATAGAGGATTGGGTTATCTTTACTTTTGCGCATCTCTGATTTTGGTGTCGAATACACTAATACTCTGATTGACATAATTGATATAAACTCGTCACGCGTCTCCGGGTATCTTCCGCTCTCGGGGCGTGACAACTTTTGTGGTATCAGAGCCTAGGGTATTCAATTCCTAGGAAAAACCCAAGTCCAAGGATAGGTTCAAACCTTTAACCAGTGAGATTGGGTAGAACCAAGGGTTGAGCTAACATAAAAAACTTAAAAGCCCTTAACGTGAGTATATACTAATATAGTTATTGTAATTGTAGGATAATGACTGCCGAACGTGCTCAGTGGCGCAACATGCAGCGTACACTCCAAGGCATGACCCAAGTGCTGCAACAAGTAGCACAGGGAGGTGCACAACGAGCCGGAAGTCTCCACCAAGTCTTCAAGAACATGAACCCTCCCAAATTCATGGGTTCTACTGATCCGGATGACGCAGAGCACTGGATCAGGGAGACGGAGCGTATATTCCGTGTTATGCAGTGCACGGATCAAGATAAAGTCTTATTAGCTACTTTCCAACTAGAAAGGGATGCCCGATGCTGGTGGGAGTTAGTCGAAGCTACTATAAATCAAGACCAAATTACTTGGGAAGAATTTGTTGAACATTTCAACAATAAAAATTTTTCAGACCGAGTCCAAGAAAATAAAGCTACCGAATTTGCCGCACTCAAGCAATGGTCATTATCGGTGGCGGAGTACGAGGCACAATTCTCTAGATTGTCTCGGTATGCTAAGCACTTAGTTAGCACCGAGAAGATGAAAGCTAGGAGGCTCCTTAATGGGCTCAGGCCCCAATATATTACCCAGCTGGCGCCAATGGATATTCAGGTCTACTCAGAGATAGTACGCCGAGCTCAATTGTTAGAAGATGCCACGGAGCTATCAGATAGAATCCGTGGGAAGGATAAGAAGGAACAAGTTACAAGTTTGGGTTCCTTTAAACCCAACTTCAAGAAGAGGCCTAGCACTGGAGGTACTTCTTCTCAAGACCAAAAATTTAAGAAGACCAAGCCCTTCTCTATCACTACTACACCTTCGAATATAATATGCAAGCATTGTGACAAGGCTGGTCATAAAGCCGAAGAGTGCTGGAGGAAACTTGGAGCATGTCTCCGTTGCGGGAGCCGTGAGCATCGGATTCCCGATTGCCCATTACTTAATGATCAAACCGGTGACGGAAAGCGCCCGGTAACCAAGAACACTCATCTTCACGCAATTAAGGAGACCGAAGAAGAAGAAGGCGGACTAGTAGAAGGTACACTGAAAGTTTGTTCCAAGTATGCACATGTCTTATTTGATACGGGTGCATCACATTCTTTTATTTCCAAGAAGTTTGCTAACCCACTACCTATGGAACCGGAATGGATGAAAATAATTTTATCTACTCCTCTCGGAAACGAAACTGATATTAGTCACCATTATCAAAACTGTGAAGTCTTGGTAAAAGGAAGAAATCTTCCTATCGATCTCATATGTTTAGATCTAAAGGAGTATGATGTCATACTGGGAGCGGATTGGTTAGCCAAATACCAGGCAACAGTCGATTGCCGCAATAGCAAGGTTACTTTCAAGGACTTTCCAGAACTAGTCTATTCTAGCCCTAAGAGTCGGAGCGAGTCACCTCTTATTTCGGCTCTCCGAGCTAGCAAGCTAATAAGGAAAGGATGTGTATCTTTCCTTGCATTTGTCACGATTAAGGAGGCTAAGGAAACTATGATAGAAGATATCCCAGTTGTGCAAGAATTTCCAGATGTGTTTCCAGAAGATTTGCCTGGATTACCCCCACAAAGAGAAGTGGCCTTCACCATTGACTTAGTCCCTGGTGCTGGACCTGTTTCTAAGACACCTTATAGAATGTCCCCTGCTGAACTCAAGGAGTTAAAGGAGCAATTAATGGAACTTCTTAAGAAAGTATTCATTAGACCGAGTACTTCCCCGTGGAGAGCGCCTGTGCTAATTGTAAAGAAGAAGGATGGATCCATGAGACTATGCATCGACTATCGACAGTTGAATCATCTCACTATCAAGAACAAGTATCCACTGTCGAGAATCGATGAGTTATTTGATCAAATATCTGGATCCAAGTATTTTTCAAAGATTGATCTTAGGTCAGGAGATCACCAACTAAGGATCAAGGATGATGACATTCATAAGACTACATTCAGGAGCAGGTATGGCCATTATGAATTTGTCGTTATGCCTTTTGGACTAACAAATGCCCCTGCTACCTTTATGCAGTTGATGAATAGCATATTCAGACCTTATTTAGATCAATTCGTGGTGGTCTTCATCGATGATATATTAATTTATTCCAAGACTAAGGAAGAGCATGAGGAGCAATTGAGGATTGCATTACAAATATTAAGGACAAACCGATTATATGCCAAGCTCAGAAAGCGTGAGTTCTGGCTTGAAGAAGTAACTTTTCTCGGACATGTGATATCAAAGGATGGATTATCTGTAGATCCATCAAAGGTTGAAGCTGTGAAGAATTGGGAAAGACCGACCAATGCTAGCGAGATCCGAAGTTTCTTAGGTCTTGCCGGCTATTACAGGCGATTCATCAAGGATTTCTCTAAGATCGCCGTGCCGCTTACTAGGCTAACTCGCAAGGAGATCCGTTATGAATGGAGTGAGGAATGTGAAGGAAGCTTCCAAAATCTCAAGGATCATCTAACTACAGCTCCGGTCTTAGCGTTACCAATGGAAGGAGAGAAATTCGAGGTATACACTGATGCTTCTGGCATTGACCTCGGATGTGTTCTAATGCAACAAGGAAAAGTTATAGCTTATTCTTCTCGTTAATTGAAGAAGCATGAAGAGAACTACCCCGTCCATGACTTAGAATTGGCCGCGGTGGTATTTGCACTCAAAATATGGAGACATTATCTTTATGGAGTACAGTTTACTGTATACTCTGATCACAAGAGTCTCAAGTATCTCTTTTCACAAAAGGAACTAAATATGAGGCAAAGATGTTGGCTAGAATATCTCAAGGACTTCGACTTCAATATACAATATCATCCCGGAAAGGGTAACCATGTAGCAGATGCCCTTAGTCGAAAGCCGAGAGCACTGTTAGCCAATTGTATGATTCAAGAATGGAAATTGCTGGAGCAATTCTCTGAACTCGATATAAGCATGGACACAGACTTTCAATGTGTCACATTATCTCATATAAGCATTCATCCAGACCTATTATCTGAAATACGAGCGCTTCAAGATAATGACCCAATATTAGTAGAGATCAAAGGCAAACTGGAAGGACAATCTGATTTCCAAATAACTTGTGAAGAAGATTAATGTTCAGGAATAGAACTTGCATATCGGATTGTCCCGAGTTAAAGAAGAAGATCTTAGATGAAGCTCATAGATCAAGGTACACGATTCATCCAGGATCAACCAAAATGTACTAAGATGTGAAGAGGAATTTTTGGTGGCCCAACATGAAAAGGGAAATAGCAGACTATGTATCACGCTGTCTCACATGCCAACAGGTCAAGGCTGAACACCAAAAGCCTACTGGAAAATTACATCCTCTAGATATTCCCAAATGGAAGTGGGAGAATATTAGCATGGATTTCATTATGGGTTTATCTAAATCAAAAGGAGGACATGATGGAATATGGGTTATTATTGACCGATTGACTAAATCGGCGCATTTCTTGCCAATAAAGAGCCGATGGTCAGTTGATGTTTTGGCTGTATTATACATCAAGGAAATAGTCAGATTACATGGTATTCCTGTTTCAATCGTGTCTGACAGAGATCCCCGTTTTACTTCTCATTTTTGGAAGGGACTACAACATTCGTTGGGAACAAGGCTTAACTTTAGTACAGCTTTTCATCCTCAAACGGATGGTCAGACCGAGAGAACTAATCAGGTGGTTGAAGATATGCTCAGAGCTTGCATCATTGATTTTGATGGAAGCTGGCATGATCACTTGCCGTTGGTGAAATTTGCATATAATAATAGCTACCAGGCAAGTATACAAATGGCACCGTTCTAAGCTTTATACGGAAGGAGTTGCCGATCATCCTTATGCTGGGACGAAGTTGGAGAGAAACAACTGCTAGGTCCAGACATGGTAAGGGTTACCACTGAAAGAATACAATTGATTCGAGAAAGACTGTAAGTTGCTCAGTCTAGGCAAAAGGCTTATGCCGACATGAGAAGGAGAGATCTTGAGTTCCAAATCGGAGATCATGTATTTCTCAAGATATCGCCGGGACGTGGCATACAGAGATTTGGTGTTAAGGGCAAGCTTAAATCAAGGTTCATCGGACCTTTTGAGATATTGGAAAGAGTTGGCGAGGTTGCTTATCGCATCGCATTGCCTCCTCAATTGTCTGAAGTGCATAATGTATTCCACATATCTATGTTGAAGAAGTATGTGCACGATCCATCGCATATTATTGATCATGGAGACTTAGTGATCCAAGAGGATCTCACATATGAGCAGAAGCCCATGAAGATACTAGATCGTGAAGTACGTACCTTAAGGAATAAGGTTATTCCCATGCTAAAGGTACAATGGAGTAAGAGTTCCGATCATGAAGCCACATGGGAGACCAAGGAATCCATGAGGAAACGATTCCCAGAATTATTTTAAGGTAATAGGCTCTACACTCTCCACATGTATATGCAATTGAATTTGGGGACCAAATTCTTTTAAGTAGGGGAGGGTGTAGCAACCCCGGAAAAAAAATATAAAATAATAATAAAGAATTTTAAATAAATCAAATTAGAATGAACAAGTTCTTAATTAGTCAAAATAGGCTAAAAGATTTAAGTAAGTGAAAGAAAAATCAAGAGGAACAAATAAATAGAACCAAAAATGTGAATAACGCCTTGATTCAAGGCGCTAATTAAAATTAAACGCCTCTGGCGAAGGCGTGAATTTAAAAAGGGACGCCCACTGGACAAGGCGTCAATTCTCAAACGACGCTCGACAAGGCGTCAATTTAAATTCGACGCCCTCACTTAAGACGCTAATTCCGTTGGTGTTCCGTTCGAACCAGAACATTATCCAGGGAAAAGTTTATGGATTAGTACGAGTTAGTGGAATATTGTAAGGCCCGTGCCTTAATGGATTCTTGATGGTTTTTGTTCTATTATTTGTTCTGGAATTTCCGGCTATTTTCCTGGATTTTTAGGAATTTGTCTGATATTTTTCCGGATTTATTTGGGTTATTTGTGGGTTATTAGAATTAATGAGATTTTAATATATATAATAATTATATTATATATATTTTAATTTCTTTTTCTTCTTTTAATCCCTCTCTCACCCTCTCTCCCCCGTCGATCTCTCATTTTTCTCACCCTCTCTCTCTCCTCCATGCGATCGTCCTTTCCCCTTCCTAGGGATCGCGGACGAGACGAGGTCGGATTGAGACAAGGTTGGCGCCGTTGGATTCCTCACGTCGAGAGGAGCGCGTAGGTGTCCACTTCGGCATGGTTCGGTGATCGTGGGAGCGGAGTGGAGCTTGAAGGCCCGGTGAGCCTACCTCGGTGCATGCGGCCTTTTCATCCGTTTCGGCTTGCAAGAGGTAGGGGGATGGAATCCTGAGCTCGCTAGGAGCATTCCCTGTAGTTCATTTCGTTGTTTAGGCTTCCCGTTGTATGCATGTGACCATTTTTCCCATTTTTAGTGTAAATGAGAAATTTAGCCGTTTAGTGGGTTTCGGGTAATGCATGCGGGTGTTTTAAGCTTGATAGTGTTGTTTAGCATGTATGGTTTGACAGGTTACAGGTTTCACGCCGTTACCCGGCGATTCAGATCATCCGGGAGGGAACCAATTTTTAGATATAACCCGTCCGCGACCCAGGTGAAGTGACGGTCTCGCCAGGAACCGTCACATCTCCGACGGTCTTTCGTGAGCGCGTTACTTCAATGTAACGGCCCATCGTGGGTGCGTTACATTGAGAGTAACGGTAGGGCTCCCAGCCGTTGCTCCCTCGTTGATTTACGTTGGTTTGGTCAGGCGGTGCGCCCGATGGCCAGTCGGCCGGCCGTCATTTCCAAGCGACGCGCCGAGCCCGGGGCGTCGTTTCGCCTGCGATCGATTTAAACGCTGTACGTTGGTTTTTGGCCTCGGGTGAAAGTAACGGCGGTGCTCCCGCGCATTGCTTCGAAGCAACGCATAGGACCCCCACCGTCACTCTCCCTCTTAGGTCCTTTGAGCTGGAACTCAGGTGGAAGTAACGGATGGAGACTAGCGCGTCGTTCTTGGTGTAACGCGCCAGTCCCCGACCGTCACTTTCAAGTAGTGCGTGGGTATTAGACCGCTGCTTCCCTGATGGTTTTAATATGTTGCCAGCCCATTTGTTATGCGTTCTTTTTTATACTCATGCCATATTTGTATTGTTTTAAATGTTTAGTGGCGTGTTTTATTACCATTAGAGTAGCCTTTCTTTCCACACAATGGAGCCACTGTTGTTGCCCTAAGGTCTGTTGAGTGCCGACCCGCTTGAGGATGGCGGAGGGGTGTGTTTCCCATGCACGGTTTATAAGCTAGTTCCGTGGGCTCCCAGCCAATGGTAGCGTCCTACCAAGGGGGAAAACTAGCTAGAGGGCCTGGCTCAGGCTAGAGTCAGTGTGTGCACATGTGGTAGGAGACTGTGGACTGACACCGACGGGTGCCACTCCGACTGGTCACTTGGTTTGGTACTGTTTACGCGCTTAGCTTGTCGCTTCGTCGACTGCGAGTGCTTGAGACGCAGTGCAAGTCGTCAGTGGACGCTTCTGGTTTCTGCTCCAGTGGTTGTCCTTCCTTGTTGCTTGGATTAGTTGAGACTTATTCTATTTGGTAGCTTTAGTTTTAATCGCTTGCGTTTAGTTAGCTGTGGCATGCTTTAGCTGTTATACTTGCTTAGTTAGAGTCTGCAGCTTTACTTGAGTAGTTATTCATGCCATTACCTGTTAGCTATTTAAATGCATGCTCTACTTGCCTTTATTTATGCGTGTATGCTTGTTTAGTGCGAGGTAGGGATCCGCGTGACCCCTACTGAGTCTGGCTGTGACTCACCCTTTCTCCTTTCAGGTGAGCCGCGCCCGTCGTCTCCCGGTGCTTCGTGAGCCATTTTGGAGACTGTGTTAGCTGCCAGCTTTAGTCGAGGCGCCTTTTGAGGCTTGTTCGTACTTTTGCCGGGGTATGCCCCGCGTAGTTGTACCTTGTGGACTAGTACTCTTGTTTCTCTGGACTAGTATATGAATATCACTCTAGTTATTTTTGAATTGCTTCCGCACTTGTGTTAATTTCTTTACTTAATTGTAAATTGCGCGTTCCAAATTCCAATTCGTTATGCATATCCCTCAGCACTTTTCTTCTAACCCTTCAGGGGCCTCATCAGCCTCTTGGGTGGCTTCCCCAGTTCTTGGTATCGGTGTATCGATGTTATCGGTATATCGGTATCCTGAACTCTGGGTCGTTACAGTTGGTATCAGAGCATTAGTTGAGGAATTGTATAAGGAATTGAAATTTGCGCTTGTCCAGAGCTAGTCCTGTTGTCGTCTATTGCTGGCATAGGATGTTTTCCGTATGATTGATTAATTGCGATTGATTTGTGTTTTGGCAGTGTAATTATGCCTCCCCGTCGAGGAAGACCCCCTTGAGCTCCTCGTGTTCCTCGAGATGCGCCCAGGGAAGATAGTGGTTCTGCACCTCCTCCTACAGTTCCTACTGTTCCAGTTGTTCCTCCTCCAGCGCCGGTTATTGCTCCTCCAGTTGAAGCGCCTGGCAGTCGAGGCAAGGCATTCAAAGAATTTCTTATGTTCAATCCGCCTGCTTTCGATGGTCAAGCTGATCCAGAGGTGGCAAGGCAATGGTTGGACGCAATCGAGCGTGTGTTCGTATCGATGGAGTGTGCTGAAGATGAAAAAGTTATGCTTGCTGCTTTTCAACTCCAGGGTACATCCATCACGTGGTGGAAAGCCGAGTGGCAGATTGCCTTCCGTTCAAGACCTCTTCGGCAGATCACTTGGGCAGAGTTTGTTGCTGCTTTCGAGCATGCCTATACTCCTGCCTGTCTTCAGATGGACAAGATGTATCAATTTATGGAGCTGACTCAGGGCGGTATGACTGTGCTTCAGTATCGGAATAGGTTTATGGAATTGGGTCAGTATGCGCCTCATGTGCTGGCTAGTGAAGCTTTGAAGACTCAGCAATTTTTGCGAGGTTTGAGGCCTGAATTGAAGATGCCTCTTATCGCCAGTCGTGTTGCGGATCTTGATAGTGCGTGCCAGATAGCGGTGGCTTTAGAGCTGGAGATGACGAGACCTGGTGGATATCCTCAGGCAGGGTCAGTGCAGCCGGTAGCTCAGTCGCAGTAGACTTACCGACCGCCAGTGCCAGGTATTCCCTCGGTCCAGTCAGAGATTTCTAGTGCTTCCTCTCCTTCCAAGCCCAAGTTCAAGCGGTTCAAGAAGAAGAAGAAGTTTTTCCAACAGCCGTCCGGTACAGATTCTGTTCAGCAGCCGACAGCACCTTCTTCTCAGACTCGGCAGAGCTCAGCTGTCAGTCAGCCATGGACGTGTAGGAGATGCGGTGGTCATCATAAGGGCCAGCCGTGTTCTCTTCCTGTTGTTTGCTTTAGGTGTGACCAGCCGGGTCATGTGGTTCGTGATTGCCCGCTGAGGCCGAAACAATTGCAAGTTCCTCAGTTTTCTCAACCTCAGCAGCCGCAATTCAGACCTCCGACTGCACCTCAAGCTCAACAATTTTACTCTCAAGCGTCGGCGTCTTCTCAGCAATCTTCAGCTGGTTCCAAGAAGCAGAAAGGCAAGGTTTCTCATTTGACTAGAGCTAATGCTGTTGCGTCCCATCTTGTGGAAGGTACGATTATGCTTTTTGGTCATTCAGCTCGTGTCTTATTTGATTCTGGTGCTTCTCACTCTTTTATTTCTGAGGATTTCATGGCCTGTATTGAGGAACCGACTTCCGAGGTATCCTGTGAGATGTTTGTTGAATTGCCTTCTGGAGATTTCATGGTTACACCTTTGTGCCTGGAAGAATCTCCTGTGATGATTGATAATCACCAGTTACCGGCAAGATTGTATGCGTTGCAGCTGGCAGATTATGATGTTATTCTGGGAATGGATTGGTTGGAGCATTATGGAGTTGTGGTTGACTGCAGATCGAAGAAAGCCTATTTTCAGCCACAGGAAAAATCAGCCTTTTATTTTCAAGGTATTCGATCCCGATCTTCTCGTATGATTATTTCTACTATTCGAGCCTATAGGTTGCTTAGCGCAGGCTGCCAGGGATTCCTTGCTTCAGTGGTTATTGTTGAAAAATCACGACGGGATGTTTGTGATATTCTGATTGTCTGTGAATTCCTTGATGTGTTTCCTGACGAGTTGCCAGGCTTGCCCCCAGAGCGAGAGATAGAAATGGTGATTGAACTGATTCCAGGTACCGGCCCCTTAGCAAAGCCGCCGTACCGAATGGCTCCAGCTGAATTGAACGTACTGCGTGCACAGTTACTAGAGTTACTGGAAAAAGGTTATATTCGCCCCAATTTTTCTCCGTGGAGTGCCCCAGTGCTGTTTGTGAAAAAGAAGGATGGAAGCCTGAGACTTTGTATTGATTACAGGTAGTTGAATCAGGTGATTATCAAGAATAAGTATCCGCTTCCCAGGATTGATGATTTGTTTGACCAGTTACAGTCTGCTACTGTCTTTTCACGGATTGATCTCAGATCTGGCTACTTTCATCTACAGATCCGGGAATCCGATGTGGAGAAGACTGCGTTTAGCACTCGTTATGGTCATTTTGAATTTTTAGTCATGCCGTTTGGTTTGACTAATGCCCCAACAGCTTTCATGGACATGATGCAGCGTATCTTTCGTCCATTTCTGGACCAGTTTGTGGTGATCTTTGTTGATGATATTCTGATCTATTCTACCTCTGATAATGATCATGTGCAGCATTTGAGGATCGTTCTGCAGACTCTAAGAGATCACGAGCTTTATGCGAAGTTTAGTAAATGTGAATTCTGGCTTTGGGAAATTCATTTTCTTGGTCATGTGATTTCTGGTGATGGAGTGGCAGTGGACCCTGCAAAGATCGATGCTATTTTGAGTTGGCAGAGACCGAGAACTGTAACAGAGATTCGAAGTTTTCTAGGTTTGGCTGGGTATTACCGCAGATTCATTCAAGACTTTGCGAAAATTGCAGCCCCGATGACTAGATTGACTCATAAGAATGTGTCCTTTGTCTGGTCGGATCAGTGTGAGGCTAGCTTTGTTGAATTGAAAAGGCTATTGACTTCTTCTCCTGTGTTGACTTTGCCTTCCGGCTTGGGTGGATTTATGGTCTGTACAGATGCTTCTCGAGTAGGTTTGGGTGCAGTGCTAATGCAACATGGTAAGGTTATCACATATGCGTCCCGGCAGTTGAAACAACATGAAGGAAATTATCCCACGCATGATCTAGAGCTAGCTGCAGTTGTTTTTGCCTTAAAGATCTGGAGACATTATCTGTATGGTGAGAAATTTCAGATTTTCACCGATCATCAGAGTTTACAGTATATTTTCTCCCAGAAAGATCTGAATCTCAGGCAGAGGCGATGGATGGAATTCATGAAAGACTATGACTTTACACTCTCCTATCAGCCTGGTAAAATGAATGTAGTGGCTGATGCTCTGAGCAGGAAAGTGCAGGTCAGTCGTTTGTTGCTTCATGAATGGAAATTATGGGAACAGCTTCCAAGTGAGGCATTCAGTGCAGAGTTTCCTGCTGATCCGAAGATGGCAGTTTGTGCTAGCTTGGTTTTGGGTTCAGCTTTATATCATCAGATTAAAGATGCCCAGCAGGCTGATTCTGATTTGGCTCGTGTTATATCAAGCTATGATGTGGATTTTGATACGGAGCTAGTTGTCAATCTTCAAGGCAGATTATATATTCCCGCTGATGATGATTTGAGACTTGAGATTCTGAGTGAGGCCCATGGTTCTCATTTTGCTATTCATCCGGGTGTCACCAAGATGTATCAGAATTTGAAGAAGCAGTTCTGGTGGCCAGGTATGAAGAAAGACGTGGCTGTGTTTGTTTCTAAGTGCTTGACTTGTCAGTTAGTTAAAGCCGAACATCAAAAGCCAGGTGGTTTGCTTCAGCCGTTAGAGATTCCGATGTGGAAATGGGACCATGTTACTACAGATTTTGTGGTGGGTTTGTCTCGGACTTCTCAGGGTTTTGATGGCATCTGGTTGTTAGCCGACAGATTGACTAAAACTGCCAGATTGTTGCCGATTAAGGTTACTTGGAATGTGCAGAGATTGACCGAGCTGTATGTGCAGAAGATCGTGCCACTGCATGGAATTCCTGTTTCACTTGTGTCAGATCGTGACCCACGTTTTACCTCCGGCTTCTGGCGTAGTTTCCAGAAAGCTTTGGGCACTGAGTTAGCTTTCAGTTCAGCATATCACCCTCAGTCAGATGGACAGTCTGAGAGGACTATTCAGACTTTGGAGGACATGCTGAGATTGTGTTGCCTTGATTGGCAGGGTTCGTGGAGTCAGCATTTGCCACTTGTTGAATTTGCTTATAATAATAGTTTTCATACCAGTATTGGTATGGCTCCTTATGAAGCACTTTATGGTCGTCCTTGTCGAACTCCTCTGAACTGGTTTGATGTTGGGGACAGATTGTTGACAGGACCGGACATGGTGCAGCAATGTTCTGATGTGGTTCGTCTGATCAGGAAGAGATTGTTGACGGCTCAGAGTCGACAGAAAAGCTACGCAGATCAGCGCAGACGTCCACTACAATTTGAACCTGGAGATATGGTGTTTGTTAAAATATCTCCGATGAAAGGTGTTTCCAGATTTGGGAAGCGTGGAAAGCTTAGCCCGCGGTATGTTGGCCCTTTTCCTATTGTTGAAACTATTGGTCAGGTGGCTTATCGTTTGCAACTTCCTGCGGCTATGCAAGCTGTTCACGATGTGTTCCATGTGTCTCAATTGAGGAAATATGTGCCAGATGCTTCTCATGTTCTAGATGATTCAGTGTGGCCTGAGGTGACTGCTGATTTGTCCACGCCAGAATTTCCTATCAGAATTGAAGACCGTCGCGAGCAGCGGTTGAGAAATAAGGTTATTCCTCTGGTAAGAATTACTTGGCAGCGTCACTCTGGTAATGAGTCTACTTGGGAGCGTGAAGATGAGATGCGTCAGCTTTTTCCCTTTTTATTCTAGTGAGGTATAAGTCCTTTCTCAGTTTCCTCCTTTTCGGTTGTTGTAAATTTCGTGGGCGAAATTTCTGTAAGGAGGGAGGGACTGTAAGGCCCGTGCCTTAATGGATCCTTGATGGTTTTTGTTCTATTATTTGTTCTGGAATTTCCGGCTATTTTCCTGGATTTTTAGGAATTTGTCTGATATTTTTTCAGATTTATTTGGGTTATTTGAGGGTTATTAGAATTAATGAGATTTTAATAAATATAATAATTATATTATATATTTTAATTTCTTTTTCTTCTTTTAATCCCTCTCTCACCCTCTCTCCCCCGTCGATCTCACATTTTTCTCACCCTCTCTCTCTCCTCCATGCGATCGTCCTTTCCCCTTCCTAGGGATCGCGGACGAGACGAGGTCGGATTGAGACAAGGTTGGCGCCGTTGGATTCCTCGCGTCGAGAGGAGCGCGTAGGTGTCCACTTCGGCATGGTTCGGTGATCGTGGGAGCGGAGTGGAGCTTGAAGGCCCGGTGAGCCTACCTCGGTGCATGCGGCCTTTTCGTCCGTTTCGGCTTGCAAGAGGTAGGGGGATGGAATCCTGAGCTCGCTAGGAGCATTCCCTGTAGTTCATTTCGTTGTTTAGGCTTCCCGTTGTATGCATGTGACCATTTTTCCCATTTTTAGTGTAAATGAGAAATTTAGCCGTTTAGTGGGTTTCGGGTAATGCATGCGGGTGTTTTAAGCTTGATAGTGTTGTTTAGCATGTATGGTTTGACAGGTTACAGGTTTCACGCCGTTACCCGACGATTCAGATCGTCCGGGAGGGAACCGATTTTTAGATATAACCCGTCCGCGACCCAGGTGAAGTGACGGTCTCGCCAGGAACCGTCACATCTCCGACGGTCTTTCGTGAGCGCGTTACTTCAATGTAACGGCCCATCGTGGGTGCGTTACATTGAGAGTAACGGTAGGGCTCCCAGCCGTCGCTCCCTCGTTGATTTACGTTGGTTTGGTCAGGCGGTGCGCCCGACGGCCAGTCGGCTGGCCGTCGTTTCCAAGCGACGCGTCGAGCCCGGGGCGTCGTTTCGCCTGCGATCGATTTAAACGCTGTACGTTGGTTTTTGGCCTCGGGTGAAAGTAACGGCGGTGCTCCCACGCGTTGCTTCGAAGTAACGCATAGGACCCCCACCGTCACTCTCCCTCTTAGGTCCTTTGAGCTGGAACTCAGGTGGAAGTAATGGATGGAGACCAGCGCGTCGTTCTTGGTGTAACGCGCCAGTCCTCGACCGTCACTTTCAAGTAGCGCGTGGGTATTAGACCGCCGCTTCCCTGATGGTTTTAATATGTTGCCAGCCCATTTGTTATGCGTTCTTTTTTATACTCATGCCATATTTGTATTGTTTTAAATGTTTAGTGGCGTGTTTTATTACCATTAGAGTAGCCTTTCTTTCCACACAATGGAGCCACTGTTGTTGCCCTAAGGTCTGTTGAGTGCCGACCCGCTTGAGGATGGCGGAGGGGTGTGTTTCCCATGCACGGTTTATAAGCTAGTTCCGTGGGCTCCCAGCCAATGGTAGCGTCCTACCAAGGGGGAAAACTAGCTAGAGGGCCTGGCTCAGGCTAGAGTCAGTGTGTGCACATGTGGTAGGAGACTGTGGACTGACACCGACGGGTGCCACTCCGACTGGTCACTTGGTTTGGTACTGTTTACGCGCTTAGCTTGTCGCTTCGTCGACTGCGAGTGCTTGAGACGCAGTGCAAGTCGTCAGTGGACGCTTCTGGTTTCTGCTCCAGTGGTTGTCCTTCCTTGTTGCTTGGATTAGTTGAGACTTATTCTATTTGGTAGCTTTAGTTTTAATCGCTTGCGTTTAGTTAGCTGTGGCATGCTTTAGCTGTTATACTTGCTTAGTTAGAGTCTGCAGCTTTACTTGAGTAGTTATTCATGCCATTACCTGTTAGCTATTTAAATGCATGCTCTACTTGCCTTTATTTATGCGTGTATGCTTGTTTAGTGCGAGGTAGGGATCCGCGTGACCCCTACTGAGTCTGGCTGTGACTCACCCTTTCTCCTTTCAGGTGAGCCGCGCCCGTCGTCTCCCGGTGCTTCGTGAGCCGTTTTGGAGACTGTGTTAGCTGCCAGCTTTAGTCGAGGCACCTTTTGAGGCTTGTTCGTACTTTTGCCGGGGTATGCCCCGCGTAGTTGTACCTTGTGGACTAGTACTCTTGTTTCTCTGGACTAGTATATGAAAATCACTCTAGTTATTTTTGAATTACTTCCGCACTTGTGTTAATTTCTTTACTTAATTGTAAATTGCGCGTTCCAAATTCCAATTCGTTATGCATATCCCTCAGCACTTTTCTTCTAACCCTTCAGGGGCCTCATCAGCCTCTTGGGTGGCTTCCCCAGTTCTTGGTATCGGTGTATCGATGTTATCGGTATATCGGTATCCTGAACTCTGGGTCGTTACAAATATAGTAAGAACTCTATCATGGAAATATAACTCCCAATAGAACTCTAACCCTATTAGGATTCCTAAAATCCTATAAGTAAACCTCTCTGTCGAACCCTAACGAGCTGTTGGCCGAAGGAAGCTCTGCCACTGCTGTGCGTGAAGAACATGTTTATGTTCTTCTTCCTTCCTTTGCTTTTGACTCTAGTTGTTCGAGGAAGGAACGTTAATATTCTTTTCTTCTTCTCCCTCATCCTCCTTTGCAGGTAGCATACAAACAACTCGTTGAAGAACATGGTTCTTCATCAACATCGTTCTTCTTCTTCTACTTTCAGTTGAGTATTATAAAGAAAACTCATGTTTCTTCGTCATCTTTTACTATAGGTTGAACACCCCGTGTGCTGAAGAACGAGGGGTTCTTCATCCACAAAAGAAGACATCTTCCTAAGCTCACCTGTTGTCGAGAAGCTCATATTACTTGGCTATTTAGAACGTCTGAAGACTCTGTTACAAACAGAGTGTCGTTTCCGTCTCCAAACCTTCATCCGTTCATCAGTTAAATCTTCATAAGGTAGGTTTTCTCAAGATCGTAGCCCAAACTAGCTTAAGATCTTAATAATATCATCGGTCGTGCATGCATATAGTTTTATTGTGATTTCAGATGGTTTCTATGTAATTTCAAAAAGAAACGCCATTGACAAGGGCGCTAATTTAAAGAAGCAACCCACACTAGGGCGCTAATTATTGTTTTGACGCCCTTCCCAGAAGTCGTCAATTGCATGTAATTAATAAATACCCACGTTTAAAATTTAATATCTATGTAACCATGAATCTAATATATTGCATGAGTATACATGTGAAATTCTGCGATTTTTCCTGTCATGATCATGTACCCTTTTTTCTGGAATTTTATTATATGAAAATTGGTAAATTCTGGAATTCACGACCTTGTCTAGGTCGCCTCTTATTTAACTGACGCCCCAGAACAGGGCGCTAATTCAAAAGTAACGCCCCTGTCCAGGGCGCATTTTTGCTAAAATTCCATATTATCTAAATTCTGCAAAAATAGAAATACAGGATGGACGACTGCTGTATAAGTCGTCAAAATTGTAATTAAACGCCCTTGTAAAAGGCGTTAATTTCATTAAAAATGACTTTAGCTAAGTCGCTACTTTCCTGAGTTATTATTTTCACTGATACTGATAACCGAGAGTTTCAATATATATATATCGGCACTATATTCCAGTCCGTGAATATAGTCCCACGTTTCATGATGTTTTATCGTTTACCCCCTTAACTCTCAGTGACATACAAGCTCTCCATTGGACATTCCGTTCCTTTGGACTAGCGAGTTAGTCATAGAGACCTCCATAAGACTCCTCGAGCCTTAAATTCTCTCAAGGCCGACTGAGCTGGTTGTACCCTAAAAACCCATTACACAATCTTTGCCATGTCACTCTATAGAAACATGGTATACCGGCCCTCATGTCATGCCATGTGTATGATATGAGAATTATCTTAATGAACGGGGTAAAGCATGACATTGTTATGATGTTCTTGTAAACCCTAATTCTATAACAACATTGTTATGATGTTCTTGTAGACCCCAATTCTATATTAAACTTGATGTTCTTATGGACCTCATATAAAGAATGTCCATACTTACTTGTCATGGTACCCAAGTTAGGGAACCAATTCCACCTAGTTTTATCGATAATCGTGATTGTACCATTATTATCGCCTAACTATGTCAAGTGTCATATTTTTGGACTCTATTCTATCAAAGTCTATCCTACATGTCTACAAGCTTTATCCTTGAAATTCCATATTGGCTATATACAAAAGTGGATGTAAAATACATGATTAATGCCTGCGCATATAGGGCCCGATCTGGTCCTGGGAGGAGCACCCGAAAGTACTTGTACCCATGGGAGTTGATTGATCACGGTATTGGCATTATACCGAAGTGCATGACTAGCTTGATTGAACATTCCACAAATCTTGTACTTGTACTTGACTTGATATTACATGACTTGCGTGACCCGAAAAAGGGTAATTGCATACTTGCGTGCTTGAACCATGATAGCCAAATTCCAACATAACATGATGAGTCTACTTGCTTGAATATCTTGATATCTTTTGACATAAGTTCTTGAAAGTTCATCGCTATCTTATTGTTATACACTCTCTCTATCTTGTCATTTTGCAAGCATGCATAGCTATAGTGCATTCATGAAAGATGTAATTACTTAAACCCATTGCTAGTTCTTGAGATATAATTTCCTACTGAGCGTTCGCTCACTCCGTGTTTCCCTACTTTTCAGGTAAGTTCGACGATGAGGGAACTCAATCTGAAGGGGATGGTCAAGAGTGAAAGAGTTAGAACTACTCAAGCATAAATTAGTCCTGTCTTTTCTCTATTTTTCTTGAGTCAAGCGTTGTATTTTATTTTATTGAGTCTAGTATTTGCAAGGGTTTGTAATAGACATATTCTTATGAAGGAATAGAAGATTGGGTTATCTTTACTTTTGTGCATCTCTAATTTTGGTGTCGAATACACTAATACTCTGATTGACATGATTGATATAAACTCGTCACGCGTCTCGGGTATCTTCCGCTCTCGGGGCGTGACAATCATGCTACATCATGTCTGTACACGCTTCAGTCTTGCATGTATGAAGTCTATACATGGGTCTAGCTCTGCATTCATATAGTCTGTACAGTCAGCGTGTTGCTCGAACCAAGTCTACACATTGTCTCAGCACACACACACAAAGTGTGTACACTGCATCTGGCAGTCTACACAGTAAGTCTATACAACGTCCCACGGCAGTACTGCAATGTCTATACATCGCTGGCAGCCAGCACTGTAATGTCTATGTATTACGTCCCACAGCCTGCACAGCATGTCTATACAACGTCCAGCTGCCTGCCGCAAAGTCTGTACATTGCATCCCACTGCACGCAGCAAGTCTATACATCGCTGGCAGCCTGCACGCTAAGTCTGTACATTACATGCACACTGCATTGTTAAGTCTATACATTGCTACTTGATTGAACTATGTATAGCCTGTGTTGATTCTGCTGATCGACTGAACTCTTCATTAAACCTGCAGAGTCTGGGCACGTGATCCAAGGCTGGCACCTGGCACGTGATCCAAGATGCTGAGAAGCCGCCACATGGACTGAAGCTAGGGCGGGAATCGAAGAGAGCATTCGCCCTTTCCTCTGCTGCTATAAAAGGAAGCCTTCTTCCACTGAAGAAGACAGACAAAGTGGATGAAAGATAGAAGAAAAAGAGTGATCGAAAAGAGGAGAGTGTGATAGAAGAAGGTGAGAGCAGCAGAGAAGCAGAAGAAGAAGAAGAAGAAAAAGAAGAGTGGCAGAGTGAGAGAAGCATCAGAAGAAAAAGAGAGAGAGATAGAGCTCGTGAGGATTAAGAGAAAAAGAAAGATAGTGAGAGAGAAGAGAAGAGAAAGAGGAGCTTACCTGAAGATCGTTCCTACTGGAAGTTGGATCAGATCCACTCCAGTCAGCTCCTGCGAGAGCCACATTATGATTTCATTTTTCAACTTTCTGATTGCTGTACTTTTCGTTTATTGTTTTTCTTTTTAACTGTGATCATTGTTCTTCCGACTCTCTGGATTGAGGTCGGGTTCCTCCTGTGGACTCAGGAGAAGGGAGATCTGATCTCCGGTTTGCTGGTGACTGTGTGTCATCAGTGGTTCCCTCTTGGTCTGGAGGAAGAGAGGTCTGTGACCTCTGGTTTGCTGGTGACGGGGAGTCACTGGTGGGTTCCCTCCTGGTCTGGAGGAAGAGAGACCTAGTCTCTGGTTCCAAGTGGCTGGGAGTCACTTAGGGTGTCCCTCCGGTCTGGAGGAAGAGGGGAGGTTGTTCCCCTGGTCAAGCTATTTGGCAGCACCTGTTGCAGACTGAGTCTGTGGTTTCTAGCTTGTGCTAGTGGAAGCCTCACTCCGGTTGGGAGTGAGGGGTAGACGTAGGTCTGTGGACCGAACCACCTAAAAAATTATGTGTGCAGTGGTTTGATTGCCTTGCTTTGCTTCCGCTAGATGATTGCTTAGGCACGCTCCATGTGTTTGTTCATGAGTTCAATTGAATTAGTTTTATTCTGGGACTGTGTCTAGCATCCATGTTTTAATTTGGGCATTATTGGTAGAGGGATACATTCACCCCCCTCTATATCCGGGCCTAGCACCCTATCAGACCTCGTTCACCACGCCCTGGGACACTTACTACTATGTTGTCATGCCGTTTCGACTGAAGAATGCAGGTGCTACTTATCAGAGGGCAATGATGGCTATCTTCCACGACATGATGCATGTCTACCTAGAAGCTTACGTGGATGATATTTTGGTAAAGTCGAGGTCTCAAGAAGAACACCCCGCCATTCTGGCCAAAGTGTTGCAAAGGGCTAGAGAATATAAATTAAAGATGAATCCAAAGAAATGCATGTTTGGAGTTACATCAGGGAAGTTACTTGGGTTTATAGTTGTAAACGGGGGATTCAGATTGATCCAAACAAAGCAAAGACCGTTATGGAAATGCCGCCGCCTAAGAACATCACTGAACTTCGAGGTTTGATTGGGAGTTTGCAATTCATTAAGAGATTCATATCTCAACACTCGCAGAGATGCCGCCCATTCTATGAATTGTTAAAGGCGGGCGCAAAGTTTGAATGAAATGAATAATGCCGAAAGGCCTGTGAGAAGCTTAAGGTTTATCTTTCTAATCCCACGGTTCTGCAACCACCCGTCCCTGGGAAACCCCTGATCCTATACATTTCTGTGATTGAGGACTCCCTAGGAGCCGTCCTGGCGCAGGTAGATGATGAAGGAAGGGAAAGGGTAGCATACTACCTTTCGAAGTTGTTTAATCCTGCTGAATCCAAGTATACTACCATGGAGAAGACCTATGCAGCGCTAGTATGGGTAGCTCAGAAACTCAAACACTATTTTCTTGCCCATGAGGTTAGGCTAATCTCTAGAATGGACCCCATTCGTTATCTTCTAGAAAAACCTATCCTTTCTAGCTGATTAGCTCACTGGCAGAGCTTCCTTTCCCAATTCGACATCACCTTCATCGTCCAAAAAGTGATCAAGGGATATGCTATTGCTGAGCATCTCGCTCATTCTCCCATCCCTCGCACTGATTCAATCCAGGACGAATTCCCTGATGAACACTTGGCAGTAATCACTCATCTTCCTTTCTGGTCTCTCCATTTTGATGGTGCTCTCAATTCCCAGGGCAGTGGAATCGGCGCCGTTCTCCTTACTCCGGAAGGCGTAACCATCCCGGTCACCTATCAACTCTCATTTCCTGCCATGAATAATATAGTCGAGTATGAGGCTCTCCTTGCCGGTCTGAAGCACGCCTACATCATGGGCGCGCGATACCTTAACATCATAGGAGACTCTCAGTTGGTGCTGCGTCAAGTTCTGTCAACTTACCGCACCCGTGATCTTAAGCTTAAACCCTATCAGGATCTGGTCATGCTCTTGGCTAGGCAATTCCGGAAGCTTATCTATATTCACACTCCCTGTTCTCAGAACATTTTGGCTGATGCCCTTGCATCACTAGCTTCTTCTCTTTCATTTCCCCTCAGTCGTGCTACTGAGACCATTGTGGTCCAGCGGTTAGACGCCCCTTCTCTTTAGGATCCTTGGTTTGACAACCTTAGGAAATCTATAGAAAGGAAGATAGAAAGGGAAGAAGTGAAAGAAGTTTCATTAACTGAGCTCGAGGAGATCTTGGAAGAAGAAGAGTTGCTGTGGTATTATGAGATTGAGTAATATTGCAGGGATGGTTCATTCCCGGAGACGGCAAATGCCGAGCAGCGAAAGTCCATTAGAAGAGTCGCCGCAAGATACACGATTGTTGCTGGAGAATTGTATAGGCGGGCTCTCAATGGAGTTCTAATGAGGTGTCTAGATGATGATCAGGCTTGGAAGGTAGTGGAAGCAGCTCACTCCAGTGAGTGTGGAGGGTGCGTAAATGGACATGCGTTGGCGAAGAAGATTCTTAGGTAGGGCTATTACTGGCCAACCCTAGAAGAAGATTGTTCCACCTATGTCCGTAGGTGTCCTCAATGCCAGCTCCATGCTGACAAAATCCATGTTCCTGCTTCTTCTCTTCATCCTCTCTCTGCTCCTTGGCCATTCTCCATGTGGGCCTTTGATATCGTCGGACCTCTCGGTGACCCGAATTCCGTAGTCAAGCAGAAGTCTTTCATTCTGACGGCTACGGAGTACTTCACCAAGTGGGCGGAAGCTGAAGCCTATGCAAAAATCAAAGCCATCACAGTATGCCGCTTCATCCTGAAGAATATCATCTCGCAGTTTGGAGTGCCAAGTGATATCGTCACCGACAACGGGCCTCAATTTATTTCTCAAGAACTCCAGGACCTTTGAAAGAAGTTTAATATATCATTGCATCATTCATCACCATACTACCCCCAAGGTAATGGCCAGGCTGAGGCCACGAATAAAACCCTTCTTAAAATCATCAAGAAGACATGTCAGTCGCATAAATTTGCTGATTGGGCCGATAAATTGATAGAAGCTCTATGGGCTTATCGCACCTCCGTCCATACTCCCACGGGGCAAACTCCTTTTGCTCTCACCTATGGGATGGAGGCGGTACTCCCGTACGAGATCTTGATCCCTTCCTTAAGGGTGCAGCTGGACAAAGAACTTAATCTCGAAGAGCGTCGAGAGGCGTTGCTAGTCCAACTGGAACTCTTAGACGAGAAGAGGCTTAATGTGGCCAATCATGTTTCGGTTTATCAAAAGCGTGTCTCGTGGTATTTTCAAAAGAAGGTTATCGAACAAAAATTCTAAGTGGGTAATATGGTTTTGAAACGCAAATTTATCAGATCAGTAGGTCCCAGCTCTAAGCTGCAACCCAACTGGGAAGGGCCGTTTGTAGTCAAGGAAGTCTATCCGGGTAACGCATATCGTTTAATCAACGTGGAGGGTGAAGAGCTACCAAATCTGTGGAATGGGCTATATTTAAAACACTTTTATCCATAGAATCAAACCAGCAAACGACTTGGTGGCGGGGTGCACCTTCACTTGATCACGAAAGGAAATCCCCGGTTCAACATTTCACACACTACACGACCGCCTGTGGGTCGGTTTTACTCTTTCGCGCAACGCCGTTTCTCCCTTGGCCATGCTTCGGGGGGGGTGAAAGTCCTTGTTTTTCCTTCTCTCTCAGCTGAAAATTGGGGTAAAGGGTGAATAGGGGGGCGAGAACTGATCTAGACCCCCCCAATAAAAGAGGTCTCAAATAGGGGCAGTCCATTATGACCTTATTCCGCAAAAGAACGAGAAAGAAAACAAAGAAAAGAATGAAGAAAAGGGGCAAAAGTCAAAGCTAAAAGCTCACCCAAAGCTCGAAGCTCTCAAAAGTTTGAAAGTCCCCAAACAATAAGGCTAGGCACGACAAGAGTGGCAGTACAGTTTCCCCGCGGGATGTTATGAGCCCGGTCGCACGCGTGCCTAGAGCGGAAGTAGGTTCGATGATGGACACAAAGCCCCGGCGCAACAGACCAAATTCTTTGAAAAAGGGGGTGTCGCGAGAAGAACTCAAGCCCTAAAAACCTCCATACCTATCGCCAGCTTTTCTATTAAAATCTATTTTATTTTCCAAGGAATGAATCTTACCCTGGGTATGGCCTTGGCAGAGGCATCGTTAAAGCAAGGTTAGCACTGGCCACGGGCGGTCCTTTATATTGCACATTGAGTCCGGGAGGCCCCTAGTGAGATAGGAGGTTTCCCGTTGTCCGGTCTAAGCTGGTTTCAAAATCCAAAAAAAATCAAATATTTTAAAATAAAAAAAATGAAATGTTTCAAAATTCAAAAAATATCAAATATTTCAAAATCCAAGAAAAAATCAAATACTTCAAAACCCCAAAAAAAAAATCAAATGTTTCAAAATCCAAAAAAATCAAATAGTTCAAAAATCTAAAAAAATCAAATATTTCGAAATCCAAAAGAAATCAAATATTTCAAAATCCAAAAAAATCAAATATTTTAGAACTAAAAAAAAATCGAATATGTTCAAAACCCAAAACAAAATCGAAATATTTTGGAAAACCCAAACAAAAATCAGATATTTTCAAAAGATCAAAAAAAAAAGATTTTCTTGATTTGCATTCGTAGCATCCATTGCATTCATTTTTACATTTGTTATTTGCCTATTTAATAAGGCTTACCCCCTTGACCAAAAATAAAGAACGGGTTATTTATTAACTTGTTATAAGCAAGGGGCTAAGCCTAAAATAGATTTAATCTGTTTTCTGTATTTGTGTGGGGGCAGGGGCAAGTTGAAGCTGAAAGTGCAGCTGGCTCTTAACTTTTGTGAATGATAAAATCTTATCCCAACCTACGCAATCACATCAACCCAAACAAAGCTCAAAATCAATCCAATCATCAATTTTATTCATTCCATATATCAAACTTTCTAAGCACAAGTCCTATCCATCATCATCATGACACAAAAGAAAATCACTCAAGTCCTCCGCTGGGCATCCCCGCGGGGACGTATCTCTCTCAGCTCTCTAACATAGGCCTAGCGCGTCGCCGGGATCTCTGCAACCTCTGCTGGTAGGGTAAGCACCCTGCTCACCTCCCACTTGATCAGGGCACTCCTGACCGCCTGCTCGTCCTCCTCCGTGCCAATCCTCCTCGCCTGTAGTGCGGGAAGGTGGGGTAGTGCTGGTAGAACAGTCCGGGGTAGTCCGACCTATAGGTAGCACCGGTGCGGGCTGTACATCGCCAGTGCGGTGTCGCTCACGAGCCTCAAGTTCAAGCCCGGCCTCCTGGGAACTCTGACAGTGGTGTCACGAAGGAAGCCCGGGCGCATCACGAATCGATCCAGGGGCAATCTGTTGATGAACAGTCGCCTCTCGTCCCTAGTCTTCATCTCAACTGTCCTGCACTCTACCTGCGGTGAGAATCCGAACACGTCACCTATGAAGAAGAGGGGGTGGCTCGCAAAGATCCTGCTAGCCAAACTGACATCCTCCCTATAGATGAATTTCATCCTAACACCCATCCAACACTCTAGAAGGATCATAGAGCCAAACAGGGGACCTCCTAAGGCTGTTGAAGTAAGGCCCTCGTATAGGTAAGCAAGGATGGCCTGAGAAATGGAAAGACCCTGCCATAGGTCGCCAATGGTACTAAGAAGGGGCATCTCTAACACATGGTCAACCGAAGGAAACAAGATGGCCCCGCACAAGCAAATGGACGCAGCCTTAGCTATGGCGTCATCCCACCCACACCTATTCTTGCAATGCTCCACTACCCACTGGCTAAGAGGAAGAAGGTGAATCTGACGTGGGCCTACGGAGGTGTGGACATCCCTACTGTCTGGTATGAACCCTCCCAAGATAAGCCTAGGATCTATAGGGGCAACAGTATGACACACTGAATCTTCCCCTCCTACCTGGGACCTGGGTAAAGAGAAGTAGGTCTCTACCTCCTCTAGTAGGATAGTGGTCTCGAATGATGGGAAGATGAATGTATGAGTTTGAGGATGCCAAATTTTCACTAAGGTTGAGATGCTATGCCAATCAAGGGAAAGCTTTGGGTAGTTCTGACCCAGCACTAGGAGAGGTTGTAAGTACCAAGATCTCAGGATGGATGTCACTCCTAGGGGCAAGGTGCGGACCATGGGAGCCAACCACTTCAAGGTGGAATACCGCCTAGGGCCAGGAAGAAGCTGAGGTGGGAAGAAAGAAGATGGAAGGAGGAGAGAGAAAAGAAAAGCATGTAAGTAAGTGAAGGAATTGAATTGAATGAAATCATGATTAGCTTACCTCTCTCAAAGGGCTCGAGCTCAGATGTCGTGGGATCGCAGTCAGTCGTTGGAGCACTTCTCGCTCCTTCCTAGCCGGCTTTGGCCCTTCAAAAGATGCTCCCTCCATAGAACTCCCCTCTAGGGCCCTCTTCATGATGATTTAATGATGAATAGCAAAGATTTCAAGGCTTAGAAGGAGGAGGATGTGTGAACCATGAATTTAGACTCCCCCTCTTACTTATAGGGCTTGTTAGGAAGCCTAGGCCTCTTGAGATTTGGTTGGATAAGTCTAGGACAGGTTGAGTTGAGGTTTGGATGGGTTCAAGGCGTTTTACCCTCAGGTTGAGGACTCTCCAGGAGAGTCCCCTTCAGATTCACAGGTTACCCATTTGGACGGTCTTACGATAGACCGCCCATCCTATTGAGCGGTCCGTGAAAGACCGTTTATCATCCTCCAAAGAACCTGAGGGCAAGAATTTAAGGGGCCTGGTCTAGACCGTTCTTATTGTTATACGGCCCAAGGTAAACCGTTCATCATTCCGCATGGTTAATATTCAACCGTTCTACTCTTATTGGAGCGGTCTATTACAGACCGTATATCTCTTTGAGTGGACCACTGAGAACCGCTTATCAGATCCGGAGCCCTTTGTCAACATGCCCTCATTTCACTCATTTGGCGCCCTCATCTCACTCATGTTGGTGCACTCATCTCACTCATGTTGGCACACTCATCTCACTCATTTGGCGCACTCATCTCACTCATTTGGCGTCGCTCATCCTCACTCATTTGGCGTCGCTCATCTCACTCATTTGGCACCCTCATCTCACTCATTTGGCGTCACTCATCTCACTCATTTGGCGTCACTCATCTCACTCAGTCGGCGTCTCTCTCTCACTCAGAGTTGGCGTCCCTCTATCTCACTCGTAGTCGTGTCGCGTCACACCCGTAGTAGTGCCTCACCCGTAGTCGTCGTCTCTCGCTCACGCTCTCGTATAGTCCCACTCATCCATTCATTCATTCATACATTCATACATCCACAAAATCAAAAACAAAAACATGCATATCACTATCATATCATATCATGTACAAAAGTCGGGCCGAGTACAAAAGTCAAGCCTCTCCCTCTCCCTGGCCCTCGTCACTGTCTCCACCGCCCTCATGCCTCTTTGGGGGAGGCATCGCTGAGGTCACCTCGTCATGCCATCGCCGGCGTCGCTCCTCCTCCTCATTCCTCCGGTGGCCGAAGGAACTTGTAAAGTAACTCCTAACAGAGCCGTGGGTGCCGTGGGTGCCACTCAAAGTCGCTCTGCTGCGCTCCCGACTCGCCTCTCTCAGGCCCTCCACCTTGCCCTCCAATCTGGCAACCTGTAGCCGGGCCTGCTCTGCCTCAGTCCGGTAACGCTCCGCCTCGGCCCGGTCGCGCTAGCTCGCAGTCGCTCCGTCTCAGCCCGGTAGCGGTCCGCCTCGGTCGCGATGGCTCGGAGTCGCTCCAGCTCAGCCCGAAGAAGCTCTGTCTCCAGCGTGTCTACTGGTCGGCTCTGTGCTGCCTCCTCCCGCACACGGGCCACCTCTTCCAGAGCCGCTGCCCGACTCTGCTCCAACTTGGTCATAAGGCACGTCAGATCGGACGTCTGCATGTGCATATCATTGTCAATCAATTACATTTCATACATATCATAAGCATAAAGTAACATAGGGAAAGTGTATTAATTTGCGTACCCTCTTAGTGAGCGCCACCTCGGCCGCCTTGGCCCGCACTACCATCCTGGCGAAGTCGGCCTCCCGCTCGGCCCGATCCGCAGGAGTCTGGGTAGAGGAAGAAGAAGGAGCATCAGCCCCCTATCGCTGGGTACCCTCGGCACGCTGCATCCAAAACTCCAGGTCAGTCACGTGCATAATCATAATCATAAGTATTTAGAGAGTTTAGGGTTTAGAAAACTCACTAGTAAGGCCAGGGCTTGTCGGGCCTCGTCCCGCTCCCTGATGGTAGAGTGTAGGAGCCCCTGTAGCTCCGCCAGTCGTCCCACAGGGTCAATCTGCATTTAGAAGTCCATGCGTCAGTGCATCATGTAAGAACCATAAGCATAATAGACAGAGTATGAGTTTAGAAGTCGTATCGGTTGGTGGGCACCCCGGAACACCTGGTCCTAGTAGTGTCTGGCGTACGCAGTATAGTACGCCGAGTCGCTCTCCGCTCGGGCGGTCACCACTCATCCAAGAGCTGTCTAGTCGGCCACCTGCGCAGCGTTCCTCGTCGACCAATAAAATATTGCCGCTAGGCCCCGGGTCGTCCTCGTCACTCGCTCCCCTGCCTTCTCAGGCGCTGGGAACTCCACTGCGGGCTGATGGACCCCGATGGTCCTCATCACCAATCTGTAATGTAGTGGCTCCACCACGTTCATGCAATGAAGCCACACATCTCGTCCGGCGAAGGCGAGGGCGCCGACCACCCAAGGCTGCCCCTCCTAGCCCTCACCCGTGTAAGGTGTCCACCGTATCTGCAAGAAATAGAAACTCGCATCAGCATCATCATCATATAAGAATTGCATTTAATTAAAGAGTCTGAGTTTAGAAGCATACCGAGACATACGGTAGAGCGTCCATGTCATCCTGCAACTCTCGGACCTGCCGTCTCAGGGCTACAGTCTCTCGAGGTGCTGTCCACCTCCGTGCAATCGACAAGAGCCCAGGACGGGTCTCCTCACCTCTGCCCAGCCCACGTAGGTACACGTAGGCCCACACCTGCATTACAGCATCGAGTCAGCATTTTTAGGAAGCATATAGAATTTCATAATTAAATCTAGGCTGAGAGTTGTACCTGGAGTAAGGGGGAGAAGCCCCCTAGCATCGTCTGACGAGCTGTCGAACTCAGCGTGTCGAAGAGGAAAGCGAGGACTGCTGCTCCCCACGCTTAGTCACCTACGTGGCTCAGCTCCTCAAGGAAAGGAAGGAACCGACAGCTCATCACATCCGCTCTGGTGGAGAAGAGGAGTCACCCGAACATCAGCATCAAGAACCGCCACAGCACTCTGTCTGCCTCCGCTCCTGGTCCTGTAGATACTCTCGGCCGCGCCAACTCCACCAGCCGCTGCAGGTGCTCCTCTGGCTGCTCGCCGACTGCAACTCCCGCTCATCGTAATCCCAGGCTGTCCTGGAGAATAGCCTAGGGTAGGAGGGTCGACTGCCTCTCGGGGCGCCGCTGCTCTAAGCCCAGCAATCCCCGAGCCATCGCCCGGTAGTCGGGAAAAGTAGTCCCGCTGACCGGTGACCCGTGCACTCGAAGGCCAGTGAGCCTGGCCACGTCCTCCAGCGTGGGGACCATATGCTTCCACGGGAAAAGGAACGTCCGACTCACTGGGTCCCCGTGGTCGTGCAGGGAGTAGAGCAGAGCTGCATCGAAGCGACACACCTCAATGCTCTGGAATGGGGCGAACCCCGTGGCAGCCAACCGCTCCCTCTAGAAGTCCGACAGTGCTAAGTACACTGCGCGGACCTGCAGCCACGAGGTGCGGGTCCTGCGCTTTCCCTACATTCATTCATTCATTTTAGATGCATTTTAGTAATTAGTTTAAGCATTTTTTTCATTTCTAAATAAAACCATCAGGCTTTGAATCTCTGTCAGAAGCGCGGTCCTTCACAGGCCGCTCGTCCCTTTGAACGGTCCTATGTGCACCATTTTACTCCCTAGGTTCTATGTTTTGAACGGGACGGGGTAGGCCGTTGCTATCTTGAACGGGTGCTCTTGCACTGTTCTTTCCTCTCGCTTCTTAGTGTCAAACGGCCGCTCCTGAGCCGCAGGTAGGTTGGGTGGTCCTATAGGGACCGCATTGTTCTTTGTTGACAGGTTTTGGCACGGACCGATGAGGCCCGTTTGATTGTTTGAGCGGTGAGCCTCTCACCATTTTTGCTTGGTTCGGTTCTGTGGTTGTGAGAGTTTGAACGGCTACTCCTGGGCCGTATGGTTGTTGAGCGGCTCTATGTGAGCCGCATGTTCATGGTTGTGCGGTTTTTACTAAACCGCCCTACCGTCGTCTTCCCCGACGACGGTGAGGGTTCCCCCACCGACAAGAAGACCACCGTGGCACCCCAAACCAGCCCCTAAGCCCTCTAAATCCCCTGAAAAAGCCCCTAAACTAGCATGTATAGCTTAAAAATGAAGTAAAATGGAAATGGGAGGGGTTTTAGGGCTTCTACCTCAGGGTCTCGTTGCTTCTTGGCCGGCCTCTCCGACGGTGCGACTCCTCCGGCATCGCCTTCCATGATGGCGGGCTCTTCTCCGGCTTCTTCCTCTGCTACAGGCGATGGTGCTTCTTCCTCGGTCGTGGATGGCGTCGGCACCTCCGTCGGTGGTGGCGGTGGCTCTTCGATATTCATCGCCGCGGCGGCGGTCGGCGGCGGCGGTGTGGATGCCTCCTCTCCGACCATCACAGGGCGGCGGGCTTGGTGCTTATGGCGCATAGATAGAGAGTGAGGGAAGGGGTGTTGAGAAGAGAGAGGGCTTGGGGGTGAGAGATTGGAAGGGGGGTTGAGAATGGCTCGGTTTGCCCCCTTCGTCCCCTCCCACCGTCGGTTACGGTGGAGGGAGGTGAAGGGTTTAGTTTTTCGAAGTTGCAGACGTTGCGCGGTCTAGCGATAGACCGTCCTTCTCTTGCGCGGTTGATCTGTGGCCGTTCATCTTCAACAGTAAGTTTTTAAGTCAGTTCAAATTCCATGATATATGCGGCTCGTCCCCAACCGTTCTTCTTTGGGAGGTTGGTACTTAACCGTGCATATTTGAAGTTATTTTACCCCCATATATGCAATTGGTGTTTTAATTGATGAATATTGATATTGTTGCAAATTTTGTTAACCATTTCATGTGCAGCAATCAAGCTTTCATTTGCCGTTTCGCCTGCACAGGTAAGTCAGGTATGGCCTTTTATCCCTACGTCCTTTATTGCATTACTATATGGTACTATATTATATTATATCGAGAACCAGTTGGTTACTCGTGTGTTCCAGGATCTGATGTTCCCCTTCAATAAAAACGATGATGATCCAGGTTCACGTGTTTAATCTTCGGATAGGCCGTTAGGTTGGGATGTCACGGGGAGGATGGTTCTATCCTGCACGCTGTGATTGCGGATGGTATCTTGACTCTGATTTTCCCAGCTTAGCAATATTATTCTCAAGTATTTTATATTTTTTAATCTTTCTTTGCATTCGTTTTAACGGTTTCTTTTACTTTAGCCCAGCATGCATCATACGCATCTTTTTGAGCTTTCATGACCCATGGTTTGCTTGAAGAATATCCCATCAGTGATGGTTAGCTGTACGTTCAGTGTTTGAGTAAGAGGAACTAATTCCACTCTGAGTTGGAAGGTTCTCTTTGGTCGATTCGCTTGGTTTGGTTTATTGAAAGGTTCCTATCTGGAGCTTTAGCCTATTTCCTTTACTTTTGATGCCTATTTTTTGTGGCCTCCTCATTGGACAGTGGGATTGTGTCCCCCATGAGGTTGGTCTTGTCGATTTATTTCATTTAGTTTGGTTCCTCCAGACTGGTGTCGCTTTTGGTTTAATCATTCCTTGCGTTTGGTTCAGAGTTTTCTAGAAAATTCATGTCGCTTGTTGGTGAAAACGGGTGTCGTTTTACCTTAACGCCCACTTTTTCGGTCCTCTCCGCTTCATCTCTGCTTCATCTCCATTTCACGTCCCTGTCGCTTTCGCTCCATCTCCTTTCCATTTCACCTCCGCTTCACCTCCGCTCGCTCCCCTGCAAAGAGGACGTTAAGGAGGGGCATCTGTTGACACCCGTTTTTGCCGATAAGTTTAGTCGTTCCCCTTACTCCCATTTGTTGATGCCTCGAGTTGTCCATTACTCATCGGGGCTATTTTCAGGCATGTTTTGGGCCAGTTTTATGGGTCGCCTCCCTCCTTGGCTAGGACTGTTTCATTTCAAGGCTTAATGGGCCTTGGTTTTGGTTGACTGGGCTTTGCTATGAGTTTTAAACGTTCACGTGCATGTACTGTTCATAGCTGACCGCTCAATCATTGTGCGGTTGCACATGACCTGTCCATATATTTTGGAGCATTTTGGTTAATTTTCTGAATTTCCACCGACAAGTCTTTATGCGGTCCTAATCTAGCCGTTCAACTTGATGAACGGACGGATGATGACCGCTCATATCTCAGAGTCCTGCTCTCGATGGTTTTTCAGATAATTATCTAATTATCTAATCTGTTCTATTTATCACCGACAAGGCTAGAATGGTGGGTCCTTGGCCGCTCTACTTTTGGACGGTCTTATCTGAGCCGTTCATCTATGAGAGTCCAACGGTGAACGTTTCGGTCAGTTCGAGGGATAATCTGGATTATTTCAGATTTATTTTAAATTTCCACCGATAGGATTGGACGGTCAGGACCTGGCCGCACATCCCGTTGAGCGGTCTATCGTAAGACCGTTCATCCTGTCGATTCCTGAATTTCAACACATTTTATCCCTTTTATCCGTGGTTAAACCCTCAACTTTGTCCTCGATTTTCTCCGTGGATTCTTAACCGAATCGGATGAGATTTGATCCTAACGAAAGCTGAGGATATTATCTTCACTTTATCTTTTGATGTCTCGGATTAATATACACTGGAAACCCTAATTTCGGGGCTGGCTTTAGGTGCTCTATAAATAGACCCTAAAGGCCGGACTTAAAAGGGGGGGAGATTTTTGGTCGACGGCGAAGCCCTGCCGCATTCTTGAGCGACCTAGCACCAAGGAGGGAGGCTTTCTACGTCCATACAAGCCTCCGGTTTAGGGATTAGTCCGATTTTGAGTCTTTTTGTGTCTTATTGGTCTTGTCCACTTCTCACTGCATCCATTACTTTCACTACTTTCTCCCCATGTTTTTCTTCATTCTCATCACCATGCACACATCCACCCATGTTTTTGCCACCCTAGGGGTTTAAAACCCCCCAGGTATCCCCCTTTCCACTTAGTCATGTTTACTCCTTATCATTTTGATAGTTACTACACCATTCAGTTCTAATTTAGGTTTTCTTTGTGTCTTTACGTTGTTTTTGCAGGTCAGCAATCATCAACACAAGGCCCACCCCCTCTGGCCGGCTGGAGAGAGTGAAGGTTGGACCCCTTGGCGACTTCTAGCTTGGTGGTCTCAAGCGGTTCTACTCTGTCCGTTCAAGGCGGTGTGCGGTTCATACTGGGCCATTCTTCTTCGTCCTGCGGTCGCGACAGAGCCGTTCAACTCCCAGAAGCGCTTCATCCCGCACCTTCTGCAGCGCCCCTAGGCGGTCTATCGTAAGACCGTGCGTCCTCTAGGTGGTTCTCCCTGAACCGTTCATCTTCCCAGTGCTGCATCCAGGCGAGTGTCTCCCTCCTCCTTTCCAAAGCACTGCGTGTCCATCACGTTTGGCACTTTGGTGGCGATCACGGTTTGTTACACTTCCCCTTTTCTTCTGCCTTCATTTGTCCTTCATGTGGAGGTGGTAGAATAGACATTGGGAAGACATTTGGAAAAGGAACAGATTCGGGAGGAAGAAAATATATCTACACCCGTGAGCCTGGGATTCCCACCAGGACGCCGGGCATGTTGTACCCTAAAGACCCGAACCCATGAACGTGGTTTGAATCATGTTTTTGGACCAGCTCAAATTAAACTGGTCTGTGTCCTATAACGGCCCAAGATTAGACCGTCACAGAAACGTAACGGCCCTGTGTACGACCGTCACATTCCTATAACGGCCCTGTTATAGACCGTCACAAATAAGATAGTAATAAGGTTTTCTTATTTTGTCATCATGAAGCAGTTATCAAGGTTGGCCTTGAACTGTGAGATTATGTGAAATCCTTGTTTACATCCTTGTTACCTAAAGACTCATAGTCTTTCTACTTGATGTCATTCCAATTTTGTTGGAATTTCTCTTGATCTTAGAAGTAAGTTCGTGAGCTTAACCTTGGAACTCTTGTCCATTAATGTGATGAATGTCTAGACTAGGATCATTGATCCAAACCTTCAATGCCAACGCATCATAAAGGGCCCGGTCTGGTCTTGGGAGGAGCGCCCGAAAGTACATGTGCCCCAGGGAGTTTGTAATGACAAGGTGTGGTATTACACCGAAGTGCATGACTAGCGTGATTAGTCTATGACATTTCCACTTTTACTCAATTACTGGAAATGCGTGCTTGATATGGCAAATTCTATTTATCATTTCATGACATGAAGAGTTCTTGTTATACTTGTGTTTACTCTTTACTTGAAAGCTCATGTTCTTTTCCCTATCTATCTCTTGTCATTTATTTATCACCGCTTTGTTACAACGTTATTCATAAATGGTTAATCACTTTAATTATGCCTGATGATAGAGATATAAAATCCTACTGAGCTTTGCTCACCCCTACTTTCCAATCCTTTTCAGGTAGCTCGGATGAGGACGGACGTTCCGGTGAGGACGGGAACGAGTGATTCCAGGAGCGAGCCATTTAGAGTTTATGTTCAAGTCAAGTTTGGATTAGTGGTTATCTAGAGTTGATGTATTTTCCATTAATGAGATAGAAGTCCACAAGGAGTCGGGTGTAATTGAATACTTTCTCTTATTATTATTATCAATAAAGTTGGGTTAATTGTTTCTTTATTATTAGCCTGATGGTTAGTCTCTTGTGGCAATGTATGCTCTGATTGACATGATTGATATAAACTGCTACGTTCCGATTTTTCACGTCGGGACATGATAGTTTTTGTGGTATCAGAGCCTAGGTTTTCTTTAGACCCTAGGTTGCTAGTAGTGTTATAGAACCTTTAAACCTTAGTAAAGTCAGAATCTGACCCAGTGAGTTGGGTAGAGACTTGGGCTAAGATTAGTTAATTAATTAACTAGCTATAAGAAGATAGATCCAATAGAACGTTCTTAATTACTTCTTTATGTTGTAGGAATTTTCGTGATGGCGGCAGAACGCGCTCAATGGCGAGACATGCAACGTACAGTGCAGGGCCTGACCCAGGCGTTACAGCATGTAGCCCAAGGCGACGGACAGCAAGGAGCATGCAATCTACATCGAAACTGTCTGGGCTTGAATCCCCCGCGTTTCAGTGGATCTTCAGACCCAGATGAGGTTGAGAACTGGCTGAAGGAGACGGAAAGAATCTTCAGGGTTATGCAATGTGGAGATCAGGATCGCGTCTTACTAGTGACTTTCCAATTAGAACGTGATGCTCGTGCTTGGTGGGAAGCCATGGAAGCCATACTTGGGAATAGGCGTGCCACGTGGGATGAGTTCAAGGAGTTTTTCAATAGCAAGTACTTCTCAGATCGGGTGCAGGAGAAGAAGGCGGCCGAGTTTGCTGCTTTGAAATAAAGAAACTTGTCGGTTGCGGAATATGAAGCGCAGTTTTCCAGATTATGTAAGTATGCCCCACACTTGGTGTCCACTAAAAAAATGAAGGCTAAAAGATTTTTGAATGGTTTGGAGCTTCAGTACATCAATCAATTAGCACCCTTGGAAATCCATATCTATGCTGAGATAGTAAGGAAAGCACAAGTTTTGGAGGATACGATGGAAATGACTGACCGGATCAGAGGTCGGGATAAGAAGAAGGAACAGACTACCAGTTCCGAGAACTTCAGACCCGATAATGGTCAGAAGAGGCCCAATGGTGGGCAGAGTTTTTATAAAAATAAGAAACGCAAGGAAGGCGAGAAGAAGGTTGGACCAGTTGTGCCGTCTAAGACAGTTTGCAAGTACTGTGACCGTCCAGGTCACAAGATGGAAGAGTGTTGGCGCAAGTTAGGCGCTTGCTTAAGGTGTGGTAGCAGGGACCACCGAATTCCAGAATGTCCCCTTATTAATGAACCGGCAGCATCTGATAAGTCGCAAGGAAGTTACAAGCGGCAAGGCAGGCTCCAAGCCCTCTAGGAGGCAGAGACCGAGAACCAGACTACTGAGAAAGGAGGCATTGTCGAAGTTACTCTTACTATTCTTTCCAAGCCAGCATTCGTACTTTTCGACACTGGAGCCACTCATTCTTTTATATCTCTGAAATTTACTAAGACTTTATCTGTGGAACCGGTGTTGTTGGATTCACACCTTATGATATCCACCCCTATTGGTTCGGGATCTGAGATTAAATATTATTATCCTTTTAGTGAAGTTTTGATCAATGGTTGTAATTTATCTGCTGATCTAGTATGCATGAAGATGAAAGATTATGATGTAATCTTAGGGGCTGATTAGTTATCTAAGCATGGTGCTAGTGTTCATTGTAAGTCAGGAGTAGTGTCTTTCCCTGGACGTCCGGAGCTTTCTTTCTCTGGCCCTAGGCTATCCAAGACCGTGCCACTCATTTCGGCACTTCAGGCAGATAAGTTGTTAAGAAAGGGGTGTCCAACATTCTTGGCTTTAATTTCTTTAACTAATAAGAAGGAAGTGGAGTTGAAGGATATCCCTGTTATTCAAGATTTTCCAGAGGTATTTCCAGATGAATTGCCAGGTCTTCCCCCAGAAAGAGAGGTGGTTTTCTCTATCGACCTGATTCCTGGCGCCTCGCCTGTTTCGAGAGCTCCCTACCGTATGTCCCCGGCTGAGTTAAGAGAACTAAAGATGCAGTTGTTAGACTTGCTAGAAAGAGGGTTCATTCATCCGAGTACTTCCCCGTGGGGTGCTCCTGTTCTTTTTGTAAGGAAGAAAGATGGTTCTTTAAGGCTATGTATCGATTATCGTCAGTTGAATCAGCTCACCGTGAAGAACAAGTACCCATTACCAAGGATCGATGAATTATTTGATCAGATATCAGGAGCCCAGTATTTCTCAAAGATCGATCTCAGATCTGGGTATCATCAGTTGAGGATAAAAGATGAAGATATTTTTAAGACGACATTCCGTAGCAGGTATGGGCATTTTAAATTTGTGGTGATGTCGTTTGGACTAACAAATGCTCCTGCAGCTTTTATGCAGCTAATGAATAGTGTGTTTCGGCCCTTCTTGGATCAGTGGGTCATGGTATTTATCGATGATATTCTGATATATTCAAGGAGCAAGGAGGAGCATGAACAACACTTAAGAGTGGCGTTGCAAATATTAAAAGAGCATCAGCTATACGCCAAGTTTAGTAAATGTTAGTTCTGGCTGCAAGAGGTATCTTTTCTGGGCCACATTACTTCTAAAGAGGGAATCGTAGTAGACCCTTCTAAAGTTGAGGCTGTACGTAATTAGGAAAGACCTGTGAATGTAACTGAGATCAGAAGCTTCTTAGGCTTGGCAGGCTATTATCGAAGGTTCATCAATGATTTTTCCAAGATTGCAGTGCCCTTGACAAGGTTAACTCGTAAGGAGAATTGTTTTGAATGGACGGATGATTGTGAAAAGAGTTTTCAGACTTTGAAGGAGTGTTTGACCACTGCCCCAGTTTTGGCCTTACCCTTAGGTGAAGGAGGTTTTGAAGTTTATACCGATGCTTCCGGAATCGGTTTAGGTTGCGTATTGATGCAACGAGGGAAGGTGATAGCTTATTCCTCAAGACAGTTGAGAAAACATGAAGAGAATTACCATGTGCATGATCTGGAGTTAGCAGCGGTTGTGTTTGCTCTTAAAATATGGAGGCATTATCTTTATGGAGAAACTTTCATCGTGTACTCAGACCATAAGAGCTTAAAATACTTATTTTCTCAGAAGGAGTTGAATATGAGACAGTGAAGGTGGTTAGAGTACTTAAAGGATTTCGACTTCTCCATTGAATATCATCCCGGAAAGGGGAATGTTGTAGCAGATGCTTTAAGCAGGAAGCCAACAGCTAGGCTAGCCAGTTTGATGATGCAAGAGTAGAAGTTGTTAGAACAGTTTGCCAATTTAGATATTACAGAAAAGGAAGATCGGATCTTGGTGGCTCATGTCCAGCTTCGTTCAGAATTGCTAGCAGAAATTAAGCAGTTGCAGGATAATGACCCTGTGCTCGTTGGAATTAAAGAACAGATGGCTAATCGACCAGATTTTATGTTAGTTGATGATGGGAGATTGTTGTTTCGAGGGAGAACATGTGTCCCTGATTCCATGGAAATAAAGAAGAAGATTCTTGAAGAAGCACACAGATCTAAGTATACTATACACCCAGGAGCTACAAAGATGCACAGAGATTTGAAGAGGACTTTCTGGTGGCCGAACATGAAGAGGGAAGTGGCTGATTTTGTGAGCAGGTGTTTAGTATGTTAACAAGTTAAAGCAGAGCATTTCAGACCTGCTAGGAAGTTAAAACCTCTCGAAATACCATAATGGAAGTGGGAAAGTGTTGGTATGGATTTTATTATGGGTTTACCCCGAACACGAGGAGGCCTTGATGGAATTTGGGTGATCATTGATCGACTGACAAAGTCTGCACACTTTTTACCTATTAAGTCAAGGTGGACCGTGGATATTTTGGTTGCCCTGTATATAAAGGAAGTAATAAGATTGCATGGAGTGCCTGTGTCCATCATATCTGACAGAGACCCCAGGTTTACATCTCACTTTTGGAAAGGACTGCAAGCATCATTAGGCAGTCGTTTGAACATCAGTACATCTTTTCACCCTCAGACTGACGGACAGACTGAGAGAGCAAACCAGATTGTTGAAGACATGTTGAGAGCATGTATAATTGATTTTGGAGGAAGTTGGCATGAACATTTACCTTTGATTGAATTTGCATACAATAATAGTTTCCAATCCAACATTCAGATGGCACCGTGCAGGAGTTGTAGATCTCCTCTTTGTTGGGAAGAAATTGGTGAGAAGCAATGGCTCGGACCAGATCTTATCTCAGAATCGTCAAAGAACATCCAAGTTATCAGAGACCGTTTGAAGGTCGCCCAGTCCCGACAAAAGAGCTATGCAGATAATAGAAGAAGGGAGCTAGAATTTCAGATTGGGGACCATGTATTTCTGAAAGTGTCACCATCAAGAGGAATTAGAAGATTCAGAATTCAAGGCAAGTTAAGCCCAAGGTTTGTTGGCCATTTGAGATCTTAGAGAGGGTAGGCGAAGTTGCCTATATATTAGCCCTACCACCACAGTTAGCTGGTATTCACGATGTGTTCCATGTATCTATGCTTCGGAAGTATGTGTATGACCCTTCGCACATTATCCAACATGCTGATTTGGAATTGAAGAAGGACTTATCTTACGAAGAGAAGCCTATCAAGATATTGGACTTCAAGCAACAGCAACTCCGGAATCGATCCATTTCGATGGTCAAGGTCTAGTTGAGTCGGCGTGGAGCTGAGGAAGCAACATGGGAATCTGAGGATGCGATCAGGAAATTATATCCCGAATTGTTTTAAGGTTGGTTGTTAGCAGATTCGGTGACTTTGGGGACCAAATTCCTTAAGTGGGGGAGGGTGTAGCACCCTGTCTTTTTCTACTATAATATTTCCACAATTAATTATTTATTGGCTCAACTTCTAAAGAAATTATTAAAATTTTGAAAAAATATGAAACTAGTGTAAAATTGAATTTGTAATAACTTTGTCTTCAGGTAAGAGCCCAAAATAAAATTCGTGTAGGCCCAATTTCACGTTTTTAGGAGTTTTTCGTGGGTTAGAAGACCTAGTTTAGCCATCACAATTTGGGCCCAATTCTAGCCCAATTGTGCTCCAATTCGAGCCAAACCCTAGCCCATTGATAGGTCTTTGCTTTCTCTTCGAAAACCATAACTCTAGATGCTTGTACCGGCGGCGGCGGCGGCGGTGGATTAGAACCTTATCCGAAGTTTTTGTCGGAATTTCTTCATAGGACTCTTCAACCAAATTCGATCTCTAGGAGTCCCTATAGGTTCTATTTATAGAGGGCTTTCGACACCTTAGAACCCTATTTGCACCAGCAACAGGTGGCGGGACCGATCGTGATCGGACGAGGGAGAATTTGGGTGTTCTAGGAGCGGTACCTAGGGTTCTGGCGACCCCTCTTCTTCATCCTTCTTTCCTTCAAGCAAAGGTAGGTGTCTCTTAGGCCAAACAGAAATCTAATAATACCGTACTGTGCGTCTCCATGAGCTCTTTCTTTTGATACCTAATTGCCCAGTTCTCATTCATCATGCTGTTCAAATTTCACGTTTTTCTCTGAGGTGTATTAAAAGGGCAACTGTCATGATTATTAGTTAAAGATTGAATCTTTTTTGTGTTAGATCTAAATCAAAGCATGTTATTTTATACGAATTTTTACGCTATTTTGAATGGTAGCATTTTCTCTAATTTTTATTCATTCTATCATAAGCAATCGAAGTTTTAGTGTAAAATGTCGAAGTTCATCGTCGGCGGGTTCCAGGTCACGTGACGCATCTTCCAGAGGCCGTTACAGCCTGACGACCGCACGACAGACCGTCACATGAGCCTGACGGTCCCACGACAGACCGTCACATGCCCCTATGTTTTAAAAATTTGAAATTTTAATCTATTTATTTTTTGGTACGTAACGCACCTACTATAGAACGTTACATGCTTGTAACGCCCCTTCCTTAGACCGTCACGTTCTCCTGACAGTATTTTTTTAAAACTATTGCTATGCGTTTTAAAACCAAAAACTTGCTATGTTAGTATGATATCTTGATCTATAAGTAAGGCAGAAAGTGATGTTAATATTGTATTATGATCATAAACATAAATTTTTTTCATTATTCTACATGAAAGATGTTAGAAAATCCTAAGTTGAATGATCATGAAGAATTTGATAAAAACCCTTAGTTAAACTTGTATAAATTTTGATTTATGTAAGATATATATTTGATCTTAGCTTTATTGTTTGACAGTCATGCCACTTCGGTGGGATTGACTGACCGCACCGCTTTGGTTTCCGTGTTTATTAGCCTCAATTCTTGTAATAGATGGGACTCTCTGCCGGATATTCCTTCCGTCGGACTAGGACCACTATTATGAGACCTCCGTAACACCCGTGAGCCTGGGATTCCCACCAGGACGCTGGGCAGGTTGTACCCTAAAGACCTGAACCCATGAATGTGGTTTGAATCATGTTTTTGGACCAGCTCAAATTAAACTGGTCTGTGTCCTGTAACGGCCCAAGATTGGACCGTCACAGAAACGTAACGGCCCTGTGTACGATCGTCACATTCCTGTAACGGCCCTGTTATAGACCGTCACATATAAGATAGTAATAAGGTTTTCTTGTTTTATCATCATGAAGAAGTTATAAAGGTTGGCCTTGAACTGTGAGATTATGTGAAATCCGTGTTTACATCCTTGTTACCTAAAGACTGATGTGTCCCCTGTGGTTCTGGAGTTTTGATGATGACAGTATTATGCCTCATTATGTTTACATCCTTGATGATATAATCCTGTTGCATTATGAGAAACTGTAAGAACAGGTTTAAGGATGACTCATAGGTCATGAAGTTAACCCAAGTCAAAGTCAAATCATGACAGGTAAGGTGAATGCTCAGATCAGGTAATGCTTTAATTAGTTCTCCTGCATACATTCAGTTCATGTCTGCTATATGCATTCAATTCATTGGTTTATGTTCATTGTGCATTGCCTCACAACAAGTTTAGACATCCTGTTGCATTCTAAGTCTACACATCCTGCTAGGTCGGACTTCAAAGTATGTACACTGCGCACCACTGTACAAGTCCATACAATGGCTGCTGAACTGTGAAGTATATACATTGTCTGATCATTCATCCTTCAAGTCTATACAATGTGCACAATTTCTTCATGTCTATACATTGCATCTTGGTCATCATATTCAAAGTATGTACATTGATCTTCAAGGCATCAAGTCTATACACTGGACTGTGCTTCAAGCATTGGCCAAGTCTGTTTAGTTAGTATGGACAGTAGTGGGTCGACCCACCCTTGCTGATGCGTCGACCCATCAGAACACTGATTGTCTGGGTATCAAAGTCTATACATCAGCTTCATTGAGTAAGTCTGTACAGCATGCCTTATTGTTAACATCCCTCAAAGTCTGTACATTGGATTCATATCATTGAGTCTGTACATTGGCATCGGGCGTATTCATACTCTAAGTCTGTACACTGCCCGACCAGTTAAGTCTGCACATTGCCAAAGTCAGTACAGCTCAACTCTATACATCCTTCCAAGCTTCAACTCTATACACTGGATTGTCAAGCTTCATGTCTATACACTGGTTTGTCTAAACTTCAACTCTATATATCTGATTACTGTTGCAGTGTTCACCAAGTCTATACATCGCCTTCAGACCTTCAACTCTATACACTGCTATAGGAACCAAGTCCATACACTCTCTCGTTCAAATCCTTCTAAGTCTGTACATCGTCTTCGCATCTACATGTCTATACACTGGACTTCATTTTACCAAGTCTATACACTGGACTTTTTTCACCAGTCTGTACACTCCACATCTTTTCCTACGCTTGGCCAAGTCTATACACTCATACCTTTCCCTATGTTTTCCTGGCCAAGTCTATACATCGCTAAGTCTGTACATTGCGTACTGCTCAAACGTTCAAAGCCTAAAGTCTGTATAGCGTGAAGTCTATATATTTGCTCAGGGCCCTCAAGTCTAGTGGAACTTCCAAGTCTGTACAACGCTTACCCTCACTAAGTCTGTACATTGCTTGAGCCTCACCAAGTCTATACATCCACAGTGGAACTTCCAAGTCTGTACAACGCTTAGCCTCACTAAGTCTGTACATTGCTTGAGCCTCACCAAGTCTATACATCCACAGTGGACTTTCAAGTCTATACATCCACAGTGGACTTTGAAGTCTATACATTGGGCCTAACATTCCAACTCTATACACTGAACCTTCGTTCATCAAAGGCTAAGTCTATACAGCCTGCCTGCCTTCACGATTCACTGTCCATACTTCGTTCATCAAAGCCTAAGTCTATACACTCGATTGTTAGACCTTCAACTATATACATTGGTTGAGTCTATACACTGAGATCTCTTGAAGAGTTACAAGTCTATACACTCGTTGTTAGAGGCCTGAACTAACTAAGTCTATACACTCGATTGTTAGACCTTCAACTATATACATTGGTTGAGTCTATACACTGAGATCTCTTGAAGAGTTACAAGTCTATACACTCGTTGTTAGAGGCCTGAACTAACTAAGTCTATACACTCCCTCACACTGTACACACTTGGTATATTGATTTCTATAAGTCTATACATTGCTGAACTATGCACAGCCTGTGTTAATTTTGTTCATCGACTGAACACTTCTTTAATCCTGCAGGTGTCTGGCACGTGATCCAAGAAGCTGAAATGCTGACACGTGGCCAAATACTTGGGCGGGAAATGTGGAGGCCACGCGCTCCCAGTGCTGCCTCTACTCGAGCTGCTATAAAGGGGAGTCTCAGTTGTCTGAAGGAGACTGATCGAAGTCTTGAGAGGAATAGTAGAAGTGCAGAAGTGCTGAGAGTTCGATCGAAAAAGAAGAGAAGCAGTGAGCAGAAGAAGAAGGAAGCAGAAGAAGAAGAAGAAAGAGAAGAGACAGGGAGAGCCTGCGAAAGAGAAGAAAATAGAGAGTGAGAGCAGAAGAGAAAGATTGCGTGAGCTGAGAAGAAGAAAGAAGAGGAAGAAAAGAAGATGAGGAGAGAGTCTATTGAAGACCTGTTTAGTCTGTTCGTGGATCAAATCCAGAACGACTATTGTGTTTCATTTCCAGCTTTTGTTGCTGTGTTTTTTATGTTTCCTTATTTTCCCTTTTGTTTCTCTGGTTTGCTTTGTACTTCCGATCCTCTGGACTGAGGTCGGGTTCCTCCTGGTGGGTCAGGAGAAGGGAGATCTGATCTCCGGTTGCAAGTAGCTGGGAGCTACTTGTGGGTTCCCTCCGGTTTGGAGGAAGGGAGACTTATCTCCGGTTCTGGGCTTGTGGGTAGCAAGTCCAGGGGGTCCCTCCGGTCTGGAGGAAGAGAGACTTCGGTCTCTGGTTTCCAAGTGGCTGGGAGTCACTTGGGGTGTCCCTCCGGTTGGGAGGAAGAGGGGAGGTTGTTCCCCTGGTCAAGCTGTGTGGCAGCACCTGTTGCAGACTGAGTCTGCGGTTTCTAGCTTGTGCTAGTGGAAGCCTCACTCCGGTTGGGAGTGAGGGGTGGACGTAGGTCTGTGGACTGAACCACCTAAAAACCTGATGTTCTGTGGTTTGCTTGTGGTGTGTTCTTCCATATCTTCTATCTATTTCACAGGTTGTTTGAATAGTCTTGTTTCGATCTGCAGTGGCCTTGAGCTTTACATCTTGCTAAGTGAGTTTAGTTTTCATTGTTCTGTCCTTTGGCATTAGACTTCATCCGGTTCCACTAGTATAGTCAGCAACTCATCTGGTCGATCAAATGCCTATTTGAACTCTATTGCTTTTACTCTGCAACTGTATCCAGTAGCAGGCGAATTGTTTTTTAAATTTGGGCAATATTCTTGAAGGGGATACATTCACCCCCCCTCTGTATCGATCGCACCGTCCCAGCAATTGGTATCAGAGCAGGTTGTCTGCTTAGAAGGTCCAGCGATCTGTAGATTTGATCTTGCTGTCTTGGTGCTTTATTATTCCTATTGCATTTATCTGATCAGCTTTCATGGGTAATCCACCGGTTTTCAATGGTTCTAATTTTAATGCGTGGTTTATCAGTCTACGAAATTATGTTGATGCAGTTAATCCTGATCTGTGGAAATTAATTTCACAAGGTCCTCACACATTACCAAAGAAAGTGTCCAAATGGACCAACAGCCACAGATCAAAGGATGGAGAAAATCAGAAAGCCTTCAATCTGATGAAAGCAGCCACTGACAGAGCCTTACACTCTTGTTTTTATGATTGCAGGTCTGCCAAGGACATCCTGGAGGAGCTGAAGCTAGCTCACAAGTTAAATGAAGACAACTGCATGATGGCTAAAGGAAGTATTCATAGCAGCAGCCAAAATAAAGAAGAAGATGATGAGGAGGAGGTAAACATCTTCGAGAATTTTTCTTTAGATGATTGGGAGAATGCATATGCTGAGCTGTTTGAGTCTCATGAACAATTAAGAAAACGATACAAGAACTTGAAAAAGAAAAGTGATCAGGGTAGTTCAAGTTCACCATGTGAAAATTGTTCAAATATGAAGCAATCTCATGATGCCTATTTGTCAGATATCCATATGCATAAAAACCAGAATGAAAAATTGATGAATGAACTTAAATGTGTTTGCTCTGAACTAAGTAGGCTGAAATCTGAAAATGACTCTCTTAGAAAATCTGTTAAAGAAAATGAAGAAAAATTTGAGAAACTTGAGCAAGAGAAGAATTTGTTTGTTGAAAAATCTAATGCCATAAAATCTGTAAACATGGAATTGCAGAAAGATCTTGAAAAATAGCAAAAAGAATTAAAAGAGTTTGAAGCTGGGTTAGAAAGTTCAAGGAAACAAATTGGCCTATTTAAAGAAGAAAATCAAAAACTTGTATGTGAAATCTCTGAACTAAAAGAAAAACTTGGCTCGATTGAGGATGATTAGGTTCATGTTAATGATTTAGTTCAAAATGAAAAACTGTTGAAAGAATTTGATTCTGTTAGCGCTGAATTGGATGTTCTAAAATCTGAAAATGAATGTCTTAGGAAACAATGTGAAAAACTCAAGGTTCAAACAATATGTTCTGTTAAATCTGCATGCAATGAGTGTCCATTTCTCAAGGAAATAAATGAAGATCTTCACTCAAATTCAGAATGTCAGAAGGAGTTTATTGTTTCCCTAATGGAAGAAAACAAAGATCTGTTAAACAAGATTCTGGAGCTTGAACAAATAGAGGAAGAACTGAATGATAAAATGAGCTCAATAAAAATTGATAAAGACTCTGTTGAAGAAATTGAAAATCTGAAATCAAAAAATGACAAACTAATCAAAGAGGTTGAAGGATTGAAGCAGTTGAACACTGCTATGTCAAAGAAACTTCTTCTCTTAGAAAAAGGAAAATCGGTTTACATTGAAGAATCTGAAAAATTGAGAAATCTGGAACAAGAAGTTGAGGAATGTAAAATTGCAAACAAGGTACTAAGCGAATGTGTAAATTGCAATGAACAAGAGATTGCCAGTTATGAAATACACATCATTTCTCTGGAAAATGAAATTGAAGATTTGAATAATTCCTTGTCAAAATTTGTGAACGGAAAAGATAATCTGGACAAAATACTAGGAACAAAGGTTAATTTTCAGAAAGAAGGGTTGGGCTATAACCCTTCAAACAAGAAGAGTTTTCAAAACAAAGTTCAAACTTCCTTTGTTTCCAGCTCAACCTCTCAAAGCCCTCAGAACCTTCCTAGTTATCAGTCAACTGCTCAAAAGAAAACAATCGAAAAACAGAAAGAAAAGAATCAACAAGTTCCTCTTCCCACTCTGCATGTTTCACCCACACACTCGCATGCATCTAGAAAGAAAATGATCTGTCACTACTGTCACAAATATGGACATTTGATGCATGAGTGTAATTTGATGGAAAAAGATGACCTAGCAGCTGCTCAAAACAATCAGGGTAGAAATCATGTCCTTAGGGAAAAGAAAATTCATTGTTATAACTGTGGAAAAATAGGACATGTTGCTGCACAATGCTGGTTAGGCCCTCATAGAAATACCTTCTCTACTTATTCTCATTGTGAAAAACATGGCCATACAGTCAAGGACTGTTGGCATGCTCAGGGAAGAACATTCTCTCAAAATATAAAACTCCCTACAAATAGAAATGTTTTTGGAAGAAATAAATCTGTTTTTAAAGAAAAGAGTCTGGCATGCTTTGAATGTGGAAAATTTGGCCACCGAGCTTCGGAATGCTGGTGGGCAGGTAAAGGTAAACCAAAATTTCATGCAAGTAACAGAAATCTTCATGCCAATGCACATAAAATTTATGTTCAGAATAATGCACACAGATTCCATGCTAACAATGTTGTGCATAAAAAGAATTCAAGATCTACTGTTTCCTGTCATTATTGTGGGCAGGTTGGGCACTCCATGAGTGAGTGTAATTTAATGAAGTCTGATGACTTACATGCCCAAAGAATATGGAAAGCACCAATCAGAGGTGTTACTAACAAAGTAGGACCCAAGAAGTCGTGGGTACCTAGAAACACAAAATGAGATCTGTGCTTTGCAGGTATGCCTTGGGATGAGAAATAAAAGGGGGTCAAGTAAACCAAGGCATCCAAAGTTAGGTAAAACTCTGCTGATTAAATGTTTTTTCACCTGAATTTTTGTTTTTAGCTAAAAATCATGCTTAATATGTCAATTAAGATCACATGCATACATGTCCATAACTGCATCTGCCATTTGCAATTTTTTTTTCTGATCATGCACTGGTGCATACATGAGATTTAAAGGTTGTTTGCATTTTGATGCATACATATGACAAATTGCATTCTGAATAATCTAAAAAGCTGAATTGAATAAATTTGTTGCTTAGACGATGTCTCATGCTTAAAAATGTTCATCTGCACATTTGACATGCACATGCATCACAATTGCATATAAGTGGCATAGTGTTAGCTAAAAGATGCATGTAGGACTGCATATGCATTGGATTGTCATGCATGACTCTTGGTATATAAATAGTGAGATACTAAAGGGCAGATGAATTCTGTCTGGAAGTGCTTACTATGTGTGAGGTAGTCTTTAGACCAAGTCCCCCGCCTGGTACCATAGGTCAGAGTTGAATACATTTAGGAATGTTAGATCATGCATACAATTAGGGGGAGCATTATTCATATTCTACCATCTGAACTTCCCATCTTCAGATCGAACTGCTATCTTGGTTAAAGCCCTGTCATGAATGTGTAATGCAACACATTTCAGCTTCCTGCTTCAACTGCTATCAGCCATCTTCACTCATCCTATTCATTGGTATCAACTGTTGAATTGGCTGTTTCCAAAATTGTTTCGGCCTTTCCTGAAAATTCAGAAAGAATTCTCTGTGCATATTCTGATCATAAATCTGAAAATAACTTAAAGAGGAGTATTCTATTATATAGGATTATGAATGTCTGATTCTTTCAGCCGGTTGATGTTTCATGTATGTCTTGTGTTTGCTTATGAATATATCTTGAAAATATCTGAGTTGGTCTTAATAAACTTTAACCAACATTTTCATGTTGAGTCTTTTAAACTCTTCTGAATTCTAAAAATTCTGAAATCATGATATTCCTTAATTGATATGTATGAAATTAGTATTGATTTTTAAACATCTGAGAATATGGATTATGTCTAAGGGTAAATCCTGTCAGAGCAATGACCTTGGTCACTGAGAAACCATATCCAAAGGATTGTGTCATGAGGTGCCATAGTTAACTCTGCTTAAAAATGATTGATAATCTGGCAGAGCAATAGCATGCACATTGAGAAATACATCTCACTCATCAAAGAAATGATCTGTAGTGTATCATGAAGCGTAAATGCAATCTATGTTCCTATGAAGCATGACAGTTAGTCCGTCCAGGTGCTTAGGGATATTGGCGTCTAAACAACGTGTATCCTCTAGTTACAAGGGTGTACTAAACTCAAGTGCTCATGAAGAATGTTATGAAAATTGCTGCTAATCTAGTATACCATTTGAAAAATGTGTGCAAAAGAAATATTCTATTGGAACCCTTGACAGAAACAAATATTTTCTTATGTGTATAACTTCATTACTATTGATTGCATCTCTTAAAGGAATCTTTGAAATTGAGTGAGTAAGAAAGAAGAAGATCAAACAAGACTGTCAATATGAAAGCAAGGTTCACTTTTATTAAAACTGATTTCAGATATGAGTACAGAAAGCTTATGAACAAGCCTTGCATGCATCATATTCTGATCTGACTTGTCAATGAAGATCATTCATAAATCTCTATAATAGAAGAGTCTGAAATACGTATTTAATCAGATTTATGAAATCGATATCACATTGAAAACCTTTCTCATTCATTCTGTGTGCCTTCTCTCTCACAATGGACCCCATTATTTCAGATCTAACTGTTGACTTCTATATATCCTGAGCTTCACTCCAATCACTGTTGATCTAAGGGGGAGAATTCTTGCATGTCCCTGTGGTTCAATGTTCACTCAGAAGAGTATCTTGATAGGGGGAGTCATTTGTTTTTGATGACTGTAACTCACAGCATTGCATAATAGCTCCTTCAACAGTCAATGAACATTCCCTTTTTTTTGATGTTGTCAAAGGGGGAGAACACTTGTGAGTCATCATTTTTATTATTTGCATCAATCAAACACTTGCATCACATGGTGTTTAATATACTCATTTCTGACTGAGCTATTCTGTGGTGCATGTTATATGGTATTTCATAATCACCATGATGAATCTATTGCAATGACTCATAATATTGCCATCATCAAAAAGGGGGAGATTGATGTGTCCCCTGTGATTCTGGAGTTTTGATGATGACAGTATTATGCCTCATTATGTTTACATCATTGATGATATAATCCTGTTGCATTATGAGAAACTGTCAGAACAGGTTTAAGGATGACTCATAGGTCATGAAGTTAACCCAAGTCAAAGTCAAATCATGACAGGTAAGTGAATGCTCAGATCAGGTAATGCATTAATTAGTTCTCCTGCATACATTCAGTTCATGTCTGCTATATGCATTGAATTCATTGGTTCATGTTCATTGTGCATTGCCTCACAACAAGTCTGGACATCCTGTTGCATTCTAAGTCTACACATCCTGCTAGGTCGGACTTCAAAGTATGTACACTGCGCACCATTGTACAAGTCCATACAATGGCTGCTGAACTGTGAAGTCTATACATTATCTGATCATTCAACCTTTAAGTCTATACAATGTGCACAGTTTCTTCATGTCTATACATTGCATCTTGGTCATCATATTCAAAGTATGTACATTGATCTTCAAGGCATTAAGTCTATACACTGGACTGTGCTTCAAGCATTGGCCAAGTCTGTTTAGTTAGTATGGACAGTAGTGGGTCGACCCACCCTTGCTGATGCGTCGACCCATCAGAACACTGACTGTCTGGGTATCAAAGTCTATACATCAGCTTCATTGAGTAAGTCTGTACAGCATGCCTTATTGTTAACATCCCTCAAAGTCTGTACATTGGATTCATATCATTGAGTCTGTACATTGGCATCGGGCGTCTTCATACTCTAAGTCTGTACACTGCCCGACCAGTTAAGTCTGCACATTGCCAAAGTCAGTACAGCTCAACTCTATACATCCTTCCAAGCTTCAACTCTATACACTGGATTGTCAAGCTTCATGTCTATACACTGGTTTGTCTAAACTTCAACTCTATACATCCGATTACTGTTGTAGTGTTCACCAAGTCTATACATCGCCTTCAGATCTTCAACTCTATACACTGCTACAGGAACCAAGTCCATACACTCTCTCGTTCAAATCCTTCTAAGTCTGTACATCGTCTTCGCATCTGCAAGTCTATACACTGGACTTCATTTTACCAAGTCTATACACTGGACTTTGTTTCACCAAGTCTGTACACTCCACATCTTTTCCTACGCTTGGCCAAGTCTATACACTCATACCTTTCCCTATGTTTTCCTGGCCAAGTCTATACATCGCTAAGTCTGTACATTGCGTACTGCTCAAACGTTCAAAGCCTAAAGTCTGTACAGCGTGAAGTCTATATATTTGCTCAGGGCCCTCAAGTCTATACATCCACAGTGGATCATCAAGTCCATACATCCACAGTGGAACTTCCAAGTCTGTACAACGCTTAGCTTCACTAAGTCTGTACATTGCTTGAGCCTCACCAAGTCTATACATCCATAGTGGACTTTCAAGTCTATACATCCACAGTGGACTTTGAAGTCTATACATTGGGCCTAACATTCCAACTCTATACACTGAACCTTCGTTCATCAAAGGCTAAGTCTATACAGCCTGCCTGCCTTCACGATTCACTGTCCATACTTCGTTCATCAAAGCCTAAGTCTATACACTCGATTGTTAAACCTTCAACTATATACATTGGTTGAGTCTATACACTGAGATCTCTTGAAGAGTTACAAGTCTATACACTCGTTGTTAGAGGCCTGAACTAACTAAGTCTATACACTCGATTGTTAGACCTTCAACTATATACATTGGTTGAGTCTATACACTGAGATCTCTTGAAGAGTTACAAGTCTATACACTCGTTGTTAGAGGCCTTAACTAACTAAGTCTATACACTCCCTCACACTGTACACACTTGGTATATTGATTTCTATAAGTCTATACATTGCTGAACTATGCACAGCCTGTGTTAATTTTGTTCATCGACTGAACACTTCTTTAATCCTGCAGGTGAGAAGAAGAAGGAAGAGAAGAGACAGGGAGAGCCTGCAAAAGAGAAGAAAATAGAGAGTGAGAGCAGAAGAGAAAGATTGCGTGAGCTGAGAAGAAGAAAGAAGAGGAAGAAAAGAAGAAGAGGAGAGAGTCTATTGAAGACCTGTTTAGTCTGCTCGTGGATCAAATCCAGAACGACTACTGTGTTTCATTTCCAGCTTTTGTTGTTGTGTTTTTTATGTTTCCTTATTTTCCCTTTTGTTTCTCTGGTTTGCTTTGTACTTCCGATCCTCTGGACTGAGGTCGGGTTCCTCCTGGTGGGTCAGGAGAAGGGAGATCTGATCTCCGGTTGCAAGTAGCTGGGAGCTACTTGTGGGTTCCCTCCGGTTTGGAGGAAGGGAGACTTGTCTCTGGTTCTGGGCTTGTGGGTAGCAAGTCCAGGGGGTCCCTCCGGTCTGGAGGAAGAGAGACTTCGGTCTCTGGTTTCCAAGTGGCTGGGAGTCACTTGGGGTGTCCCTCCGGTTGGGAGGAAGAGGGGAGGTTGTTCCCCTGGTCAAGCTGTGTGGCAGCACCTGTTGCAGACTGAGTCTGCGGTTTCTAGCTTGTGCTAGTGGAAGCCTCACTCCGGTTGGGAGTGAGGGGTGGACGTAGGTCTGTAGACTGAACCACCTAAAAACCTGCTGTTCTGTGGTTTGCTTGTGGTGTGTTCTTCCATATCTTCTATCTATTTCACAGGTTGTTTGAATAGTC